>CAMTDV010000012.1:95059490-95714490 GCA_947069175.1 Scalesia atractyloides
CACCCCACCCCACACACCCTCCACTACCCCCTCACAGCACCGCCCTCTTTCCCACACCAACCCCCCCCGTCCCCCTCCTCTGCCCCTGATCACGTGGCCTGCGTTCCTTCACCTCTCAATGCCCTTTATTCACCTGTTATTCCTATTAAATTAATCACCATTTACCAAGGACACATACACTCCTATCATCCAAGTTCAACAAGTTCAATACAACTTTCTAGGCTTCATTAATTTTCGTCTAAGGCTCTTTCCTATGTGTTTTTCATGCTATCATCCAGTCCACCCTGTATCATGTGTAAAATGGGTTTTTGGATCAACAAAAAGTTGGCGAGTGAATCCAATTTTAAAAACATTTAAACGTGTTATTGAATTGAATTATAAAATAAAGTGATAACCTACATATGATAAAATTGTAAATGTAAATTTATATTCACAAAACACTTAATATTAAATATTTGCACACACATACAACAATCGATTGTTTTGAGGCACGCGTTGTTCAACTCGACTTCCCATGAAGGAACCGATGGGCCTACTGAATGAGTTTTAGAGGCACGCGTTGATGGGCCCTAATGAATGAGTTTTAAGGCACGACGCGTTGTTTCAACACCTCGTCTCCCACGAGGAACTGATGGGTAATTTGCATACAACTGTGACAATATGTAATACATAGACAACAAACAATATTTACAATTCTAAGTTTAGATCATAGTAAATGGTATAGCACGAGTATTGAATAAACGAATTAGTTTAGGCGACACAATGATACACCCCAAAACATGGAATAAAAGGGGAATTTGTAGATTCACTCACATTGGGTGCGTTCGTTTGATGATGTTGATTGCGCACAGAGTTTGGAGTGTGATCGACGAGGAATAACTAACCTAAATAATACGGAAGGTACGTAAATAATTGGATTTATTAACTGTTTTTAATAGGGTTTTTTAGATTTTTTTTTGTGAATTTAAGGTTTTTCTAACTTTAAAAACATTATTTTAAGTATTTTTTAATTGATTTTTAAATTAAATAAATACATAAAAATATAAAAAAATGTGACTTTTGGTTAACCATTGACCGTTGACCTGTGACTTGTTGACTGTTTGACCGGTTCGATCATGTGTAGGTATGCGCCGGGTAGGGCTTGAACCCGAGACCTCCCGTACGCGTGCACGCAGCCTACCAACTGAGCTACGTGTCTAACCCGAAATATTTCTTTTTTTAATTATACTTATATACAAATTAGATAAATTCATTATGTCCCTTATTTAACAACTGATAATTGTCCAGAAACAGGTGCGGTAGCCTGGACTCGAACCCGACGTGCTTAATGTTTTTTGCACACAGTTCACACACGGACTGTGTGTCTAACTTGGTATTATTCCGGTTTTTATTATACCTTATATACTATTTAGATTTTACTCAGAAATCATTTGTTAAAAAGAATTTTAATTATACGAACTCGATGCCGCAACAGGTCTCCGAACCCGGGACCTGTGGTTTAGGTTGCACACAGTCCACCGCTGGACTTGTGTCTAACCTGGTTAATATACTGATTTTTGTTATACTATAACCAGCTTTACAGTGAGTTTAACCCCGGTTCGGTTTTAAAAAAAACATTTTTATTTCCGAGGATTAGAGGCTGTATAGGGATCGAACTCGATACGTGGGATAAATGTTTGCACTCAGTCCCACCGCTGGACTGTCTGTCTAAAACCCAGAAATAACCCGATTTTTATTACCATATATACACAATCCAAAACTTCATCTTCTTCGTAAACATTATCCCAGAAACCAAATTCCCCTATGTTTCGATAAATTAATCAATTTCATTTAGGTAACATTGAATTAACTACATAGGAACTATAAAAAGAAGAAGTTAGGTGTAATATTATACCGAACACACAGAGATCCCCTGATCTCACGGCGAGATTTCCGAATAACAGCAGGTTATATCCGACGACGTGTATCTTGCGGCAGAGGAGCTTCAGGAAGTTTGAGGTGAGTGTGGGTGACTTTCGGTATGGCTCGAGAGGTCTGTTATAAAGTAAGGCACATAGACTGAATGGGTTTCGGATTTTTCTGACGACTTGCATAGGAAATTCCGCGAACAACAATAAAGTCCGTAGTGGTGTGTTTGAACAGAAAGCTCGAGATGTGCCAGATCAAGAGGATTGTATTACGGTTTCATCTTTTAAAATGTTCGATTTCAATCATTTTCTTAAATGTTTTCGGTTATGAAAAAAAAACCTAAATTCTTTGATTACAAGTAGAATTGGTAACTGAAGTTGAATATAAACACAATCAGTTAACGATGATTGTATCGCGTTCCATTTCTCCGTTGAACTCAGTAACTGCCCCGAAATCCTTTTGGGTGGCTTTCTTTTTGGAAACTTTCCCTTAATTGAAATGCGTAAGCATATATTAAGGGTCTAAAATAAACACGAATGAGGCTCGGCAGTCCGAACGGTTTAGGTGTATGCGATGGAGGCGGGTGACCCGCTTGGCGCGGGTTCGAATCCCGGCCAACCCTTTTATTTTTTTATTCTTGATTATACAAAATTTTTCAATTATAGGTTTTAAGTTATCATAATGTTTTTATTATTATGTTATCGTATAAAATATAATTTGAGCATTAATTACGCAAAACGAAAATTTTAACTGATGTTTGGTTTAATAGAACGAAGCGGGGTTTTGGTTAACCCGGTTTTGACGGGATTGTTACATAAAGCTTGTACTTGTTCGAACAGATCGTTTTCTTGGCCAATTGTGTTTGAAATAATTTGAAGATAATTCCAATATTATTTCAGATATGTTTTAGTGGCACCATTTTTCGAATATCTTTGACACTAAGTAATATCACTTCTAGATTTACTATAATTATAATGGTCATCACAATCAATTTGGTTACTCTAGTCCGAAGATAGGGTTTCATGTGTGCTCCTCCCCAAAGCCCTTCAATAAGATTACTAACACCAGATATAGTACCAACAGGTGTCTTTCGCTGGAGACAACTTGGAGAAAAATTTCGTATATTTGAGAATTGTGTTGTACTACAACTATCTACCACATTCATCACCGGTAATAGCTCTGCTGGAGCTAGTATACATATTTTTGAATTGTGATGAATAGAAGATTTGATGAATCGCAAAACAGGGTGGTCGGCGACTTGAAACAACGACAAATTCGTGTGATTGACAAAAGGTTGAAGATGGATGGTAATTTCTGGTGAAGGAGTGAAAACGTTTTTGATTACGTGATGTAAACTATATAGAATTTTGGAAGTTATTCATTTCAACCATTCAATACAAGAGTTTATATACATATGGGTATAACTGTTAAATGGTTATGGTGGGAGATAAACTATGATATGTATATGATTTATAACAAATATAATAACGTATGAGAAATATATTGTTTTTCTTTCTATAGATACCTTGCGGTCCATTTATGCGAAGCGGTGCACTTTATACCTTGAGCCTGGGCTATGACCCTGACACTGGTGTGACTTGGCCTTTGGAATATTTCTCTGAAGTAAGAGGATTAAATACATCCAACTGTAGACTCTTTCCTTGAGAAGAAATTGTCGAAGTTGTAGAATACATTAAAAACGTTTTTGGTCTTACATTTTTTAACAACAATTGTTACTCTTATTCTATTTTTACACCAATAATCCTAAATTACTCTCACCTTCCCAGGTTTGAACCCGAGATCTCCCCTCTAAGAGACATCTGCCTCTGCTAAGAGGGCTAGCTCCACATTATGATATTATGTGGAAGTGTAAAATGAATGAATTTAATTTACAAATATTTGCAAAAGTTTGTCATCTACAAGATAAAGATTTATCTTCTTTTCATATTATCTTCATGCATGGATTTGCAATCTAGGGCATGGATCAATATGTTATTAATTGTGAATATGTTGATTTTTGTTATGGTTTTATCTGTAAATTGTCATTTTGGCAATTGATTGTAGAGTTTATTAATGACAAACCCATGAGTTAGTGTTTAATCAATTTGGGAGGATTAACTTGTCATGGCCTATGGGCTTACCTTTATATACTAGATCATTTGTTATGGGAAAATCATTGGAGTTAAGGTGTTAATGTGTTCTTGCTCCCCTTGAGGTCAAGGGTTCGAGTTCCATTGAAGGGCGGATCCGGTGTAATTTAAGCCGTTTAAAATAAATTTATCTACCAAAGATATGTTTGTAGGAATATATGTTATTAAGTTTGCAGAAACTAAAAAAAGAGCATAGAACATTAGACCTTAAATACACATTTGTAAATGTAAATATATCTCACATTTGGTTGCTGGTAATATGATATTATTATCATTTTCTTTTGAAAAACCTTTTAAGCGGTTCTATAAACTTCTGTAAAAGGTTACTAATTTTCTAAATTTCTTTTAATGTGGTTTGTGGAACCACTGTAATTATAACTGATGATCTTGGCGGATTCATTCTTTTCTGTCAAGTGGTTTAGGAATGGCTGTAATTGATATATTTTTTAGGGCGGTTTAAGAATCACTGTAACTGGTAGGGATAATTTTTGGTGGGTTACCTTTAAATTTTACAGTTAGTCAACCACTACAATTGAGATAATCTTGGCAGGTTCATCATCTTTTTAGATCGGTTTTTGAACCGCTGTAACCGATATGGATTAACTTTAGCGGGTTACCTCTACAATTGAGATAATCTAGTGGGTTCCTTTTATTTAAGCGGACGGCTTTTAAAAAAAAATTCTTATTTCATTTACAGGGGAGTGATTTAGAACGGTTCCAGAACCGCTTTGTTAAATGTAATTAAATGATTAAAAAAGTTATTTTGTTGTACTAGTGTAACACACATTTGCTCATGTTATGAGGATTTCTACACAAGATTTGATGACTACATGTTTTTTTTCCAATGTGATTTGGTCAATATAGCCTTATAACAAAAAAAAAAAAATGCTTTAAGGAGACAACATACTTGTAATCTTCGGAAGGTGTTAGTCAAATGGAGCAGGTGCCAAGTATCTTTCCAGGTGTTTGTTGACCTGGGTTTCTACCTTATTATGACATATTTAATTAACTTCTTAAAACTATGGCAACCATTGTTGAAAACAGTAATTAAAAAAAAGAAAAAAACGCATACATGTACGAGGAGAATGACGATGAGTCTTTGACAGAGAAGTGTGAGAAAGAAACACACATAAACAAAAGTTCCATTATTCGTCTCAAAAATTCATATTCTACTCCCATTAATTTTGCTTCAAATTAATAAGTTTTCAAACCCTCTAATCCTTCTGAAACGTTATAATAAAACCTGCATCTTTCAATCCTCCCTCTGTCACAAAACAGTTGTTTTCTTCGATGGCAGCTCGTTGTTTTTACTTTTCTTTTTGTGGGCGGTCTAATCTCAAATCCAACCATATTATCCGTCCGTCTGATCCGGGTATGCAAAGATCCATTTTGAGTTTATGTAATTCAAATCCTGTATGTGTTTGATCATGATGTTTGTTTATGTATGAGTACAATGTGTTTGCTGATTTCTTTCAGATGATGGTGATGGGGAAGTTATTATTCATCCGTCTAATCTAGGTATGCAAAGATGGATGTTCTTTTTATGTACATTCAAATCCTGTGTGCATGTGTTTGATCATGGCGTTGCCAGATGTTTGTTTATGTATGTTTGATGATTTGTTTCAGATGACGGTGATGCGGAAGTTAGTGATAACCAAAAGCTGCCAGCTTTTAGAGAGTACAGATTAGATCGACTTAGAGCTGCAACTGGCGGGTTTGCCAAGAGGAATATAATGTCTAAATCTTTAGAAAATATTGTCTATAAAGGAAATCTAGATGATAATCGCTTGATTACAGTTAAGTGGTTCAACAGATCTGCTTGGCCTGATGCTGCCCAATTCTTGGTATATCCATCTGTCTTTACCGAAATTCACGTATCAAGTCGCGTCCTCGATTCTCGCCCTTTGTTTCACGTGAAACTAAGGTTTGTTAACTATAAAAAGCCTTATACGATAGAATAGAAATTGATCACCGGATATGACTTGGTCAGTGGTGGGCGCACCTGGTTGCCTGATGCCGCCCAATTCTTGTAGATTTGGGTGGTTAATCTTCAATAGTAATTGCCTAATTGGAAATTACTAAGCTTCGTTCCCCAGCAAAGTGTCCGCATTCGTGTACAAACCAGTGCAGACAAAGTAACACTAAGATATCCCCGGTCGTCAGCCCAAAATATTCCTTGGTGAATCGGGCAGGGGTTGAGAGATCCCTTGTCATAAAAAAACGCTTGGACTTTTCTTATCATCTTCCCGCCCTCAGAGCAAAAACACCTTCTTTTTGTTTGCTTGGTCATTGGGGGGCACCTAGGTGGCCCCAAACTGTTGGTAACATATTCGATTTGGTTTAGTATTTAAATTTGAACGGTTTGGTTTCAATCTTCCAAAATAAAAGACCATTACTAGAGGTTTGACCTAAAAGTCAAGACAGGACCGCGAATAACCCTATTATTATCATGTCTTCTGCGTTGATTTGGAGAGAGCTAGCGTTTGATCAAGCCAACCATGACATAATATTGAGTTAGTAATTGGAAATTAGGCTTTCTTTTGTATTTATATAATGGGGTAGAGATTATTGGGGAAAAAAACATAAGTTAAAGTACATGATATGTAAGTGACTATAAATATGATCATCATCGTACTCTGTAAATCCCACCAATAGCAAAGCTAAGATAGGGTCTGAGGAGGGTAAGTTGTAGACAGAGTTACCTCTACTCCCGTAAGAATAGAGAGACTGCTTCTAGTGAGACCCCCCGGGCTTGATAGTAGTTTTACATCAAGCCTTGGACATAAGGCACATAACACTCAACAATCCAGACAAAGGCCGATTAGTGCACGTACCCTTTTGTCTTTCGGCTATCAACACAACCACATGATTAACCGTCCGCCGCTTTTAACGTTATTTTCACAAAAATAGTGAAATAACGTTAAAATTAGTGCAATTTCACTCCCCCCACATATATACATTACACGACCTAATTTGTAACTAAATGTTTTTTCTAGAAGAAAAAGTTCACAATTATGTTCAAAAAAACCAAGTAGAGGGACTTTAATATGCAAAAAATAAGTGGACGGACATTTGTGAGGAAAAAAAAAACAAAAAAGTGTTCTTTTTTATGGTATTTGTCCATTAATTAATTGTGTGTTAATTGGGCTTTTAGGATGAAGCAAGAGCAGTTGGACAGCTTAGGAGTGAAAGATTAGCCAATTTGTTGGGATGTTGCTATGAAGGAAATGAAAGATTGCTGGTGGCAGAATTCATGCCTCTTGAAACTTTAGCCGAATGTCTATTTCATTGTGAGTTGTTTATCAGTTTTCAATGCCAACTTTCATATGTTATAGATAACATATAATGTATAACTTAATTGATTTAGCGAAAAGCCAACCACTAAACTTGGTAATGCGTTTACGGGTAGCTTTGTACATGGCACAAGCATTAGAGTACTGCAACAACAAAGGGCGGCCTCTGTATCACAACCTTAATGCTTACAGAGTCTTGTTTGATCTGGTAACTACACATTATAGTTGGAAAGATTGACGGTAGGGAAAGATCAGGGTTGAATGGGTTGGGCAGGTCGAGTTGACCCGTCTGACTCTTTCTTAGAAGGTTGTGTGCATTAAAAATACACTTTAAGTGACTTAAACAAATTTGATTTGTTCTCTTTTACTAACCTTTTGTTTGAGATAGAATCCAACCCAATCAGATTCATTCACAATCAGTTTTTTTCTAAATTGCTTTTTATGCTCTGTTGTTGTGTTCTTATCATTGTTTCGAGTAGGAATGCAATCCAAGGCTCTCCTGTTTTGGCCTGATGAAGAATAGACAAAATGGAAAAAGCTATAGCACGAACGTAGTTCGAACCCCTCCAGAATATTTGAGAACAGGTATAACAAATGGTCATAACAAGATTATATGATGTAAGACAAATTTAGGTAAAGTTAACTTAGGTTTATTTTCTTGTGTGACAGGTAAAGTGATAGCAGAAAGTGTAATTTACAGCTTTGGTACTTTACTACTTGATCTTCTTAGCACAAAGCAGATTCCCCCGAGTCACGTAAGTTCACTTGAGCATCCAGTTATCTGATATAATACTTTAACATAATTGTCTCTTCTTCCGAACATCCCATAAAGCTTTGAATAGCTTCATAGAAACTAAGCCATGAATCTTCAAACACTTTATCTTTGCAGGTTCTTGATCTAATTAAACGGAGGGATTGGATGCTGCTAATGGATTCACATTTAAAGGGAAATTTCTCTGATGACGATGGAATTAAATTAATAAGAACCACATTACATTGTTTGGAATATGAACCTCAAGAGAGGCCCAATATCGAATCTGTTGTGGCTGCGCTTACTCCACTTCAAAAACAAACAGATGTAAGTGCACGTATTACTCCTCTAATGTACCCAAAAAAGAAAAATTAAGTTACAAAGTTTCTATAACAGAAATAACGACCGGAGAGCATCACCGGAATCTAGTTTTCTTTTTCAAATTTAAGTGATATTTTAACAGGCTTCATCACGTGTATTGCTGAGAATTAGTGAGGAACTTTCACCACTTGGAGATGCTTGCTAAAGAATGGATTTAGCTGTCATACATGAGATACTGAAAAATATTGAGTATGATGGTTATAAAGGGGTTGAGGATGACGTATGATTTCAAACGAACATAAAATAGTTTATGAAACTATATTAATATGTGTTCCCCATGATCTGATAATCTCCGAAATGGATGCTGAACTCTTTTGTGTTTATTTATTTATTTGTAGTTTCTGTACCCTTGCCGGACTAGTGACATGTATGATGCATTAAACCATATGAAGAACGGAGACAATGCGTTTCTAGCCAAGGATTTCACTTGCTATAGAATGTTACACAAGTGTAAGTAATATAGTATCAACTGTAAGAAGGGTCTCTTATAGAAGGGACAACTTCAACCCTTTTATTGATGAATGAGTTGAGTCAAACTAGTTATTATATGTATGAGGTCAAACGAGTTGAAAGTCACCCTCAAGTGTCATTTGACATCTTACATCATTTTATTCAAAGAATTAGATTATAATATAACTTTAGTAATCATATCTTGGATTTTGCAGTTAATCGAGAAAGAGACCATGATGGCACCAATCATGCATGTAAGACGCTGTTTGAGTTATTTGATGATAAACAAGGCAGAAGAAGCATTAAGAGATGCAATGCAAGCACAGATTATAAATCCTGAATGGTCACTTGCATTTTATCTTCAAACAGCTGCTTTATTAAGCCTAGGAATGGACAAAGATGCCCATGACATGCTTGAAGCCGCGGTTTTTTTGGGATTCGAAAAGGAAAATCCACTGGTATGCATAGAATTTGTGTCTATCCTATTTTGCTGCCTTCTTCTCGCCTTATTTCAGCCGGTGGTTCCTTTGTTGTGTGTGATACGATCATTCAGTTTATCTCTATTTTTCAAGACCTAGTCTTGCATACCTTGTATTGGATTACACATCCATTTTTATTCTTGGTTTTTTTTCTTTGAGAATTGAACATCTGTTTGTGTTTATTTATTTAATAAAGTATATAATTTTCATTTGTTGACATGGATCAGAGCTTCGGCTCTAATATTGGCCCCTTTATCTGTGTTAAGATCTTCAATTGATCTAAAAAAAACAGACCTCTGAAACTGTTCGGCTCGATTGGAGGCAGGTCATACTTCCCTTCAGATGCAGCGATTGTGGTGCTATTTAATTGCTCCGAATCTTGGACTCATCTATTCAGTTTAGTTTCTGTTTTCCTGCTGTTCTGGTGGAATCAAAGCCTCTGCTTGATTGTCCTTAATCAAGGTGTTTATAGGCTTCATATTCTGGTCATAATCCGTTTTGTGGTGAATTTCTTTGAATCTTTCTTTATTTTTTCCATTCTCATGATTATTGCTTTGCTAGGCATCTTGTGACCAGGTTAGGTGTACCGGCTCTGGTATGGTACGCGGAGAGACACACCTTATTTACCTTTTGCATTTTTTTTTGCCATTTTCTATTTGTTTGTCTCAGTTTCTTATTTATTAATGTGAATACTTAGATTTTTTTTATTTATTTTATGGCAAACAGCAATTTCATTCATCACCAACAAAGTATACCAAAGCTTTAGAGGTTAGCAAGGTACTAAACCCAACCCCAATATAATATCACCCAACATAACAGATAAAAGAAAACCATACAAAACCTAATCTGCTACATCAAAGCTCACCCATTTGTTCCATACAGTATATTGTGTTTCGCCCTGCTCCTGACCCATAAAAATGTTATTGCTTACATTTCTCCAAAAAATGTGTCGAAATTATAGCCTTCCATAATACCCAACACGTCGCCAAAATATGGATAGTATGAGTCATTTTTCATACGTGGAAACCATCATATGTCTATGGAGTTCCACCAAATCCTTCATCGAAAGAACATACAATTGAGGTATTTTACACCACGTGCTCACCTTATGCCATACTACCGGTGCCACGTAACAAGACGAGAATAGATGACCCACGTCCTTGTCGTGCTCACCGCACAGTTTGCATATTGCCGACCCTTGAAGTATACCCTGTTTCAGACTGTTGAGCTTAGGAAGCCGATCCTGGACACTGCACCAACAAAAAATTTAACTTTTTTAGGCACCCACCTGACCCACTCAAACGGGTAATATGGAACTACATGGGTGGATAAAAGAATCCGGCATGAGGCGACAGAAAAAAAAGCCATCAGAAGTCGGAAACACAAACCCACTTGTCAGCCCGATCTGCCACCACCGTGGCCCGCAACAGATCCATGAGTCTGTGTGAAGCAGCCCCGTTCCACATTTGTGCTCGGCTCGTGTCTCCATTCCCACTCACTCACTAGCCCTTATTGCGACTGTCACATTTTTCCGTTTTTCCAACCCGAACAGATTTGGGAACAACTTCTCTAAAGGACCATACCCGACCCATCTATCCACCCAAAAACGAACCTCATTACCATTCCCACTTCACCCTTTATCAGGTGACCAATATTTAGATTTAAAGTGTCGAGTTCCTACCCGATTTTGTAGATTCCATTCTAAGTACCCTCAATACCTTCTGTAACCAGTAGATAAATTGACAAATTCACATGAACATGAATAGCTGTGATCGTTTTCCACCATAATCTACCCTTCTCAAGCTTGTATTGCCACCACCACTATAACAATAAACTTGCATTCATGTCTCTTAGAGAACCCAACCCGAGTCCCCCTTTTTCAATGGGCTCAATTACCTTCTCCCAACACACCCAATCAGTCTACGACTTTTCCTTATTACCTCCCCAGAAGAAGCGCCTTCTAAGTGCCTCCAAGGTGTCCAAAACTCCTTATAGAGCCTTGAAAAGGGAAAAGAAATGGTATACTGTGATACTTACACAGGAATTTCCCTATTTTACAATTTATGAGTTTTGCCATCCGACCCACCACATTTTCTCCCACTCCAAGCCTGAGAAGATTTGACTTTGCATGACTTAATTACTGCCCCAAGATGGTAAAAAAGCACCTCATAACCCGATGAGTATTGTGTATAGACCTTTCCTCCCATTCACCCATAAAAATAAAAGCCATGTCCTCCGCATACATTAAATAAGTTAGAACCGAACCGAACCAATATTGTTCCGTAAAGAAATACCCTTTATTTTCCCCGCCAATGATGCTTTGGAAATGAAACCGGTTAAAGATTCCATGGCGATGATGAAAATAAAGGGTGATAACAGGTCACTTTGATGTACCTGAAGAAACCCTAGATCAACTAGACCGGAGTCAAATGAAGCTTGAACCTTGAGCGAGCCCACGCAAGGTAGTTAAATGAAGCATTAGCAAACAAGAATGTTCAAGGTTAACTTTGAACCTTGCGCGAGCCCGCGCAAGGTAGTTTAATGAAGCATTATCAAACAAGAATGTTCAAGGTTAACTTTGAACCTTGTGCGAGCCCGCGCAAGGTAGTTAAATGAAGCATTTATCCAAAGAGAGTGTTCAAGGTTAACTTTGAACCTTGCGCGAGCCCGCGCAAGGTAGTTAAATGAAGCATTCCTCTCTTGGATATTTGGCACATAGTTCTAATAAATCTTATTTTGGCAAAGAAGTCTGCGCGCAGTTTTCTTAGAAGTTATTAATGGGTATGGTTTCCTTGATTGGCGCAAGGTTTTTGGGACCATACCCCTTCAGTACCCCAATAACATTGGAACTTTAAAGTAGGTGATCCGTTTATAAGACCGACGACCGAGATGATTCAAGAATACCTCTCATCCACTTCTTCCATATAACTGGGAATCCTATCTGTTGAAAATCCCGATCAATGAATTTCTAGTTGATAGATTGAATAATGAGCCTTTTCAATATCTTTTTTTAGTACAAAAACTTTGTTTTTCAACTTTTTTACCCAAGATATTACTTCCTTAATTTCAATGGGCCATCTTCGATATTCCAATTCAACAAGAAACCAGATTGATACTCGGACACTACCGACCCCACCATCTTTTTAATTCGATTAGCAAGAATCTTGGAAATAATTTTTGAGGTGCAACCAATATGACTAATCGACCTAATCAATAAACGAGATTGGATCCGCACCTTTGGGGATTAATGCCAAGAAAGAAGAGCCACATCCTCGAATGATTACTCCATATTGTAAAAAGAGTCCATGATTTCATCATCGGATTGCCCAAAACCCAGCACCAAAAGGACTCCATCATGGTAATCGTCGATCGGTTTTCTAAGATGACGTGCTTCATCTCGTATCATACCACTCACGATGATGTTCGAATTGCAGTTCTCTATTTCAAAGAAATTGTTCGTCTTCATGGTATTCCACTTTCTTTGGTGAGTGACCGTGATGTTAAATTCTTTAGTCATTTTTGGGTTACCTTGTGGAAAAAGATGGGTACTGAGTTGAAGTACAATACTAGTAGTCACCCGAAGACCGACAGACAATTAGTCACTAATCGTACCCTTGCCATCCTCCTCTTCGCCCTTATCAACAAGAATCACCGATAGTGGGATGAACTCTTACCCCATAAGAGTCATGGTGATGTTCAGTTCCACCCAGGTGATTTGGTATGGATTCATCATCGTAAAGAGAAATTCTCGACTAAACGTCCGTCCAAACTAAGCCCCTGATCTGATTATCTGTTCCGGATTCTTGAAAAGGTCAACGCCAATGCCTATAAGGTCGATTTGGCAGGTTTGTATGATTTTTCTACTAAACATTTTTTACCTCCGGTATCTTTAAGACTAATGCACAAGTTAAAGCCCGAGTTGACAAGAGTCGCAATGATGTTCAGTTCCATCCAAGTGATTTGGTATGGATTCTGTTAAATAAAGGTAATGTTTTGAAAGTAATTCATGTTGCAAAGTGTGTTGTTGCAAATCAGTTAAGTGGTTATATGTGGTTAGGTTGGTTGTTATATGTTGTTATGTTCTGTTTGTGGTTTGTGATGGTTTAAAGTGTGCAGTTATAAAGTTGGAGGTTTAAAGTGTAAAAGCAGAAGGGCTGAAGTGTAATAATGGATACTTGGAGGACTAAAGAGGAAGTTTTATTTTTCCAGGTATATAAAGGGACATGTGGTGCAGATTTAGGGCAAGTTGTTTTCTTCTGGTCATTTCTCATCCCTTCTGGCGATTAGGGTTTGTACTTTGTGATTGTGTTGATCTTGTTGATCTCGTGTAAGATCTTGTGATTCTGGTTGTATAGATCAACTGATTGTCATCAGTTGATCAGTTGTGTTTCTGTGTATTGTTTCAGATCTCTTTTTCTCTGAGATCTAGGGTTTGGTTGGGTGTTTTTCTGGGTTGGTAAACTAATAAGATTTACGTCACTTGTTTTGTCGCTATTTCTTGTGTGTTTGTTCTTGTGTTTCTTGTTATACCATTCTTTACATGGTATCAGAGCAAAATAGCTCTTGTTTAGATCTTGTTTCTGATTCTGGAGTCTCCGCTGCACGATATAGAGTTAGATCTGGTTATTTGCTTCTTTTTTGTTAAGATCTTGCTTATGAAGAACTGGTTTGAGAGTTTATTGGAGTTTGTGCAGGTTTGAATCTGGCTAGTCTAGTGCCGATATGATGTTCTGAGTTATCTGCTTGAAGTTTATTGAATAATAAATAAGGGGATCTCTATTGTTTGTTGAAGACTGCGTTGGTCTCTGAATCTTAGAAGATTCAGGGCAAACCAACCAGATATTCGTGCTATCTCTTCTTACATGCTGTGTTATAACCCTAGAAGGTTATAAGACAGAGCTGCTTGGAGGGAGTTAAACACTGTTGTGATAACTTTCTTTCCCTGTTCTTTATTTCATTCATATTATACTGCATAAAGTGTGTCTAGGCATTGTTGTTACCGGACTAGTCGGGCCGGCACTTGATCGAGTCTGTCTACTTGGTTTCTGTGCATCTTGTCCTATCTGTGGAGTCTTTGTTTGATTCTATTTTGTTTGGTTGATGCAACTGTATTATGCTTGTCCAGGCACCTTTTGAGTGATGACCCTGGAATCTGGCCTCTGATACGGTTATGCAGTTGTTGATTGTTTGATTCTCTGTGTGTATTATTGTTTTGATATTGTTGCTATGGCTGATACTGGTAGTTCGTCTCAAACTTTAATTAGTAAGTTGGATATAAGTGATCCATTGTACCTTCACCCAAGTGACTCTAGTTCTTTAACCATAGTTAGTGTTAAATTGAAAGGGACTGAAAACTATTCAGTCTAGTCTAGTTCAATGAGGTTAGCTTTAGAAGCTAAAAATAAATTTGGGCTAATTGATGGAACTTGTAAACGGTCTGAAGTTGATGATGTTCTTGCTAGTCAATGGGATAGGTGTAACTCTGTAGTGTTAACTTGGCTTTTAAATTCTGTAGCTGAGGATTTGTTTTTGGGGCAAGTTTTTTCTAAATTTGCATCAGAGGTTTGGGAAGATTTAAAGGACAATTATGACAAGATTGATGGTTCTGTGGTTTATGATTTGTATAAAAAGATAAACTGTATTTCACAAAATGGTAGTTCAGTGGCTGATTATTATAACAAATTAACCACTATGTGGAAGCAGTTTGATGCAATGCTCAAACTGCCCACTTGTTCTTGTAAAGCAGCAAAAGACTATAACGATTTTTCAGCTTTGATCAAATTGATGCAGTTTCTTATGGGCTTAGATGATATATATCAACCTGTAAGAACAAATATATTAACCAGAGAATCTTTTCCATCGGTCAAAGTGGCTTTTTCAGTGGTTTCTAGGGAGGAATCACATAGACTGTCGAGTCATGGGTCAAAAAATCAAAATGTGTCTTTTGTGTCTAAACCCAGTCAATCTTTTGAGGCAAGAAGGAAAGTAAATAATCAAAGGGGATCTAATTCAAATTTAAAGTGTACTCATTGTAATATGGCTGGATATACTGTGGATAGGTGTTTTGAGATTATAGGGTACCCTCCTGGTTTTAAAAGGAGAGTGAGTAGTAATCAGTCTAATTTTGGTAAAACAAAATTTTCTAATAAGTCGAATACTGCTGTTGGATCATCTGCTAGTGTTACTGTTCCTGGTTTTCCTTTTACTTATGAATAGATAGCAAAGTTATTGTGTTTAGTGGGTGAAAAGAACAATGTTGATTCATCTAATGTGGGAGGTGAGTCATGTTTTGTTAAACATTTTGCTAGCTGTTCTAGTTCTGTGTTTGTTAGAGATAAGTTTAGTTGGATAATAGACTTTGGGGCAAGTCAACATAAGATAAACTGTGATGAAGATATGTTTAATGTTTATGATGTTTCTTAATTTAATCTTCAAGTGAGTCATCAAAATGGAACAAGTGTTAAAGTTTTGAAAATTGGAAATGTCAGGTTAAAAGATAACATTGTTTTACAAGATGTGTTCTATGTCCCAGGGTTACTTGTCACACCCCGACCCGCAGGGGAATAAGAGTCGGGGCATAATTGGGTTATCACCAAAGCTCATGATGTTTACTAATTGTTTCATATTTATTTAATTCAAATTACAACTTAATGTTCAACCAAATTCATACAAATACAAGGAAATGAAACAAAGTAAAACAATCCGAAGTCTAAACTGATTTATTCTTCTAGGCCGTCCTATATGTTTCTTGCTTCAACTGGATCACCTGTATCATGTGTAAAAATGGGGGATTTTGGGTCAACAAAAGTTGGCGAGTGAACCTTGTTAGAAAACCTTTATTATGAATTCTTGTTGTATTTAATATGAAAAAAATCGTGCAATAATCATATGTGAGCAAACGTAAATAAACATACAATAACAAACCACCTTGCATGAGTATATGACATGAATGATATTGTATATGTTGGCAACGTCACCTTCCGCTCATAGGTAATGGGGAACGGACGGCCTATGATGATGTATGTGCGATCAAGGCTCAATCAAACGGAGCCGATCGTATGTTGGCAACGCCACGTTCCGCTCATAGGTAATGGGGAACGGTTCCGCTCATAGGTAATGGGGAACAGACGAGCCTATGATGATGTATGTACTGAAAATGATAAATTAAATCTAAACATTATCCACACAAACAATTAATACATATTGGATACACATTTGATCATGGATATGATGGATGCACAAGTGTTTAAATGTAATAAATAATAAGTGACACATGATACACCCCAAAATGTGATTAAAACGGGGAATTTGTAGAGATTCACTCACATTGGGTGCGTTCGTTTGATGATTTTGAATGCGCACGAGTTTAGAGGGTTGATCGACGAGGAATAACTAACCTAAATAATAACGAAAAGGTACGGTAAATAAGTGGATTTTATTAATAATTTTAATAGGGTTTTTAGATTTATTTTTGTGAGTTTAAGGTCATTTTCTAACTTTAAAAATATTATTTTTAAGTATTTTTAATTGATTTTTAAATTAAATAAATAAATAAAATATAAAAAAATGTTGACTTTTTGTTGACCGTTGACCGGTCGGACTGAGGCCTAAGGTGCACTGAGTGAGGTTCGAACCCGGGACCTCTCGTACGCGTGCACGCAGCTCTACCAACTGAGCTACGTGTCTAACCCGTAATATTCCATGTTTTAATTATATTTATATACTGATTAAATGTTAATATATTTGGTTTATATTAAAAGGGTTTAAAATGGTCGAACCGGTGTCAGGAAGCCGGATCGAACTCGGGTTCTTTGGTTTGTAAGCGCACAGCCCAACCAGTTGGGCTGTGTGTCTTATCTGTTTAATTTACGATTTATATTAATCTTATAAACAAACTGGAGCCTGTTCTGATTCAGTTCTAAAAAAATTGGTTTTAATTCGGAAAGTCGGTGCGTTTGTAAGGATTCGAACTCGTGACGTGCGCTAAGTGTTTGCACACAGTCCACCGCTGGACTGTGTGTCTAACCTGGTTTAATAACTTGTTTAAATTATTCTTATAAACATCGTCGACTTCGTCTTCTTCATTCAAAGACTCAGACGACCGACATTCTTTTGTTCTTGTTTAAATCGTTCGTCGAACTATTACTAATTGAAATGTAATGGATAAAAAGAGTTAAGGAATTGAATGTACCGATCAGACTGTATTTCTCAGAATTCCGGCAATGGTCCTCGGCTCTGATTTGTGGATTTCGTCTGATTGAATCAATTAATAGTTTTGATCGATTAGTTGCGAAATTGAGTTACTAAACAATGATTATTAGAAGGTTTAAATGATTATACCGATTCACAGCGTGATTTTGGAAATTCCAGAGGTTTTCCGGCGAGTGCAAAATATCCGGCAACGTCGTCTGGGACTGATTCTGGTTGATGGATTGAAGTTAGTAATAGTCTAACAATGGATTGAAACCGAAAGAGTCGAGGTATTTACCGTTTTGATGTAAGTCTCGGTTTTCCGGCGAAAGTCCGGCGATTTCAGAATATCTCCGGCGAGTGAAATTGATTCGAGAAATGGTGCGATTTTGAGCGAAATGATTTCCAGAGACTTGGGTGTGTATTTATAGGGAAGAATCACGATGAATTGGGTCTGATTTTAGTCTTGATTCGTGGTCAGCCTTTCTCCGGCGGTTATGACTGATGTCGCGGGATTAGACATCGGTTATAACTGATGTCGATGTTAATACATGCGTTAAGTCAAAGGAAACCGTCGATAATTGGCAAAATCGTCGGTATTTCCGGCGAGAGCGATTTGGGCGCGCTGATGACCGAATTTGATTTCGAGTTTCAGTATATGTATTAATTGTTTCGTTATATCAACAAACAACTCAAGAGGCGGAGAAGTGAGATATGTGTTAGTTATGTCTTCCGGCTGACCCGGGTTCGAAACCCGGCAGCCGGTTTTCTTTTTTTATTTACTTTATTTTCACTTTTTAATAATTATAGTTTTTAAATTCTAAATTGTTTATTAATTATGTATTGTTTAAAATTAAAATAAATCATAAATACGCAACGCAATTTTATAACTTGATATTCGATTAATAAACCAAGCGGGTTTGGAAGCCCGTTTTTCGACGGATGTTACAGTATCCCCTACTTTTAGAAATTTCGCCCCGAAATTTAAGTAGTAGTGGTAACAGGAAAAAGATGTGGGTATTTCTCGCGCATTGAGTCTTCACGTTCCCAAGTAAACTCAGGTCCTCGTTTCGACTCCCAGCGTACCCTGACGATTGGAATACGGCTTCATCTTAAACGTTTTTCTCCGATGTCCATAATTTCTACTGGTCTTTCAATGAAATGCATAGATTCATCGACTTGAATGTCTTCTAGAGGAATATGGAGATTTTCATCGGCGAGGCACTTCTTCAAGTTCGATACGTGGAATGTGGGATGAATTCTGTTGAGTTCTTCTGGTAGGTCAAGCTTGTATGCTACAGGTCCTACTCTTTCGAGTATCTTGAAAGGTCCTACGTAGCGTGGTGCTAGCTTGCCTTTTTGGCCAAAACGAACCACACCCTTCCACGGTGATACTTTTAAAAGTACTTGGTCACCAATGTTAAACTCCAAGGGCTTTCGTCGTTTGTCTGCATAACTCTTTTGACGACTTTGTGCCGCTAGAAGATTGTTTCGAATTTGATGGATCTTGTCTGTTGTTTCTTGAATTAATTCTGGACCGGTGATTTGAGCTTCTCCAATTTCGTGCCAACATATTGGTGATCGGCACTTACGACCATATAAAGCTTCGAAAGGTGCCATGCCGATACTTGAATGATAGCTGTTGTTGTACGAAAATTCAACTAATGGTAGATGAGCGTCCCAATTTCCTTTGAATTCTATGACACATGCTCGAAGCATGTCTTCAAGAGTTTGGATGGTGCGTTCAGATTGTCCATCAGTTTGAGGATGAAAAGCGGTACTGAGGTCTAATCGTGTACCCAAGGCGGCTTGTACGGCTTGCCATGTTCGTGAAGTAAAACGACCATCACGGTCTGAAATGATGCTTAAAGGTACACCATGACGACTTACAATCTCGCTGATGTAGATGCGAGGTAACTTCTCGTTCTTGAAGTCCTCGCGAATCGGAATGAAGTGAGCTGATTTTGTGAGACGATCAATGATTACCCATATAGTGTCATACCCACTAGAGGTGCGAGGTAACCCGGTAATGAAGTCCATGGTTATTTTTTCCCACTTCCATACTGGTATTTCAGGTTGGGTTAGAAGTCCTGAAGGTCTTTGATGTTCAGCTTTTACTTTAGAACCGGTAAGGCACTTGGATACAAAAACAGCAATATCCTTTTTCATGCCAGGCCACCAGTAGGTGTATCGAAGGTCTTGATACATCTTGTCGGCTCCTGGGTGTACAGAGTATCGTGTTTTGTGCGCCTCATTCATAAGGAAATTACGAAGGTTATTGTGATCGGGAATCCAGATGCGATCTAGATAGTACAGAATACCGTCGGATTTGGTTTCAATTTTAAGTTCTGCTCCACAGGACAGCTCATTGTGTACGTCGTTTTCTGTTACTGAGACATGTTGGGCTTCTCGGATTTGATCTTTGATGTCAGTTATGATTTGCGAACATAGAAGACAAATGGAGTTCGCATAACCCTTTCGACTGAGCGCATCGGTCACCACGTTTGCCTTGCCAGGATGATACCGAATCTCACAGTCGTAGTCATTAAGAAGTTCGACCCATCTTCGTTGCCTCATATTCAACTCCTTTTGGTTAAAGATATGTTGGAGGCTCTTGTGGTCAGTGTATATTTCACACTTGGTACCGTAGAGGTAATGTCTCCATATCTTGAGAGCGAATACAAAGGCTCCAGGTTCCAGGTCGTGGGTAGTGTAGTTCTTCTCATGAACTTTGAGTTGTCTAGAGGCATAGGCTATCACTTTTCCCCTTTGCATTAATACACAGCCTAGTCCTTGCCCTGATGCGTCGCAATATACTACAAAGTCATCGCAAACTTCGGGGAGTGTGAGGATAGGTGCGTCACAAAGCTTTTGCTTAAGGGTTTGGAAGGCTTCTTCTTGTTTAGGTCCCCATATGAAGGGTTTTCCTTTATGAGTCAAAGCCGTGAGTGGTACAGCAATACGGGAGAAATTTGCAATGAAACGGCGATGGTAACCCGCCAAACCAAGAAATGATCTTACTTCGGTAGGGGTACGTGGCGCTTGCCATTCCTGTACTGCTTTGATCTTTGAGGGGTCGACATGTATTCCCTTGTCATTGACGACATGTCCAAGGAATTGTACTTCTCTTAACCAGAATTCGCATTTGGAGAATTTAGCGTAGAGCTTTTCGGTTCTTAAGAGTGTGAGGATGAGTCGAAGGTGTCGTTCATGATCAGATTTAGACTTTGAGTAGATGAGGATGTCGTCGATGAAGACTATGACAATGCGGTCGAGATAGGGTTTGCATACCCTATTCATTAGATCCATGAATACAGCTGGGGTGTTGGTTAATCCAAATGGCATGACCATGAATTCGTAATGACCATAACGAGTTCGGAAGGCGGTCTTTGGGACGTCTTCTTCATGTACTCTGAGTTGATGATAGCCAGAACGAAGGTCGATCTTTGAAAAACAGGTGGCACCCTGAAGTTGGTCTAGTAGATCATCGATGCGAGGTAATGGATAGCGGTTTTTGACCGTTAATTTGTTGAGTTCTCTGTAGTCGATACACATGCGAAACGTTCCATCTTTCTTCTTCACAAACAGAACAGGTGCACCCCAAGGCGATGAGCTAGGACGTATGAATCCTTTGTCAGTCAGTTCTTGCAGCTGACTGGCCAGCTCTTGCATCTCGGATGGGGCTAGCCTATAAGGAGATTTCGCGACGGGTGTAGCGCCAGGTATAAGATCAATGCGGAATTCGACTTCTCTCATGGGAGGAAGTCCTGAGATGTCGTCGGGAATGACTTGTGGAAATTCTTTCACTACAGGTATATCTTCGAGTTTCTTCTCCTTGCTTCCCTTCTTGACAACGTGAGTTAGGAATGCGACATAGTTCTTGCGGAGATATTTTCTAGCTTGAAGGCAGGACATCAATTTGAGTCCTTTCGAAGGGGTTTCTCCAAAGGTTCGTAGGGTTTGACCTTCTGCAAGAGGAATGCGAATGAACTTATCGCGGCATACTACTTCAGCATGATGTTGGCTGAGCCAGTCCATACCGATTATAATGTCGAAACTTCCCAACTTCATAGGAATGAGGTCAACTGGAAAATCATGATCGTTTAAAGTGAGGGTACAATTCCGTATAATAGAGTTTAATGAGACCGGTTTTCCGTCAGCAACTTCCACCGTTATGGATTCCATGAGTTTATCACGAGTTTGGTTGAGGATGGGTTCAAATTCTAAGGACACAAAACTCTTATCCGCGCCAGTATCAAATAACATGGATGCATAACTACCATTGATGAGAAACGTACCGTTAACCACGTTGTTGTCGGCCCTAGCTTGATTGGCGTTGATGTTGAAAGCTCTTCCTCTAGCAGGTGGAGGAGCTTGGTTTGCTTGATTCACCGGATTTGCTTGAGCTTGAGCATGTATGATGTTCACCAAGCGTGGACAAGTGTTTCTATAGTGGTTTGGGTCTCCACAGTTGTAACAAGCCCGCATGGGTTGCATCATGGGGTAGTTGGGTTGGTAGTAGGATTGGGCCGTATTTTGTGTAGGTGGTAGTAGTAAGGGTTGTTGGGCTTGACCCACTATCTGATGGTGGGTTTGGGTTGAGGGTTGTTGCGGTTCATTCGTTGAAGTGTGCGACAGGTTTGGATGGTGTGACCTGCACGGCCACAGCTGGTGCAATATTGGCAGGGGTGTTCGGGAAAGTGATGGTATTGGCAATGAGTGCTTTTCGGGTATGGGCCGGAGTATGCCCTTTTGTCTGGTGCAGATGAGGGAGCAATTTGGGTGATGGGTGCAGTAGTGATTGGGGGGTTTGTTTGAGTGACAGCAAAGTTTCTGGTGTTTCGCTTCCTTTTACCAGTAAACTTCGAAGAGGAGCCAGAATGGTTTGAAGTTTGAGCCTCAATGGGGGCTTTCTTTTTCTACTCCTTGAATTTACCGTTTCGGATGCGATTCTCGGTAAGTTCGGTAGCTAGTTCCATTGCAGCTTCCAGTGTTGCAGGTGAAGTGCTTAGGACCGAGTCTTGAATTTTCGAGGGGAGGCCTCGAATGTAGTGTTCAACCAGGCGGTATACTGGGGTGAACAAGTTGGGGATCATTTGGTTCAACTCTAAAAACCTTTTGTTGTAGGAAGTATGATCTCCTTCCTTTTGCTTTAGGGAGTGGAATTCGTCTTCTAACTTCTTGATTTCGCTTCTTGGACAAAAGCGTCTTGTCATTATTTCCCTTAACTCTTCCCATGTTAAGGCCATGGCGTCTTCGATTTCTCTCTTACCCTTCTCTGTGTTCCACCAGGTCAGGGCTACCCCAAACAGTCTCCCGGTTGCGTAACGTACCTTGCGATCCTCGGGACAATCGCAATTGAGGAAGGTGTTCTCCATTTCCTCAAACCAGTGGAGGAGAGGAATGACACCTTCGGTCCCTTCATACTTTGGGGGATCGCAAGACTTGAAGTGTTTGTAGGAGCACTTCTTGGAAGGAGGGTTGTCGACGTTCTGGTCTTCTTGATTGGGAGGGTTGATGGGATTTGCAGTGAGAGCTTGCTGGACTTGAATTACGATGTCAGGAAGCACCGCGGCCATTTGTTTTGCAATTTGGGTGGCCAAGCGTTCGTTTGACCTTCCTGACTTTCTACCTCCACGTAGCTGCCTAGCCGACATCTACAGGAACATACATATGAAGATTGTGAGTTTAAGGAGTTTTTTTAGGTGTCATGTGTCGTTAAAAGAAATAAAATAACATAATCATCAATAATGCATCTACATCCATAGGATGTCTTGGGTTTGCTCATGTTTGGGCCTCCAATGTCCCCCATACCATCGCCTGTATAGTCATGTGGGCCCCCACGACTATTGGCTTAGTAGGATTCACATTGGTGTTGGCGGTTTAACACTCGCGTCACCCGAAGGAAAACCATGAAATATGTTCGCGAGATGTATGGTCGGAGGGTGTCCAGGTATAGACACAATGACAACCCAAAGTGGGGTTAGTTCACACGACGTTTGGTATAGCATGCTTTGGCCTAATAGGTCCTTCGTACTCTCATCGTTAGTCCCCAGGTAGGCAAACTGGTCCTTTATTTTGGATTTATACGAATGCCAAGCCTAGACAGGACGTTCCGACTACCGGTACTCGTACCCTTCCAGTTACTACATGCCCGTCATGAGAACTCACTTTGATGTGATTTGAAAATACAAAAATCGTTGTAAAAATCATAGGAATTGTGAGGTGTGTGCTCTCATGGATATGGTATGTTATGAGGATATGATTCATGATGAGCATTGTATAATAGTATGTACTTATGAACATGCTTGTATAACATGGAATGTAACAATAAACATAAAGCATATAAACATCATGAATTTTGCATGTAACACACAAACAATTTAAAATTTCTAATCAACTATAGTATAGGCTCTAAGGGTCTAATAACTTATCCTATATCCCTATAGTCATGGCTCTGATACCAATCTGTCACACCCCGACCCGCAGCGGAATAAGAGTCGGGGCATAATTGGGTTATCACCAAAGCTCATGATGTTTACTAATATTTATTTAATTCAAATTACAACTTAATGTTCAACCAAATTCATACAAATATAAGGAAATGAAACAAAGTAAAACAATCCGAAGTCTAAACTGATTTATTCTTCTAGGCCGTCCTATATGTTTCTTGCTTCAACTGGATCACCTGTATCATGTGTAAAAATGGGGGATTTTGGGTCAACAAAAGTTGGCGAGTGAACCTTGTTAGAAAACATTTATTATGAATTCTTGTTGTATTTAATATGAAAAAAATCGTGCAATAATCATATGTGAGCAAACGTAAATAAACATACAATAACAAACCACCTTGCATGAGTATATGACATGAATGATATTGTATATGTTGGCAACGTCACGTTCCGCTCATAGGTAACGGGGAACAGACGGCCTATGATGATGTATGTGCGATCAAGGCTCAATCAAACGGAGCCGATCGTATGTTGGCAACGCCACGTTCCGCTCATAGGTAATGGGGAACGGTTCCGCTCATTGATAATGGGGAACAGACGAGCCTATGATAAAGTATGTACTGAAAATGATAAATTAAATCTAAACATTAACCACACAAACAATTAATACATATTGGATACACATTTGATCATGGATATGATGGATACACAAGTGTTTAAATGTAATAAATAATAAGTGACACATGATACACCCCAAAATGTGATTAAAACGGGGAATTTGTAGAGATTCACTCACATTGGGTGCGTTTGTTTGATGATGTTGAATGCGCACGAGTTTAGAGGGTTGATCGACAGGGAATAACTAACCTAAATAATAACGAAAAGATACGGTAAATAAGTGGATTTTATTAACAATTTTAATAGGGTTTTTAGATTTATTTTTGTGAGTTTAAGGTCATTTTCTAACTTTAAAAATATTATTTTTAAGTATTGATTTTTAAATTAAATAAATAAATAAAAATATAAAAAAATGTTGACTTTTTGTTGACCTTTGACCTGTTGACCTGTTAACCGGTCCGTTGACCGGTCGGACTGAGGCCTAAGGTGCACTGAGTGAGGTTCGAACCCGGGACCTCTCGTACGCGTGCACGCAGCTCTACCAACTGAGCTACGTGTCTAACCCGTAATATTCCATGTTTTAATTATATTTATATACTGATTAAATGTTAATATATTTGGTTTATATTAAAAGGGTTTAAAATGGTCGAACCGGTGTCAGGAAGCCGGATCGAACTCGGGTTCTTTGGTTTGTAAGCGCACAGCCCAACCAGTTGGGCTGTGTGTCTTATCTGTTTAATTTACGATTTATATTAATCTTATAAACAAACTGGAGCCTGTTCTGATTCAGTTCTAAAAAAATTGGTTTTAATTCGGAAAGTCGGTGCGTTTGTAAGGATTCGAACTCGTGACGTGCGCTAAGTGTTTGCACACAGTCCACCGCTGGACTGTGTGTCTAACCTGGTTTAATAACTTGTTTAAATTATTCTTATAAACATCGTCGACTTCGTCTTTTTCATTCAAAGACTCAGACGACCGACATTCTTTTGTTCTTGTTTAAATCGTTCGTCGAACATATTACTAATTGAAATGTAATGGATAAAAAGAGTTAAGGAATTGAATGTACCGATCAGACTGTATTTCTCAGAATTCCGGCAATGGTCCTCGGCTCTGATTTGTGGATTTCGTCTGATTGAATCAATTAATAGTTTTGATCGATTAGTTGCGAAATTGAGTTACTAAACAATGATTATCAGAAGGTTTAAATGATTATACCGATTCACAGCGTGATTTTGGAAATTCCAGAGGTTTTCCGGCGAGTGCAAAATATCCGGCAACGTCGTCTGGGACTGATTCTGGTTGATGGATTGAAGTTAGTAATAGTCTAACAATGGATTGAAACCGAAAGAGTCGAGGTATTTACCGTTTTGATGTAAGTCTCGGTTTTCCGGCGAAAGTCCGGCGATTTCAGAATATCTCCGGCGAGTGAAATTGATTCGAGAAATGGTGCGATTTTGAGCGAAATGATTTCCAGAGACTTGGGTGTGTATTTATAGGGAAGAATCACGATGAATTGGGTCTGATTTTAGTCTTGATTCGTGGTCAGCCTTTCTCCGGCGGTTATGACTGATGTCGCGGGATTAGACATCGGTTATAACTGATGTCGATGTTAATACATACGTTAAGTCAAAGGAAACCGTCGATAATTGGCAAAATCGTCGGTATTTCCGGCGAGAGCGATTTGGGCGCGCTGATGACCGAATTTGATTTCGAGTTTCAGTATATGTATTAATTGTTTCGTTATATCAACAAACAACTCAAGTGGCGGAGAAGTGAGATATGTGTTAGTTATGTCTTCCGGCTGACCCGGGTTCGAAACCCGGCAGCCGGTTTTCTTTTTTTATTTACTTTATTTTCACTTTTTAATAATTATAGTTTTTAAATTCTAAATTGTTTATTAATTATGTATTGTTTAAAATTAAAATAAATAATAAATACGCAACGCAATTTTATAACTTGATATTCGATTAATAAACCAAGCGGGTTTGGAAGCCCGTTTTTCGACGGATGTTACAGTATCCCCTACTTTTAGAAATTTCGCCCCGAAATTTAAGTAGTAGTGGTAACAGGAAAAAGATGTGGGTATTTATCGCGCATTGAGTCTTCACGTTCCCAAGTAAACTCAGGTCCTCGTTTCGACTCCCAGCGTACCCTGACGATTGGAATACGGCTTCGTCTTAAACGTTTTTCTCCGATGTCCATAATTTCTACTGGTCTTTCAATGAAATGCATAGATTCATCGACTTGAATGTCTTCTAGAGGAATATGGAGATTTTCATCGGCGAGGCACTTCTTCAAGTTCGATACGTGGAATGTGGGATGAATTCTGTTGAGTTCTTCTGGTAGGTCAAGCTTGTATGCTACAGGTCCTACTCTTTCGAGTATCTTGAAAGGTCCTACATAGCGTGGTGCTAGCTTGCCTTTTTGGCCAAAACGAACCACACCCTTCCACGGTGATACTTTTAAAAGTACTTGGTCACCAATGTTAAACTCCAAGGGCTTTCGTCGTTTGTCTGCATAACTCTTTTGACGACTTTGTACCGCTAGAAGATTGTTTCAAATTTGATGGATCTTGTCTGTTGTTTCTTGAATTAATTCTGGACCGGTGATTTGAGCTTCTCCAATTTCGTGCCAACATATTGGTGATCGGCACTTACGACCATATAAAGCTTCGAAAGGTGCCATGCCGATACTTGAATGATAGCTGTTGTTGTACGAAAATTCAACTAATGGTAGATGAGCGTCCCAATTCCCTTTGAAGTCCATGACACATGCTCGAAGCATGTCTTCAAGAGTTTGGATGGTGAGTTCAGATTGTCCATCAGTTTGAGGATGAAAAGCGGTATTGAGGTCTAATCGTGTACCCAAGGCGGCTTGTACGGCTTGCCATGTTTGTGAAGTAAAACGACCATCACGGTCTGAATGATGCTTAAAGGTACACCATGACGACTTACAATCTCGCTGATGTAGATGCGAGCTAACTTCTCGTTCTTGAAGTCCTCGCGAATCGGAATGAAGTGAGCTGATTTTGTGAGACGATCAATGATTACCCATATAGTGTCATACCCACTGGAGGTGCGAGGTAACCCGGTAATGAAGTCCATGGTTATGTTTTCCCACTTCCATACTGGTATTTTCTCACAGTTGTAGATGATTATTATAGGATTGTGTGGTGCTACTTGTTAACTAATAAAACTGAAGTTTTTGAAAACTTGTGTAGTTTTATGAGCTTGTGTCTACTCAGTTTAAAAAAAAATAAAAGTGTGTAGAAGTGATAATGGTACTGAGTTTGTAAATAATCAAATGTCACTGTTTTGAAAAAATAAAGGTATCTTGCACCAAACATCATGCTCCTATACACCACAACAGAATGGTGTTGTGAAAAGGAAGCATAGACATCTCTTGAACACAGCTAGAGCCTTGATGTTTCAAGGTGGTGTACCCCTTAAGTTTTGGTCTGAATGCATTCTAACTTCTGTATACTTAATTAACAGGTTACCTTCTTCTGTGTTAGATGGTAAGAGTCCATATGAGGTTGTGTTTGGGTTTAAACCTTCTTTGTCTCACTTAAGGAATTTTGGACGCCTTTGTTTTAGTATGTTCTTACTGAATTAGATAAGTTTACTTATCATGCTGATAGGTGTGTTATAATAGGATATTCAAATGTTAAAAAGGGTTACAAGTTGTGGGATTTAGATCATAAAAGGAAAATTTTTTCTAGAGATGTTAAATTTTATGAAGATCTTTTTCTATTTAAAGGTAAACAGGCTGGTTATCAAGAATCAATTGATAATCAAGGTTTAAATCATATTAATTTTTTTGATGAGTATGAAACATTGGCATCTAGAACTCTAACTCGCGATGATGAAGAGGGTACAAGTGGTCTTCATGATCCCACCAGTGATGATCAGCAACCACTAATACCCTTTACATCTGCCACTGTTCCTACTGCTGAGAATATTCAGCATACCAATAGTGAACATGAGAGTAGTAGTAGTCAGGGTAGTGATGGCATGGCAGAGGACACTGTTGGGATAGATGATGAACTCAACCTATCTGAGGGTACACATGTTAGAAGGTCATCTAGAACAAGTTCTATGCCTAAAGTGTTTAATGACTTTGTTGTTGAAGGCAAGGTTAAGGATGGTATAGAAAGGGTTGTCAATTTTGCTAACTTGTCCTATGAAAATAAATGTTTTATTGCCTCTTTAAATAAAACTGTTGAACCTACTACTTATAGTGAGGCTGCAAAGGATGTTAGGTGGGTTGAGGCTATGAATGATGAAATGGAAGCCTTATATAGAAATAACACTTGGATTTTGGTTGATCTTCCTAAAGGAAGAAAACCTATAGGGTGTAAATGGGTGTATAAAATCAAATATAAGGCTAATGGAGAAGTGGAAAGGTATAAGGCCAGATTAGTGGCCAAATGTTTTAATCAAAGAGAAGGTGTGGATTTTGGTGAAACTTTTTCACCAGTTGTGAAAATGGTAACTGTAAGAATAGTTATAAAACTTGCTGTTAATAATAACTGGCCATTGTATCAAATGGACATAAATAATGCATTTCTATATGGTACTTTGACTGAGGATGTGTTTATGACTTTACCTCAAGGTTATTTTTCAAATAATAATAATAAAGTGTGCAAGTTAGTTAAGTCCTTATATGGTTTGAAGCAAGCCCCGAGACAGTGGAATGAGAAATTAACATCTGTGTTAATTTCTATGGGATTTGCTCAAAGTGTTTGTGACTATTCTTTATTTGTGTTGTCAAAACAAGATGTCTTCATTGTTTTGCTAGTTTATGTAGATGATATAGTTGTTACAGGTAATAATAAAACTGAAATTGAAAGAATAAAGAAGTGTCTAAAAGAAAGCTTTAAAATCAAAGATTTAGGAGTGCTTAGATATTTCGTAGGTTTTGAAGTCTTGTATTCAGATAATTGTATTTGCCTTTCTCAAAGAAAGTGTTGTCTTGAATTGTTAAGTGAGTTTGGGTATTTAGGTTGTAAACTTGTTAAAACACCAATTGAACAAAGTTTTCTTGTTACAAATAAGTGTAACAAAGAACAAAAATCATTAGAAAATGTTAATGGTTATAAAAGATTGATAGGAAAATTGATATATCTGTCTTTAACAAGACCTGATATAAGCTATACTGTCCAATTTCTGAGTCAATATATGCATAGTCCTAGTCAAATTCATCTTAATATTGCATTAAGATTGTTGAGATACTTGAAACAGTCTCCTGGAAGTGGTGTTACTTTTATGAGGTGAAGTGATATGGTGTTGTCAGGGTATGTTGACTCTCACTCGGCAAAGTGTTTGTTGAGCAGAAGGTTAGTTACTGGGTTTGGTATATTTTTGGGTAATATGTTAGTTTCTTGGAAAAGCAAGAAACAGAACATTACTTCGAGATCCACTGTAGAAGCTGAGTACAGAGCAATGTGCTCAGCTACTTGTGAAATTATGTGGATTTTAAATGTATTAACTGAACTGAAGGTTAATCATAGCCTGCCGGTTAAATTATTCTGTGATAGTAAGTCGGTGATATCGATTTCTCAAAATCCTGTGTTTCATGAAAAAACAAAACATTTTGAGTTGGATATTCATTTCTTGAGAAAAAAATTTCTTTTGGAATTATTCAGCCAGAAAAAATAGGAACATAAATGCAGGTTGCTGACATTTTTACGAAAGGATTGAGTGTAAGTCAACATCTTATTATGTGTGAGCAGTTGAGTTTGCATAACATGTTTGCCACATGAATTATGGGGGGGATGTTATATAAAGGTAATGTTGTGAAAGTAATTCATGTTGCAAAGTGTGTTGTTGCAAATCAGTTAAGTGGTTATGTGTGGTTAGGTTGGTTGTTATATGTTGTTATGTTCTGTTTGTGGTTTGTGATGGTTTAAAGTGTGCAGTTATAAAGTTGGAGGTTTAAAGTGTAAAAGCAGAAGGGCTGAAGTGTAATAATGGATACTTGGAGGACTAAAGAGGAAGTTTTATTTTTCCAGGTATATAAAGGGACATGTGGTGCAGATTTAGGGCAAGTTGTTTTCTTCTGGTCATTTCTCATCCCTTCTGGCGATTAGGGTTTGTACTTTGTGATTGTGTTGATCTTGTTGATCTCGTGTAAGATCTTGTGATTCTGGTTGTATAGATCAACTGATTGTCATCAGTTGATCAGTTGTGTTTCTGTGTATTGTTTCAGATCTCTTTTTCTCTGAGATCTAGGGTTTGGTTGGGTGTTTTTCTGGGTTGGTAAACTAATAAGATTTACGTCACTTGTTTTGTCGCTATTTTTTGTGTATTTGTTCTTGTTTCTTGTTATTCCATTCTTTACAGATTCATCTTAGTAAAGAGCGATTCCTGAATAAACGTCGGCCAAACTTAGCCCTCAATCTGATCATCCTTTCATGATTTTTGAAAAGGTCAACGCCAACGCCTATAAGGTCGATTTGCCAGGTTCGTATGGTTTTTCTGCTACGTTTAACATTTCTGACCTCCAAGCCTAGTATGATCAAGCAGAAGAAGTTTTTAAATGGGGAGGATGCTGGGAGCAACAAGGACACGTCTGCATGCATGGATATGGTTGATGAGATGGCCAATCACATGGGTTTAGTCTTCAATTGGGTTACAAGTAATGCAGCTGATCCATAACACGTATAGCTTCACTCACGTGCATGACAAGCTGGTCACACGCTTTCTTTTTAGTTTATCTCCATTTCAATTGTTATTTCTTTTATGCCTTTTTTTATGTTTTTCAGTTTGCCGCACTACTTTCAGTTTTTTAGAATTTGGATAACTTCTTTTGCCAGCTAATGTAATTCTCTATGTATACTCTATGATGATGAAATGAAAAGGCAGAGAGAAATTACATGATCATAGTTTTCTTCGTAAACTATTTCCATTGCTATTGCTAGTTTGTTCATGCCAAGGATAAACGGTGTTCGTTGGAGGCTATTACTATTGCTGCAGCCCTTGTCTAGTAATGGAATCATGGCCGGAGCACTACCTGACACTGACACTACTAAAGTACAGCCGGTGCTGCTGAGAGTTTCAAATCACGTCTTCAGAATTAACAATGATCTTCAGCAGTAGGAATTTCCGTCTTTCAATCCTTCATCAGCATTAGTGTTCGGTAGAGTGATTCAAGTACGTTGGTGAGCATCAGACTTTATAAGTCCCAACAAGCCATCATAATACATCCAATGCTGAATTAAGAGTATAAGAAGGATTATCAAGAAATCGAATGCAAGAAGAGCTAATTCATTGCCTTGTAATAGTAGTTGCATCTACATCGGTAGGGCGGATCCAGTGCTCTCAAGCTGTTTTACTATGTTCACATGTCACATTCTACATATGCCTTTACTAAAGAGGCTGAGCAGTAAGTATCTTAACCAATGGTGGACCTACGAATAATTTTCTAGGGGTGCGGATGAAGGTTTCAACCAAACTTTTAAGGGTGCGATCGGATTTTTGCCTATAAAGTACAAAAAAAATTAAGGGGGACGCCCGCCCACGCAAGCCTCCACTTGGGCATGTCTCTAATCTGAACCAATACTACTACAAAAGCATGGATATTGCCCTTCACTTCCCCATTATCTGAAATATTTGTGATGCCATTGACTTAATATGTAGAAGTCGAAAAAAATAAACTTTGATTTAACATGTAAGGGATGTAGCAATTATAATATAAAGTTGGGAGTCAATGGAGGAACTTAATTACTCGTTTGTAGTGGATAATAGTATAATGGATCGCTAATCTCCTCCTTGTATGAATTTCCATATACTAGTTTTGCATATTCAAAATCAGAAATCTTTGCGTTGAAGTTCTACATTGCATACTGAGTAAAATGAGAATGAAACCACTCGTTGTCATAGTTTCATCACAGGTAATGGAAATCACCCTGTCAATTAGACATTTTATTAAAATTTAATGGAAAGTCAACCCCATACCCGGTATATGTTACAAAAATTGAAACCACAAACTCTAAATTGGAAATTTTAACCTTAGAACCCAAAGTTGTTACTTGGACCAAACCAGAAAGACCATTTGCATAACTAACTCCAAAACGTCTGTAGTTCAAACTACGAAGATTTGGAGGCAGTGAGTCCAACAGACGGAGAACTTGGAGTCCTGGACACTCGCAACTGAATAAAAGGTTCAAACTTTAGTGGACTTTAAGGTTGAATAACTAATCTCTACACATCCAAAGTACAAGGGTTTATTAGTATATAGTTTAAAGTAAGTTTAGATGGTATTTACAAATACAGGGACTAAAGATCGCAAACCAGAAGATGATAACCACCACCCCAAGGGTTGCGAAATCCCTTGGGTCGCACCTGTTGGATCGCCAGTAGCCACAAAGAAATCGAGGGACATGACTCTTGATCTAAAAGACACAACTCTTCAAGATTCATTCTCATCCACACAATCCAAGAGACGCAACTGTTCATGAAAAAACACGTCTACTGGATCACACCTTTTAGTTTTAGTATTCAAATTCAGTTATATGAAAGTTTTGTTTTATCATTTACCTTCTAGAGATCAAAGATCATTCCGGGCAACAATTGGTACAAGAGCATCAGGCTCTAGGCGCATCGAATCGCAGGGTTTTCGCGGTCAGGTTTTATTATCTTTTCAATTTGCAAGTTCAGTTTTATTTTCGGTTCAAGGTTATCGAACCAGGGGTTAGAAATCTGGGTTTTGATTTGGGGTTTAGTGCGAATTTGATAAGTTATGATTTTCGATTATTACGCGTTGGAGTTATACGAGGGTCAAGGATTAAAGGTTTAGCAAAACCAAGAAAATAATGTATGTTGAAAAGTGAAGCTTGTTCGCTGAGAAGACATGTCAGGAGTAACCGGACCAAATCCACAAATTTTAATTCAAAAGGAAGGAAGTTCTCTTTACCAGTTTCAATGTCCAATTTTGAAACCGACAAACTATATGGTTTGGGCAATACGCATCAAAACAATTTTAGAAGCGAACGGACTTTGGGAAACGATCGAACTGGCAGAAGATACACAACCATATGTTAAGAAAGATAAGGCGGCAATTGCTTATCTATTCCAAGCAATACCGGAAGATGTTGTATTGCAAGTTGCAAGACTACAAAGGAGATTTGGGAAAATCTGAAAACATGACACGTTGGTGTTGATCGGGTACAAAAGGCTAGCTAGCATACACTAATGTCAGAGTTTGAGTTAATGCAAATGAAAGAATATGACACTGTAGACTCTTTCACCGCAAAGATAAACAATATTGTTACACGGGCAAGTGAATTATGGACAAACTGAGTCAACCGACTCTGGTACGCAAACATCTAAATGCCGTGCCAGACAAGTTCACTTAGATTGTCGCCTCCATGGAACAATACTCCGATCTAGACACAATAAAACATGCAATTATTAATGATTATTCAGAATTGATGAATAAAAACAGATATCTTGTAAAACTGATTAAAAATTGGTGAACTTTTCACACCCCGATAAATCGATTACATCAGAGTCGGGCGTTTTCGACTGTGTATTAATTTCACACGGAAGTAAATAATGCTAAGACTTCTCGAAGTCGAACATCTGCAAAACACTCGAATCCAAAGGTTCTCCTATTCCAACCATGGCTTAGTTTGATTTTTGAAACTTGAGAATGAAAGATGCGAAAAATCAACACATAATTGACGAGTTCATAGTTTGTTTGAAAAAGATTTGAGATAAATCCTTTTGGTAACCGGTTTAAATAATGCTGAGAAAATGTAATAATACCATTTTTCACGGCATGTCCATTGAAAACCTTGTTTTTGTAAAATTTGTATAACCGTCTATGTCCTCGTACGACAAAGACAACATGCCCGCATGAGCCTATAACCCACCTAGTGCTAGTAAGCGCCTTGCCAAACCGTTTACTCAGGACGGTAGACTAGCATGCGGTTATAGTTCCAGTACATAGTGAGGATTTCACTGTACAGTTTTAAGCAACCCTACGACCCTTAGTGTTGAGTAGAGGACAACCCAGTCCCATTAGTTATATGCAGGACAATCCAGTCCTATGTTTAGATGTAGGGCAACCTGTTCCTTATGTTTAGATATAGGGAAATCTTATCCTTATATTTAGATGTAGGACAACCCAGTCCCTACGTGTAACTAGGACAATCCCGTCACTAGTCATGAAACTCATGCATGTTTCGATAATACGTGTGTGTTTTGTAAAACCTGTGTGTTTGGTCGAAACCTTTCATAAACCATTTGAGTTTGTTGGAATTCGTTTGCAACACGGTTTAGAAATATGAATTTTTGTTCATCGAAATATGTAGGTCCACTTGGAGAATCAAGATAACCTACTTCCTTGTTGTCTAACACACAAACGAGTGCGGAATCCACATATGTATGCAAACCAAAGAAAAGTAACACAAACACAAAGTAACCAAAGATATACTATCACATACACACAATGTTCAACAGACTCAGGGTGTTCTCTCTTACTGAAACTGTGAAGTGCAACACTGTTTATATAGGCCATCACCCAGTAACTCTACGAAGAAGGTTATTGGGCCACAGAGAACAGATAGGCCCACGAAGAATGTGTTCTTCGTGGCCTATCCTACGAACAACCAAGGTATCACGAAGAAAGGTTCTTCGTGACCCTTTACATCATGTTATATATATTCTTCGTGAATGGATTACTCCCACGAAGAAGTTAGTTCTTCGTGGGAAGGCTGCAAACAGATAGAAACTTGCAGACACATAATACATAGCAAGAACAACATACCAAAACACTAAGAGTATGCATACATCCAACTGTTTTACAACACGAACAAAATAAATGTCGTACTGAATCAAGATAGGAGGATATCTTGATTTGGTCGACATAATCAAAACTTTACAGACACAATAAATGAAGACCGTACAAATACAGACACAACTAAGAACAAGCGACAGACACAAATGTGCATCAACAAACTCCCCCTTGACTGTTGCTTGGTCTTCAGTCTTCATCTCTAATGCCCTGCTTCGGACCATGAGCTTCCAGTGTGAATCCCTGGATAATAACAAAAACAAGCGACACGTTGAAGTAACAAAGCTTGATGAGCGTCCTTGTCTTTGTAGAAGATTTCATGTTGAAAGAGCTTCTTGATGTCACCAGCGGACATGTTCACGATCCATATTGGATCTAGCATGCGAAAGTTTTCTTTGTTGTTCTTGAAGATGATAACTGCTTCATGGGTGTCCGAGTCATAAGACCACAACACCATGTTTCCAAGAAAGTCTTTCTTCATCGGCATGAGCGGGATTTTGTCCATAACCTTCACCGTCTTATAGACAAGCTTGTATCGTTCGATGGTGGTGTCTGATCTAGCATGTACTTGATCTGCTCGTGCATCGGAAATTGCGGCTTGTACAACTTGTCCTTCCAACCCTTTCGACGTTCCATCCTTAGCTTGTGAGCGAATAGTGTAACACCTTCAAAGTTTGATCGGTTGATCACATTTAACTGCACTAAAGCTGCAACATCTAAAAACGGTAAAGTTTGCTAAGGAGTGACTTGAAGTACTGGATCCCATGTTCGTGCTTCACAACCATGCAGTGTAGTTCCTTCACAAACATCCAGCTGATAATTCTTCCTTGAGGACGATCTTTCTCATACTTCATGTAGTTGACTTGAACTGGAGGAAGAGCTTGCTTTGGAGTCTTTGCCAAGAACTACTTTCTCCATTCTTCAAAAGTGTCGGTGAGAACATCAGATGTATCATGACTCTTTAACTATTCGTCGATCTCATCCATGTTATCCTGAAGCCAGTCAGCATCAAACGGATTGAACTCTGTTCCGTCTTCTCAAACATACTTAGAGTTCTCCGCTTCACCTTCAAACACAATTTCCTCGAGATCATCAACATTTGTCACATCCGGTTCACTTGGTATTTCATCGATAGTTGCATCATCTACTACCTTCATTTCCTTGAGAGCCAAAACCTGTTCACTTGAGAGCTCAGACACAAACTCTCCTTCTTCTAATTCCTCACCGGTTACAGGATGATAAGACAATAATCCCACATCTTTGCTTGGTGCCACCACAATTTCAGCACATGAGGACGAACCTTTACCAACATTAACAACATCGCTTTCAACCAAAGCCAACTGAAGACCAATGTCTTCAACACTCTCTAATACATCAAACCTTTCCGGTTCCTCTTGAGTACCACCAGAGGTAACTGGATCGGTCACGATATGCTGTTCACTAGAACCTACCACTGGAATTGTAGCAGAACCCTCTGGTTGTGTGGATGAAGCTGGAGCATCAGGATTACCAGGGTCTTCACTATCGTGATCACGCTTACGCTGTATCTCCTGAGTCTTGCATCTTTCATTCTATAGAATGTTTACCTGTTTCTACTCATCTCAAAACCATCTTTTAAACTATTAAATCCTTCAACCAGTGTAGTGTTCTGAGAGTGATACATTCTCTCATGTCATCATGTTTTGCGGCTAGTGTTTCTGCAGATCGTTGTACAGTTGCACTTCGTTCCTTCAACCTGTTCATCTCAGTCCCACGAGCGTTATCAGCTGCTCGCATCTGTTGTAACTGAGCCACCCTCTCAGCATCTCCTCAAACGTTCATTTTCTTCTCTTAACTGTGTAATCTCGGCAACTTGCTTTCCAACAGTTTCCTTCAAAGAGTTGATCTCCAACTGTTGCTTGATAATGGTATTCTGATTGGAAGACATGAACTCTGAGTGCCTATTGATCTAATTTGCCGCAACTTGCAGTTGTGAGAACAGAAAGTCCACTTCTCACCCCGTTCCATTTGGAGAACAATCGATTATGTCGTTATGGTACTTCGCTGGTGAGTTATGGATCGGATTGTTGAGCTGAAGAAATAGCGTGTTGTGGTTGTACTTGAGTTGCTGCAACTGAAGGTGTTTCAGCTGCTGTAGTAGTTGTAGCCTGTGGTTCAGCGGCTGTTGTGGGAGATGTCATTAAAGATTCAGTCTCCTCCGTTGTGAAGCAAACTGAGCTTCTTCAACTGGTTCTGATATGGTTTTTGGTTGTGTGGTTGCAGGTTGTGCTGATGAGGTTCCCATAGATTTCTTACTCTTTTTCTTTCTATGAACCGCAACTTTCTTTTTGCGTGCTCGTTCAGTCTCTATATCGGATCGAACATAATCTGCATCTGTATCTGTTGAATCCGTCTAATCTGCCTAGCCCCATGCTCATCAACATAGAGTTCATACCTTGGTTCAAGCGGATTGTCATCAGTTGCCGATTCTTCATCATCATCCGGCTGTTTACCTTTGTCACCACGGTAGTACCTGCACCATTCGCACAACCATCACCACCTTGGTCATCACCATCACCACCTTCATCTCACTGTCATCATCATCACCTTGACCCTTTCTTTTCTTCACCAAACTTTTCTTCGATCATCTTTTTCAACGTTGGTTCCTCATCGTCCGATTGGCTATCATCATGGTGCCACTTATCATTATCCTGCGCTACATACGTATCCTTATCCAGAAAACCAAACAACTTCGGTGGAGGTGTGCTTTCCTTGTAACGTTTAGCTGCCACACCTCTAAAGATCTTCAACGAATGTTCCATCATAACATCAACTTTGAGAACATCGTTGTGTTCTTTGGGAGGTTTGGATGTTGCACATTCATGATCATCTGAAGAAAATGAGGATACATCCAAACCTTGCTTCCACCAACTCCGGTTCTTCCTAGATTTTCCTTCATGTTTGCAAAGATATAATTTGAAACATGAACGATTTGTTCAATGTCAAAGCTACCATTAACCCAACTAAGTGTTATTTGCCATGTCATAACCACTTCGTCTGTTGCTTAAGCACTGAATGAGAACATGTAGAAAGAACTTGTATCGAAGTGGCAACCATACTTTGTTTAGTTGTCCTCCAATAATGTCTTCACACATTTATTCGTAGGAGACACCCACGTTGACATATCAACGGAACTGAATACGGAGCTTCTGGATCATCGCAAAGTTGTAACACTGTGTTTATTACTTCAACGAAAACATCCACGTCTAAGCCATTGACTCTTCCGTGGATAAATTCCTTTCCATCCACTTCAACAACATTTGCCGAATCCCAAAATTCCTTAATCAACGTCTTAGATATTGTAGTTTGATGCGTGATTGCATAATTGATCCTTGAATTGCGCAGAAACTTCATAATACCGTTGTATTTAGCAAGTTTGTCTTCCGGATCTAAGTAGGCAACCATGTTGTGCCTCAGTTCGACATAATCTCAACTTCCGTCTTGTCAGTTTTCTTCGTTGCGGGCTTGCGTTTCTGTTCTTTTGGTGCATTCAATACATAAAAGCAACCAGAATGAGAAGAAACATAAAAACAATTGGGAGATACTAAAAAAACATTCACTTGAACATTTTGTATGTGTGCAACCCCTTCACGAAGAACCAATGTTACACAAGGTTCACGAACAACTCAGTGAACATGAACAAATGAAACATTAGAAAGACCCTGTTCACGAATAACCATATGCCAATAACCAACTGTCCCACCCAACAACCAATCTTTACGAAGAACTGGCTTAATTTATTCTTTGAAAAACCACGAAGAACTGAGTAAACTATTTATCTGTTGTCATGAAGAACCCTTATCAAGAAGAATGGGTTCTTCTGTTAACATTGGTTGTTCGTCAGTTGATAATCACGAAGAACAGGTTCTTCCTCTTTGCATAAGTTCTTCGTCCCAATTGTTTTTTTGTGTCAGATAGTGACAAACAAGCAGATGATAACATGTTTCTGACACTTTGAATCAAAATACCCAGTTTGTTTTGTTTTCATTTCAACATTCATGTAACCATTTAAAATTGATTAGTATCTCCAAGAAATAGTTATATCTCAAACTTCAAACAATCACATAAATAAACAAATAAACCTATAATCATATATTTGTTCACTCATGTATAATCAATGTGTGTGATTTTAAGAACAACACTAATTTTAGTCACCACCTTGTCAAGATACTAAAATGTCACATCCGTTCATAGGCGGAAGCGCGCGGTGTGATCTGATTGATTCTCATTGCATACAACATAAGTGAACATACTAAATGAATAAAAAAAAGCTCCATTTCCATTGCATAAATGTTTCCAAACACAACATGAGTTAAGTATTTTGTTTACAAACCTTAAAATGAAAATAAGTTGTCAAAGTGTTACACATTCAAAATGTAAGTTTTAAAACGATAAGGCTTTGACCCTTATATCACCGCAAGGAGGCGGTATATAATGGGCAAACCCTTCAAAAGATGGCATGAGTCTTGACACTTGTTTTCCTTGAATGATATCCTGCATGGTCCACTAATTTCCTAAAATACATGTTAAGTTGAAAATCAACAAAAGTTGGCGAGTTCATGTGTTTTAACTATATGAGATGGATCCATAAAATGTATGAAGTATTTGTATCAAAACCCGCTATGTAAAGCGTCAATGAAATCGTGATCATTAATGTTTTACAAGGACATTAATATGTGTGATGACATAGGAAACATCCAAACCTAGACGATTTCTGTCGATTAACCTCGACTGGGACAACAAATGCACTCTTCCGTGTGGGTCATGACAAGAGTGGGGCTCGCCAACACCCGCTAGATCTAACCTTTGTACCATGGTCTTAAACAAGATTAATGGTGCTTACGTTCCACCCTATTTGTACATGATCTAGTTATTTCATTCCTTAGCTTATCATACCATATCCTTGCATCTCAAGTGTTGCATGCAGTGCCTAGCCCGTTAGTCTCCGTGCCTCGCATGAGTACGATGTATATTTTCATGACTTCTCATAGTCGGGTTCCCCGTTAGCCTCGACGATGCCATCATCGAATAAGTTCCATGTATAATTCTTCTTAATTATATATAATTCCAAGTTTGATGTATTAGTTAAAATATTATTTTTAACTTGTATTATTTGTATGCACCATTTATATATCATTTGTAATTACGATGGGTTTGTTAAAAATAATCTATTTTTAAAGTATCGATATATAATTATTCTGTGCATGGGTTTATGGTATACATGACCAAGTGTAAGTATTATACATATGCACATTCCCAAGTATAGGTATACTTGTATTGTGAGTATTTGTGTATTTAAAGTCGTATTCTCTTGGTTATGTATAATACTTGTATAATGGTATTTTCACTAATTGTTAGTGGTATGTGTTGACATGTATTTGTACGTATAGGAATACGTATATTCTTGTATTCCATACTCATAATTTTTATATTCTTAAATATATAATTTTAAAATATGTCCTAATCAAAATATGTATATTATGCTTGGTAATGTATGTATCCCAAAATAATATATATTTTTAAGATTGGTTCTAGAAAAATATACATTTTTAGTTTCCACCAAAATAATATATTTTTAAAAGGTTATTTATGAAATATATATTTTTATACACTTCAAGAATAATTCATTTTTAGTATCGAGAAATATGATATAGTTTATATACTTGTAAAAATATATATTTTGTCACTTGTTCGGTTTTGAAGTAAATTTACCGAAGCTTTGATATATAATATATTTTTAGTCCATAATCCTTATATCGTCCGATTGTCCAATATGTCCATATTTTTGTCTCCAAGGTATGGATATATATATATATATATATATATATATATATATATATATATATATATATATTTGTAACTCTTTGTTTGTCAATGTTTACCATATTTGTTTGTGTGTATTATTTCAAGTCCCTAATTATATATAACTAATACAAACAATATACACATAGCACATAATTTTTATGATCACTAAATATATATTTTCCAAAATAATATTTATATCCATCTTTATTTTTAGAAAAACCATACCTTCTTTAATTTACATTTTATACAAAAAATATGGGATTTTTATATCTATTATTTTTTAAACAAGTTCTTGTAAGAATCTTATTAAAATATATTTTATTAATATATTTCTAAGTGTTTAATTTTATAAAAATTTGCCATAGTTTACTCTAATTTAGAGGTTTCCCATATTTGAAAACATGTGTTTTTATGTTCAAAACCCAACAACTCATCCAACTATTTAACATGACTTTTTATACTAACAATTCCAACAAGTATGAACTTATAAATAATTTAAATCCTTCAAATCCACATTCTTCTTATGTTCATCCATACTTTTAACAAGTTTTTGTTAGACTTTTAAAGTACACTTTTTCAAGAACAAAGTTTACTAGAAAAATCTTTTCATGTAATTACTTGTTATATCTTCTAAATTTTTTATACAAGTTTCAAGTTCATAATATTAAGTTGGTGGATCTTGCTAGATCTAACATTTTTATGTTAGATCTATATTTTTAACATAATGTTAACAACATCACTAGGTCCATAACAACCATCTTACTAAATCTAGCACATAAACTACTTAAACAACCAAGTAAACAAGTTATATTTTTAGTGTTAGTTATGTTTACCATGTATTTTTAAAGTGAGCTTCAAGATGGATTCTTATATATATATATATAAACTACATAAGACATGAAGTTTAAGATGGTGTAGAGTGACTTACTACTAACACTTGTGGCTAGGGAAGTAACAAGAAGATCAAGAAGATGAAGATGATGAGAAAATTGTGGATAAAAGCTCCTAGAGTGGTTCTTGAGAGTCCAAGTCTTGATACTCCTTAACTAGCCTCGAGACACACTTGGTTACCCTTGAAATGGTTGTAAGATTAAAAGAAAATGGGGTGAAGTTATGATGACGAGGCCGTAGGTTTGGGGAAGGAGAAGAGGTTTTTTTTGTGTTTGAATTCTTGAAATGAATTAGTGGTGAGGGGATAAGGTTCATGATCCTCTAGTTATAACATTCACTTTATGTTATTACCCAAGAGTTATACAAAAGAATCTTTGACTAAATATGGATCATTATTTATCAATATTGACAAAAAAACTCATATGGGGGCCACATGAAGTGGACGGCCATGGAGCCAAAGGGTGGTTTGTTTGATCAACTTTCATGTTAAGTGTTGTTATGTGAGGATTATTTATTATAAATGTCATTTATAATGTTTTTGATGTTCACTAGAGTTTTTATCCCTATGATGGCCCAAAACTTCTGATGACAAAATAATATTAACTAGTTTGTGCACAATGTCTAATGGTAGTTCGGATACTAGTTTGGTGCTAGTTTCGTTAACGGATCACTAAGATGTGAAGTTATGTAATTATATGGTATGATGCGTTTTTGTGTCTAGATAATATTCCTTACACTTTTTAAGTAGCTTATGATGTTTAACATCATTTTTAGTATAATTTATCAAATGCTGAATTTTTGCGGACAAATTGTTAGTTATGGTCCAGAACGGATATGAAGAAATACCAGTTGAACTAGGGATAGCCGGGGATATATTAGTTACAACCAAGGGATTTATGCATAAAAGGTTGTTTCTTCGCTCGCCCTTCAAGGTGATCTCACTCGAGCTGATCTGCAAAACTAGCAGCGCTATTAGTCTCGTCAGGGGAAAAGGGTGGGTTTTCTCCGTGATCACACTCCGGCGTGAGAATAAGTATTTGATGATTGCAAGGTAAGCAAGTGAGTTGTATGTATTCAGATGTAAGATCAGATCAGATCCTTTTACCTTTGGCTCGATACTCATTTTATAGCTGTATTGAAGTAGGTTTAGAAGATGGGCTGATGGGCCTTGGGCCCGGTCCAGATGACCAGAGATATCAGTTCTGTCACCCCTGCGTTGAACATTAATTGTTCCATGCAGGAGAATTAATGTTCTCTGTCAGGAGGTGTGTTTTGTCGAATGCTGAATGGTGCCACTTGTAAAGGCGACCATCTCTGGTGTCAGATCTGCTACCAGCCGAAAGTAAAGAATGTGTGACAGTCACTGGCGTATGTATGGTTGGTGCACAGTCCGACGTCTGCTTTACTGTTCATAGCGACACTGTCCGACGCAACCTGCCGAGCGACACTTGGTCACAGCTCTGCCACTCTGTACCCTTGTATATAGTCAACACCTCTTTGCGCTTATCTCTTCTGCGAGGTGTCAGTGCTTCCTGGCCAGCGCAGAGTTGCAGGACAAATCCTTTTGTCTACAAGATTACTAGTAGCCCTCATGTTTGTCTTGTCCTTACAAGGTCTTAGGACTTTGCAGTAGAGGGTTGTTTGCTCCGCGCAGGTCAAGTAGCCTGCGCGTCTAAGTCTAACTTACCATTGTGCCAAGTACACAAGGTTCGTTGTGTGACCTGTTAGTGTTGGTCTAATTACCGTTGCGCTGAGTGCGCAAGGTTCATTGTGTGACCTGTTGGTGTTGGTCAAATTCACCGTTGCGCTGAGTGCGCAAGGTTCATTGTGTGACATGTTGGTGTTGGTCTAATTCACCGTTGCGCTGAGTGCGCAAGGTTCATTGTGTGACCTATTTGTTCTAAAGAAGACGCACCGTTGTACATTGCGTTCAAGGTTATCTTTGTAATATCTTGTTGAGGGTATGGTTCCTTGCGCTGGCACATGGTTTTTGTTACCATACCCCTCCAAGTCCACCCGGTCCAGTGCTGCTCCTATGCGCATGTTGGCAAGTAGGTGGAGTGCTGGACTATAAAATTTGTATGCACGCTTATTTTAAGGGCAAAAATTCTAGAAGTGTTGGGACGAAATCTTTGTGAAGAAAATTCTTCTCTAATGATGTCATTGAAATTTGAATCTCAGCCACCCTAACGTTGCAGGTGGGTTGGTGAGAAAAAAAGTGGTCTTGGAGAGGACATCTAATCGCTGTTGCGTGCTGTCAACCATACCGCCTCTCATTCGTTAATGAATTGTCAAGAAGAGTGGCGGCCACGCGCGCATGGAACTGTAGTGGCAACTTTCCTGCCACGTGTCTTGCGCTGATTGGCTGTTATTTTCTGCGTGCATCACAGATCGCAAACTCCATTTTGAATTCGCGGAGTTAGACGGCGCAGTGTCCAAGAGAATGGTCACTGCACGCCATGACGGGTATGCGCAAGCTATGCTGAGTGTACGCATCATGTCATTCAAGCATTGGACCTGCAATAGGACAACAGTCGCGCTGCCACTCGTGGAGTTGATACCGAAGCTGCCTTCTCCTGGGCTAAGCGGGAGTATGACCGTCTTGAACTCCCGGCGATGGAATTGGTGAGCGAGGCGCTTACACACGACGACTTTGTTGATCGCTTGAAGGATATATTTCTGGAAGAAGCCGAGGCCGCTGCGGATGAAGAGTAGGATAGGATCCTTATTGTAATATCTTTGATGAAGCTTGAATGTATCTGCACACTGCGCACTGATGTATATATTTTTTCTAATGAAATGTTTTATTTCAAGTTACAATATCTGCGTGAAGAGAACGACTTTGTGTAGGTATAGCAAATAAAACTGGTAATGAACTCGTGTATGAACATCCCCACCCATGCGCATGTAGTAGGTAGTGAATTTTGGTTCATGAGTCATTGTGTACCATGGTGATTTTGCGTAGACCCAAAGTAGTTTCGCGCATTTGTAACAAAACATCTAGATAGAAAAATACGTTATCCATTGTCTTTATTAAGGCGTAAGAGCCATGCACACAGTAGACAATAAGATAATAGGTTTGCTGCACGGATAGTTGATGAAGCCTTAATATTTGAACATGCTTGGATAACAGGTAGCATCGCCTTAGCGTGGCGTGCATTCTTCTGTGGCCGCACTTGTGCGCTGGGCCACCCTGAATCATGTTAACAAATGGCCTTCATTTCTTATTGCTCGGGCCTTCTCCACCATGAGTAATTTGATGTATCTCCTTGTGCACGTTTTGGAGTAAGTGGGAGAGCTTCCCACTTTTTAATGCTTTTTCGATCTCCATGCGAAGGAGAAGCAGTTATTGGTCGTATGCCCCGTATCTTTGTGTAGTCACAGAAGAGGTTGGGGTCTTGACATTTTTTATTTCGCATCAGGGGGGCGTTTGAATTGGTGGTCTTCTGTGCTGAGCACCTCCGCCGATGTTTTCGTCAGTGGTGTCCACTGACGATCCCGATTTTCTTACTTGATCGTTGTCTGGGCAGCAATCTTATTTATGGTTGCAGCGCGTCGACCGTTGAGTGAGGAGGGTTTTGGCTGGGCTTCCTCCAACTCTTATTCTTCTTCCCAAAACTTTTGCTCATGTCTTGGGGACGATGGTGAGTAGGGGAGGTCTACTGTTATTGAGGTTGCGTCTGTCTACGCGTAGACCTTTGCTGCCGCCATAAGCTTCTTCCTAAAAAAATGAAGTCTGTTCATATGATTCAGGGTGGTCCTTCGCGCAAGCAGAGCCACCAGAAGAGCTGCACGTCTCACTGCTTGAGCAGCAGGTCATCTTCCCCGTGATCCCTGGGGGTCCTAAGAAGACCGAACGGTGGTGATAACCGGTATCATTGGTCATTACCGCACCAACTACATGTTCATAGACCCTTGGAGCTCTATGACATTATCTATGAACAGTTTTCCAGCAACTCGATCCAGAGGACAAAGCACGTCTAGAGCCGGTGGACTTCCCACTCACTGGTTTCTACAACGAGGCTGTTTTTCCTTTGGGCCAGATCTCTTTCCCGGTGACTCTTTCTGATGGGCGCCACACTCGCACCATCCAAGTCAATTTCATGGTCATGCCGCAACCTCGCGCCATGACGTACTATTAGGATGACACGCTCAACGGGATTTCAGCATGATTACTTTGATCCCCCACGTCGCTTGCGGTTTTCCACGGAAACCGAAGTGGCCATTATGTATGCAAGAAAGGAATCATGTTTGTTGATGAGGAACCATCAATAAAGCAACCAAAGTCATCGTCCAACGGTGAGCCAGAAAAGTGGGTACTCAACAACAAGTACCCGGAACAAATCGTGCTCTTGGGACCCCCATGACTCCGTAGTCAAGGCGCGGTTGAAACAACTGTTGTTCCGTAATTCTGATATTTTTGATGGTCACCGGCGGATATGACTGGGTGCTAAGGGAAAGTCGCTGAGAATGCATTGCACACATTCCCTTCAGTTCAGTCATATCGTTCAGAAAAAGCGCAAGCTTCGGGCCCGAAAAGACCCGCGCTCTGAACGAACAAGTCACAGAACTTCTCCAAGCAGGAATCATCCAAGAGGTACGTTATCAGACATGGGTAGCCAACCCAGTCATGGTCCAAAAGTCCAATGACAGTTGGCGCATGTGTGTCGATTTCAAGGATCTCAACAAGGCATACCAAGGACCGTTACGCCTTACCGAAAATCGACAAAAAGGTGGACTCTCTTGCCTCATTCAGGTGGAAATGCTTCCTTGATTGCTATAAGGGCTACCACTAGATCCAAATGAAGAAAGAAGACGAAGACAAGACCGCTCTCCGAACAGACAATGGCATTTTCTATTACACAAAGATGCCCTTCGGATTGCGCAATGTAGGAGCCACCTATCAACGTTTAATGGACCATGTCTTTAGGGTTGACATTGGTGAAACCGTGGAAGTATACATCGACGACCTAGTCATCATGAGTTCGGATGAGGAGAAGATGCTGATAAACATTAAAAAACGTTTGCCTCCTTGTGCAAGGCAAATCTGAAGCTGAACCCCAGCAAGTGCTCTTTTGGAATGGAGGAAGGTAAATTTTTGGGATTTATTGTTACGCGCGAGGGCTTCAAAGTCAATACTGATAAAGTGGAAGCGATTTAGCGTATGCCATCACCCTCAACTATCAAAGAAATGCAACAGTTGGCGGGGCGGCTGGCTGCGATGAACAGGTTCTTGGCCAACCACGCGATGAAATCCTTCCCATTTATTAGCACCCTGCGGAATTGTGTGAAGAAGAAACAAGTTTCAGTGGACTCCGGATGCGGAGAGAGCCTTCACCCAAATGAAGGAATGCTTAATCCAGCTACCAACGCTCACCGCGCCTCAGAAGAACGAGCCACTGATACTTTACCTTTCTGCATCAGATATCGCTGTGGGAGCAGTCCTACTAGTAGAACGCGCAGGAATCTAGACTCCGATCTACTACGTCAGCAAAGTGCTTACTGACCTAGAGACTCGATATCACATGACGGAAAAGCTTGCTCTAGCTTTGGTCCATGCATCCCGGCGGTTGCGCCGATATTTTTCAGGCCACGAAATAACAGTTCTTTCGAACTATCATTTAGGCCAAATTTTGTCGAAACCAGACATATCTGGCCGCCTAGCAAAATGGGCGATCGAGCTTGGTGGACACAATGTCGTGTATAAACCACGCCCCGCAATAAAAGGCCAGATACTAGCTGATTTCATCGCGGAAGTCCTGCAGAATAAAGTGCAAGAATGTGAAGCTGTACAGAATCCGACGCTGGTTACAGACGACCGCGCATGGATACTTCACATCGATGGCACATCCAACGATGATGGCGTAGGGGCAGGTCTTCGTCTAATAAGCCCCGACAATCAAGAATTCACCTAAGCCATCAGATTGGATTTTAAGAGTACAAATAATGAAGCTAAATACGAAGCGTTCCTCGCAGGCCTTCGATTAGCAATCAAAATGGGTGCGCAGAATTTGGAGGCCTATGTCGACTTACTTTTAGTCGCCGGGCAAGTCAACGACATGTCGACGCAAAAGGCGAAGTAATGGCCTTGTATCTAGAACAGTCGCAAGCCTTAATAACCGAATTCCAACACTTCAAGATAACCCATGTCAACCGAAGCGAGAACAAGCACGCAGACGCTCTTAGCACGCTAGCCGCTACAAGCTTCAAGCACCTTGCGCGCGAGGTGAGCATTGAGGTACTTAAAAAAACCCTTCTGTTCCTTTGCGACAAGTCAACATCGTTGAAGTGGGAAATCCATCCTGGATGTCCCCCATAATCATGTTCTTGCAACACGGGAGTCTTCCCGAGAACAAAGCGGAAGCAAAGAAAGTCCAAAACAAGGCACTCAACTATGAAATGGCGGACAGTATCCTACACCGAAAGTCATACCTTGGACCACTCCTCTACTGCGTTGATCGGCAAGACACGCAATACTTGATCCGCGAAATTCACAAGGGTTATGCGGAATTCATGCCGGTCCGCTCATGGTCGTGGCAAAGATCATGAACACCGGTTACTATTGGCATGGCATGCACCTCGATGCGGTCGAAACATTACGTAAGTGTGCATCATGCCAGCGCCATGCTCCAAAGACACTACGCCCCAAGAATCCTCTGATCCCAGTGACAATAGCATGGCCCTTCCAGCAATGGGAAATCGATATGGTGGGACCCTTCCAAGACGCTCCAGGAGCGGTGAAGTTTATAATCGTCGCAGTCGATTATTTCGCCAAATGGGTCGAAGCCAAATCCCTTGCATCCACCACAACAACTGTAGTGCGAAAGTTCATATGCAAACACATTATATGCCACTTTGGGTTGCCCCTGCGCATAATCAGTGATAATGGCCCCAATTTCGTAGCTGAAGAGCTACAAAAATGGATGAAAGAAATGCATATCGAGCACGTTTTCACTTCGGTCGTGCATCCTCAAGGGAACAACCAAGTGGGAAGAATTAACAAAAGCATCGTGGAAGGGATCAAGACGAGGCTGGGCACAACACGCAGAGGCTGGATTGATGAGCTATCAAGCGTCCTATGGGCTCATCGAACCATGCTTAAAACCAGCACGTGGGAAACACCTTTTAGCCTTGTGTATGGAACGGAGGCAATAATTCTTGCAGAGATAGGTCTCCCATCACCACGCATGTTAGCTGCGCAAAGACAAAACAACGAAGACAAGAGCAGGCTTGACTTGGACTTACTAGAAGAAAGGCGTGAAAATGCTGCCATCAACGAGGCAAAATACAAGTCCAAGCTCGAAAAGTATTACAATGCGCGAGTCCGCATATGCACCTTTTTACCTGGTGGCTTTGTTCTACGCGACAATGAGCCTCTAACGCCGAATGTCCTGGAAAACTGGCACCCAAATGGGAAGATCCTTATGTTATCAATGAAGTCCTGGGAAAATGCGCATACACCCTAAAGCGCCTAGGGATGGAACAAGTGTCCCTAGGACATGGAATGCGCAACAGCTATGACGGTGCTACATGTAAACTTGCAAGTTCATTATCTTTTGTCTACCTTAAATTAAGGCTCTTACACACCAATGTATATTATAGATAAAAGTTTCATGGTGTGTTTTATCTTTATGTTTCATTACAAATGCGCGAAACCACTTTAGGTATACGCGAAAACACCTGGATACACAATGACTCTTGAACCCTAACTCATTACCTATGACATGCGCATGGGGGGTGATGTTCATATACCTACGCACCAGTTTTATTCACTATACCTACGCAAAGTCGGTTCTTCATCAAGCAAATATTGTAACACAAAAGAAACACTTCATTAAAAAGATAAAAATATTTACAAAGCCGCATAACGCGCAACACAATCAAAGATCCTACAAAGATATTACATTAAGGATCCTACAACTAGCCTTCTTCCTCAGCAGCGACCTCAGCTTCTTCAGGAAATATATCCTTCAAGCGGTCGACAAAGTCACCGTGGGTGAGCGCCTCGCTCACCAATTCCAACTCTGGGATATCAATACAGTTATACCCTTGTTGCGCCTTCTCGAAAGCAGATGAAAGCAGATCCGGTGTTAACTCCATGAGTGGAGGCATGACTCGAATCCCATGGAACGTCCAAGACATGAGTGACTTGTTGCGCACACTCAGCATAGCCTTGCGCATGCCCATCGTGGTGCGCAGCAACCACTAGCTTGGCTACTGCACCATCTAACTCCACAGAGTTCACAATGGAATTGACAATCTGCAAATTCAAAGAAACATTCAGAGCCATCACGAAAAGATCAAAAAACAAGCGCAATACTTATATTGACAATTCCCTGCTGCTGCAGCCACAACAAGTTGTTTTTTCAACGATTCCACCAACGACTCGGAGATGGCAGGGCGTCTTCAGAATTCTCCAATTTTTTCACCCCCGCCTCCACCTTCGCTTCCGCCAACCGCAGCCTGCGTAGAAGTCCATCGAGGCTACAAGGAGGTCCTTTTTAGCGCTCTCTAGAGAAGCGCAGGCTTCAACCTGTTTGTTCACAACAAGGTTAGCATCATAACTTAGTCTTATTAAGAAAGAATGAACACAAAGACAAGGGGGTACCTCTCTCTGCTCACTGTGCGTGCGCTGCACACTAGCTTGTGCAGCCGTGGCGGTTGCCACCTCCTTCTCTTTCTTCCCCAGCACCACATCAGCGCGCAACAGGGCCAGTTCATCCCTTAGGGATTTGTTCTCCCTGTTATCTTTTTCACAAGCCTTTTTCCACAACTTGCGCTCATCAGCAAGTTTGGCTTCCGAGGCTTCGACCCGTCTTCTCCACCCCATCGCGGACCATTCTTCAACCCGCTGGGTATCGGTGAAGGCAGTCTCCTTTGCCTGCACCGCAGCTTCACGCGCAGCCACTTGGGCCGCTCTTTATCAAGGAACGCTTGGGCAGCCTCAAGATCTTTCTTCTGTTTCACCAGGTCTCGCCATTCACGAACAATCTTGTAAGTCACAGAGGCGGACCTAGCAGCTGCCTAGAGGTACGTATGATACGTTGCTTCTTCTTCATGATCAGAAAACAAACGTACCGTCGGCTGGGGGGAAAGCTCCCTTAAACCACTCACGGCACGCCAGCCAGTGAGAAAAGTCTTCTCCTTTCTCTAACTTCCACACAGGGGTGTGGATCTCTTCAACCTCAGCAGAGGAGAACGACCTATAATAATAATCACCCGGAGTTTCATCCGGGCGGATTGAAGACACATCCTGGGCAGAAGGCCCCACGCCATCCCTGGGTGCCGGTTCCTCCGCATGCTCCCCTTGTGGAGCACCGGTCTGAGCATCCTGGGCGGAAGCCATTCTCACCGGCTCCGCCTCACCAAGATGAACCACGCCAACCGTTCTTCCACCGCCACAATGGGTTCTTGCCCAACAAACCCCGTTTCTTCCACTTCCATCGTAGGTTCCCCAAGATCCACCCGCGATTCCTCAACAACAAACTCAGGTTCTTCAATATCCAGCTGTGGTTTCGTCAATGGAACCATCGGACATTCCACGATTGGAGAACCCACATTAGTACCCATACCGGAACCTTCCACCTCCACGTGAGGCCCCCCCTCACGTGGACGGTTCTTCTGCCCAGCAGCAGAGCTCCCGCCTTGACCACCAGCCTGGGTCATGGGGGAATCAGTGTCCGCGGCGCATATGCCGGAGTCCACAAAATCTGGCTCATCCCCCACTGAATAACAGCAAAAGTTAGTTATGCACAGCATGAAAACCGGAAGAAAATATTAAAGGGTACAGAAAATTACCGAGGGATATCTTAGAAGTTAATGGCCCCAGATCCGCCCGCTTCCCCATATGTTTCCACGCAACCTTTTTAGGTGGTTGCGCGGAGAGGTCCTCCTTCGGACACCTCCTTCGCTTTAGAGGCACTTCTAGGATCTCCTCATCGTCCTCCGGACTAGCAGGTTTGGCAGTCAGGATAACCGTCTGTTTTGGTGCAGCCTTCTTCGCACCTACGGTTCAAGTCCCTCCCATGAGTCAGAAGTGACCACATAAGCATCCCACTTGTCAGACACAACGCGCTTACCTTTGGGAGGGCCCGCCCCGGGTTGACTCGCCTCTCTTTCCACCACCACACTCGACCCTGCGGTCTCTTTTTCTTGTGATCTAGGCTAATGCCCATATCTCTCAGAGCGCCCATTACAACAAGAACAATACATAAGTCACCTACAAAGGGACGCTATTAAACAATCAAGACTCACTAGTTGGCGGCACGGGGGCCTCCAGGTCCGCATCCTTGATCAGGGCAAAATTGCCCAGAACCGGCACATACCAGGTGGGCTCATATGGCCCCAAGGGAGCCACTCAATCCGCCTTGTTTCCTCTGGAAGGCGGCCATGCACAGTGGGGCTCCTGCAAGGAAACACATGCATGTTAGCCTACATACAATTCATGATTCAAGGAAACACAATAGAATGAGAATACTTACTCCGATCACCCTCCACATACACTAGTCGAGATCGGCGGCTGGGTTTCCACAATAGGATCATCTGCGCCGCCACCAGTACTCTCTCCGGCAACTGGATCGCTGGGATTTCCTTCAGATCACAATACCAGGGTCTAACACTGGTATTGGTTGGGTCTCCGCCAGAATCTCATCCGGCCCCGAAACGTCAAAGGCGCAGGAATAACCCCGGCCTTCACAAAAAAGAATTTTGCCTTCCAATCATGGAAGGACTTTGGAGGAGAGAGCAAAATTTCCATGCCTGCGCACGGTATTGGAAAAAATAAAACCCATTGAACAATGGAGTTGAAAAAATATACGAAAATGGTTGACAGTTGGAACAGACCCCGTCGACCGGTACAAAAACTCGAAGTGCTTGACCCTCACCAATCCCATGGATTCAACTGGGAAAGGTGGAAGCCATAGTACTGCAGCACTTCAAGAAAAAAATTGGTGACAGGCAACCGGAAGTTACCCTCACCGAAAAAATCATAGAACAAGGTGATATAGCCTGCTGGAGCGTCACGGCTGCCTCATCCGCAGCCGGCAATCGGGCATCCCAGCGGGAGGAAACCGAAAACCAGCTGCAATGTCCTCAAGAGTTTGCCGACTCAGCTTACACGCCGGAAAAGGAGGCGGAGCCCCAATCCAGAGGCCCCTTCAGGCCTTGGACGCCATGAAAAACAAGACAAGAGAGAACTTGAAGACAATTCTAAAGATGAATACAAGAAGGAAATCAAAGGAAAGTCGAAATGAATGAGAAAAACCCTAACGGTGCACCTCTATTTATAATGCCCACATTTAATGCAGTGGGAGAATGTGATACACGCGTGGCAATATCAACCAATCACAAACGGACGCATGGCAAGCAAGTTGGTAACGACAGTAAACGTGCGCGCGTGACCGCCATGCTCCCTGCCAATTCATTAATGAAAGGACAAACAAAACAGCTGTCAGGCGTCTTTTCAACTCCCATTTTTTATCTCACAACTCACCTGCAACATCAGAAGGGTAGAGTTTTAATTCCAAGAACTTGATGACAAAACGTTTCCCACAAAAAAGTTTTCTCTCAACCCTTGTCAGAATTTTTTCGTCACTACATCAACGACGAATGCAACAATTCTTCTAGTCCAACACTCCTCCCACTTTACAACATGCGCGCAGGAGCAGCACTGGACTGGGGGGGGGGGGACTTGAGGAGGTATGGTCCCAAATGACCATACCCTTGACTACATTTTACAAGGATACCTTGCATGAAATATGCAATAGCGCGTGGTTCTTCAATAACATCAGGTTATACAATGAGCCTTGCGCATTCAGCGCAACATGAATTAGACCAACAACATCAGGTCATACAATGAGCCTTGCGCATTAGCGCAACGATGAATTAGACCAACAACATCACGTGATACAATGAGCCTTGCGCACTCAATGCAACGGTGAATTAGACCAACAACATCAGGTCATACAATGAGCCTTGCACACTAACGCAACGTGAATTAGACCAACAACATTAGGTCATACAATGAGCCTTGCGCACTCGGCAACGGTGAATTAGACCAACAACATCAGTCATACAATGAGCCTTGCGCACTCAGCGCAACGGTGAATTAGACCAACAAAATCAGGTCATACAATGAGCCTTGCACACTCAACGCAACGGTGAATTAGGCCAACAACATCAGGTCATACAATGAGCCTTGCGCACTCAGCGCAACGGTGAATTAGACCAATAACAATAGGTCATACAATGAACCTGTGCACTCAGCGCAACAACAAGTTAGACCAAACAATACAAGTTAAACAACAAGCCTTGTGTACTTGGCATAACGGTAAGTTAGACTTATACGCGCAGGCTACTAGACCCTGTGCGGAACATCAACCCTCTTAGCCATAAATCCTAAAACCTTGCAAGGACAAGACACACATGAGAAGCGCCTCATAGTCTTGGGACAAAAGGATATACCCCTGACACCTTGCGCTGGCGGGAAAAACACTGACAGCCTCGTAGAAGGGTAAGCACTAAGAGGTGTTGACCATACTCAAAGGTTACAAAGTGGCAGGACTATGACCAAGAGTTTGCTCGGCAGGTTGCATGTGACAGTGTCACATGAGCAGTGATGCAGACGTCAGACTTCACACCAACCATATTTCTGCCAGTGTCTGTTCCACCTTCTCCACTTTCGGCTGGCAGCTAGGCTTGACACCAGAGACGATCGCCTTTACACATGCCACCACTCGAATCCGATAGGACACGCCTCCTGACAATAGACATTATTTCTCCTACAGGGAAAATTTAATGTCTGACATAGAGGACAAAACGGATGTCTCTGCTGTATGGGTCGGGCCCAAGGCCCACCAGCCTATCTCCTGAACTACCTTTTTGGCTATAAATAAGTATCGGATTTCCAGGTAGTGAGGAACATACACAAGATACTACCTAATTACTTACTAGCTTACTAGCTACCTTACTTGCAATCCCCAAATACTTATTCTCACGCTGGAGTGTGGTCACGAAGAAACCACCCTTTTCCCTTGGCGAGACTAACGGTGTTTTAGTTTTGCAGATCAGCTTGAGTGAGCTTACCCCGGAAAGCGAAATGAAAGGATAACCCTTTATGCAGAGACACCCTGGTTGTAACTTATATATCCACGGATATCCCTAGGTTCAACCGATGCTTCTTCAGCTAGGCTTCCTCCAACTCTTATTCTTCTTCCCAAAACTTTTGCTCATGTCTTGGGGACGATGGTGAGGTAGGGGAGGTCTATTGTTATTGAGGTTGCGCTCTGTCTGCGCGTAGACCTTTGCTTCCGCCATAAGCTTCTCCCAGCCTTTTGGGAAACCGGTAGTTCCTGACAAGACTTTGATCATCTCATCGCGGCGTACAGGTACTTAAACTATGCACGAATCAGGTCTTCATGCACATCCCCTATCTCCAGCACCTCTTTATTATAGCGGGTGATGAAGTATTCAAGACTCTCGTCATCACGCCGCCAGATGTTCATTACGTCAGAAGAGTCTGACGTAACGCCGCTGTTGGCTGAAATGTATCAGGAACTTGTCTTTCAAGTTGTTCCATGATGCGAGCTTGCATGTAGGCAAGTTGTCAAACCATAGGCGTGCAGCGCCTGTAAGAGTTTGGACAAACAAGTGACACCACATAGGTAGCATCCAGCCTCCGATCAGTCCTGTGCCGATGAAGAGGGCAGGTGCTCATCTGGGTCTGTCAACCCATTGTACTTCCCAATGTTGGAGGGAGGTTTTGCGCACTCTAGTGGTGCGAGCGAGATCTCTTTGATGAATTTTGAGTGTTCGGCTGCTTCAGCCGGCCTGTAGATCAAATTATAGTTGTACTCGCTCCGGGTTGTAACCAACCTGTGGCGCAGATCTGTAAGCAGCATGATCCTTTGGCAGCGGTGAAACACACTGGCGCTATCACCCTTGCCTAAGTATTGTCCTCCTCGCGCTGGGTTACCGCTCCCTAGGGGACGCGGCCCAACGCAAGTGGGCAGATGCTCGCCTATGAGTATGAGACTCAGGTTTAGGCGGCAAGTGAGTGTACTCCGTCTCCTAGGTAGGAGTTCGGATGGTACACTCACCCCGGCTGGCGAGTTGTAGCTTAGTATTCTTGGTGTAAAAGCCTGAGCAGCGGGCTCGCTGGGCAACATAAGTGTTTGTTGTGCCAGAGTTGCGCTAAACGCGTTCAACGCCATTTGAGACTTGATGTACCAAGACATCGGGGTCTCACCCGGAAGTAAGACCGATGTGATTGGAACAAAGGGAGTCTGTGTAGGTCCCCTAGTCCTTATGGATATTGACAGAATCGTCTATCTAATCTAGAGTGCGGAATCCCTAGATCAGATTTCACAGAAAACCTAAAGAATTCCTTCAAACTGTCTTCTATTGATTATAGAACACAAAGTGTTTACAACCAATTCAAGACTCTTCTCTCAATCACTCTAAAGCAATTCTTTCATCAACTGAACAATAGAACCAGCAACCTCAACCCTAATCACAACCTCCCTTTATATAGAGGTAGATTATGCTCATGGGCTAGGGTTTCCTACATGGGTTTAAAGCCCAATTCGTCTACCATGCTCTATTTTGTATCTAGTTCAGCCTAATTATTTCTAATTCACTAATACAAAACTAAACCTGCTAACCGTTTATCATTTTACTAATTACAAGATATCCAAAGACCAAATCTAAGCTGTTGTCACAAATATGCACCAACAAACTCCCCCTTGACAATAGCTTCATAAAATAACTTAGTCTTCAGTCTTCTTGCAATCTTTAACATCTTTGAAAAACGTTGGTCTTTGGATAGCTTCAACAAACTCCCTTTATATAGAGGAACTTGGTGAGTTCCTTTTTCAGCCTTATCTACACCAACAGCAACCCTCTGTTGCTTGGTAGGAGATATCCTTGGTGAGTTAACCTTCTTCTCACCATCATCACTTTTTGCTGGTGATTTTTCTCTCTGTCTCTCACTTACCTGTGCTTCACCCTTTTTGTTAGGACAGCAGTAGCTACATGTCCTTTTTCATGACATTTGAAGCAAGATTTTCTAGCCGAAGACTTCTTTACAGAATCCTCTTGCTTAAATTCATCAGGTGACGGTGATGATGAAGATGACGATGCCTTCGAAGGATCTTGTTTAGTTTGCTTAACTTCTGATTTTTCTTTGTTTTTATTTTTAGCAAACTGCACATTAGACTCTTTAGTAATAACAGGGACCTCTTCATTCATGTCACTCCCTTTAATAAAATCAACCTTTTTAACAAAAAATTGTTTATGTTTGTTAGGATGTGTATTCTTTGTTTTCAAAACTGTGTCTCTATTATTATCCTTCTTGGCATTTTCAATCACATCAACATCCTCTGATGTGGAACTACCAGGTGTAGTTGACACAAAGTCTGTAAGCTGTTCTTCATCTGGCAAGAAAGAATAGCCATGACCAAGTGGTGATGGAGCTTCATTCAAACCTTTGAAGCCCGCACAAGTCTTGTCGTTACTCTTCTTCAGGCCATTCATCATGTGTTTCATGACAAAAGATGAATCTCTGAATTGATTTAATTTCTTTTCAAGCTCACAAATTTTAAGTTGTGCTTCAGACAACTCTTTGCACTTTTCAGAAACCTCTTTTGTTTTCTCACTCATCGTATCATGAGCTAAGTCAATGACTTGAAGTTTTTCATTAAGTTTACAGGTTAGAATATTGATTTCTTCTTCATAAACTTTAATTTTCTTCAATTATAATAACTCATTTCATTTTACGAAAAAGTTTGATTCTTTTAGGTTCGAGAGTTCATTAGCCAGACTTTGGTTTTGCTTTGTTAATGTGTCAACTTCACTTTGCAGTTCACAACACTTCAAACAAATAGAACTACCGGAGTTAGAACATACCTCGCCTGTTGATTTGCTTAAATCAGCCATGAAAGCATCAAAATCAACAGCCAACTTCTTCTCTGTAGACTTCTGTTCTCCATCAGCTTTCTCAGCTACTTTCTCTTGCTCTCCTTCAGCATCAGCTTTCACTTCTTAATCAGCAACTGGAGCTATCTCAGCCATGAATGCCTCTGAGGCATTGTTATCATTCTCCAGATGAACACTCCAATCATAAGAACCCTCTCTAGCAGTAGAAATCAGAGCCTTCGATCCAGTGTTGTTTGACGCATTCCTGTTGCTTGAACCATGACCAGGAGAATCTTGAAAGGATGAACTAGAACGAGATTCAGTTTTAGCTCTTTGACACTCTCTAGTGAAATGTCTGTAGTTGTGACAGTTGTAACACTTCACTTTTGACTTGTCAAAGCCCACACTCTTTCCAACGAACTTCCTACCCGTTCTGTTCATGAAACTCTTAACCCTTCTAGAGATCATGGCCATTTGCCATTGCAGATCCATCTCCTCTAAGTCATCAGGGTCGATCTGATCATAATCTTCATTGAACGTAGTAGGATCAGATATTTTTCCCTGAATGTAGTTCTCGTAGGAAGCAATAAAAGAAGCAAGCAATGCCAGGTGATCTTCAACACTTTTGACACTCAGAGGCATAGACTTGGAACTGCTATTACTTGTTTGTTGTCTCTTAGCCCCTGACGAGCCTCCTGAAGTAGCAACAAAACATACTTCACCCTCAGAAGTTGTCACGATTTGTTCATTCTCACATGAGAGAAACGCACTTGCAGTGTCACTAGAAGCAGTGTTGGAAGATGAAGGTGTAAGACCTTTATAAATCCCTAGATCTTGAACCTGATCATATTCAGTCTCCTTCTTCTTCTTCATATTGAGCTCATAAGCTCTCAATTTCCCAACAACCTCTTCCAAGTCTTTCTTTTCGTAATCCGCTTCACCTTTTATCATCAAAGTGTAAATATCCCACTTTGCAGGTAAAGCATCCAACAACTTGTCATTTATCTCCACATCTGTGTATCCCTCTATGTCATAATTGTCTATTTCTGATATCAGATGATAATATCGGGTGATGATATCTTCAAGGGATTCATTTCTTATTCCTTTGAACACAGCAAACTGTTTCTTCAGCAGATCAACCTTGTTCTTCTTTACATCGGTATTGCCCTCATACCTTTTCTCCAGGGCATCCCACATCTCCTTCGATGTTGTATACCGCTTGAATGTATTATTGATGCCATCAGGTAACGACATCTTTATAGCAGCTAAGGCTTTCTTCTCTGACTTATACATTCTTTTCTTAGCTTCAGACATGTTTACATAAGCAGTAACCCGTTGTCTGCCATCAAAATCATGCGTTGGGTTAGCATACCCATCTTGAATACAGATCCACATCCGTGTGTCCTGATATTCAATAAAGGATTGAAACCTATCCTTCCAAGTAAGATAGTTCTCTACCTTCAGCATCTTTGGAAGTTTATTTGTGGTACCAGCTTCATGCTCCATTCTCAACAGCTCATTTAGGTTAGACATATTTAACATTTTTACCGAACCGGCTCGTTAAAAACGTTAAAACTTGTCCGAAATGAGTGGTTACCAAATTATACTGTTAGACTCGTCTCGATGAGACGATTCTAACGATATATAATGCCCTATGATTTTTGGGATATTCGTGCCTTTTTTGTCCAAAAAAATCACACGAGTCTCTGTCCAATCGGTTCGTCAAAATTGTCTATGGATCAATTTCTATGTCCGAATACGTTTAACTCTGGTTACGTCAACTGGTTAAGTTTCCACATTTTTATGAGTAACTCGGAACAGTGTCAAATCCTTAATGGTAACTTTGATTGACAATCCGAAAGGAAACTCCGGAACAGTAATCCGAATTACTAATCCAAAATGGTGATCCGGAATAGTGATCCGAGATGAAATCCGGAATGCACTGTTCTGATCCGAAATAGGAATCCGAAATAGTGATCCGAGATGAAATCCGGAATGCACTGCTTTGATCCGAAATGGAAATCCGGAATACACTTCTGATCCGAATTCAATCCTAAATGGAATCTAAAATGGCTTTTCTGATCCGAATTGCACTGTTTTCCAAATCCGAAATGCAGATTCTGGTCTGAAATTCAAGCCTTCAATCCGAATTACTGTGCTTTTTAATCCAGAATGCAAGTATTCAATCCGGAATGCCTAGCTGTTAATCCGAAATGCTGTAGAAAATCTGAAATACCTGCAAAAACCCGAAAACAGTCGTCAAAACCCTAATTCAGCCGTCATAAACTTCAAAAACAGCCTCCAAAACGCCCAAAAAACCCAATTTTTCTGCTGTCACGATTCTGAACCGAGCACTAATCAAGATCCAAATGCTCTGATACTAATTGTAGGTCCCCTAGTCCTTATGGATCTTGACATAATCGTCTATCTAATCTAGAGTGCGGAATCCCCTAGATCAGATTTCACAAAAAACACAAAGAATTCCTTCAAACTGTCTTCTATTGATTATCGAACACAAAGTGTTTACAACCAATTCAAGACTCTTCTCTCAATCATTCTGAAGCAATTCTTTCAGCAGCTGAACAATAGAACTAGCAACCTCAACCCTAATCACAACCTCCCTTTATATAGAGGTAGATTATGCTCATGGGCTAGGGTTTCCTACATGGGTTTAAAGCCCAATTCGTCTACCATGCTCTATTTTGTATCTAGTTCAGCCTAATTACTTCTAATTCACTAATAAAAAACTAAACCCGCTAACCGTTTATCATTTTACTAATTACAAGATATCCAAAGACCAAATCTAAGATGTTGTCACAAATATGCACCACCAGTCTTCATTTGGGCTCCGGGGGTAACCGGAACGTTCACACGACCAGAGTCATGATGAACTCCGGCATTCCCGGAAGAAGCTTCTTCCACTAGTCCATCAAGCCAATAGGAAGGAACTGGGTTCTTGCCTTCAGCTCGAGAACCTAGTGGAGTGTTGGATGGAAAAGCATCCATTTGGACGTGAGGTTTATGAAAAAACGAAACGAAAAACGGATGTGAGAGAGAGTAAATAGTGGATGGTGCCAATGAAGAAACACCAGTTGAACCTAGGGATATCCGGGGATATATTAGTTACAACCAAGGGATTTCTGCATAAAAGGTTGTTTCTTCGCTCCCTCTTCAAGGTGATCTCACTCGAGCTGTTCTGCAAAACTAGCAGCACCGTTAGTCTCGTCACGGGGAAAAGGGTGGGTTTTCTCCGTGACCACACTCCGGCGTGAGAATTAGTATTTGATGATTGCAAGGTTAGCAAGTAGTTCATATGTATTCAGATGTAAGATCAGATCAGATCCTTTTACCTTGTGGATCGATACTCATTTTATAGCCGTGTTGAAGTGGGTTTAGAAGATGGGCTAATGGGCCTTGGGCCCGGTCCAGACGACCAACGGTATCAGTTCTGTCCCTCTGCGTTTAACATTAATTATTCCCTGCAGGAGAATTAATGTTCTCTGTTAGGAGGTGTGTTTTGTCGGATGCTGAATGGTGCCACTTGTAAAGTCGACCATCTCTGGTGTCAGACCTGCTACCAGCCGAAAGTGGAGAACGTGTGGCAGTCACTGGCGTATGTATGATTGGTGCACCGTCCGACGTCTGCTTTACTATTCATGCGACGCTGTCTGACGCAACCTGTCGTGCGACCATTGGTCACAGCTCTGCCACTCCGTACCCTTGTATATAGTCAACGCCTCTTTGCGCTTATGTCTTCTGCGAGGCTGTCAGTGCTTCCTGGCCAGCGCAGAGTTGCAGGGATAAATCCTTTTATCTACAAGACTATGAGTAGCTCTCATGTTTGTCTTGTCCTTGCGAGGTCTAGGACATTGCGGCTAGTGGGTTGTTTGCTCCATGGAGGGTCAAGTAGCCTGCACGTCTAAGTCTAACTTACCGTTGTGCCAAGTACACTAAGTTCGTTGTGTGACCTGTTGGTGTTGGTCTAATTCACCGTTGCGCTGAGTGCACAAGGTTCATTGTGTGACTTATTGGTGTTGGTCTAATTCACTGTTGCGCTGAGTGCGCAAGGTTCATTGTGTGACCTATTTGTTCCAAAGAAGGAGCACCATTGTACATTGCGTTCAAGGTTATTGTAAGTCCTGATAATCCGGATCTAACAACGATATTACACAATCACCAAGGATGGGCGGAATCCAAACTTGGTGATGATTCATGAAAAACCGAAACAATGAAGAATAATGCGAATAAACTTTAATACCTTACACACGATTCTATTACTTGAACAAGAAAAACCGTCTGGTACAAGATGGAGGTTCTCTAGAGAAAACCTATAAGTCTTGACCCTAGAAATGACATAAGCTTAGCTTATATACCTAGGGTAAGTCATACCCCTAATGGGCTTGCCTGGCCCACATGGCCTATGGCATGCCCAAATGACCTATAAAGGTTCAAACCTAATACAAACTAACCTAGTTAAGGCCAGTTAGCTACCATAGACCGTTGTGTATATTTGATGCGTCAGTCTCACTCTTCTAGGACCTAACAATCTCCCCCTAGACTCATGCATCAAATTGTCTTCATATTGCATCAATTCAACAACGTCTTCAACAGAATCTATGGTTGTCACAGTGTTGTAAGTGTTGTGGAAATCGGTCTCATACTTCAACAAACTCTCAGCACCAGGTCTCTTTCTTCTGCTCTTGTGGTTAGCTTCATATCAGGATCTTGATCAGCTTTGCTTGAAACATCTTTGTCAAAAAGAATGTGAGAAGAGGAATCTCAGTAGCTCTTTTCTTCTTCAATCTTTCTCTTTCAAGTAAGCAGGTTCACATGTACTTCTTCAAATGTACTATCACTGTCAGACGATGACTGGCATCAGGTTCTTCTGACTCAGGTACACTTTGCTGTTGTGATGCTTCATGCTTTGTCGGCAACTAACAACATCTCAATTTCAGCAACCCCTATTTCTTGATCTAAATCAAGATCTGTACAATTCTCAGAAATTTATAAGCAAACATTCTTATGCAACAGGGAGAGTACTGCATGAACACTTGGTACATCCAAGTACTTGTACTTGGATTAAGATTCAAATTTTTTTCATCTTTTGATGACTAGTTAGATCTTCAAGAACGGTTAATGATTTTTAATAAACAAAGAAAGCACTCTATTTTTGGATTTTTGAATATATTTTTAATTTTTTATTTTTTTTAATCTTTGAATATAAGAATATAAACAGAAATGCAAATAAGTGAAGAACCTAACTCAGTAGTTACAACTTTACAATTACAATGGGATCAAAATCTTTTTCAGACGGACCAAGGAACACTTTTCAGTGCGAACTTATTCAGACTGGTCTAAGTAATTGCCAATATGTTTATCCACTTAGACTTCAATGCTCAGCTTGCATTTTCAACTTCATGAAATGCTTAAGGTAGTATTATACTATAAAGTACCTGTGCGTCCCATACCATGACATACCCCCGTGATCAAGGTAAGCACAACGATTCATCGTAGCAAGTGAGTATACTGAGATCATCCTTTATCTTTTACAACGTCAGACTATTGGTGAACAAGTCAGTACTTCCATACAGCAGAGTGACCAATAATATCTGACGAGTGTTAGGCAAATACCTTATATGGTATGTTTGACTTTTCAAGCACATGGAATTTTCTCATGATGAGATTTCCTTTCTTTTAAGGTTTTGACCTTTTTATTTTGGCTCTTTTAAGAATATCCTAACTATGCCTAGGTCTGCATATAATCTGGATGCAATAGAAGGTCAGCCCTGATATCCCGGATGACTCATCAGCATAAAGACCCAAAACTTCAGACATTGGCTATCTATCAACGTAGGATTTAAGACCATGAAATCATACGCTGACGGTATGTTACCCACAAGATACATAGTTCGTTATGTTTATATCACTTAGTATCTTTTAATCATTTTGAGCGTAAGCCTACTGACATATCACATTAGATCCTAGTCTTTTCAGCTACAACACTTTACATGTGTCAGTCACGCCCTTTATCACGAATATTCATTTCATTTTCCATGACTTTTTATTTTTTGTATATTTGTGTTTTTCAAATGTTTTTGTATTTTTATAATTTTCTCCCCCTCAAACAATACATATATACATATGTCACCCTCTTCCCTCTAAATTTGTGCATCATACTTTATGCACAAATTTACCTAATTAAAGAAAACATATGTACACAGTTTTAAAAGAAAGAAAAGGAAAATATTTTTGTTGTTTTTGCTTAACCGTTCCGTCACTAGATTAAAAACTAATAAATTTCAAAAGTAAAGCATGAAATTTAAATTTGTACATTTTCGCTGATCTTTTCTTACCTCATCTCCTACAAAGGAAATATCACAATCGTAAAAAAAAATTTTGAACTCTTTTTGCAATAGTGAGATGTTATCCTGTATGTCCCTGGAACAACCGCTATCAACATTCCAGAGATTGTCAACAACTCCTCCTTGGTTGTTCCTGAAAAATAAGAAGATTAGTAAGACAGTACGACCCAGGCCATCGTGGTCCTGGCTTTCCCTGAAGCATCAAAATAAGACACTTCTTTCAGACACAAATCCCCTTTTGTTTCAAGGATTGGTGATGTTGCTACCGCTTTGGATTTGGGTTTCAAAATCTGTTTCATTTTAGCAAACACGGTTGTTGCCTTTGATTGAGCAACTTTGGCTGTTTCAGGTTTAGTCATTTTAGAAACAGATTTTTGTTTCTGAATAGCCTTGCGTTTGTTTTTGGCAACATTCTAATCCCCATCAGATGGTTTAACCTTGGAATTCATATTCTTTATTGCCTTAGGTGATGACACCTTCACCGGCTTGGAATGATTGTTATTCTTTGGTGTAACCTTCTGATTTTTAGCATGATACGGAACATGGGGACTATGTGTGCAGTTTTGAGCAATGTGACCAGGAATTCTGCAATTGAAGCATGTTTGTCTCTTCACATATAAAACATTCTGATCAGCTTGATTTGCTCTTGCAGGCCCTGAAGGATGAACTGATCCCTTCTGTGCTTGATTTCTTTGCACGTTTCTTGCAGACGAAGATGAATTTGGATGTTTGTACTTGTCGTTTGCAAGGGCCTTCTTCTATTGTGGAGATTTCTTTTGATTTTTCTTGTTTTGTCTGGACTACAAGTCTTCTTCAGAAATCTCCCCAACCTTTCCAAAAGCTTTGCTAGCACGGTCAAAGGCATATTTTTCACTTTTGCCATTAAAAACCGGCTTAACAAAAACATTTTTCACAACACTAGCCTTTTGAGGGCTATTGCTGCCACTGATGATTTTGGAGAGCGTGATTGTTCTTGACGTTTGGACTTCTGCTTTCTTCGTCTCCGATTTGCTCGTTTTTGCTCTTTTAGCTTGCTCTGAACCTTTTCATCAGAAGCAGAAGGTTCAGATTGTTTAGTTTGCGCACTTGGAGCCTTGTTCACATCAACTCTCTCTTCATTAGCTTTGATAAAGTCGGAGAGTCCTGGTTTATCAAATGAAGGACCAGATGCTCCAACTGAATCATTAGAAGAGTCAACAACACTAGATGGTTCCCGTGTGTCTGACGTATAATCACTGGGTTTGCCGTACACCATATGTTGTGCTTTCTCAATATCTTCGTCGGTTTCAGGCATTGTTGTGTAGTTGTGATTATACAGTGGGGCAACCTGGTTGAATCCCAAACCTTTCCCTTTGTTCTCCTTATATGCCAGCTGCACATTGCACACGTCTTGAACGAGCTTGCTGGATGTAGGGGCGGATCTATGTTCAAAGGTACGGGTTCACACGAACCCACTCGGTTTCAAATTTTTAGTAGAAATAATACAAAATTTGGTATGAACCCATAAAAAACATCTGAGATGAACCCAGTAACTAAATTTATAGATAGTGGTGTGGTTAAGTCATGTAGTTCCATGCTTGAGGTCACGGGTTCGACTCCTACTGGGGTTAAAACTGTTCTAATTTTTTTCAGTGAACCCACTGAAAAAATTCCTGGATCTGCCACTGGCTGGATGTATCAAACTTCTTTATATTAACTTCATTTTGTTGATATTTTCCAGTAATAAGTCCCAGCTCAACTTTGACCAAGTCGCATTCCATGGTTTTTGAATATAATCTGGTTTTCTAATCATGGACCCAACATTTCTGTTGATTTACATCCAGGTGGAGCTGAGCTATGTCTTTCTTTTGTGCTTCAACCTTTTCTATGAGTAACTTGTTTGTTAATGTCAACATTTGAGTGTAGTTGAAGCTATTCAAAGTCCAAAAGATCACAAGATGTTTTAAGACAAAGTTACACTATGAACCTATTGTCAAGGGGAGTCTGTTGGTGCATATTGGTGACAATAGCTTAATATTTTAATAGTTAGTCTTTGGATATTTTGTATTGGGCTTAGTATTCATGTTTAGATTGTTTAGAGTTGTAATGGGCTTGGAGAATGGCCTAGCCCAGTCTAAAGCCTAGTATGTAGACATGTAGTATATATACATGTTGTGCATTAGGGTTTTAGGTTAGACACGGAGAAGAGATAGTTAGTTGGAAGAAATCTACAGAGAGTGGCTGAGAGATTTCTAGAGAGTCTTGAATAAGGAATTTGTAAACACATTGTGCTGGATAATCAAAAGAAGACTGTATAAAGGAATTTGTGTTCTTGTTCGTGTTTTCTGTAAAATCTGATCTAGGGGATTCCGCACTCTAGATTGGATAGACGATTCTGTCAAGATCCATAAGGACTACGGGACCTACAATTGGTATCACACCCCGACCCGCAGCGGAAAAAGGTGATCGGGGCATGATTGGGTTTTCATCAAAGCTCATGACATTTATTATAAAGTTTCATATTTATTATTTCTTTTTAAAGGAGAATCATTACAATCAATCTTACTAGTACAACATACATTTTTCAAGACTTCATTATTTTTCTTCTAAGGCAATTTCCTATGTGTTCCTTGCTTCAACCTGTCCACCTGTATCATGTGTAAAAATGGTTTTTGGGTCAACAAAAAGTTGGCGAGTGAATCCTATGAAAACATTTAAACATTTTTATTGAATCAATTATAAGATAAAGTGCATAACCACATATGAGAAAACGTAGATGTAAATTTATTCATAAAACACATAATATTAAATATTGCACACACATACACCAAATGATTGTTTTTGAGGTACGCATTGTTCAACGAACTGATGGGCCTAATGAATGATTTTGAGGCACGCGTTGTTCTACGAACTGATGGGCCTAATGAATGTTTTTGAGGCACGCGTTGTTCAACTTGTCTCCCACGTGGAACTGGTGGGCCTAATGAATAATTTGCACACAACCTGACAATATGTAACACATTAAACAAACAATATTTACATTCTAAGTTTAGATCATATAATGGTATAGCACGAGTTTGTTTAAGCGAATTAATTTAAGCGACACATGATACACCCCAAAACATGAATAAAAAGGGGAATTTGTAAGAATTCACTCATAGTAGGTGCGTTTCTTGGATTGATGATGAATGCGCACGAATTTGGATTTAATCGGCAAGGAAACTAACCTAAATAATAACATAATAATATTTTTAATGCGAATTAGTGTTCTTAATGGGATTGTTAGATTTATTTTTATGAGTTCAAGGAAATTTTCTAACTTCAAAAATATTATTTTTAAGTGTTTTTAATTGATTTTTAAATAAAATAAATAAATAAAAAGAAAATAAAAATTTTGAATTTTTTTGACCGTTGACCGTTGACCGGTCGGACCGTGTTAATTATGTGCGCTGAGTGAGGTTCGAACTCGTGACCTCCCGTACGCGTGCACGCAGCTCTACCAACTGAGCTACGTGTCTAACCCGAAATAATATCAATTTTAATTATATATATATACTAGTTAGGTTAATACGGATTTTATTTATTTTAAAAAGATTTATAATTCCCCAAAACCGGTGGAGATTTCATGGTTCGAACCCGTGGCTATCGACTTTTATTGCACCCAGCCCAACCAACTGGGCTGGGTGTCTAACCCGTTATAATCAGAATTTATATTATATTTATACATATTCCTAAAGCGAATCTGATTAAGCTTGTTTTATAAAGGAACATTTTATTTCAGGAAGACCGGCATGGCACTAGGCTCGAACTCGGGACCGTGGCACACAGTCCACCACTGGACTGTGTGTCTAACCCGGTATAATTTCCGATTTTAAATTTATTTAACTATTGGTTTCAGTTCATCTTCTTCATTAAACCCAAAGCCCATTACATAACCCGCCTGAAATCGATTTTTAGACAATTCTGGGTGATTGTTCAAAGATTCGTAACATACAGAATGATAGATAGAGAAGTTAAAGAAATATACCAACTAGAAGTAAAATCTCGGTTTTCCGGTGAAAATCTCCGGCGAGTGCACCAAATTCCGGCGATGTATTTCTTACGACAGAGACTCTACAGGGAGTTTAAGGTGAGTGTGGGTGATTTCGGTCTGAGCTCTAGATTTCCTGTTTATAAGGTAAGGCAACAGTGGGATAGATTCTTCGGTTTTCCGGCGATTTGCTGAAAATTCTGGCTAAGTGTATCTTGCGACAGAGGTTCTATCAGAAGTTTGAGGTGAGTGTGGTGCTTTCTGTCTGAGCTCTAAAAGTCTTATTTTAGAGTAAGGCAGAAGAGATGAAATGGGTTCGGTTATTCGGCGACTTGCAGAGAATTCCGGCAATGTTTCAGAAACAGCAAAATTGCACAGAGGGTAAGGATTGAGAGCTTGCGCGAGTTGGTTTGGATGATTAGAGTCGGTATTTATAGGGTTACAACATCCTGCCTTTAATTATTTCGGTTTCAAGATTTCCGGTTAAGTCTCTCCGGCGGTTACGTCTAGAATTGACTGTAGACGTCGGTTATAACCGATGTCGTAGTCGGTTATAACGTTATAGTCAAAAGGAAAATGGCTAAACTCGCGGATTGCCGGATTTTCCGGTGATCGCGAGTTCTGTCGCGCTGAAAGTCCGATTTCGAATTCGAGTTTTATGTTAAGTATTATTTATTTCAGTATTAATCCAAACTTAAGCGTGTGGCGGAGTGGTGTGTTGGTTGCTTGTTGAACCGGCTGACCCGGGTTTGAAACCCGGCAGCCTCAAATATTTTTATTCTCTTATTTTTTTATGATTTATTAATTATGTTTTAAAATTCTAACAATGTTTATTAATTATGTCTCGTTTAAAATTAAAATAACCAATATATACGCGACGAAAATTATGACCGACTATTCGGTTAATAAACGAAGCGGGTTTTGGAAACCCGTTTTTTGACGGATGTTACAGTATCCCTTACTTTTAGAAATTTCGTTCCGAAATTTAAGTAATAGTGGTATATTTGACTTGTGGAGAGGGTGTTTTAATTTGACAATTACATAATCAGAAGAGGGTGAAAGTTTAAATTTTATTGGAGGCGGTAACGTTCCTAGTAAGGGTTGGATACCCTGCTACAGGAATCGATTTTTGATGCCTAAGATAAGGAATATTGATAAACAGAGTTGATTGACTAGGTATGATCTCATGCACAAGAGTTTTGAGAGAATCGATATGTTTGGAAAGATAAGGTTATATCCTAAAACAAAACTTCTACCACTAAAACCTACATGGAACCTCTCATAACCGCCTGACAATGCCTCTGATCCTTTGGCAAGAATACTTATATATAGAAAGTACCAGCGGCGTATCCACCATATTCTTGTCAAATTTTCATTGGCTTTATCAGTAAGTTATGATTAGTTCTATGTGACTCTAGAACATAAACAAACACAACAACCAAAGCTTGAGTCTTAATTCTGAAAGTATACATGTTTGAATGATGACAGTACCTCTCTCGTTTGTTATTATGAAGAGGTTAGTCTATGCAGAAGTGAGACACAACCCAACTTTTTTGAATGATGAGATTGAGATACGTTGAGATGTATGATGATATGAATGCTAAATCAGTGAGTATAAAACAAACTTCAACCATGACATTACTAAATCCTACATGGAACTTCTCATAACCGCCTGACAATGCCTCTGATCCTTTGGCAAGAATACTTATATATAGGAAGTACCAGCGGCGTATCCACCATATTCTTGTCAAATTTTCATGGGCTTTATCAGTAAATTATGATTAGTTCTATGTAACTCTAAAACATAAACAAACACAACAACCAAAACTTGAGTCTCAAATCTGAAGGTATACATGATTGAATGATGACAGTACCTCTCTCGTTTGTTATGATGAAGGGGTTAGTCTAGGTAAAAGTGAGACACAACCTAACTTCTTTAAATGATGAGATTGAGATACGTCGAGATGTATGATGATATGAATGTTAAATCAATGAGTATAAAACAAAACTGAAATAGTAATTCGCATTAAGATTCTTGGATAAATTTCCAATTTATAATTGAGATACGTGAAGATTGAGATAACATAAAGAAAACATAAAAACTAAGCGGTTGGAGTTGAATCTTGATTTTTGGTGAAGAAAACTAGTTGGGTGGTTCGTTTGGGCCGTTATTCTCTTCAACAGGATTAGTGTTGATGTTGTAAGCTCTTCCTCTTGCTGGTGGACTAGTGGTTAGGTTTTCTTGATTTGCTTGGTTAACTGGGTTTGCTTGAGCTTGGACGTTTATGATGTTAACCAATCGAGGGCATGTGTTTCTAAAGTGGGTAGGGTCGCCACAATTAAAACAAGCTCGAACATATGGAAACATGGGGTATTGGGGTTGTTGATATGTTTGGATCATGTTTTGAGTAGGGGGTGAGGTTTGGTTTTGAGGGGTGCGGCAAACCTTGCTCAAATGACCATAGCGTCCACAATTCGCACATAGTCGACAAGGTAAGGTAGATGGATGGTGATAAAAACATGTGTTGCATTGAGGGTGAGGTCCAAAGTAAGGTTTCTTATATGGGTAAGTTGAGTTGGGTGCTATTTGAGTGATTGGGATAGCTTGGAGGGGTATGGCTTGTGAAGCTGGTTGATTGTGTTGAGTGACAGCGAAAATTTGCCCATCTCGTTTTCTCTTAGAAATGGGTTGTGAAGAGGATTCGGTTCGGGTGGATTTTGAGGTTTCGGTTGATGCTTTATCCTTCTTCTTCTCCTCCTTGAAGTCCTTATTTCGTATGCGGTTTTCGGTGAGCTCTGTAGCTAACTCCATTGCTGCTTCCAAAGTTGCAGCTGTGGTACTTATTACAGGGTCTTGAATTTTTGAAGGAAGACCTCGAATGTTGTGCTCGATCAAACGGTAGAGGGGAGTGAACAAGTTGGGGACCATCTGATTTAACTCAAGAAATCTCTTGTTGTATGTGGTGTGGTCGCCCTATTTTTGTTTCAAAGAATAGAACTCATCCTCTAATTTCTTGATTTCGCTTCTTGGACAGAAACGTTTTGTCATGATCTCCCTCAATTCTTCCCAAGTCAAAGTCATAGCATTCTCAGTACCTCGCTTGGCCTTCTCTGTATTCCACCATGTAAGTGCTACTCCAAACAAACGACCGGTAGCATATCGCAGCTTGCGATCATCGGGGCAGTCGCATTTGAGAAGGGTGTTTTCCATCTCCTCAAACCAATGGAGGAGAGCGGTGACACCTTCAGTCCCTTCGTATTTTGGAGGATCGCAGGATTTGAAATGTTTGTAGGTGCATTTAGTGACTTTTGGGGAAGGATTGACAATGTTTTGATCTTCTTGGTGGATTGGGTTGACGGGATTAGCGGTAAGGGCTTGTTGAACTTGAACTACGATGTTGGGTATTACGGCCGCCATTTGTTGAGCGATTTGGGCAGCCATGCGCTCGCGGGATTTTCCTGCTTTCATTTTTCTACGAGCGAGACTAGAAGACATCTACAAGAAATACGTATCAAGAGTATGAGTTGGACGTTTTAGGGGTCATGTGTCGTATTTAGGAATGAACATTCATAAAATAAATGAAGAATAATAAATTTACTACATCCATAGGATGTCTTGGGCTTTGCTCGTAATTGGGCCTTGCATGCCGCCATACTTCACCTTCGTAATCATGTGGGCCCCCATGATTACCGGGTCTTTCATATGGTTCGCATGTGTTAGCCTGGTAACGTACACTAAAACCCGGAGAAAATCGAGAAATATGTATGTAACGTATGATATTCGGAATGTATCCAGGTGTGGACACGGTGACACCTCAAAGTGGGGTTAGTTCGAACGACGTTTGGTGTGGCATGCTTTGGCCTAATAGGTCCTTCGTACTCTCATCGTTAGTCCCCAGGTAGGCAAACTGGTCCGTTATATTGGATTTATACGAATACCAACCTAGACAGGACGTTCCGACTACCGGTACTTGTACCCTTACGGTTACTACATGCCCGTCGTAGAACTCACTTTGATGGGATTGAAAAATGAAAAAAATGCGACAAAATCTTGATTAAAAGAATGTGAGGATGACTTGAATATGTGAACATTGAAATATGCGTGATGAATGTATATGTAAGCATGTTATGTTTGACAATAAGTATAACTTATTAAATATCACACAATATGATAGTGGAAGTGTTTGCATGCATTTGTGTATGTAATAAATATGAAACAAATAAACATCATGAGTTTGCATGTAACCACATAAACAATTAAAATCTAATCAACTATAGTATAGGCTCTAAGGGTCTAATAACCTATCCTATATCCCTATAGTCATGGCTCTGATACCAATTTGTCACACCCCGACCCGCAGCGGAAAAAGGTGATCGGGGCATGATTGGGTTTTCATCAAAGCTCATGACATTTATTATAAAGTTTCATATTTATTATTTCTTTTTAAAGGAGAATCATTACAATCAATCTTACTAGTACAACATGTTCTATACATTTTTCAAGACTTCATTATTTTTCTTCTAAGGCAATTTCCTATGTGTTCCTTGCTTCAACCTGTCCACCTGTATCATGTGTAAAAATGGTTTTTGGGTCAACAAAAAGTTGGCGAGTGAATCCTATGAAAACATTTAAACATTTTTATTGAATCAATTATAAGATAAAGTGCATAACCACATATGAGAAAACGTAGATGTAAATTTATTCACAAAACACATAATATTAAATATTGCACACACATACACCAAATGATTGTTTTTGAGGCACGCGTTGTTCAATGAACTGATGGGCCTAATGAATGATTTTGAGGCACGCGTTGTTCTACGAACTGATGGGCCTAATGAATGTTTTTGAGGCACGCGTTGTTCAACTCGTCTCCCATGAGGAACTGATGGGCCTAATGAATAATTTGCACACAACTTGACAATATGTAACACATCACAACAAACAATATTTACATTCTAAGTTTAGATCATATAATGGTATAGCACGAGTTTGTTTAAGCGAGTTAATTTAAGCGACACGTGATACACCCCAAAACATGAATAAAAAGGGGAATTTGTAAGAATTCACTCACAGTGGGTGCGTTTCTTGGATTGATGATGAATGCGCACGAATTTGGATTTAATCGGCAAGGAAACTAACCTAAATAATAACATAATAATTCTATAAATAAATAAACTTTCATTTGAGATTAATATTTTTAATTAGTGTTCTTAATGGGATTGTTAGATTTATTTTTATGAGTTCAAGGAAATTTTCTAACTTCAAAAATATTATTTTTAAGTGTTTTTAATTGATTTTTAAATAAAATAAATAAATAAAAAGAAAATAAAATTTTGAATTTTTTTGACCGTTGACCGTTGACCGGTCGGACCGTGTTAATTATGTGCGCTGAGTGACGTTCGAACTCGTGACCTCCCGTACGCGTGCACGCAGCTCTACCAACTGAGCTACGTGTCTAACCCGAAATAATATCAATTTTAATTATATATATATATTAGTTAGGTTAATACGGACTTTATTTATTTTAAAAAGATTTATAATTCTCCAAAACCGGTGGAGATTTCATGATTCGAACCCGTGTCTATCGACTTTTATTGCACCCAGCCCAACCAACTGGGCTGGGTGTCTAACCCGTTATAATCAGAATTTATATTATATTTATACATATACTGAAGCGAATCTGATTAAGCTTGTTTTAAAAAAGAACATTTTATTTCAGGAAGACCGGCGTGGCACTAGGCTCGAACTCGGGACCGTGATTTAAAATTGCACACAGTCCACCGCTGGACTGTGTGTCTAACCCGGTATAATTTCCGATTTTATATTTATTTAACTATTGGTTTCAGTTCATCTTCTTCATTAAACCCAAAGCCCAGTACATAACCCGCCTAAAATCGATTTTTAGACAATTCTGGGTGATTGTTCAAAGATTCGTAACATACAGAATGATAGATAGAGAAGTTAAAGAAATATACCAACTAGAAGTAAAATCTCGGTTTTCCGGTGAAAATCTCCGGCGAGTGCACCAAATTCCGGCGATGTATTTCTTGCGATAGAGACTCTACAGGTAGTTTAAGGTGAGTGTGGGTGATTTCGGTCTGAGCTCTAGATGTCCTGTTTATAAGGTAAGGCAACAGTGGGATAGATTCTTCGGTTTTCCGGCGATTTGCTGTCACACCCCGACCCGCAGCGGAAAAAGGTGATCGGGGCATGATTGGGTTTTCATCAAAGCTCATGGCATTTATTATAATGTTTCATATTTATTATTACAATTTAAAGGGAATCATACAATCAAATCATACAAATACAACATGTTCTATACATCTTTCTAGACTTCATTATTTTTCTTCTAAGGCAATTTCCTATGTGTTCCTTGCTTCATCCTGTCCACCTGTATCATATGTAAAAATGGTTTTTGGGTTAACAAAAAGTTTGCGAGTGAATCCTATGAAAACATTTAAACGTGTTTATTGTATTGATTATAAAATAAAGTGCATAACCACATATGAGTAAATGTAGATGTAAATTTATTTACACAACACATAATATTAAATATTGCACACACATACAACAAATGATTGTTTTGAGGCACGCGTTGTTCAACTCGTCTCCCACGAGGAACTGATGGGCCTAATGGATGAGTTTTAAGGCACGCGTTATTCAACTCGTCTCCCACGAGGAACTGATGGGCCTAACAAATAATTTGCATACAACTTGACAATATGTAAAACATCACAACAAACAATATTTACATTCTAAGTTTAGATCATAATATGGTATAGCACGAGTTTGAATAAGCGAATTAATTTAAGCGACACATGATACACCCCAAAACATGAATAAAAAAGGGGAATTTGTAAGAATTCACTCACAGTGGTTGCGTTTCTTGGATTGATGATGAATGCGCACGAATTTGGATTTAACCACGAGAGAAACTAACCTAAATAAATGGTTCGGTAAATAAGTGGATTTTATTAACAATTTTAATAGGATTTTTAGATTTATTTTTGTGAGTTTAAGGTCATTTTCTAACTTTAAAAATATTATTTTTTAAAGTATTTTTAAATAATTTTCTGATTAAATAAATAAATAAAAAATATAAAAAGATGTTGACTTTTTGACTTTGACCGTTGACCGTTGACCATTGACCGTTGACCGGTCAGACCGTGTGTTTGTATGCGCTGAGCGAGGTTCGAACCTGAGACCTCTCGTACGCGTGCACGCAGCTCTACCAACTGAGCTACGTGTCTAACCCGAAATATTTCTGTTTTTAATTATACTTATATACTATTTAGATTTATCCAGAAATCATTTATTTAAAAAGGTTTTTAAACTAGTCGAACCGGTGCGCATGATGGTTTCGAACCCGTGACCTGTGGTTTAACTTTGCACACAGTCCACCGCTGGACTGTGTGTCTAACCTGGTTAAAATACTTGTTTTTATTAATCTTATATACTAACTGAAAGGTTCCGTATTTGGGTTTTATAAAAAGGTTTGAATATTGTGACGAATCGGAACAAGGACAGACTCGAACTCGGTATCTCTATGTTTCAAATGCACACAGTCCACCGCTGGACTGTGTGTCTAACCCGAGATATAACCCGATTTATATTAGATATAAACACAACCTAAACTTCATCTTCTTCGTTAAAACAACCCAGAACTCCCAATCCCGACTGTTTAATCAGTAATTCTGGTATACTTTAGTAAATTAAATGATAAAGGACATGGGTCAAAAGATTATACCGATCAGTGTTGAATTGAAATCCTCCGGTGATGATTTCGGCGAGTAACTGGGTTTTCCGGCGACTTGCAGAGAATTTCGGCGATGTATTTCTTGCGACAGAGACTCTACAGGGAGTTTAAGGTGAGTGTGGGTGATTTCGGTATGAGCTCTAGATGCCCGGTTTACAAAGTAAAGCAACAGTGGGATAAATTCTTCGGTTTTCCGGCGATAACTTTCGGTCAACTTGCAGAGGATTCCGGCGACTTGCGGCGAGGTTTTCAGAGCGAGTTTGAGAGAGTAAGTTTGATAGACTCGCGAGCTCAATTGATGAATACGTCGATATAAAGTATAACTCGAATTTAATTACATTTTCGGTTTCGAATTCAAAATCATAAGGTTTGATCAGTTTTGATTCGAATTGAGTCAATGGATTGATTATAACCGATGCCCAGTTGTCTGTTATGCCCAAGATGATCGCGAAACTTCATTGATTGAAGATTGATTGGCGGTTTCAGTTTTGGGTGAAATCAGATTGTTCGCGGGTGAGACTTTAACTTTTATTTGTTTAAATTTCTTCACAACATGTGCGTGTGGCGGAGTGGTGAAAACTGTGTGTGTATAAGGTAGTGGGTGACCCGGGTTCGAAACCCGGCGTCTCCACATTCTTTTTAATTTGTTATTTTTTTGTTATTTAATAATTATGTTTCAAAATTCTAATTTGTTTATTAATTATGTATCGTATAAAAATTAATTTGAGCATTAAATACGCGACAAAATTTATAACTGATTATTCGGTTTAATAAACGAAGCGGGTTTGGATAACCCGGTTTTTGACGGATGTTACATTTGCAGAAAATTCCGGCGAAGTGTATCTTGCGACAGAGGTTCTATCAGAAGTTTGAGGTGAGTGTGGTGCTTTCTGTCTGAGCTCTAGAAGTCCTATTTTAGAGTAAGGCAGAAGAGATGAAATGGGTTCGGTTTTCCAGCGACTTGCAGAGAATTCCGGCGATGTTTCAGAAACAACAAAATTGCACAGAGGGTAAGGATTGAGAGCTTGCGCGAGTTGGTTTGGATGATTAGAGTCGGTATTTATAGGGTTACAACATCCTGCCTTTAATTATTTCGGTTTCAAGATTTCCGGTTAAGTCTCTCCGGCGGTTACGTCTGGAATTGACTGTAGACGTCGGTTATAACCGATGTCGTAGTCGGTTATAACGTTATAGTCAAAAGGAAAATGGCTAAACTCGCGGATTGCCGGATTTTCCAGTGATCGCGAGTTCTGTCGCGCTGAAAGTCCGATTTCGAATTCGAGTTTTATGTTAAGTATTATTTATTTCAGTATTAATCCAAACTTAAGCGTGTGGCGGAGTGGTGTGTTGGTTGCTTGTTGAACCGGCTGACCCGGGTTCGAAACCTGGCAGCCTCAAATATTTTTATTCTCTTATTTTTTATGATTTATTAATTATGTTTTAAAATTCTAACAATGTTTATTAATTATGTATCGTTTAAAATTAAAATAACCAATATATACGCGACGAAAATTATGACTGACTATTCGGTTAATAAACGAAGCGGGTTTTGGAAACCCGTTTTTTGAAGGATGTTACATACAATTTCAATCTGTTAGTCATACTTGTCATAATTGCATTGAACTACAGGGTAAAGTTGACAAATTATCTGAGAAAAACAAAATTCTGTTAGCTGAATTAGAAAAACTGAAAGAGTCAAATGTTCTTTTGAGTAAAAGGGAGTCAAAATTTTTAAATACACTCAATTCAAATGAACAAGAAATCATCAGTTTGACCAGCAAAGTCAATGAACTTATACAGATCATTGATTTGGCTCATGAAACTATGAAGGATAAGACTAACGAGCTTTCTGAAAAGTGCACAGAATTGGCTGGTGCACAGGCCAAAATTGTTGAACTTCATAGAAAGTTAGACAAATTTGGAGAATCCTTGTTAGTCAGGACTCAAATTCAGAAAAGTTTGAAAAGGAGTAGTGATAAAACAGGAGTGGGGTTTAGTAAAGCTCCATCTTCTGAGGATAAGGATTACTCCTTTTTACCAAATGAATAAGAGCTAACAGATTTTGTGCCTACTACACCAGCTGTAGTGGATCCGATAACTGTTGACATACCTGATAGTCCAGGTTCTTTGAAAGAATCAGTTAGGTCTAACAGTACACCTCATAAAGTGGATGAGGATACTAAAGACAGAACAGTTAAATCATTTAAAAAGGGATCTAACAGAAAGAAAACTTTTAAGAAGAGATCCTGTTTTAAATGTCATAATAAAGGGCATGTGGCTAGTTGTTGTCTTTTTAAAAAGGGGAAGCAAGTGGAGACTGAGGTTGAGGTTAAGGATGGAAATCAGGTTGGGTCAAATAAGAATGTTAAACCAAATTCTCAGATAAATCAACCGAGATTTCAACCTAAATGTTCAATATCATGAAGATTTGATAGTCCAAGAAAATTTTCTTCTAAATCAAGTCATGTTAATGGACAATAATATTGTTTTACAAGGAAAAATTTTGGATATCAAAATCGATACCTGACTACTGGTAATCGAAATGTTCAAAGAAGAAACGAATATAGGGGTTTTAGTAACTCGAATGTTCAAAATAATCTAAAAAATTTTCAAAGATCAGATTATAATAATGGAAGGAGAAGGTTTCGAGATAATAATTTTCAAAGGTCGGAAAATCCGAGAGTTTATTGGAACTCTCGTGATCAAAGGTCTCGTGGAAATTATAAATCTTGTTCAACAACTTGGAAGACATCCAAGACACCAGTAGGGTGTGATGGATATTGGATGGATGTTCCAATAGTTGATGAATCTGGACGACCCAAGACCTTTAAGGCTTGGGTCCCCAAGTCTAACTAAGTTGTTGAGTGTGTGCAGGATGACCAAGAAGGACTGTTGATGTGTTCAACAGTGGTTATTCCTGTAAAGCATCTGAGGTGAATAGTAGGTTACCCATGGTAACGAGTTATTTACTTCTGTGTTAGATACTGGTTTTCTACAAAAAAAAATGAAAAACCTACTTGTCAGGTTAAAGTGAGAGTCTGTTTGTGTTTAAATTTCTGTTTTACAACTTTACTCCATAAAAACAAAAATTTAGGGGGAGAACCCCTAAGCCAAAAAGAGTTTTAGTTAGTGCGTGAGTTTAGGGGGAGTTTGTTGAAAAGTGTAAAGTGTTCTAAAAAATCACAAAGATAAAAAAAATAGAAAATAAAAAATGAGTTTTCATTGTGTTGAAAAAGAAGAAATGATAGTACATCAGTAAGTTAGACTGTCACACTGAAATTAAAAGGAAATTGCTTAAGTGTGATAGCAGCTTCATCATATGATGTACCAGTAGGCAAAAGGGATGAAATAATCAACTTACCTTGGTGATACACATATAATAAACTGTGTATGAGTGGGAAACATATCAGTGGCGTATGGTTTTATAACCTTAAATCTTGCGGTGATAGATTGCCAAAATCTGAGGTTTTAGGTCTTTATATCGTTATATCATCCGGTGTATCAAGGCTGTCCTTCTGTTGCATCCAGATATATGCTGACCTAGGCATAACCTGGATATCTTAAAAGAGCTAAAATGCAAAATCCCAAATATTGAAGAAGCTCTCCTAGAGAGTCATTCAAATGTGCAAAATTGCATTATTCGTACCAAAATTTGGTATTTGTCCTAATCCTCGTTGGATGATTTGGTCTTTTTGCTATACGGAAGTACTGACCTGATCACCAATTATCTAACGTTGTAAATCAAAAAGGATGAATTTCGATATACTCACCTACTACGATGAATCTTTGTGCATACCTTGATCACGGGGGTATGTCCTGAAGTGGGACACATTAGTATATCAGTATAAATTAACTAACCATATCACGAGGTAATGGTGCTTGAAATGTTCATGTATTTTGTTTAAGTGGATAAACAATACTGGTAATCGTCTTGAACTGTTTTTTCATGAAAATTGCATATAGAATAATCGGATAATGTGAAAACAGTTTGATAGTGCTGATATGATCTTCTTAACGGTGATACTCACAAAAATAGAGTGTTTATTTTCGTTTTTATAACACAAAATACTAAGTCTAGGGGACCTAAATGTCATTTGCTGAAAGTTATAAATGTGAGGAGAATGAAGGATGTGAATCCCCGTAGCTTACGGTTGGAAAACCGTAGCTTACGGCCAGGTTCACCAGACAACAAAAACACAGCAGCCCACCACTGTTATGGTAGAAGCAGAACAAATCAACAACAGGTCCAAACCTTAGCTTACAGTCCAATGACTGTAGCTTACGGTGGGGGTTAAAGAAAAACACGTGAAACTTGGTTGTTGGACATATAAAAGGGTTCTTAACCCTAATCACAAATATACACTTCTTGGGGACGAATTTAGGAGATTCAAGGTTTAAAGTTTGGTGCTTTTCACTTCCGGTCATCATACTTTCCATCAAATTTAACCATTGTGAAGATGAATTCAAACGTAAATCAAGCTTGTGAAGATCAATCAACCGAGATGGGCGGCTAATTCCTTTGTGGTTTCCTCCAAGTGGAGGATTCTTGTAAGTGGATGATTGTTTTCAGTTTTCTTTGTAATTGAGACTAGCAATCTAAGCATTCGATGCCTTTTGCTTCGTGATTTATTAGTTTGATTGTAACGATTGGTTTTTACTTAAAACCTAGTTTGATTCGTTCAATTCCCTAGAGTTCTAGTAATTGGATATATTAGATAGGGATTGTGTTTGGTAATCTTCAATTGATAATCGTGTGATAACCTTTTGTTGTTAATCAATCAAAGTACTTAGTCCTCTTTTATCACAATTAGCTAATTAATTGTCTGAATCATGTTTATGTGATTTTCTCAATTAAAACTAATAAGCTGAATCCACTTTGAATCTGAAACTTAGAGGAATCACATTTTCTCCAACTATTTACAAACTTGTTTTTAGTAATTCTTAGTTTAATCAAACACTCAAACAAACCGTTTTATATTTTTGCAATTAGTTTTGATACTTAATTCATAACGCTTTCCACCATACTCTTCTGGATTCGATACATTGCTTACCCTAGCTATCTAGGTTATTTAGGTTTTTGCATGACATTCACGACAATCATCAGAAGACCAAGTCAACAAGTCAAAGAAAGACCAGAAGTACCGGATTCTAAAAGTGCTGATTGTTTACTTGTAATTTTACAATAGTTTTTTTTATTTGTTTTTTTGTTAACTGTCCAACAGTTTTGCACAACTGCTGAAAGTTACAACATTTAGTTGGTAGTTTTGGTTGCTTTCACGGTGATGTCATTAGTTGTTCTCTCCTCTACAAATAGTTCACTGTGTAATATGTAAATGAAACTCTAAGAGCTGAAAGCAGAAGAACTTCAAGAGAGAGATCGCTTGGTGAGGGGAGTACTATTGTACAATTGATTGTAATCTAACTTATGAATATTATAGGAATCATTTGACAGTTATTCCTAAATCTAGTAGTGTCGATGGTGATATGTTTATTATCACTTTTAATTCATTACTTGTTAATATTCAAACTGTTTTACAAAAAAACACACACAACTTACTAACTCTCGGATCCAACAAATAATCATCCTATCCTGATACGTATATCACTCAGGATCTGGATCTAAAATTTGATTTTCCAGGACTAGAGTTCTAAAATACATATCTCCAGGAATGACATATGTGTTTGTATAGAAAGACTGTGACCGCTAATTTTTGTCCTTAATCTAGAAGGGAAATACAAAATATAATGAGGCGTCACCTTGTGATTATCAAAAGTAAGCAAGTCATCCATCTTCACCAAGTGATAAAAAGCCCAAAACACAACCAATGATGGCTCACTCTTCAGGGTGCAACACAAAAACTTAAAGTGATAGATTTTTGCTAATCTTAGTGGGTAAATCTACGATCTATAAATATGATAATCATGGTTGTAAAAGTCCCGTCTAGGCTCCGAGTACTCGCTACAAGGTAGGCTGTCGAGGCCCGAGTACTATTCGCCTAGACCAATTACTCCCGGGTAATCTCCGCCTAGGCCGAGTACTCCCGAATCCGACTAGGGAGCGCATAGCGACTTTTGTAACCATGCTGATAATGCTCGAAGACACGAAGACAAAACTTCGAAGTTGGAACTCAGAAATGACGGAAACGGAAAATAATCTGCATACAATACAATGTTGCTCTTCGACACTGGATATGTTGTATGAGATGGACCTGGTAGTTCATGATGCAAATTAGGGAGTAAATTGACAGCAAACTATGAAAATTACCCTCGTTCCAATCACAACTAATAAGTTGTGCATACGACTTATATTTGGACGACGATCCCTTACCAGATTTTGGAACCATGATCGGTTTCACAATTTGACCAAAAACAAATAGAACAAGGAGAGATAAACAAGGAGACGATGAAAGCAAACTAAATGTTACCCACTTGGAATAGAGAACCCCCTCCCCCTGAAAATGACAAAGGGAAATAAGACGATTTGAAGTTAAAAAAAGCCAATAGTACAAACTCATCCCAAGAAGACGCGTGTCTTACTTAGTGACGTGATGATTGCTTTCCCAGCAATGACATCACATCGTTCGGCAAGAAATGATGACCCCCTTTTTGTTATCTCTCTCCTTTGAAATAATTACCACCCACAAAACTACTTTTTGAAGTCCAAAATTCAAGAAACTTCTTAAACAGTAGGAGGCTTGAAGAGTATATTACTAGGGTCTAAGACTTGACCATAATGTGAAAAAGACACACCTTAGAAAAGTGCAACACATAATCAGATAACAGGCCCACATAATCATTGGTCATGATGATTTAATACAAATGTACAATCATGTTAAAATGAATGTTCCTTCTCAACCAATACAAAAAGAGATGTTAATGTCAAAACGGTTAGAAAAGAACAACCTTACACAACCATGATGGCATAATTAAAAACCTTCTTATATATAACTAGCCAAAAGTAAATGATTCGGTATGCTCTCACTCTTAGTGTACTCTCACTCCGTATTCTCGAGTAAATTTCCAAAATCGTCCCTGAGGTTTTTTCAGAGTTGCAAGATCCATCCGAAAAATGTTGTTTTCTCACCTAGACTACCGAGGCTTAAAAATAATTGCCGGGTCCGTCCAAATGACTGTCAGTGTAATAAAACTAACTTGAATAGAGGGGTAATTTGGTCATTGTCTTTATTTGTTTATTTAATTTATCTTTTTTAACCACCTTAATTTGTGCATCGATCGGTTATGTTTTGATTTTTTAAGCTAATTAGTGTAGATAATTGAGAAATATCTTATTACTTCAATATTTATCTACTTTTTTTTTAATATGAACATGTCATTTGACTCGTTTTAAAGGATAAATCAGCGCACAATGTTTTTACTCAAGGACGATGATTTTATCAATTTACTCTTCTTTTTCCTCTCAAATAATTATTCTCACCCGGACAGTGGTCCCTCACATGTGGCAACGGAGAAACCAGATTACGACCAACCAAGAGTGGAACTTAACTTCAATCTCGAAGTGCTCTGAATTATTCTCTTCACTCCCAAAGAAACCGATCGATGCGATTGTTCATCTATCCCCCCAAATCGATCGAGCCTGTTCCATCTAGTCCTCCGCCACTATTCACCATCGTTTTTTGGTTGGTCTTCATTTTGGGCAGCTGCTGTGTTCGATTTTGGTGTAGTGGGCCTTGATCTTGGTTAGATAAACGAACGATGTCGGTGCGTTCATACATTAAGGTGTGTTTAAACCATATAAACTGGATACAGTGTAGAAGACGATTTTACTCTTCTAGATTCCTTTTTAGTTATGATAAATTTATTATTATTATTGTTTATTCAATTATCATCAGACAGCCACTTTAATTGATATTTGTTTCTTCAGTTATCTAAAAGTCATTTGGTGCAAGTGGCCAAGTGCCAATTATCTTTCAAGGTGTTGACTTTGACCTGGGTAGATTTTTATTGGTTTCTATTTCATTATAGCAAAAACTATAGAAACCATTGTTGTTTTTGAAATGGAAGCTGAGATGCCATCATTGCCTTACCCACAGTTATGCCGCCAGTTTTCACTTGATGAGATTCTCTCAGCCACCCAGAATTTCGATTATGCGTTGATCGTAGGGAAAGGTGGTTTTTGTAAGGTGTATAAAGCAACCTTCTTCACTGTTGAAAATGCGGCAACTTTTGCTATTGCCATCAAGCGATTGGATTTATTAGATTCCAGCCAAGGAGCAACCGAGTTTTGGGCTAAATCAAGATGCTTACTAAGTTGAGGCACTGTAATTTTGTGTCTTTGATTGGTTATTGTAACGATAACTCATAGATGATCCTTATCTACGACTTTATGCCGAATTGAACCCTTGATACGGGACGAGTCTGAGTTGGGTACAATGATTAAAGATAAGCATAGGTGCCGCTAGAGGATTGGTACTACCTTCATACTGGAACAGCACCCAACATGGAGTCATACACCGAGATGTAAAAAGCTCAATTATTTTGTTGGATGAAAATTATGCTGCTAAGATATCAGACTTTGTATTATCCAAAATTAGCCCAACAAAGGCATCAGGTACCTATGTCAATACGCTTGTTAGGGTACCTTTGGCTATCTTGATCCAGAGTATTTTTTGACCGGATGATTGACAAGGAAATCAAATGTGTTTGCCTTTGGAGTGGTATTATTCGAGTTGTTGTGCGGCAGGGCAGCTCTGGACAACAATCTTGACTAGGAAGAGTGCAGTCTGGCAAAGTGGGCTCATGAATCGTTGAGGAAGGGAAAGGTGTATGAAATTATTGGTTTGATATCAAAAGTCAGATATCTCCAAAGTGTTTGAAGGTATTCGGGCAGATTGCAGACCGTTGTTTGAGTAGCGAGTCAAAGAAACGCCCTACTATGGCGGAGATTGGTAGCTCTTGAGCTTTCTCTTACATTACAAAATAAATTCAACAGCCGTGTAAAACCAGCTGCAGGCATATTGGCATTGGCGAGAAGGATTAAATGGCCCTTTATCTCACGTGAAGTCAACCGTGGTATATGAATTATTCAGATACTTTGTGTATTCTTTAAAATATCTGTTTATCATATTCCCCATAATAGCTCAAGTGATGAAAGGCCTCCAACAATCAATGAAGATACCATTGAACACAATTCAGCTTCAAATAAAGGACCGTTTGAATCATGTTGCAGATAGTGTATAACATAGTTATGTAATTTCAAATCTCATGTGACTATAACGTGTGATGATTTGTTTCAGATAATGGCGGTGGGAGAAGCTACAGTATTGATGGTATTTGTACACCGAGATCCGAAGGAGAAATAGTATCATCTCCAAATGTGAAATGCTTCTCCTTTATGGAATTAAAGAATGCCACCAGAAACTTCTGACCCGACAGTCTTCTTGGCGAAGGTGGATCTGGATACGTTTTCAAAGGCTGGATTGACGAATGTACCTATTTGCCTTCAAAACCTGGATCTGGAATCGCCATTGCTGTCAAAAAGCTTAAAACCGAGGGTTTTCAATTTCAAGGCCACAAGGAATGGCTGGTACGAATTTTTCCGTCCCATTCCCATATATTTGATGATTGTTTTTTGTTTTACAGACACAAGTAATGTATCTTGGTGAGCTACACCATGCTAATTTGGTGAAACTTATTGGCTACTGCTCAGTGAGTGATAACAGGTTTTTGGTTTATGAGTACATGCCAAACGGAAGCTTGGAAAATCATCTTTTTAGAAGTACGATTGATTCTAAGTGTTTGTTTGGTTATACAAGTCTTCATCTTCTTATTTGATTTTGTTTGGATTTACAGGGGGTTATCAACCACTTCCATGGGAAACAAGACTCAAAGCAGCAATAGGTGCTGCAAGAGGCCTTGCTTTCTTTCATGATGCAAAAGACCAAATCATATATCGTGATTTCACAGCTTCAAACATCCTTCTTGATGCGGCACGATAATAAAAAAAGATCACTTCTTTTAACAATAACCAACACACATAATAATATAGGTGGTATTTGGATGTGTGTTATATAACAAGCTATTTGATAATCACAACTTGAGGCTTTCTACTGGTTTTATGCGTTTATCCCCTTGATGGCAGCGTTTTACCTGATTCCATGGTTGGCATGGTATTGGTGGGGCCTCATAAGTTATCTTGTGACTGATTCTCACGGTTATATAAAAACAATAACACTCATCTTTGTTTGCATGCCACAGGATTTCAATGCAAAACTATCGGTTTTAGTTTAGCAATAGCGGGGCCCACAGGTTATAGGACTCATGTGTCGACACAAGTAATGGGTATGCGTGGGTACGCTGCCCCGGAATACATTGCCACAGGTCCATACTCTTTAACTCTTAATGCGTCAAAACTTGTTCTTAATGATATCACATAAGCACTCGTGTTCTGACAAACAGGTAGGTTAACTGTGAAGGGTGATGTGTACAGCTTTGGGGAGTTTTGCTGGAACTGCTCTCAGGTCATAGCGCTGTAGATAGAGAAAAAGTTGGTATCGAGCAAGGTCTTGTTGAATGGACAAAACCATATTTAGGAGACAAACGGAAGTTGTTTAGGATTATGGACACTAGATTGGAAGGACAGTATCCTCAGAAAGGTGCCTTCACTGCAGCTACACTTGCTTCACAATGTCTTGACATAGAACCTAAATCCAGACCGCAAATGTCTGAAATTTTATCAAACCCAGAAGAGCTTCAAACCGCTTTAAACGATTCAAAAGAATTGTCGTACAGTTTCCAGTCCGGTTCCTAGATCACCAGTGTTTTGAGCGTCAGCATCTTCAACTTCAAAATCTCAGCTTTCTTTTGGTTTTTTGCTTTAATGTTGAGTGAAGTATCTTCATGTCCAATCTCTTCCTGTGCCTATGTTCAATTAGCATTCTGGCCTTCTTTGTGTTTCCTCTGATACTTCATATCAAATACATTGAGAGCGATAGTAGTTTCAGGAACATGAGTAGCAGTAGCTATGAAAGTAGTTGTTGGAGTTGCATCTGCGGTAGTTGTTGGATGATCTTGAACTTCAGTAATTTCAGAAGTGTGATGTTGACTGAAAAGGTGTCAGTTTTAACCCTTCCTAATTTGTATTTTCTCAAGTTGGATGCAAAATATTATTTCAATTCCACATGTACTTTTGTTGTTTGGTAGTTTTTTTTAACAGTCTTACTCCTAAATACCACTTTATCAACCTGCACTTGCAGGGATTTGGACCCACACCAACTTAAGGGAGGCAATCATCAATGCCACCACTAGACCACAAGGTCATGTATTCTTTGGTTGGTTAGTCTTAACAGAACTTCACATTCCCACCTTTCAACGTGTTGCATATCCTATCATTATAATTGGGCATCACCAAGATTTTGGTTCTTAAACTAGTCTTTTCGTTAGCTGTTATATGGAAAGAAACACGCAGCAAGTGTAATAGATTATGAGGAAGTTTGCCTGTATTGTAGTTGGGGCTGTTTTGCACATTGTAATGTGAAGTCTTATATCACACAGGCATTTTATCGAACAACTTGTATGCATGTATTGAAAACAATGTAGAATATAATTAAGTTCAATATCAACCCCAATATATCATGGTGAATTCAGTAAATCATGGTAATCACAAATTTACTCTCACCTGGTTTTGTATCCAATTAGAAACAGTTCTGATCCATCGTCTCCAAATTTACTGACAACTTTGAGACTCAGTAATTTTGTGTCTTTGATCGGTTATTGTAAGGATAACTCAGTGATGATCATCAGGAGGTTTGATCATTAAAAACTGATTTATTTTGATTCAAGCAATTTGAACCTCACAAAATAAAAAGGATAACTTAAATAAATCAGTTTAGAAATACATGATGCTTCGTTAAGGGGTGATTCCTTGTTGAAGGATATGTTAAAACGAACTAAGTGATAGTTGTTAGCTGTACTTTTTGACAATACATACTATTCAACAGTTAGGGGGGGTGTCTCCATTTCCCATTACTCACCACACCCAATCATCAAATGCCACATCATCAAGCTTGGTTCCATCACTAGTGATGGATTTTAGTGGGATGCCCATCACTAGTGATGGATTTAACCTGAAACAACAATCACCGAGCACATAGCTACCAAACAAACCGATACAAACAGCATCTAAACACACATACTTACACAGCTTCATCCACACAACAATCATACAAAACAAACGAATTGAAATCAAAGTAACCTGAAAGAAGAAAAACGTTACCGGAGTTGAACGGTGGAAGTAGCGATCAGGAGATACGGTTGAATCAGAGTTTGATCGATCGAGATTGCGTTGACGGAACTGCAGATTGATTCGGTGGTTGAATTTATCGGTGAGACAAGGATCAAAGGATGAAGATAGAGAGCTGCAGATTCGGTGGTTCACCTCTCTTCTTCACGCGTGATGGCGACCACGCATTTTGGCGACCACACGTGGTCACCTTTGGTGGCGGCGGTATTCCACGCATGGTCACCAAGCCACCACGGTTCACAACGGAGCGCCCTCACCGGCCTTATATTTTGATCCTTACATTATTACTACTGTAAACTCTGGAAAACTTTTTAATATCAATATAGGTCTCAGTTCAATAACTCGGTCCACCAAACATTCTTCTATATTCCTTTTTTGTTAAAATGTTATTGTCGTTTGTTAGTTGTCATAAGTAAATTGGACAGCCACTTCAACGGACACTTGTTTCTTTAACAAAAAAGTCATTTGGTGCAGGCGTCAAGTATTTTTCAAGGTGTTGTTTGTTGACCTGGGTAGGTTTTTATTGGTTTCTGTTTTTTATTGCGGAAATACTACTCGAAAAAGTCATTGTTGTTTGTGAAATGGAAACTCAGATGCGATCATTGCCTTTCCCACAAGTACGTTACCAATTTTCACTTAATGAAATTCTCTCAGCCACGCAGAATTTCGATGATTCATTGGTTGAAGGGAAGGGTGGTTTTGGTAAGGTGTATAAAGCTACCATCACTGTTGAAAATGGTGCAACTTTTATTGTTGCCATTAAGCGATTGGATTTATTGGATTCCAGCCAAGGAGCAAATGGGCTGAAATCGAGATGCTTACCAAGTTGAGGCACTGCAATCTTGTGTCTTTGATTGGTTATTGTAACGATAACTCAGAGATGATCCTCATCTACGAATTTATGCCGAATGGAACCCTTGATGGTCATTTGCACAAATATGGGACCGTTCTGAGTTGGGTACAACGACTAAAGATAAGCATAGGTGCCGCTAAAGGATTGCATTACCTTCATACCGGAACAGGCACCCAACATGGAGTCATACACCGAGATGCTAAAAGCTCAAATATTCTGTTGGATGAAGATTATGCTGCTAAGATATCGGATTTTGGATTATTGAAAATTGGCCTAACAAATGCATCTGGTGCATATGTCAATACGCTTGTTAGGGGTACATTTGGCTATCTCGATCCAGAGTAATTTTTGACTGGACGGTTGACAAGGAAATCAGATGTGTTCGGCTTTGGGGTGGTATTATTCGAGTTGTTGTGTTGGAGGGCTGCACTGGATAACAGTCTCAACGATGATGAATGTAGTTTGGTAAAGTGGGCTCATGAATCTATAAAGAAGGATAAAGTGTATAGTATCATTGATCTTAATATCAAGAACCAGATATCTCCAAAGTGTTTGAAGAAATTTGTGCAAATTGCAGATAGTTGTCTTAGTAGCAAGTCAATAAAACGCCCTATAAAGCCTATATTGTCAATTGGTAGAATGATTAAATGGCAATATCCTCATCATGAACACAAACAGGTTTGTTATTGGAATCAAAAAACATTCGCCATCTGGCAGAATTGTAAGCGGTAGATCATCTCTCCAACCTCATTTAAACATGTCTCCTGAAGCTGCTATATCTGCTACAAAAACAGTGGAATCAGATCCAACTTCTCAAAATCCACCTGAAGATTCAAAAAAAAAAAAAAGTGAAGATGGGTCTGGAAATTGTGATGAATTCGGAGATGATAATTCATGTAGGAGCAGGAACCAAATGAATTTATCATCATCAGCGTCGTCATCGTCATCAAGAAAACGAGCTCTTTTTCAGATGGCAGTGTCCTTTGTTTAAATTTGTAGTTGATGATACAAAAATGATACAGTGGCAGCAAAGGTAAGAAATTTAACTGGGAAAGATGACACAAACATTTGGATTTATACGTTTTTCAAAGTTCGTGAAGTTAAGAGGAAGAAACGTGGTTTGTTATATTATGGCCCTAAAGGTAAAGGCCATGGTTATCTCCCTAATGTAACAGCCCCGATGAAGGTTTCAAGTCCTTCAATTACTAACTGTACCACTAGGGAGTTTGTTTTATCCTCTATTGTTTCAGGCCAACCTAACCACCAAATCTTGGATGTCCAACATAAATATGAGCTGGCAGAGATTGTTGTAAGGTTTCCAAGAAAGGAGGATGCTAAAGAGAATCAAGAATGTTTTAGCAAAATGGTTATTCTACCTACCGGTCATCATTGTGTACCAAGAAAAGGAGAACCTTCACCGCTAATCCAACGGTGGAGATCTTGTGGCAGATCTGATTGTGACGATTGGGATGTTGGCTTCAGATTGAGAACACTTATATAGCCTTACATACATAAACTGCTATGCACTACTACTTCCCACTACTTGCATGCATGAATAAAAACAGTCCACTACTTCATTAAACAAAACAAGCAAAATATAAATAAAATGGAAAATTAATAAAATGGAAATACGCATGTGACGTGGGTTATCTTGGACGTGGAGATGGGTACACATCACTACCTTGTTGGAATTCAATGTGTGCATTTAGATTACTAAGTAAATATATTATTTATGTAACAATATTATGTAAATATTATATATATCCTAGGTATTATAACACCGTTTCATGTGGAAGTTAGTTATATCAACCCGGATTAACTGATCAAAGGAGCCGGTTCACATACTATTAATAGGGATTTGTAGAATATTTAGTTAATAAATCGTTGTTATTTGAACTAGGACGTGTAAATCAATTATTTGTGAAAGTTATTGCTATATTTTAAATGCTCCAAAGGTGAGTTTCACTTTCTCCATTTTTTAGTGATTTATATAAATATTTTGGGGGAAAACACGTCTTAAAAGGAATATGTATATTTTCATGGAAATATGGTTTAAAAATGGAATTTGTTATGCTTTCATGGAAAACATGATTTTCGGAAAAGATTAAGTTATGTTTTGGTGGAAAGCATGGTTTTGGAAAACGATGATTTATGTTTTCAAGAAAAATATGGTTTTGAAAAGGATAAATTACATTTCAGGGAGAAACAGGATAGATGGGATTTACAACGTTTGGGGTAAAACGGCTATATAAATTTAAAAATAGGGTTGCAAACGAACCGAACGTTGTTGTGTTGTTTATTAAGGATATAATGTATTCACGAACGTTCATGAACACTTACTAAACGAGATTTTCTATTCGTGTTCGTTCATTAAGGAAACAAACTTGTTCATGAAGGTTCACGAACACAAATGAACACAGATAATACATGTCACACCCTAACCGATCGCGAGAGTCATCGCAGTGAGACGAAAATAGATTGCTCATCACATATAAAACTATTTCCGACAATAATTAACTCAAAACCGATTTTATTGCATATCATAAATTGTCATCACATTACAAGGAAAACTCAAATTACAACAGTTAGTAGCCAAGTACAATAAGTTTAATAAATCAAAATATCCAAATCTAGTATTTCTTGTGCGTTTTTATGTTGTCCCTACTAGATTCGCCTTAAACATCATCATCGACTTGTGACATATTAAAAGTATGGTTCAAGCAAAACCATGAGTACACTTGACCCATTTTCCTTTTTACACAATTTGGGTTGTAACATGTTAAATTACAAAATACACAAATACACACAACATACTTTATACACTCGATCCGTTATACATACTTATTGTTATGCTTAGGTTCATGCAAGATACATACATGCTTCTGTATTAACTTAGCTAGCCCGAACGTAACATATATAGCGCTATAGGAGTAGCACGCCGCTCGTCGGGGTATTGTTAATCTTATTGTTATTCTTAAATAGTCTCGTTACTTTTGTGACGAGGGACACTTAATTCTTATGGACACTTGGGTTTGACATTTAGTATTGCATGATAGCTTACCTTGTATACAATTGCCATGTGGGATTTGAGCAAACTCTTTTATACTTATAGCTATGTAATTTAAAACTTGTGTACTCGCCAATGCATTTCGTTGAACCATACTTTTAACATGTTACAAGTTGATGATGATGTTTAAGACGAATCTAGTAAGACAACATAGAAACGCACAAGAAATACTAGATTTGGATATTTTGATTTATTGAACTCATTGTACTTGGCTACTAATTGTTGTAATTTGAGTTTTCCTTGTAATGTGATGACAATTTATGATATGCAATAAAATCGGTTTTGAGTTAATTATTATCGGAAAATAGTGTTATCTGTGATGAGCAATCTATTTTCGTCTCACTCTGATGATTCCCTATCGGTTGGAGTGTGACAATACCTATTAAGACAACAGTGGCTAGAGGTGGATGGTGAGAGGAAGCAGCACTAGTGCGACAACTGTCACTTTCGTGTAATTCCGTACACTTAAACAGTGAATTATATGATACAATTATGTGTTTTGAATGTCTAAATTGCATGGATTGCATGGCATACACCTAGAAAGCTCACTGAATACATTACGTGATACATATTATTTGTTTAGTGGTTACCATTCAAAAACAGTTTAAAACAGTGCATCGGAAACAACTAGTAGACTAGTTGTGGCAACACAGTGTCAATACGCAGTTAAACAATAGATTTAGGGCTAGGATGAGAGTCCAACGTAAACTGTATATTAAACCCCATGTGGGAAAGCAAGGATTAATGTTAATGCTTTCCGGAAACTATACATGCACTAAAAACTATCCAAAATATACACTAAACAACATCTCAGCAAAATACAACATCCAGAAGCTCATGTAAAATGCATAATTAGTGTTAAACATCATACAGTAATTAAAAGATATTGGAAGTATCAAGTTGGCACAAAAACATATCAAATCATACAAGTCTTGAAAGTTAACGTTTTAACGAACCGACAACGAAACGAACACCCGGACACAATCTGACACAGCATATGAACTAGTTAACAATATTTTAACATCATACAACTAGTTAAAATCATTAAACACATTGTTTTGCTTGGAAATCCCTAAAATCTCTACAAGTTGCTTAAACCTCCGTTTAAGGACCTGTTAACGAATCTAGCACCCGTTAAGCAACCGAACATGAACGGGACATAAAATATAAACTAGTTAACATTGTTTAACAATACTAAACCAGTGTATTATATCTCAAAATACATCAAAAACCCTAATACACTTAACCCGCCTAACTAAACTCCTAATTTCCTAACTAAATACTTAACTAAGAAAACTAACCAAGTTAACCACATAACATCATCATCATGGACGGCCAAGGTGGGGGCCCACTAGCCACCCACAATCTTGTCCCCCTTGTCCCCCTAATCTTACTTATGGGCTAAAGGTTAAAGGTAATACATGAAGGATAACTTTTATATAAGGAGACAAGGCCCTAACTCATCCTCACAAACTCCTAACACAAAATCAAAACATCCAACCTTCTCCTTCTCCTTCCTTGTTTACGGCCATAACCACCATCATTACACCTCCATCTTCAAGTCATCTGCAAGCTAATCCAAGGTTATCCTAGGGTGTCTCAAGGTTATTCAAGAAGGTGTTAAGCATTGGAAGCTCAGGAACCTCTCTAGGAAGCTTTTATCCACCACCTTTGCATCATCTTCTTCAACTAGTTCATCTTGCCACTTCCCTAGCCACAAGAGCTAGTAGTGAGCCTCCTAATCTTTCATTTGATATATTGTTACTACTATATTGTTAATATATAAGATAAGCCATCTAAAGATATCACCTTTAAACGATGAACACATGAACTAGTAACTTGATCTAAAGAATATGAACATATAATGAAGATGTAATTGTTTATTTTGTGCTATGGATGATGTCCATTGTATGTATACTTGCTAGAAGTATAAATCTAACAAGTATACACATGGATCTTACAAGATCCATGATCAAAGTAATGATGAACTTGTTATACATAATAAATGGACTATTTAAAGTGGCTAAAATGATTTGTAATGTTCTTGAAATGTTGTATGAACAAGTGGTTAAAAATAACAAAAGTCTTGATGAACATGTTTTAACATAATGGATGAACTTGTAAAAGTGGTTAAACTGATTTGTGATGTTTTAAGAATATATGTAAACAACTTTTTAAAAATGATTTTTAACAAAGTTAGTAAATATTAGTAACTAAACTCATTTTTAAAGATAGATGAACATTCTAAACCCAAAGTTAAAAGACTACATGTTTTGGGTAAACTTTCAAGTTCATCAGAACCTAAAAATGCATATATATATATATATATGTGTGTGTGTGTGTGTATGTTATACTTGTTGAAGTTATGGTGAATAAATTGATGAGTTTTGAAAGCTTAAACACATGTTTTAAAACATGGGAAACCTCCTAAATCTAGGGTAGACTATGGGAAAATTTTTATAAATCTTAACACTTAGAAAAATATATGTTTACCAAGTTCTTACAAGTAAACTTGTTTAAAGGCCATAAACATAAAAGCACCCATATTTTTGTATATAAGTCCAAGAAGTCATGGTTTCTCTAAAAATAAAAATGGATGTAAACATATATTTTTGAAAAAATATATATTTAGTGATCATAAGAATCACAAGTTATGTGTATATTGTTTGTATTAGTTATATGTATAAAGTTGGGAACTTGAAAATAATACACACCAACAAATAAAATAATAAGTGACAAACAAAGAATCACAAAAATATATAAATATCCATAACCATACCATAGAAACAAATGTGGACATATTGGACAATCAGACTATATAAGAATTATCGAAGCTTGGTAAATATTACTTTCAAAACCGAACAAGTGACAAAATATATATTTTTACAAGTATATAGATTATATCATATCTTGTCGATACTACAAATGTAATATTTTGAAGTGTATAAAAATATATATTTCATAAACCTCTTAAAAATATATTGTTTGGTGGAAACTAAAAATGTATATTTTTCTAGAACTAATCTTAAAAATATATATTATTTTGAGATGCATACACTTACCCAACATAATATACATATACTAATTTAGACATATCTTAAAATTATATATTTTAAGTATACACAAGTGTAGGTAATATATACAAGAAAATACGTATTCCTATACGTACAAAGACATGTCAACATATACCCGTAACACTTGGTGAACATACCATTATACAAGTATTATACACAACCATGGAAATACGAACATGAATACACAAATACTCACAATATAAGTGTATCTATACATGGGAAGATGCATAAGTATAATACTTAACAAATACAACATGTGGTCATGTAAACCATAAACCCATGCACATGAATAATTATATATCAATACATGTTAAAAATAGTTTATTTTTAACAAACCCATCGTAATTAAGAATGATATATAATATAGTGCATACAAAGAATACAAGTTAAAATATAATATTTTAACTAACACATCGAACTTGGAATTATATATAATTAAGAAGAATTATACATGGAGCATATCCGACGATGGTATCATCAGGCAAACAGGCGGAACCGTCTATGAGGAGTCATGAAACATATACATTTTACTCGTGCGAGGCACGAAGTCTAGCGGGCTAGGCCCGTGCATGCAACACATGCGTTGCAAGGATACATGTATACTTGATGAAGTATAGCTATTGACATCATACATCGAAAGTACATCTAAACGGAACAAAACACTGAACAAGTCTTAACAAATACTTAAGACAAGAAACAAGAACATGTATCATTACAAAGACCGAACTGTCTAACTAAAACCTAACGCGTTGTAGGTTGTGATACAAACCGAGGGGAATACTTGAGTTAAATAGAGAAAGCAGAAAGCAATCCAGTGAGTTCATGCCCCCCTTTTCATCTTAAATGTTTTTACTGTTTTACAACTATCGGGGGAAAATACATGTCTATGGTATGATAAGCTAGGGAATGAAATAACTAGATCATATGCGAATAGGGTGGGCATAAGCACCATTAATCTTGTTTAAGACCACGGTACAAAGGTTAGATCTAGCGGGTGTTGGCGAGCCCCACTCTTGGTCATGGACCCACACGGAAGAGTGCATTTGTGGTCCCAGTCGAGGTTAATCGACAGAAATCGTCTAGGTTTTGATGCTTCCTATGTCGTCACACATATTAATGTCCTTGGAAAACATTAATGATCACGATTTCATTGACGCTTTACATACCAGGTTTTTGTGATACAAATACTACTTACATTTTATGGATCCAACTCATACAGTTAAAACACATGAACTCGTCAACTTTTGTTGATTTTCAACTTAACATGTATTTCAGGTAATTAGTGGATCTATGCAGGGAGTTTCAGTCAAGAAAACAAGTATCAAGTCTCCATTGCCAACTTTTGAAGGGTTTATCCATTATATACCGCCTCCTTGCGGTGATATAAGGGTCAAAGCCTTATAATTTTAAAAACTTGCATTTTGGTCATGTAACACTTTGATAACTTAATCTCATTTCATGGTTTGTAAACAATATACTTAACCTACGTGGCGTTTTGAAACAATATCAGTAATGGCATTTGGAGTTTGTTTTATTCATTTAGTATGTTCACTTATGTTGTATGCAATGAGAATCAATCAGATCACACCGCGTGCTTCCGCCTATGAACGGGTGCGACAACTAGACCTTAAATCCTTAGTGAGAGGAAGCAGCACAGACCTTAAAGCCTTAATCATTAAATGATGGATAGTATTATACGATATGAATAATGAGAAGGATAGTGGGACGAAGCATAAACAAGGTGGAAATAGAGTTTTCTATTTTATTTGTTTGGCTAATGAGATAAATAAGAATTAAAGAATATGAAAAGTTTAGATAAAAAATAAATGGTAAAAAATCTTTAATTAAAAATATCAACAAACGAACATAAACTAATGTTCACGAACACATTACCAAACGTTCATGAAAGCAACTGAACGAATGAGACATTTGTTCGTGTTTGTTCATTTAACTAACCGAACCGAATTTATTGTTCATGTTCGTTCATTAATTTAATTATTGAACAAACATAAACGAACTTCCCCGAACGGTTCACGAACTGTTTGCTGAACGTTTGGTTAGTATACAACCCTATTTAAAAATGTTTAAGTTTGAGTTAGGACGAATATGTTTGATCTCAAGAGAGTAGGTATCGGAATAGGCCTTCATCTTAGCATTAATATTAAAATTTTCAACATATATATATATATATATATAGGGTAAGGTTATTGTAAAAAAAATGTGTTTTGTGAGAAGTGTATGAAAGAATCTACACCCTTTGATCTATATTCTAATGGTTGAGATTATAATGACAAAATTGTAAATAGTGTTTAGCATTAAATAATCAATTTTCTATATTAAGGATATAAACGTAATTTTAACATTTTTAAATTCAAAATCCCACATGCAATACACATGCAAGTTTCACTCGTCTTTTTAAACGTCAATAACTTTTTATATGTAACTTAAAAAAAACTACATCATAATAAAGAATGTGTTTTATCTTAATATGAGTATCATATTGCTATACTCATATAGAGAAAAAAATTACGTTTTGATCGTATGTTTTAGTCCATGGTGTTTTGTCTATGTTGTTTTAATTATATAGTGATTCAAGGTAGTTTTACAGTAAAACACCATTACGTATATAAGACACCATAAATTGCAAATATTATTTAATTCAGCAAACTACTTACACTAAAACACCATGGATATATATAAGACACCATAGCATTGCAAATAACATTGGATTCAGCAAACTACCATTTTTTTATACAAAAATACCATGAAACTAAAATAAAACACCATAGAAAACAAGATACCATACAAGTATACAAAGACACCATTCCATTAGCAATTAAAAAATATCATTAAATTCAACGAGCTAACTTTTTCCTTTTACAAAACACCATAATCTGTTTTGAATTCCTAAAATAAAACACCATTGAAAACAAGCTTGAAAGATTGAATGTAAATGGTATTTGCCATGTTATGGTGTCTTATATTCGTTTATGGTGTGTTACTGTAAAACACAACACCTTGAATCAATATACAATTAAAACAACATAGACAAAACACCATGGACTAAAACATCAGATCAAAACGTAATATCAATATGGTAGTCATATTAAAGACAAAAAACACTCGTTATTATGATGTAATTTTTTTTTTAAAAAGTTACGTATAAAAAGTTAATAACGTTTAAAAAAGATGGAGTGAACTTGCATGTGCATTGCATGTGGGTTTTTGAATTTTATCTTTAATTAGGTTTTTTATTAAATTACTTAATTGCCCTTATCCTAATAATTAAATAATGACATATGTCTTCATCATGTTTTTCTTATCTTTCTCACAAATTTCATCTTTTTTACAAGATCTTAAACCTATATATATATATATATAAGACAGGCACCCTAAGTGGCCATTGAGAGGCACTTTTTGCGAACCTAGCCGTTTAATCATTAACACCAGTGTGCATAGAATTGTTGATAGATCTATCGGGTTGACAACCCCGTCGTGACCGATTGCCCCGAGTCAAGTCAAAATGACGAATTGATATTCTGTGATTGTCTAGCGTTGATTATACCTTTATGCATTAACATTGAGCTCGTAAGCTTTGCAACCCTCTGACTGAAATATTGATATTGAAATTTAATATGACTAAACTGAAAAGAAATTCTTTATGAAGAAAGCTTTTCCTAAAAGAAATTTTGGAGTAATTTGCTTTTAGTTTTTATATACGTGAGCTCACCAACCAATGGGTTGCACTTGCCAGCGTGTTTTTCAGGTACATGACTTCGGCTTCGGAATTTTGGCATGTCGCATGTTTTGTGGATGCAATTAATAAAAACTATGTTTTGGACAACTTTTAAATCCTTTGGGACCCCTTGTATTGAAAGTTCCGAATCGGGAGGGTTTAGACGAAAGTTTGGATAAATAGAACTAATTCGGTAGAAATCTCGTAAGAATATTCAAAAGTAGAAGGCTTTATTAATTCCAAAATAGCATACATCATTGATAGGCTAGAGAGAGCATCAGCACATCTCTCCAGCCAAAACCCCAAAACTTATCAAACTATGAACACATGACACTAATTATACATGAGGATTTGGGATGGACGTGCTCTTCCGTGCGGATGAGCTACATCCATACGAACCTCTCTCATCTTCTCCAAAATCATGTGTTCGTATCTCATCTATACAATATTCAACACACGTTCTATCTAGCCTATTCGCACAGTGGCGAACACACAGAATATGCACTAACAATTTCCTCCTTGTACGTCACTGTCGAATCTTGATATTCAAATATGAGAGCCGTGTTTGAATATTCTGCAACTTCAATCAAGAATTTGATAATACGATAATTCCCCCTTGATTAATGATTCAGGCTTTCATTTTGCACTAGCATATTCCCCCTGAAATGATACTTAAGATCTTAATTTGCGAAGTTCCCGACCTCTTCTGATTTGCTAAACTGCAATCTTCACGAATAATCACCAACTTTAACCTAATCAATGCAGCGTCTCCATTTCAACGTTAATCACATCCGCGTTCGGTTTTTTATTTACCACTTTAGCTCAATCTCTGAATCTTCAAAAACCCAAACCGACAATTGATAGAAACTTTGAACACCACACTTGTAAACTCCAAATCTGTGAATACCCACGAAAATCCTGTCACACCCCGACCCGCAGCGGAATAAAAGTCGGGGCATAATTGGGTTATCACCAAAGCTCATGATATTTACTAATATGTTTCATATTTATTAAAGTCAAAATTACATTCCAAATAATCCAAACATGTCCATACAATACAAAGAAAATAACCGAACAAAATAATTCCAAGCTCTAAATCATTTTATTCTTCTAGTCCAATCCTATGTGTTTCTGGCTGCAGCGGGTTCACCTGTATCATGTGTAAAAATGGGGGTTTTTAGGTCAACATAAGTTGGCGAGTGAACCTTGTTAGATAAACATTTATTATTGATTTACTTGTTAGTTTATCAATGAAAAATTGTGCATAATCATAAATGAGCAAATGTAAATAATCAAGCAGTAGCAATAGCAATCACAACTATAACATACAATAACATATGATAGCATACATTAACATACCAACATCATACGATAAATAACATGAATGAAACTGTGCGATCAAGGCCCAATCAAACGGAGCCGATCGTATTGCATGTACTGAAAATGATAAATGTCTGTGCGATCAAGGCTCAATCAAACGGAGCCGATCGTATGTTGGCACGCCAGGTTCACGCTCATAATGTAATGGGGAACTTGCTCAACGCTCATAATGTAATGGGGAGCGGCGGCCTATGAAATTGCATGTACTGAAAATAATAAATTGAATCTAACAATAACCACACAAACAGTTGAAACAAACTGAATACACATGTTCATGATATGATGTATGCACAATGATTTAAATATAATATATAGCAAGACACATGATACACCCCAAAACGTGATTAAAACGGGGAATTTGTAAAGATTCACTCACATTGGGTGCGTTTGATTGGAGATGGTGAGATGCGCACGAGTTGTAAGAGCGGAACAACGAGAATTAACTAACCTAAATAATAACGGAAAATATAGTAAATGAATGGATTTTATTAAGGATTTTAATAGAATTTTTAGATATATTTTTACGAGTTTAAGGCTATTTTCTATCTTTAAAACATTATTTTTAAGTATTTTTAATTGATTTTTAAATTAAATTAAATAAATAAAAAAATATAACAATATGTTGACTTTTTGGGTTGACCGTTGACTTTTTGACTTTGACTTGTTTGACCGGTTTATTGTGTGACTGAAATGCGCTGGGTGAGGCTCGAACTCGTGTCCTCTCGTACGCGTGCACGCAACTCTACCAACTGAGCTACGTGTCTAACCCGAAATAATTCTGTTTTTAATTATACTTATATATTAACTCGATTTATCCAAAATCCTTTTATTTTCAAAAACATTTTAATTCGTCGAACCGGTGCCGCTAACAGGTCTCGAACCCGGGACCTGTGCTTTAACGTTACACACAGTCCACCGCTAGACTGTGTGTCTAACTTGGTTAATATACAAATTTTATTATACTTAACAACTAACGGAGTTAACCCGGTTCAGTTTTAAACAAAAAGGCATTTTATTACTGCGAAGGTGCGTGTGTCAAGAATCGAACTCGGGACGTATGCGTGTTTTTGTTCGCACACAGTCCACCGCTGGACTGTGTGTCTAACCCATTCAAAATACCAGTTTTAATTATTCTTATAATGTTATCGCAGTTCATCTTCTTCGTTAGATTTTACAGGCAGAAGATTACACCGTTATATCTTGTTTAGTTCGATAGATAAACATTGTACAAACTAATATGAAATGGCAGAAACGATAATTAGAAGTAAACATATCGATGAACGGTTTATTTCAGAATTCCGGCAAGGTGTCGGTCTCTGTTTTTGTGCACTTCAACTGAACAAGACAATTAACCGTTTTGATTAGCTAATCGTGGAATTGAAGTGATAAACAAACGCTAACAGAGTGTTTGAATGTCCTTACCGATTCACAGATGAAAATAAAGATTTCCAGAACTTTTCCGGCGAACTGGTATTATCCGATAGTAGCGCCTGAATTCGATTTCAAGTGAAAGGTTTGAGCTAGAAATAGCTTAACAATTGTTAGACTACGACGGTATTGAAGGACTTACCGTTTTGAGGAAGAATACGGTTTTCCGGCGAACTTGCAGAAATTTCCAGCGAGTAAAATAAACTTCTCCGGTGGACTGTAAAGTGTGCGGAAATGTAATTGGAGGTTTGTGGAATGTTTCTGAGTCGCGAGAAGGATGCTTGATTGCAGTAATTCGGATTATTGGATAACTTCGGTTATAAAACCCATCATCATCAGAATTCAAGTCAATTCAAGTCTGAATTGATTAGAATTTTCGGTGCATCGGTTATAAATCTGAATTCGCGATTATTCAAACGTTTTAGACGGTTGAATAGCCGATTTCGGTTTTCAGTTGGCGCAACCGGTTCATCTAGGTTTGTATATAAGACTTATTTGTTTCCTAGAGTTGACAGAAAACAAACAAGTGGCGGAGTGGTTATGCGTGTGAGTGTTAAATCTTTGATGTTACAACCCGGCTGACCCGGGTTCGAGTCCCGGCAGCCCCAATTTATTTTTAATCACTTTATTTATACTTTTTATCAATTATAACTTTTATGGTTTAGTTTGTTTATTAATTATGTATCATTAAAAATTAAAATAAGCATAAATAGGCAACGAACATTTATAACTGAATATTCGATTACAAACGGAGTGGGTTTGGTAAAACCCGTTTTCGACAAATGTTACAAATCCAAAATCCCGTTTTCCGTAATCGCCTTTAAGCACACTTCTTGATTGATTAGTGTAAACGGTAATCTCCACAATCCGCAAATCTTCGTCGGATAACAAATCATCTGCTAACACATTCAGATCTGAGAATCAATCTTCCATGATCAGATTCACATCTTCCTCTTCAGTTAAGATAAGACACACACACACACACATACACACACACACACACACACACACACACACACACATATATATATATATATATATATATATATTCTTCTCCGTTAGTCCTGGCAACAACCTAATCAACAAACATCATCATTCCCCGGGTTAGTCTAGAAAACAACTCCTCTGCTTGAAGATTAATCATTCTGACACTTTAGACTATCATAGAACTATTAGGTAAACTTTTGAAAGCCCCCTGATATCTTTTAAGTATCGACAATACTGTTGCATCCTTTGACGCTAATCCTGCTGACCGGCTTGACGAAAACTCGGGACTCAAACCCTAAGACATCAATCTGATCATAATCTGAAGAATCTGAATTTCTTATGATCACAAAGGAACGAATCCAGGTCCTGTGCATCCTCGGATACTCTGAAGGCGGAACCACCCAAATAGTGTTGCATTGTTTAATTTTCATAAATGTCCAATAATTGAAAATTTTTATTCCCCATCATTTTTGGCAAATTCTGACTTTTCTAATCTCATCATTGAATTTTCCTCTCAAACTGAGCAAATTAAGTACTCTCTGTTTTCTAAAAAACTCTAATATGATATTTTGCTCCACAAAAGTCAGTTTGCAACAATTGCTGATTTTACTTTAAGACCCATTAGTAGTCACTTTACCAAATGATAAACATTCTGTTTGAGTAACAATGACTACCCCACTATCTTCAACACTCTGTGATCTCATCATCATATCTATTCTATGAATCCTCCAACGGTGTCCCCGAGCAACCTGTATTTGTTAAAATCTTAAAAAAAAATCAGTCATCAAATTTTTCCTAGACACTCGTCTAATCATCACGATCAAAAAACTTTCAATCACCATCACCAAATTATTATTATTATTAGTATTATTATTACTATTACTATTACTATTACTATTACTATTACTATTACTATTATTAGGCATTTGACACATTCGTTCGGATGAAAAAGGTTCATTCGTGCGAATGTCTCCTTGTGCGGATGAACTGATTGAATTTAGAATGAATGATGCTAGTTTGTGCGGATGAGGATGGTCCGTACATATGAATGCCCTCCGTGCGGATAAAGGTTGGTTCGTGCGAAAGTAAGTCTAGTTCGTGTGGATGAACATGATTTTTTAAACAGATAAGGGTTCATTCGTGCAGACGAATGACACTCTTTCGCACGGATGAGCACTCCTGCGTATGAAACTCACTCGTCCGTTTGAAACCCACTTTTCCAATTTTTTTCGATCTAAAATCTTTATTTCTTCGAATTTTATGATGATTCTTTCCCAAACTAGGTTGAAATTCATTATTGATCAATCCTATGGTTTCGAGTTTACATTTTGTCCGTGAATTGACCGTTAATTTGATGTTTTACGTCTAAAACTCTTAAATCATGAGCGTAGGTGATTCAATCAATTGTTAGATCGATTGAATCGGTACCGTAGCTCTGATACCAATTGAAAGTTCTCTCTAGGATGAGCTTCATCCGTGCGGATGAACTACATTCGTACGAACCTCTCTCATCCTCTCCAAAATCATGTGTTCGTATCTCATCTATACAATATTCAACACACGCTCTATCTAACATATTCTCACAGTGGCGGACACACAGAATATGCACTAACATGTATTAAGATCGATAAGGGATCAAACAACTATGATGTGGTTATGCTTTCGTTTAAAACATTAGTGGTTGTGTTTTTGTTAAGTTTAACATCAAAAAATAATTAATGTGTCATCCACTAAATACTAATGGGTATCAACCTCTGTCACCGTCACATTTGTTTTTCTCGCTGCGAAGTTTTGGGGTGTGACAAAGGGAAAGGGGGAAGGGGAATACCACCCCCTTGAAGGGATGGAGAGGAAGGTGGTGTGAAAGGGAGGTGATGTGACGGATGGGGTGGTTGGAGAGGACACAACCACACCCCCACAACCTTAGTGAAATTCATTGGCTACTGCTCAATGGGCGATAATAGACTTTTGGTTTATTAGTACATGCCAAAAGAGAGCTTGGAAAATCATCCTTTTAGAAGTAAGATGTATTCTAAGTGTTACTTTAATTGGTTATATATAAGTTGTCCTCTTCTTATATGATTTTGTTTGGATATACATGGGTTTTCAATCACTTCCAATGGTAACAAGACTCACATAGCAATAGGTGCTGCAAGAGCCCTTGCTTTCCTTCATGATGCAAAAGACCAAATAATATATCGCGATTTCAAGGCTTCAAATCCTTCTTGATGTAATACGATAACAAAAAATAACACTTCTTTTAATTGGTGCTAGTATAAACTAATAATAACCGACACACATAATAACATAGGTGGTGTTTAGATGTGTGGTTATACTAAAGCTATTTAATTATTACAGCTTGAGGTTTTCTAGTTATTGATGCACTTTTGTGTGGACGTAGCTAGTGTCGGTTCGATTCGGTTCGAGACCGAAGTCAACGACATTCCTTCGTTGTGTGACTCAGAGAACGAGATACAAATGATGAGAATACGAGAACGACATGGTTGGATAGGGCTAATGATGACATCATCAATGTGAATGTAAAAGCATGCATATATACTGTCGATTATCAACAGCACATATCAATTGTCGACATGAACAACATTTCACATATGACTATCGATTACTTGAAGATGATCATGAAAAACATACTATCAATTGGAGCTAGATCGACATGGACTGTCGATCATACACATCATGAAGACTGTCAGACTAGTTTGTATATGTTTAGTATAAATACAGGTTTCAGTTATCTGTTATGGAGAGAGAGCTTGTAAGAGCTAGAGAGAGAGAGTGTGAGTAGAAAGAGAGAGTATCAAATTGCTTTGTATGTGCGTTTTTTGTAACAAAACTTTTTTGAAATCAATACACGAATGGTTAAACGTTGAATCTTTACATATTGTTCACTCTCTCGCTCGATTTATGATGTAGATTGGATTCCGCACTCGCTACTCTATCCGAAACAAGAAATCACGTTGTGTTCAATGATCCGTATCGGAACATACAAGTGGTATCAGAGCTTTGGCTTGATTTCTTTTTGAAAACCAAGTTTCCGATGTGATTTTCGAGTGAGTTTTGAGCTTTTATTGGATAAAAATAAAAAACCCAGGTTCTTGAAAATATAAATTAAAACTCAAAAATCGTTGGTATTTGATGACGTTTTTGGTTAAAAATTGTTAAAACGAGTGGAGATTATCTAAACGCAAGTTTTGTTGACCTTTTGAGGTTAAAACTCTAAACACCATTTTTTTTTCCAATAAGGTCGCTGGAATAGTACACCGGAAACGTCGTCGGAAAAGTACAATCTGCCTTTGAATATTATTGGTTGACATTAGTGGAGCATACTTGTCCTTCTCGTCCCCTTGGTCCACTGTACCTTTTGTCTCATTTGAAAGTAAATATAACAACAATCGACAGTTTGCTCATTATGTTCTAATCTACAATCGTCATAGCATATATATGGATCGACCTTTAAGTGGCATCTATTAAATCTTTCAATCGACATTCACATTTTCTTAGCCCAACTTTAGATAACATCAAACGTATTGTTGAAAGTGACTTATAATCTACAATGGCCCATCTTCATTTATATGACCCAACGACAATCATTAGTTAAATTATTCAATCTCGTTTGAATATTTTCACAATAACAAAGCAAAAAGCCCAATAGGCCCAGCCATGATGTACATTTTAAACAAATCTCGTTTAATGTGAAGTGTTGTTTATTGGTAACTCAAAAACATCTATTGTTTGGGTCTTCTTTATATTCAATAAGACCAAAGCTTAAACAAGTCCATCCAACATTAAACAACAACCCGTAAAAGGAATTCAATATCATTTGTATTTCTTTTGTCAATTGACTTTGGTCGTTGTTTGATCTCAATTATTGTGTAGACTGGAAAGTGTCTTGTTGGACTTAGGCTTTTCTCGGGAGTTTATTATTTCCGGATAAAATGGAAACCAACCTTTGGGCTTTGGTAAACCACATAAAGTCAAATAGTCCTCCTCCACAAAATAAACCTGACATGTCATGGATTCAATCTCTCATCCCTCAGAATAACAGTCTAAAACCAGTAAATTCGTTTGTCAATCCTTTTGTATATCCACAACCTCCCGCCAGACCTTGTGCACCCTCCTACTCCTACCTATGTACTTCCACCTTTCCTTGACCTGAATCATCCAAGCCACCAAGCTTGCTATAGTAACTCATCCAGTTATTACGGTTTATCCTTTTATACCTTCTGTAACATTGAGGAAAACTATTTAATATCAATTACTTAGAGCATTCACAACGTTGGTCAAAGTTCAAAATCCAAACTTGCCACATTACCCACCACATCATCCAAACCTCAACAATTTCAAACCTCCACATTATACTTCACTTTTACACTATAGAATATTTGTGAGTATGTGGTCCCCACCATTTCAAATCGGACTGGTCTGTGGACTAGCCCAGTTAACCACCTCCATCACCATGCTCTTATTATCAATATAGGCATCAGTTGAATGACTTGGTCCACCAAATAAAAATTTCTAGATTATTTTTTTGTTAATTTATTATTGGTTAGTGGTTACTTGGTTAGTTGTCTAAAGTAGATGTGACAGTCACTTGAAAGGACATTTGTTGATTATTGACCTAGGTAGATTTTTATTCGCATTATAGCATAAACACTTCTCATAGGTCTCAAAACTTTAGCAACTATTGTTGTTTTTTAAATGGAAGCTGAGATGCCATCATTGCCTTAACCACGATTATGTCGCCAATTTTCACTTATGAGATTCTCAAAGCCACCCAAAATTTCGATGATGGGATGATGGTAGGGAAGGGTGGTTTTGGTAAGGTGTATAATGCAACCTTCTTCACTGTTGAAAATGCGGGAATTTATTGTTGCCATAAAATGTTTTCATAACTTAGATTCCAGCCAAGGAGCAACGGAGTTTTAATTTAAGGGTGGGTACCATAACCGTGTACATGAATAGTTTTACCATCACCACCAATTATATTTTGTAAAATGCCTTTGTTAGAAAAAGACTAGAAATTACCTTGGTCGTGAGTCATGTGGCCGGTTGCACCAGTGTCCATGTATTTAGTTGGATGGGTTTGATGGAGTTGCAAGGTGTAAAGTGCATGTTTGATGTCAGTAGGAGTATACCCGGCTGCATAAGTTTGATTGGGCCTAGCCCAAGAACTCCCTAAGCAAGCGACATAGCCCTGGGTGTAGTAGGGTAGGGGCAAGACTGAGGGTTGTAGCCCGTGTTCTAATTGGCCCCATAATTGCGCCAAGGGAGTAGTACTGAGTTTGTTGCGGCTGTGAGTTCAGGTTGCAGCTGGTACTATCCACCACGGACCCTGCCCCTTCCGTGACCACGTCCTCTACCGTGGTCATTGGAGTGATTGTCAGTATGGGAAGCATTCCTGGGGCTGAACCAGAGGTATTTGCGTTGAGAGCAGTACCGACCACCTAAGCAACAAGTGAGCCATGGTTCACCTTTCGAGGTTCTTCCAGACATAATCTTGATCGAGCATCATAGAAATCAGGCTGAGGCTTCGATTGTTGCAGCAACATAGCAATCCCGTCGTATTGCTTGTTTAAACCCTTGATGAGTTGGAGGACCTGAGTTTCTTAAGTGACTAGGGCTCCAACATTAGCCAACTGATCTGCAATAACGTTGATTTCTTGGCCAAAAGAGGATATGTTCTTGAAGTTTTCCAGTTTGGTGTTAGCAAATCGTTGTTTAAGATGAATTGCCTTTGAAGCTTTGTTGTCTTGAAAGAGGTTCTCAAGGCCGTCCAGGCATCGTAAGTGGTAGTACTGGGTTTGAGGATTGTGTGAAGTAGGTCAGTGGAGATTGTGCCATAAATCCATTTAAGGACGATGGCATCAATCCTCTCCCACATGTCATTGGCTTTGGGTGTAGCAGTCTTATTTTTGTCAGAGGAGGCGGAAGCGGCTGGGGTTTCAGGTTTAGGTTGAAGGTGATCATAGGCCTGAAACGCCCTGTAGTGGACTTCGAAGAGTTCTGACCAAGATCCATAGTGGCCGGTCTCAATTTCAAGAGTGACGTGGATGAAGTTCTTGATGTTTGATATGGTGAGAGCAGGGTGAAGTTAAAAATCCATGAGACGGGGAGAGAGATAAGAAAGGGAGAGGTCGGCTGCCGAAAAAAGAAAAGAGATCGCAGGTAGGAAAAGCCGATGAAAGTAGGGTTAGGAGGACGGTAATTGGCGTGATACCATGTATGAAAATGATTCCATGATTGTTATTGATAATTCTCAGATGTATCTATACATGTACAATCATTATCTCTTAGTATGGAGATAATATTATGTTACTAAAGATAATTACAAGAATTATACTGGAATACAAATTCTTAATTTATACTAAATCTAGTGTATGTTGGAATACAGAAGCGAAAACTAAATAAATTATCACAAAAGAATTCAACATTCGTTTAGGAGATTATCTAATAATGGTTGGAATACGTATTACTATAGTTCTATAAACTAGTGTATGTTTTATTAATGATACGTCATTTATAACCCCTTCATCGCCTTTATATCCAATCTTTTCTAGTATCTCATGCATGATGCTTAAATCCAAGTGGTGACAGATTCGGTGTAGGTTCCTTATTTATTGCCAGCAACATAAAGGATGAAACCTGTTACAATATCACTAAATAAAAACAAGATATATAGATTCTAATACCTTCATTATTTGTGTTAGTAAATGTGTAACTTAATAAGTGCACTTACATCTGTTTGTTTCTGAAGACGAGTAAGGGCAGCCACAACAGATTTTGCATTGGGCCTCTCTCCAGGTTCATATTGCAAACAGCGTGATGCAATTCTTACTAATTTGGTTCCTTCATCGTTAGAGACATGGCCCTCTAACACATGAATCTATTAGCATCTGAAAATTCTCCCCTTCAATTAGTTGAAGTGCCTGCAATTCATGGCTTAGTATCTATGCAGCTACTCGGAGCTTTAGGAGGGGGTGTTTTGATGTACATTTTGAAGACAGACAATGCATCAAATAAACCCAAGATATCATAAATTTTCAATATAGCTACCATAGCTATCATAAATTTTCAATATAGCTGATTAGCAGATATTAGTGGTATGTTTAATATACAGCTGAAAGCAGATGTTAGCAGATATTAGTGGTATGTTTCAAACATTCAGTTATGTATGCAAGTTACTGTTGATTCAAGTTGAAGTTTATTCAAGTTTGTACATCATTGTTTCGGTTAGTTTGTTCGATTATTGTTGTTTACGTTACATGAAGTGGTGTGATTTTTGCGGAGATTTTACATACATGTGTGATCATCGTTCTTCTCGGTCCGATTGGTCCTGGGAACCCGTTAACTTTGATACCAACATAATACACAAATTAACACTCAGAAGTAACTTACATGGCTTGGGGGAATATGTTTTCTTTTCAGAAGATCCATACCAAAGCTGTAGATTACACTTTCTGCTATCACTCTACCTGCCAAAGAAGAAAGTTAATATAAGTTAACTTTACCTACAAAATGTCAAAGTATTTACCATGCCATGCAACTTTGTTATACCTGTTTCCAGATATTCAGTAGGGACGTAAGCTAAGTTCGTGCTATAACTTTTTCCATCTCGGCTATTCTTCATTAGGCCAAAACATGAGAGCCTTGGATTGCATTCCTACCAGATACAATAATAAGAAACACAAAAAAAACACCATAGAATATAAAACAACTGAAGAAATATGATTGCAATATCAGATAGAATTTACTACTCATGTACATGTAAATGGGTCGGATTGGGTTGAGTACTGCCTCAATGGGTGACTGGTCAAATAAAAAAGTATAGTAAAAGCAGAAAAGGTCTAATAGTTTAAAGTCATCCACGGGCTTTCTTTAATGCACGTCATCTTGTTGTTGTTGGAGGTAAGGTTGTCTACATTTTACCCTACTCGGACCTTAACTTTGCTCGATTATTGGTGGTATTTAGTGAGTATGATTATTATTATTGTTTTTGTTGATGTTGTTGTTGTTGTTGTTGTTGTTGTTATTATTCTTATTATTATTATTATTATCATTATCAGTAACGTGTATTACTATTTGCTATCATAATTAGCATCATAAATGATTAAAATAAATATTAGAAAATGACAAAGTGAGAGTCAAACGGGTCCTGCCTGATCTGTTCGGCCCTAACCATGCCGGACCCGTCAATCTTCCCAGCTATAATTTGCATGTAGTTACCAGATCAAACAAGACTCTGTAAGCGTTAAGGTCGTGGTATAGAGGCCGCCCATTGCTGCTGCAGTAGTCTAATGCTTGTGCCACATACAGAGCTACCCGTAAACGCATTGCCCATTTTAATGGTTGGCTTTCCCCTATACTAAGTTATAGGTTATAAATTTATCATCAATTATGAAGATTTGAAATGAATGTTGATTGAAAAACAACTCACAATCAAATAGATGTTTGGATAAAGTTTCATGAGGCATAAACTCTGCCACTAGCAATCTTTCATTTCCTTCGAAGCAACATCCCAACAGATTGGCTAATCTTTGGCTTCTAAGTTGTCCAACCGCTTTTGCTTCATCCTTAAACTCAATTAACACATAAGTAATTAACTAATTCGTTTATATTATCAAACTGAACACAAACAAACATACAAGATTAGTCAACTTGCACCTAAATCAACAAAAAACCATAGAAAGGAGCCACCCAGGTACCTCTAGTCATGATGTGCCCACCACTGACCAAGTTATACCTAGTGATCAATTTTCAATTGTATTCGGCTTATTATAGTAAATAAACATTCGTTGGTGTAAACATGTAAAGCCTTTTATTGAGATAACACAAACCTTTTTTAAAATTTCCAATTGACTGAGAATTAATGGTTGACGTTTTAGTAAAACGAAGGGCAATACATTTTGTTTATATTACCTTTTGATGATTGATTTATCTATGACACAAATGCGATCGTGAATTTCAATAAAGAGAAATCAATATTCCGTGAAATACCAAGAATTCGCTAGTATCAGGCCAAGCTGATCTATTGAACCGCTTAACCGCGATCATGTGATCATCATCAAGCTTTCCTTTATAAACAAAATTGGGAAACTTTGCGCCGTGCTCAGACACAATATTCTCCTCAGAAAACCCACCAGTTGCAGCTCTAAGTTGATCCAACTTATACTCTTTAAAAGCTGGTAGCTTTAGCTTATCACTTTCTCCACCGTTATCTGAACAAATCATCAAATACATTATGCTCACACATAAACAAACATCTGATAATGACATTATCAAACACATACAAGATTGGAGTTTACATAAAATCCATCTTTGCATACCCAGAAAAAAAGGATGGGCAAACCCACCTTTAGTGGGTCGGGGTCCGGCGGCTCCAATCTTTTTTAAAAAAGTAGTAGAAATGGTATAGAACTTTATTTGAAGGAACCGATAGTATCAAACTCAAGCTTGTTGTGGTGCAAATCATTTACCTTTTAAACAAAAGGTCACCGGTTTGATCTAGACCCTTCAGCTCCCATTTTCATTAGTTTTTTTCTTGGTATATCGATTTAAAAACTAGTGACTCGACCCAAACGAGGACATGACCTAAAAATCTAACGGTTGGTTGTGAAAAATATAAACACCGAAAAAATGGGAACCCGGTTGGAAATACCACTGGGCATAGATGGATTTGAGATTAGACCACCCACAAAATGACAAAAATGTTATGTATTACTAAGTGAAGTAGTTGAGGGGCTACTTATTGTATTGTGTATGAGCTTTGTTGTAATGGACTAACTAACTCAGGTCTTTAAATTGACAGCTAACTCACACACCCCAAAACTTCAACCAGTTGAGGAGAAACACCTTACTACCTTGATAGATCAGGTAACAAGCCCTTTGGCCGAATCTCCTACAGTTTAGTAACTTCTTTTGAACGAGACTCCATGGTTTGAACCCTCACCATTTTACTACCACTGGGAGACCCCTTTGGAGTAGTATGAAAGGAGTTTCATATGAATAAAATGAATATTGAATTGTTGAACTAGAACCCCGTTGACCTTAATTCTGTTCAGCGGTTTTAAACTGAGACGATGAATCAGACCGGTGGTAGAGTAATTTACCTTGACTCTCCGTAGAGATTTCCGCCCTTTTGATTTTTCCATAGCATGTTTTCAATCTTCCTATTGGCGCTTGAAACGCCATGGTCTTGAAATCAACAGATTTTCCGACGGATGCTACAATTGGAACATAATTCGGTGGTGATGATCCTAATAGCTTCCTGATTAACTTCTTATCTTCGAATGAAGACCCAAGACTCGCCGTTTGGTGACGAGTTAATTGTTTTTAGCAGAGTAGTCATCTATTGTTTGTGCTCCTTTCACCCTCTGAGAATCAAACTCGGCTTGTAGCTGTTCAATTCGAGCCTCCTTAACCCGATAAACAGCTATGTTTCAGGTCTTCAAGGGATCTCAAATCTCTTTCGCCGATCCAAACTGAGCAACTTGGAATAAAAATTTCTTGGGAATCGCTTGAAGCAACTGAGCGACTGCTATGTCATCTTTCATAGAATTCTCTTCTTTGAATGTGACATTCACCCTGTTCTCTGCGTTTTTGGCCATCGTTCTTCTACCTTTTCTCTAGCCGTACGTGATCGTTGATGACCGTAATCAAGATCACCCGAGTTCGGGCTGAGTCGCAAAAACGCAGCAACCCGTTTATGATTTCAGTTTATTAGTTATTAGGTCAGACTTTATTGTATATATTTATTGTTTTCACTTTGGGCCTAAGGCCATTAAACATTGGGTCATTTGTTAGAAGTCCATTAGGGTTAAGTATGTTTAGTATTGGGCTTGTTTATGAAACGGTGTGGATGTATGGGATATATACGGTTATTCTGGAATCGACACAACGATTCTAGGAGACGTCACTCTCCATCATCACACCTGTTCATCAAGTATAAATAGGGTTTCAACATTCAAACAATGTATGCAAGTTTCGTACGTATAGTTTCAAGTTATTCAGGTTCAATTTGTGTATTACGGTTAGTTTTACAAGTTGTTCAGTTTCTTTATCAAGTTTTATTCGATCATGTATTGGTGCGAGAAGTGTGTTGATTACGGGACGATTGTTATCGTCCCTCTAGTCCTAAATCTTGGACCTGGGAATCCTGCGATGATACCAACAATCGTTTGTCAATGTTGATATGTTACATAATTATTATTTTTGTTTGGGAGTATGATTTATTTATGTCACACCCCAACCGATGGCGGAAACATCGGGATGAGACGAAAACGAGATTGCTCAGTGCTCACAACATTAATAAGTGACAATAATTAATTAAACCATATTTCATTTCATAAAAATTGTCAAATACATCAATATAACAAAACAAAGAAACAACATAACATTTGTAAAGTCATAACAAAATTGATACATCAACATTAAACCTAACGTCTAATTTGTGTGTATCTAGTCCTTGCTATATTGTTTTCATAGCATCATCTCCTTCAACCTGTAACATGTTTTAAAATAATGTCAATGTGAAAGCAAAGGCGAGTATACAAGTTTAGGCATAGCATACGTATACGAATAAGTTTAAACAATTCTCATGGCAACTAAATCTATACAAGAGCAATATCAAGGCATGCAATACTAATAATCAAACCCTTAACGCAATCACGATGTTTTAACATGACCTGACTAATAACACGATGGAGGTGGATGCGTGAATTCCTGTAGCGCTAAGCATGTCAAACGAAGGCTAAAAAGAGTTAACGACTAAAGCATAGCATAACGAATATCCCAGACAAGCAATAAGTATACGATTCAAGTAGTCATGTGTATAGGATTGTTTGTGCGTTTCATAAAGTTTAAATGTTTGTGATTTTTGTATATGGAAACATGTTACACCCAAAAAGTGATATAAACAAAAGTGGGTCGAGTGTACTCACAATATTGCATATGCTTTCCGATTGGTGATTCCGTGAAGAGTTGGAGGTTAGAGCTTCAAAGCTTCTTTTAAAACACTTAATGTTTTCTTTTAGAACTCTTAGAGCTCTCTTCCTTGCTTGGAAGATTTGAGAGAAGTATAAAAGTTGAGAGAAGAATGGGTGGAACACTCAGTGTCCTTTTAGAATTCTTGATTTAGAGAGATTGAGAGAATAAAAAGATGGAGAGAAGAATGGTGTGAAGAAAATGGTAGAAGGGGGTTGGTATTTATAGGTAGAGAATGTGGAAAATGGTGAAATATGATTGGTTAAAGAAAGTGGAAGAGGATTGAGAAGGTGATTGGTGGAGAAAGGATGTGGAAAATGGTGAAATATGATTGGTTAAAGAAGGTGGAAGAGGATTGAGAAGGTGATTGGTGGAGAAAGGAGGTGGAAAAGGGTGAAATATGATTGGTTAAAGAAGGTGAAAGAGGATTAATGAGGTGGAAATATGATTGGTATATTTCTTGGTATTTCTTGAGTATATATTATGTAATTGAGTATATAAAAAGTATAAAAGTATAATTTAAGTATTGAGGATGTGCGTATAAGTATTTATACCTATAAAAGTGTTTGTTTGCTTATAAATACGTATTTTAAATGATCGGTTGCGTGAATAACATAAAAAAAATATAAAATATGAATTTTATTATGATTAACGCCTCGAATTGTGAGATTGAAATTAAAATACGAATGTAAGGTTTCTAAAATTAGAATACGAATACAAACATTTTTTTAAAATAGAAATACGAAGATACGAGGCGTTACAGTCTCCCCTACTTTAGGAAATTTCGTCCCGAAATTTATTCAAGAGGAAGACCTTGGAGAAAAAGCATTTTGGCTAGAAGAATGATTGTCTAAAATGGAGATTTGGATGTTTGAAATGTGTTGAAAAGTATGAAGTTTTGAGGAACGAAAAGATAGGTTTGTAAAAAGGGTTCGTTTGTCTAAAATGATTCGAGGCATTGAGCATAAGTAAAACGTGCATGTGTGTGTATAGACAAGCGAGTTTAAACAAGTTTGAATAACTCAATGACAAGGTATTTTAAAATGTGATACCTAAGAAGGAAGCTTTCGTATAAAACGATATGTATTTTGATGAAAAGTGTGACCGCACTATTGATTGTAATAAAAATTTTCGTTGGATTTAAAGAGCATTGGCAATATCAGTTTTGTAGAGAATTCTTTATCGGTGAAAAAAACGAGGAAGTTAGGTATTTGAAATAAAAAATGGTTTTGGAGGTAACTGCCAACTAAGTATGTTTGCGCATAAATAAAGAATAGAAAATATTTTTTAAGTGTAAGAAAGTATTTTAGGGTCCGAATGTTTAAACTGATTGATTGCAAACGGGGTTTGTATAAAAGACAAGGATGTCGAGGAATAATGGAGGCATAAGTGTGAACGATTGATTTGATAAACGGATATGAGTATAAGAATGGCATGCGTATTGAAAGCGATGAGTTAAGAATGGCATGAGTATTTAAATAAACGAAAACGTTGCGTTAGGGACGAAGACTCGCCGTGGATAATCGGGTATCGCGCGCTTAGCAATGTGTTTGTGAATTGTTAAAGTTTATGTATTAGGTCTTATTATGGTCTGTAAAACACCGAATTTCTCATGGCACGCTTTATGAAAGTTTGGCAACATGGTGAAAACACTTATATATAGGAAGTACCAGCGGCGTATCCACCATGTTTTGGCCATGTCGCTACCGTTCCGTTATTCGATGCAATGTTGCGTTCCGTGTCTTACCATACACGGTAGTACACTCTATGGTTCTCATGCGCTTATCGCTATAATCCCGTGTGCACCCGTGATTATACCGATCGTCGCATGATCCGCATAGCTTGTATTAGCGGCGTATGGATTAAGGTGTTCATAAATTCTGAAAATGAGTTTGTGTGCGTGTAAGAATGTAGTGTGTAAGCATGTTTGCATGTAATTAAGCATGTGGCCCACGTAAGCGAATCTCTCGGGTTTCGCTCGCGTACAGGCGCGAATGTATGAATATGAGTATGATTACAAGTATGAGTATAAGTATAAGCATGGATATAAGGTGTATATGCATGATGCGAATATAAGTATAAGTATAAATGATAGCACGTATGTTCATGAATGCGATATGGGTATAATTATGAATATCAACAAGCGTAAAAGATGACGGTTGTGTGCATCACATGAATTAAGTACAACGAATTTTAATCATGTAAAATAATCGAGAAGTCTGAGTATGTAAAACGAATGATATAAGTGAAATTGTCGTGTGAGCTTTGGCTAAATCACGTACGAGGATATGCATGTATAGTGGTTTGAGCAAAACGTTGAGATTATCGATTCAAAATAGGTTTAAATTTGACTTAAAATATGGAATCTAGTGTCACACCCTGACCCGCAGCGGAAATGGTAGTCGGGGCATGATTGGGTTTTCATCAAAGCTCATGACATTTACTACAAAGTTTCATATTTATTATTTCTCTTTAAAGAAGAAGTTACAATAAAAACATACAAACACATCATATTCAAATACATTTTTATTAAGGCAAGCATGCGTGGGACAAGATTCGAACTCGAGACGTTAGTGTGTTTAATGTGCACACAGTCCACCGCTGGACTGTGTGTCTAACCCGAGTTATATCTTGATTTATAATAAACTTAAACACTACAGAAACTTCGTCTTCTTCGTTGATTTTAACCAGAATCGGAAGTCCGACTGGTTCGAGGTTTTAATCGTGTTCTTTAGTGTTTTGAGGTTAATTACAGATGAGATATATAAAAAGAATGAAAGATTTAAGCGTAAGGTATACCGACTGGACTCCTCTGTTTCTCCGGCAGAACTCCGGTGACAGCAATAGATTCCGGCGTCGTGTGTCTTGCGGCAGAGAGTCTTCAGCAAGCTTGAAAAGGATGTGGGTGACTTCGGTATAAGCTCAGGGGGTTCAGTAAGGCTCAGAAGTGAAGGGCTCGGTTTTCCGGCGAGGTACAGAAATTTTCCGGCGAATGGAATTACGTCGGGTAAAGGTGTGGTTTTGAGCGAAAAAGCTTGCAGAGGTTCGAGGAGGTATTTATAAGGCAGGTTATCGATGAACTTGGTCCAATTTCCTGTAACATTTGTAAAAAAAACGGGTCTCCAAAACCTGCTCCATTTTGTAATCAAATACCAAGTTATGAAAAATACATTAATTATTTATGGTTATTTTGAGTTTAAACGTTACATAATTAATAAATAAACTAAACTATAAAAATTAAATTGAATAAAAAGTTGAAATAAAATAAATAAAAATCAAATGTAGCTGCCGGGACTCGAACCCGGGTCAGCTGTCTCCAACGACTTATCATCCGTTTCCCAAACCACTCCGCCACCAAGTGTTTTCTGTTAACCTTAGGAAAACAATTGGGTCTTATACGCAAACTCGAATTAACAGTTAATGTTATCTGAATAACGGAAATCGGTAAACCGATCGCCAAATCAGTTCGAAATCGTCTGGCTAGCTTATAACCGATGAATATCGGTTTCTAATTAAGTCCGAATTGAATGAACTTAAAGACTTCATCATTTCCGGTATTTGAAACCGAAAACGTACCAAACTCTGAATTTAATCCAAGTCCTGATCATTTGCGCGATTCATAACTATCACAATAACACTCAATTTCATTTTCGTCAAGATTCTGAACTGTAAGATCCTCTGAATCCGATCGCCGGAATTTTTCTGCAACTCACCGGAAAACCGGGACTCGCATTCTCACGGTAATTCCTTCGACTCTTTTTGTTTAAAACATGTGATTAGTCAATCTCTAACACAATTCCATCATCAGAATCAATCTTAGTCAACGTTTATCGGAAATCTCACTTTCGCCGGAAAGTTTCTGAAATTTGCCGGAATCCCACTGTGAACTGGTAAGAGATCCTGCATTTCACATAAACTTTGTTTAGGTGATTTAATTCTATAAATAATCGAACCACACTGTTAATTGTTTCAACAGTCGGAGTTCAATTCCTGTACCGACAAAACCTTCGCCGGATTTCTGTGTCTATCTCCAATCGGTAAATCCTGTTCTTTAAACTCTTTCCATTCCTTACTCTTGAATTACTGTTAGTGTTTAAGATTTTAGTAAATCGCAAAATCAACCTTAACCAGTTGAATTACGCTGACAGTTGTAATCCGACGAAGAAGATGAATCCATTTCAGAATATAAGAGTAATTAAAATTCGGTTTATAAACGGGTTAGACACACAGTCCAGCGGTGGACTGTGTGCACATTTTATAATCACGTCGCGAGTTCGATTCTTACTTTGCACACGCTTTACGAAACAACATTTCTTTTTTATTCATGAACTAACCGGGTTAGGGCGGGTAGTTGTTAAGTATAATATAAATCAAGAATATAACCGGGTTAGACACACAGTCCAGCGGTGGACTGTGTGCAAGATAAACTTCATAACGCGCGTTCGAACCCTGTCCCAAGCACCGGTCAATTGAATTAAAACGTTTTTGTAAATAAAGGTATTTTTCGGTTAAGTCGAATAAGTATATAAATATAATTAAAACTGAGTTTCTAACGGGTTAGTCACGTAGCTCAGTTGGTAGAGCTACGTGCACTGAACTGAAGGTCACCGGTTCGAATCCCGCTTGGCGCAAACATTTACCGCTGACCGAACCGGTCAACGGTCAACGGTCAAACAGTAAAATAATAATATTTTTTTTATATATTTATTTATTTATTTTAATTTGAAAATCAATTAAAAATACTTAAAAATAACATTTTTAAGGATAGAAAATAGCCATAAACTCACAAAAATATATCTAAAAATCCCATTAAAATCTTTAATAAAATCCATCTATTTAATTTATTTTTCCATTATTATTTAGGTTAGTGATTCCTCGTTGACTCGCTTCGTCTAAATCGTGCGCATCTCACCATCCCAAATTCAACGCACCCAATGTGAGTGAACCTTCAAAATTCCCCGTTTTAATCACGTTTTTGGGGTGTATCATGTGTCTTATTCATTTACATATTATAATCAAGTTATTGTGCATATATCATATCATGACACGTGTATTAGTTTGTTGCTGTTAAGTAGTTATTATTGTATGCAAATTATTAGTTCAATACATGCAATTGCCGAGGCCGTGGCTCCCCATCCATCGAGGTTGAGTTGGATCCCCATTTAATTATGCGGTTGATCTTGGCGTGCCCGCACGATCGGCTCCGTTTGATTGAGCCTTGATCGGTCATTTAATTTTACATTTCAATACATGCAATACGCTCGGCTCCGTTTGATTGAGCCTTGAGTGCACTGTTCAATTTACATTTTCAGTTCATGCAATACGTTCGGCTCCGTTTGATTGAGCCTTGAGCGCACAGTTCAATTTACATTTCCAGTTCATGCAATACGATCGGCTCCGTTTGATTGAGCCTTGATCGCACAGTTCAATTATGTTAATTATTATATGATGTTGGTATGTTCATGTATGCTATCGATTGTTAATGTATGTTATAATTGTAACTGATGTTTGCCAATGTTTGATTTCATACATGTGCTCTTTTATGATTATGCACAATATTTTATTGATAAACTAACCAGAAAATCATTATCAAATGTTTATCTATAAGGTTCACTCGCCAACTTATGTTGACCCAAAAACCTCCTATTTTACACATGATACAGGTGAACCAGCAGCAGCTAGGAACACATAGGACCTGGATTAGAAGAAATAAAACGATTTAGTATTTGGATTATTATGTTGGTTATTTTCCTTGTAATGAATGAACATGTTTGGATGTTTGAGAAATGTAACTTTGACTTCATTTAATTATGAAACATAATAGTAAATGTCATATGCTTTGGTGATAACCCAATTATGCCCCGACTCTTATTTCCGCTGCGGGTCGGGGTGTGACATTTACGACTTGATTCGTCGGTTAGAAATTCTCCGGCGGTTATAGCTTGTGTCGCGGACTCAGGCGTCGGTTATAACCGATGTAGTGTTTAAGGTTTACGTTATAACTGAAGTAACCGTCCAATCTCGCGAGATCGCCGGGATTTCCGACGACTGAAATTTGGGCGCCGGTTTTGAATTCGAGAATCATGATATGAATTAATTGATTCTAATAATTAACAAGGAACACTAGTGGCGCAGTGGTTGAGTGTGTGTGCGGTAAGACTTTGCTGGACCAGTTGACTGACCCGGGTTCGAAACCCGACAGAACCATTTTATTTTTATTTCATTATTTTTAACAATTTTTCAAAAATAAATTATATATTCCAATATAATAATTAATTATGTATCGTTTAAAATTAATTTGGGCATTAAATACGCCACGAAATTTTAAACTGATTGTTCGGTTAATAAACGGAGCGGGTTTGGTAAAATCCGTTTTTTACGGATGTTACAGTATCCTCTGCTTTTTAGAAATTTCGTCCCGAAATTTAAGTAGTGATATAATTGACTAAAAGAATGATAGTGTTTAGTTTGACAGTTACATACTTAGAAGAAAAGTAAGAGTTTAAATTTTTGTTTGAGGCGGTAACGTCCCTTGTAAAGGTTAAGTACCCTATTGCAGGAATCGCTTTTTGTTGCCTACTGTAGAAGTATTGATAAGCAGAGTTGATTCGCTAAATATGATATCATGCATAAGAGTTTGGATATATTTGGAAGGATGTGGTTATATCCTAAGGCAAAACTTCTAATACTACAACCTACATGGGACTTCTCATAACCATCTAACAATACCTCTGATCCTTTGACAAGAATACTTATATATAGGAAGTACCAGCGGCGTATCCACCATATTCTTGTCAAATTTTCATTGGTTTTATCAGTAAGTTACGATTGGTCCTATGATGTAACTCTAGAACATAAATAACACAACAACCAATATTTGAATCCACATTCTGATAGCATATAGGTTTGAATTGTGACAGTTCCTCTCTCGTTTGTTATGATGGAGAGGTTAGTTTATGTAGAAATAGAACACAGTCCAATTTCTTTAAATGGCGAGATGATATGAATGTAACACAAATTTCAACCAAGGCAATACTAAATCCTACATGGAACTTCTCATAACCGCCTGATAAGGCCTCTGATCCTTTGGCAAGAATACTTATATATAGGAAGTACCAGCGGCGTGTCCACCATATTCTCGTCAAATTTTCATTGGTTTTATCAGTGAATTATGATTAGTCCTATATGACTCTACAACCAATACAACAAACACAAAATACTGAAAATGAAAAAAATGTCTGTGCGATCAAGGCTCAATCAAACGGAGCCGATCGTATTGCATGTACTGAAAATGAAAATGTCTGTGCGATCAGGGCTCAATCAAGCGGAGCCGATCGTATTGCATGTACTGAAAATAATAAATTTAATCTAAACAACAATCACACAAACAGCTTATACATAGAACCTCTCATAACCGCCTGATAATGCCGCCGATCCTTTGACAAGAATACTTATATATAGGAAGTACCAGCGGCGTATCCACCATATTCTTGTCAAATTTTCATTGACTTTATCCACAAGTTATGATTAGTTCTATGTGACTCTACAACAAACACAACAACCACAAGATACTGATAATGAAAATGTCTGTGCGATCAAGGCTCAATCAAACGGAGCCGATCGTATTGCATGTACTGAAAATGAAAATGTATGTGCGATCAAGGCTCAATCAAACCGTCCAATCTCGATTAGAAATTGATATTCGATTAGAAAACAGAGCGGGTTTTGGAAACCCGTTTTTGACAAATGTTACAGTATCCCCTACTTTTAGAAATTTCGTCCCGAAATTTAAGTAATAGTAGTAGGAAAAAGGTGCGGGTATTGTTCGCGCATTGAGTCTTCACGTCCCCAAGTAAACTCAGGTCCCCGTTTCGACTCCCAGCGTACCCTAACGATTGGAATGCGACTTCGTCGAAGACGTTTTCTCCGAAATCCATGATCTCTACAGGTCTTTCAATAATATGCTTAGATTCATCAATCTGAATATCTTCCAGGGGGATGTGGAGGTTTTCATGACACTTCTTCAAGATTGATACGTGGAATGTGAGATGAATCCTGTTGAGTTCTTCTGGTAGATCAAGCTTGTAAGCTATAGGTCCTACTCTTTCGAGTATCTTGAAAGGCCCTACGTAGCGTGGTGCTAGCTTGCCCTTTTTGACCAAAACGAACTACTCCCTTCCACGGTGATACTTTTAGAAATACATGATCACCAGTGTTAAACTCTAAAGGCTTCCGTCGTTTGTCTGCATAACTCTTTTGACAACTTTGGGTCGCTAAAAGATTGTTTCAAATTTGGTGAATCTTGTCTGTGGTTTCTTGGATCAATTCTGGACCAGTAATTTGAGCTTCCCCAATTTCGTGCCAACATACAGGAGATCGGCACTTACGACCATATAAGGCTTCAAAAGGTGCCTTGCCGATGCTTGAATGATAGCTGTTGTTGTACGAAAAATTCAACTAGCGGTAGATGAGCGTCCCAATTTTCCTTGAAGTCTATAACACATACTCGAAGCATATCTTCAAGAGTTTGAATGGTGCGCTCAGACTGTCCATCAGTTTGAGGATGATAGGCGGTACTGAGATCTAATCGCGTGCCCATGGCGGCTTGTACTGCTTGCCATGTTCGTGAAGTGAAACGACCATCGCGATCAGGAATAATGCTTAACGGTACTCCATGTCGGCTTATGATTTCGCGGATACAAATACGAGCTAGCTTTTCGTTCTTAAAATCTTCGCGGATAGGAATAGAGTGAGCTGATTTTGTAAGTCGATCAGTTACTATCCATATAGTGTCATACCCACCAGAAGTGAGAGGTAACCTGGTAATGAAATCCATGGTTATATTTTCCTACCTCCATATAAGTATTTCAGATTGGACCAGAAGTCCTGAGGGTCTTTGGTGTTCAGCTTTTATTTTGGAACATGAAAAACACTTGGAAACAAAATCAGCAATATCCTTTTTCATTCCAGGCCACCAGTGGGTGTATCAAAGGTCCTGATACATCTTGTCGGCTCCTGGGTGTATAGAATATCGTGTTTTGTGCGTCTCATTCACATGAATAATATCACGAAGATTATTGTGGTCAGGAATCTATATGCGATCTAGACAGTATAGAATACCGTCGGATTTAGTTTAAATTTTTAAGTTCAACTCCACAAGACGGCTCCTTGCGTACGTCTCCTTTCTGTTACTGAAACATGCTGGGCTTCTCGGATTTTGATCTTTGATGTCGCTTACGATTTTATTTATAACAGTTTTGAGGGAACCGATGCATTTATAATGATAAGGTATGTATCATAAACAAAAACTTCAACCATGACGATATTTAAACCTACACGGAACTATTCATAACCTCCTGGTAATGCTTTTGATCCTTTGCCAAGAATACTTATATATAGGAAGTACCAGCGGCGTATCCACCATATTCTTGTCAAATTTTCGTTGGCTTTATCAGTAAATCATGATCAGTTCTATGTGACTCTAAAACATAAACAACACAACGAACAAAACTTGAGTCTCAATTCTGAAATGATACATGACTAAATGTTGACAGTACCTCTCTCGCTGGTTCTGATGAAGGGGTCAGTCTATGTAAAAGTGTGACACAACCCAACTTCTTTAGATGATGAGATTGAGATACGTCGAGATGTATGATGATATAAATGTTAAATCAATGAGTATAGAACAAAACTGTAATATCAAATCGCATTAAAATTCTTGGATACATAATTTCCAAATTTTACAACTGGAATACGGAAAGATGGAGATAACATAAAGAAAACATTAAAACTAGACGATTAGAGTTGAGTCTTGATTCTTGGCGAGGAGAAATTAGTTGGGTGATTCGTTTGGGCCGTTATTATTTTCAACAGTATTGGTGTTGATGTTATAAGCTCTTCCTCTTGCAGGTGGTGGAGCTTGGTTAGCTTGATTCACCGGATTTGCTTGAGCTTGGGCATGAATGATGTTCACCAAACGTGGACAAGTGTTTCTAAAATGGCTTGGATCTCCACAATTGTAGCAAGCCCGAATAGGGTGTACCATGGGATAGTTGGGTTGGTAGTATGTTTGGGCTAAATGTTGGGTAGGTGGTAGTAGTAGGGGTTGTTGGGCTTGACCCATTATTTGCTGGTGGGTTTGGGTTGAAGGCTGGTGACGGTTCGTTCGCTGAGGTATGCGACAGGTTTGAACAGTATGACCTGCGCGACCACAGCCGGTGCAATATTGGCAAGGATGGTCAGGAGAATGGTGGTATTGGCAACGGTTGCATTTTGGTAACAGGCCAGAGTATGGTCTTTTGTATGGTGCAGGTGAAGGGGCGACTTGGGTAATGCGTGCAGCAGGGATAGGGTAATTGGTTTGTGTGACGGCGAAGTTTCTTGTGCTTCGATTCCTTTTACCAGTAAACTTCGAGGAGGAACCAGAATGGTTTGAAGTTTGAGCCTCAATGGGGGCTTTCTTCTTCTCCTCTTTGAATTTACCGTTTCGAATGCGATTTTCGGTCAGTTCAGTGGCTAGTTCCATAGCAGCTTCAAGTGTTGCTGGTGAAGTGCTGAGAACTGAATCTTGAATTTTCGAGGGAAGACCTCGAATATAATGCTCGACCAAGCGATAAGTTGGGGTGAACAAGTTAGGGACCATTTGGTTCAACTCTAAGAACCTCTTGTTGTAGATGGTATGATCTCCCTCCTTCTGCTTCAAAGAATGAAATTCATCCTCCAACTTTTTAATCTCACTCCTATGACAGAAACGCCTAGTCATGATTTCCCTTAACTCCTCCCAAGTTAAGGCCATTGCATCGTCAATTCCCCTCTTCGCCTTTTCAGTATTCCACCAAGTGAGAGCTACCCCAAATAGTCTCCCGGTGGCGTATCGAACCTTGCGATCCTCAGGACAATCGCAGTTGAGGAAGGTGTTCTCCATTTCCTCAAACCAATGTAGGAGAGCAGTGACACCCTCGGTCCCTTCGAATTTAGGAGGATCACAAGACTTGAAATGTTTGTATGAGCACTTGCTGGTAGGAGGGTTGTCGATGTCCTGGTCATGTTGTTGGGGAGGATTAGTAGGATTTGTAGCGAGGGCTTGTTGTACTTGGACCACAATGTCAGGCAGTATCGTGGCCATTTGTTTCGCGATTTGCGTGGCCAAGCGTTCCTGAGACCTTCCTGATCTTTTACCCCTCCGTTGTTGTCTAGACGACATCTACAGGAACGTACATAAGAAGATTGTGAGTTTATGGAGTTTTTTTTTTAGGTGTCATGTGTCTTTAAGAAAATGAAAATAACATAAATATCAATAATGCAACTACATCCATAGGATGTCTTGGGTTCGCTCATGTTGGGCCTCAAATGTCCCCCATACCTTCACCTACATAGTCATGTGGGCCCCCATGGCTATTGGCTTGGTAGGATTCACATTAGTATTGGCAATTTAACACTCGCATCCCCCGAATGCAAACCACAAATATGTTCATGAGATGTTTGGTCGGAACGTGTCCAGGTGTAGACACAATGACAACTCAAAGTGGGGTTAGCTCCCACGACGTTTGGTATAGCATGCTTTGGCCTAATAGGTACTTCGTACTCTCATCGTTAGTCCCCAGGTAGGCAAACTGGTCCTTTATTTTAGATTTATACGAATGCCAGCCTAGACAGGACGTTCCGACTACCGGTACTGGTACCCTTCCAGTTACTACATGCCCGTCATGAGAACTCACTTTGATGAGATTTGAAAACACGAAAATCATTGTAAAAGAAATCATGATGTGGTGTGTGCTTTCATGGATGTGATATGTTATGAGTATACGAGTCATGATAGGCATTATATGATAATACATACTTATGAACATGCTTGCACAATATCAAATGTAACATTTAACATAAAACATATAAACATCATGAAATTTGGCATGTAACACACAAAAATCTTATAAGTTTCTAATCGACTATAGTATAGGCTCTAAGGGTCTAATAACCTATCCTATATCCCTATAGTCATGGCTCTGATACCAATCTGTCACACCCCGACCCGCAGCGGAATAAGAGTCGGGGCATAATTGGGTTATCACCAAAGCTCATGACATTTACTAATATGTTTCATATTTAATAAAGTCAAAGTTACATTTCCAAATATCCAAACATGTTCATACAATACAAAGAAAATAAACCAATCATAACAATCCCAACTTTAAATCATTTTATTCTTCTAGTCCAATCCTATGTGTTCCTAGCTGCTGCTGATTCACCTGTATCATGTGTAAAAATGGGGGTTTTTGGGTCAACATAAGTTGGCGAGTGAACCTTATTAGATAAACATTTATTAATGAATTACTTGTTAGTTTATCAATGAAAAATTGTGCATAATCATAAATGAGCAAATGTAAATAATCAAGCAGTGGCAAATAGCAATCACAACTATAACATTCACCAACATATGATAGCATACATTAACATACCAACAACATACGATAAATAACATAAATGAACTGTGCGATCAAGGCTCAATCAAACGAAGCCGATCGTATTGCATGTACTGAAAATGTAAAATGTCTGTGCAATCAAGGCTCAATCAAACGGAGCCGATCGTATGTGGGCACGCCAGGTTCAACCTCATAATGAAATGGGGAACATGCTCAACGCTCATAATGTAATGGGGAGAGGCAGCCTATGAAATTGCATGTACTCAAAAAATAATAAATTGCATCCAACAATAACTACAGAACAGTTGAAACAAACTGAATACACATGTTCATGATATGATGTATGCACAATGGTTTAATTATAATATATATATAACAAGACACATGATACACCCCAAAACGTGATTAAAACGGGGAATTTGTAAGGATTCACTCACATTGGGTGCGTTGGATTGGAGATGGTGAGATGCGCACGAATTAGATGAGCGGAACAACGAGAAATACTAACCTACATAATAACGGAAAAATATATTAAATGAGTGGATTTTATTAAGGATTTTAATGAAATTTTTAGATATATTTTTGTGAGTTCAAGGCTATTTTCTATCTTTAAAAATGTTATTTTTAAGTATTTTTAATTGATTTTTAAATTAAATTAAATAAATAAAAATATAAAAAAATTGTTTATTTTGCGTTGACCGTTGACCGTTGACCTGTTGACTTGTTGACCGGTTCGGTCAGGACATGGTTTGCGCTGGGTGAGGCTCGAACCCGAGACCTCCCGTACGCGTGCACGCAGCTCTACCAACTGAGCTACGTGTCTAACCCGAAATAATCTTGTTTTTAATTATATTTATACACTTATTCAGTTTAACCGAATTCCTTTTAATTGCAAAAACATTTTAATTCAACGGACCGGTGCCCGTGATGGGTTTCGAACTCGTGACGTGCGATTCAGTGTTGCACACAGTCCACCGCTGGACTGTGTGTCTAACCTGGTTATTATCTCGGTTTTTATTATACTTAACAACTAATTGATTTAACCCGGTTTAGTTTTTAAACAAAAAGACATTTTATTACATAAGGAGTGCGTGTAGCAGGGATCGAACTCGGGACGTGTATGATTTTTGTTTGCACACAGTCCTCCGCTGGACTGTGTGTCTAACCCGTTTATAATTCCAATTTTAATTAATCTTATATCATCTCTGCACTCGTCTTCTTCATTTCAAAGTCAGACATCAATCAAAGGAACTGATACGTGGTTAATTTAGTTAATGAACAAGATGATCAATTTGAAAGCATTGAACCGAAACGTTTGGGGAAAGAAAATACCGAACAGATCGTCTTCTTCAGAGACTCAGGCGAAGCTCGTCGGCTCTGTTTTGGAACCTTTGGCTGCGAGAATCAATTAACAGGTATCGCCCCTATTTCCTCTGCAATTCGACTACCAATGATTGGATAATGAAAAGACTCTCAAAAACCTCTTAAAATGGGTAGTTAAACATTTTTCGCAGCTCACCACCGGTGCCCGTCGTAGCTTACGGTGGGCAATTTTCTCTTATGGTGGCAAGCCACTGTCTTACGGTGGCCACTGAGGGTGGACTCCACCGTAAGCTACGGCGCCCACCATAGCTTACGGTGGTCAGCTTGATTTTGCCATTTTGCCCCTCGTTCAATCTCTTGAGTCCCATCTTCAATTAGGCTCTTGCAAATACCCGATAAAGCACGTTTAAGCTCCCTCGTTATGCTCTTCGGTACCTGAAAAAGCCATACACACCGTAGACCTCAAATCGTAACAATTAAACATTTAAAGAGTTGAATATTTATCGTTTTATCGCACTTACGGGTTGTCCAAAAGACCACCCGTCACATCCCCACACTTAAACGTTGCTTGCCCCAAGCAAACCTTTCACAAAAGTTTCAAACTAACAAGTGATCTTCATGTATACCAAACACAAACAAATTGCCCCGTTATCAACTTTACCATCATATTACATACTATACTCTCCTCTCGGTGACAAAAATGGTACTAGCGAGATTGTGCTAGATCACTCAATGCAAGTATGTAAATGTGCCACAATAAGCTTGGATAATAATCAAGGCTTTACCTAAAAATTGCCTAACATGCTTATGAATCAGAAGGAGTTTTTGGGTTGTAACAAGGCTATGCGTAAGGGTGAGAATTGGTGGGAAATATTCATGTAGCTCGTTTAATCGACGCGATTTATTATTACAATCAACATAAATAACTAACTCTATTTGTACAACTAACTTCTGTTTTTCTTTTTTTTCTCATTTTCTTCTTCCTTTTTCTCCTTTTTTTGTAGCAAGACAATATTGCATCAAGATAGCAACCATCGCACTACAACTATTGAAAGAAAAGATACAAACATAGCAATATCACACTATTTAAACCGGGTCGATTAAAAGGTAGAATTTTGTAAGACATAGGTTTGGGTATCAATTGAATGGCTAAAAGCTCAAATTGGGCTACTAATGTCCAAACCCCCGTCCCGCTCACTACCAAGCTCATATTTGTAACTTATGAGGTCCAACCCCCCAAACCCACACTCAACACACATCCAGACGAGGCTACCTAAATGCCCTCATCATATTCACAAACACGTAAACTTAGGTTTCAACAAGCATCTATTATCCAAGTTCTATTAACACAATGTACACACCGCCACTCAACCAAAAAGCATTCAATCTCTAAAGTACATCTATGTGGCTCAATCCTCACCAAGAAAGAAATAGAAATAGAAATGGATACCGATGTGTCATGTATATTATGGTAGTACATTCAAACTTTGACAACTGTTTGGTTTGGTTCACACAAAAAAAATTTAATCCCAAAAAAAATTTCCTCCATCCCCACACTTGGGATACATTGTCCCCAATGTATGGTTTTGAAGGAATGATCACTCAAATTACTTCCAAAATCACCTTTCGGTCAAAAACTCAAATCCCAAATTTCTTTTTTTTTAACTCAACCACAAAACCACAAACCCAACATACTATCAACCATAGCATACACCCCCTTCCTTCCCAACCATAAACAAAACCAAATAATATCTACAATAATATACCAGGAGAGAATACCACCTGACGACTTCCATCCAATTTCTTGGAAAGTTTGCAGTTTCACGCCAATTAGGGTCAAATTCAGCCTCAGCACCCCATCTAATCCCATTGTCGGGTGGTTTTCCTTTGTCCGCTCTCCTGCTCACACTAGCCTTCTTCCTTGCCTGATTTTCACCGTTCTTTAACTCCAATCTATACAACTTAACACCACTTGTAATTGACCTGACTGTGCCAACACTTGAAACATGTTCGTTAGTAGCAACTGTGTGCCCCAAGTCATTAACAAGATCGTAATGAATAGATTTTAAAAACACATTAAAGTACAACTTACGATTCTCGTAGCTCATGGTGACTATTCCGTTTCCGCAATCGATTTGAGCGTTCGCCGTATACAAAAATGGGCGACCCAACACTACCTGCGGCTGCTCGTAAGTCTTCGACGGTGCGTAGTCGATCACCATAAAATCCACTGAGTAGTAAAGCTTGCCCAATTGTATCACTACGTCTTTCACTACCCCTCGGGGTTGTTTCCAACTCGCATCCGTGAACACCGCCATGCTATCAATCTCGTGTAACTGACCAAAGTCGCACTGGTCATACAGGCTACCCGAGAGATCGTTCATCCCTGCTCCGTAATCCAACAGTGCATTGTGTATCTTAAACTTCCCAACTTGAATCGGGATAACCGGTTCCCCTGCATCACTTCCACCTCTCACGACACTTGTTTCATTCAAACTGCACTCACATGAACAATAGAAGCAGTTAAATATTTATCATTTTTAGGAACGGAACTTACCATGTTGATCTGTATGTTCTTTGTGTTCTTCGGGTTAGTTTGCGTATCACTGGGAAGCTTCCCATTCTGTTGCTTCAATGCTGCTACCTCACTAACCAGCTGCCCCATCTGTGTGGTCAGTGATTGGATGGCTTTGTCCTTAACTCACCCTTTTGTGCCCGAGCATCATCCAATTGATTCCTCCTTTGCATATCTTGTTGCATCATCCGGATCATATCCATAACCTCGTTGCCACTTAATGAAGTTTGACCTTGATTGTATTGCTCGCGTGGAACGAAATTTTGTTGAGCTCCTTGAAAATTTGGATTCGCTTGATTCGCCGGGTTCCCATAGCGGAAATGGGGATGATTCCGTAAGCCAGGGTGGTACGTGTTGGAATTCATATTAAAGTTTTGACCACCCGCCCCAATTGCATTCACTTCCTCGACTTGATTTGCACTTACTTCCACCAAGCATACCTCCGCTGCATGACCAAGTTCATTACAGTTAGTACAAATATTATATACCTTATTTGACATTTGTGCTTCTCCATCCTCCACCGCATACACTTGAGGTCTTGTGATTACATGTCTAGCCCGCCTTGATGATTGTGCTTTCCTTTTTGATGTGACTGCGATTTTCTCTAAGAAGGCCCAATCGTCTTGTTCAAAGTTTGTTCCAAATGTACCATTCGTGATAGACATTAAATCATGAGCATCCTCCGAGCTCAACCCTTCGTGGAACGCATTCAACAACTCCCACAATGCTATGCCATGATGAGGACAATTCTTCAACATCATGTTGAATCTTTCAAATGCATCATGAAACATTTCACTCGGTTATTGTTGGAAACTCCTTAAGTTCCGACTTGCTTCATTTGTCTTTCAGGCCGAAAAAAATTATTCAAGAAACGTTTGTTGCATATCGGCCCAAGTATAAATCGATGAGGACGGTAGAGTATGGAACCACCTCTTCGCTTTGTCTCCCAATGAAAATTGAAACAATACCAATTTGACATCATCCGCCGAAAAACCTTGCCCTCCGATGGTGTTGCAAATGGAATCATATGTTTCCAAATGGAAGTACGGTTCCTCCGTTGCTAGATCCTTGTACTTCGGCAAGCTATGCAATGCAGTCATCCTAACCTCAAATCTCCTCCCATCCGGGCGTTGAGGTATCAATACCGGAGAAGGATTATTAGTAATAACCAGACGAAAATGTGCTTCAACCCCTTTACTACCTCTCGATGATGTCGACGCGGGGCACCCAATGGTACTCTTGGTAGACCCGCTTGACCTTGTCCAGACCCTTGAGGTACGAATTGTTGTTGATATTGGGGTTGATGCATCGGTCTCTGGAATTGAGGCGGTTGATGTTGACCTTGGACTTGTTGTAATGGTATGGGCCGTTGGAATGGTGGTCCTTGAGGACAAATCGGTAGCACCCCCGTTGGTTGCCTAATCATCTCTTGCCCTTGTTCAAACGGTAGCCTTTGTAAATACCCCATTCCCCCTTGAGGTCCCAAGTTACTTCCGTCACCCCCATAGTAATACCCTTCCTCTTCATATCCCCCAAATTCTTCTTCATAACCATCATCATACCCATATCCCCCTACACCCAATGTTTGCACAAACTGTGAAGAAGGATTATGAAACCATGGTTGGGTTGGTTGTTGAAAGGTGGATGAAGTATGGATAATGGTGGAGCTAGGTAAAGTTTAACTTGGTAAAGGGTATTGGGTGGATGAGGATTGACCGGATGTTGGAAAGAAAGATGAGAATGGTGGTACTAGCGATGCGGCGCTAGATGGGTTAACTTCATGTGTTGAAGTTGGGTGGGTGGTGGGATTTGGTGGAGGGGTAGATGGTGATGTTTGATTTGTGGTAATGGGTAATTGCTCCATGGTATTAGTGGTGAAATTGGTGTGGATGGTGTTGTTGGGGAACCGCTAATCTTATTCTCTTGTAACAAAACCCGATTGCGTCGTAAAGTTCGCTTAATCTCTAGATCAAATACCAATGGTGATAGCCGATTAGAGCTTCTAGTATGCATACACCTGTAAGAACCTGCACACTAACACAACCAGCGTAAACCCGGAAAAATAACAAACTATTCCAACACAAAATAACACACGTTGTGCTTAAGTCCCCGGCAACGGCGCCAAAATTTGACGTGAAGTCGTTGTCTCATGCAAATTTAATCCGAATACTGCTACTAGCTAGCGGTAAGTGGGTATCGAACACAAGGAATTGTGGAACTTGTACTATCAAAAGGTTGTGCTACTTAAACTAATTACCTAATTTGCAAGAAATTAATTTCAGATTTTGGTTGATGGTTTTATATTTTAACTACTAATGATTCAAAAATTGATTTGTTAACAGATTAATAAGGAAGTGACCATCTTGAGTTTCCAGTTCAAAACGCATGTGTTTCAATTCAACTAAAAAGAGTCACATAGACATGACTCGTGTTTGATTAACTGTTTGTGATAAAAGGGAACAAAGTACTCGGATTACAATGCGAGGTCGTTAACCGATGACCAAATGATTAATATCCAACCCGTTAACCTCCCCGTGATATCTCGATTGTCAACGACACCAAGAACGTACGAAATAGGCAATGACTAAAATATCAATCAATAGTTTACAAACAATCAATCAACACCATAATAACCATAACATAGCAATTATTCTAGATATCATGAATTAAAACACAATTGTTCATCAAACCTTCCACAAAAGATGATCACCAAGAATTCTAGCATCTCATGCTCTTGCAATCAAACATACTTCAAATGTTTTGTTCATACGAATCAACAACACCAAAATAATGTTTAGAACTTGTTTTGAATTAATAAGAACACCTAAAATCGCCCCTATTTCCTCTGCAATTCGACCACCAATGATTGGATAATGAAAAGACTCTCAAAAACCTCTTAAAATGGGCAGTTACACATTTTTCGCAGCTCACCACCGTAAGCTATGGTGCCCACCGTAGCTTACGGTGGGCAATTTTTCTCTTACGGTGGCCAATGAGGGTGGACTCCACCGTAAGCTACGACGCCCACCGTAGCTTACAGTGGTCAGATTGATTTTGCCATTTTGCCCCTCGTTCAATCTCTTGAGTCCCATCTTCAATTAGGCTCTTGCAAATACCAGATAAAGCACGTTTAAGCTCCCTCGTTATGCTCTTCGGTACCTGAAAAAGCCATACACACCTAGACATCAAATCGTAACAATTTAACATTTAAAGCGTGGAATATTTATCGTTTTATCGCACTTACGGGTTGTCCAAAAGACCACCCGTCACTCAATAATGTTTGCTAAGCCCCATGGGATGTTACCATAGGTTTTCCATGGAAAACGAAGGTGGTACAATACCATTTTTAGTGCCAAACTTTCTGCTTTGGAAGTTAAACTTATAAACTTTTCTTAAACTTATTTAAACCTTAACAGGAAATTAACTTAAACGGGTTTAACCTTGTCATTTAAGTCTCAAAATCCAGAATGTTAATAGTTTACCCATATTAAACAAGTCAAGGTACTTGTTGGGATTAAACTACATTCTTTCCAATCATCGTTTAATCTAGCGTCATACGTTTTGATCAAGTACACTAGTCGGTCTAAGTCTATGACTTAAATAAGACCGTTAGTATTTAATTGGTTAGTTTATGCCATAATCCAGACTAGAGCCTTGCCGGTAAATGCTATCTGCACTTAGTCCTTTTTGTGTGTGGTTGAGTTATTAAAAATTAAAGAAGACTAGCTCAGGTAAATACTCTCGACTTATTTCCCCTGTACGGGCTTGGGTTACGGTAAATTATTACGGCTTGGTCGGAAATGAGATCAATCGAACGTCGGTTAGGGGATAGTAAATCCGCATATTCTGTTTTAATCAGTTTTGTTTGATAATTTAAACATCGGGGGTTAACTACCGTGTCTTGGATATCCTCAGCGCATTACAATAGAAATGGCCACAACCTTAGCGCGGGGTAGGCATACACCCGATAGACGCTCAATTATGCATTCCCACAAGGTTGGGAGGAATTGACTCCTTCGTGAGTCCAAATTGGTGTGTACGTTAATTGTGTCTCGGTCTCCGTACCGGGCCGCGTATGTATGGACAAACATGTAAATCTGTTAACAAGGTTGGACGGTCAATTAACCTAAGTTATAAAAAGATTTTGTGCTGATACGCACTTAAAACATTTTTTAAATGTTTTCAAAATGAGTCAGTTTGGTGTATTTACCAGCGAAAGCTGGCGTATTTTCAAAAGACTAAACTACAGGTACAATATGAAAATAGGCTGGAAGTGCTCGGTAGTGATAGAGGATCTTACAAATCCTTAATCTACCCAAAGTCTGTTTTATATTCTTTCCATATACAATTTATGATCCCCCCGTGGATCTTCTATTACGAGCATGTATATTATTTTGTATTTTCGAACATTCAGTTTGTAATAGTAATTTTACTCCAAGACTTCCGTTGTGCCGTGTTTAATTGACAATGATGATTATCAACTCATGTCACGGTACTCCCCACTCGGGCCAACCGGTGTATGGATTTGGGTTGGAAATCCGGGGTGTGACAGGTTGGTATCAGAGCCAACGTTTGAGAGAATTAAACACTATCCTTCTTGTGTTTAATCTCAAACTTACACGAGCACATTCCTTAGACTTCCAAGTCTAGGCATTGACCTAGGATTACTCATTTCATTATTAAGTTATTAGTATTGTTTTTGAATTGATTTTTAACAGGAAAATGCCGCCACGTGTACGAGGACAAAGTGGGAGAGGAAAAGGTCCAATGAGGGGAGGACCATCGGGACGCATCCCTCCTCAACCACACAACTCAGATGCCTACCAAGAATCAGAAGATTCGTCTCCTTGGCAACCTGCGAGACGTTCTGTCTCTAATAGACACTCACCCTCACATTCCCAAAATTCTTACCACTCTCCCCACTCTTATCATTCACACCATTCTCACCATTCCCATTCTCACCACTCTTACCATGAAGAATTAACCCTAACCATTACTTTAACACACCTCCAGCCGATCAAAATCAATTGGACCAGCCAAACCCTATGGACGAGAACTCCAACCCGGAGATGCCGCCAGGATCGAACACGCATCCCATAGAAATATCAAGCGATTTGAACTCCTATGCGAGATCACCCTACCAAGGTCCTAATGAGTGGGACCAATATTGGAACCAATTCACCTTTGCCCACACTCCTTCTCATCACTCTCAACCACCCCTAGTACAAGAAGATGTCCACATGGAACCGGTGGACCAACCTCAACTACCACCTGAACCACCAAGAAGGAAGCATGGAGCACGTATGTCGGTACATGCCGGACAAAGGTCGGGATCGCTGCCACCTTTGCCCAACTCCTACCCGACAATTCAAGAGGACCCACAAATGGGTGGACCCTCTAATGTTTCACCTATAGTGGAGCCAACACCATCACCTGCTGTTCAACCACCACCATCGGGTTATACTAACCCAATTCCCACATATCCAGACACGTCTGGATATGATCCTTTTAACCCGTCTACACCGGTAGACTATCAAGCATGGTCACAAGACCCCTACATGCAGACGGTTATGCACAACGCACTTTACTCGTCTCCTTTCCCACCTACTTACCCACCGACTGGATATCCAACTTATGGGTACCAGTATCCGGTTATGCCACAACCACAACCACAACCTCCGCCACCACTCGAGGCCATTAATGAGGCCTTAGAAAGAATGACAGAGATGCAGCAGCAAGAGAAAACGGAGAAGAAGACAAACAAGTTCTTCAAGAAACTCTCCAAATTGGTCAAGGGAAAGAAGGACGAGTGAAGTCTCTTCTAATTATATGTAGTCTCTGCGAGGACATTATTGTTTCTTTAGTCCCTGCGTGGACTTTTTTTTTAAAAGTCCTTGCATGGACAGTTTATTTCATTTTCTAGTATTGTAATTTCTAAATTTGAATTTTAATGAAGTACTTTTGGAAATTATTTACATATATATATATATATATATATATATTCATCCTCTTGAAAACAAGCGTCTCGGTTTTACTCGAAATTTATGTTCTGCTACATAATTCCAAAAGACCTTAAATGATTGATTATGCCAAGTGGCGTAGACCACATATTGGCCAAGAAATGATAGTTAAGTATGAAGGGGTCTTCTATCAGGATAGTTAAGGGAAGTTATCCTTCTATCCAGAGGTAAGGGACTTGGTCCAAACCTCCAAGGTCGTTAAGGCCGAAGGTGACCGGGACCATTAATCAATCATTAAGGTACTCTTATGTTAACATTAAGAAATATTCATACTCCTGGTAGTGTGGCTTGAGGAACCACACTAGACGTCAGGCCAATGTGCCAGGCTGATATGCCATATACATCTGATATGATGTAGGCCAATGTGCCCAATTTATTTCCAACGGGACAGGCTGATATGCCATATATATCTGATATGATGTAGGCCAATGTGCCCAATTTATGTCCAACGGGACAGGCTGATATGCCATCTACATCTGATATGATGTAGGCCAATGTGCCCAATTTATGTCCAATGGGACAGGCTGATATGCCATATATATCTGATATGATGTAGGCCAATGTGCCCAATTTATGTCCAACGAGACAGGCTGATATGCCATATACATCTGATATGATGTAGGCTAATGTGCCCAATTTATGTCCAATGGGACAGGCTGATATGCCATATACATCTGATATGATGTAGGCCAATGTGCCCGATTATTATGTCCATTAGGGACAAGCCTATGAGCTACATAATTGTCAATGATGACTGTCACACCCCGACCCGCAGCGGAAACAAGAGGCGGGCATAATTGGGTTATCACCAAAGCACATGACATTTACTATTATGTTTCATAATTAAATGAAGTCAAAATTACATTTCTCAAACATCCAAGCATGTTCATTCATTACAAGGGAAAATAACCAAACATAATAATCCAAATACTAAATCATTTTATCTCTTCTAATCCAAGCCCTATGTGTTCCTAGCTGCTGCTGGTTCACCTGTATCATGTGTAAAATAGGAGGTTTTTGGGTCAACATAAGTTGGCGAGTGAACCTTATAGATAAACATTTGATAATAAATTCATGGTTAGTTTATCAATAAAATATTGTGCATAATCATAAAAGAGCACATGTATGTAATCACACATTGGCAAATATCAATTACAATTATATCATACATTAACAATCGATTGCATACAAGAACATACCAACATCATATATCAATTAACATAAATAAACTGTGCGATCAAGGCTCAATCAAACGGAGCCGATCGTATTGCATGAACTGGAAATGTAAATTGAACTGTGCGCTCAAGGCTCAATCAAACGGAGCCGAACGTATTGTATGAACTGGAAATGTAAATTGAACTGTGCACTCAAGACTCAATCAAACGGAGCCGAGCGTATTGCATGTATTGAAATGTAAAATGAAATGACCGATCAAGGCTCAATCAAACGGAGCCGATCGTGCGAGCACGCCAAGATCAACCGCATAATTAAATGGGGATCCAACTCAACCTCGATGGATGGGGAGCCACGGCCTCGGCAATTGCATGTATTGAACTAATAATTTGCATACAATAATAACTACTTAACAGCAACAAACAAAATACACGTGTCATGATATGATATATGCACAATAACTTGTTTATAATATGTAAATGAACAAGACACATGATACACCCCAAAAGCGTGATTAAAACGGGGAATTTTGAAAGGTTCACTCACATTGGGTGCGTTGGATTGGATATAGCGAGATGCGCACGATTTAGACGAGCGAGTCGACGAGGAATACTAACCTAAATAATAATGGAAAATATATTAAAATGGATGGATTTTATTAAGGATTCTAATGGGATTCTTAGATATATTTTTGTGAGTTTATGGCTATTTTCTATCTTTAAAAATGTTATTTTTAAGTATTTTAAATTGATTTTTAAATTAAAATAAACAAATAAATATTTTTAAAAAAATATTATTTTTTTACTGTTTGACCGTTGACCGTTGACCGGTTCGGTCAGCGGTAATTATTTGCGCCAAGCGGGATTCGAACCGGTGACCTTCCGTTCACGCGCACGTAGCTTTACCAGCTGAGCTACGTGACTAACCCGTTAGAAGCCCAGTTTTAATTATATTTATATACTTATTCGAACTTACCGAAAATTCCTTTATTTTGCAAAACGTTTTAATCTCATGGACTGGTGCTTGTGACGGGACTCGATCGCGCGACGTGAAGTTTGTTTTGCACACAGTCTACCGCTGGACTGTGTGTCTAACCCGGTTATATTCTTGATTTATATTATACTTAACAACTACCCGTTCTAACCCGGTTAGTTCATGAATAAAAAGAGTGTTATTACGTGAAGCGTGTGTGTAGTAAGGATCGAACTCGGGACGTGTATGTTAACTTTGCACACAGTCCACCGCTGGACTGTGTGTCTAACCCGTTTATTATCCGAATTTTATTTAGTCTTATCCCGGTTTTCAGTTCATCTTCTTCACTACAATTACCGGCTTTACTCAAACAACTGGTTCATGACTTAACTACTTAAATAACATGACAACTAGCTTGAATGTACATAACCGAACAGTTTGGGGAAAAGAAATACCGGACAGGTCGTCTTCTTTAAGGAGTCCGGCGAGAACAGACAACTCTGTTTTTTGAACCTTCGGCTGAGAGGGTCTAACAACAGAATTGAGGAATTAGATTTGAAATTGAACCAGAGTACATGGATTATTAGCACGATTTAATGTGTTTACCGTTAATTAGCGAGTTTTCGGCAATTCCAGATTTTCTTCGGCGAACCCAGAAAGTCCAGCAAAGTCTTCTGTGACTGATTTTGAGTGATGGATTAATGTTAGAAGAGTCCTAACAATAGATTGAAACCGCAAAGGTGGAAAATCTTACCGGTTTGTGTTGAACACGGTTTTCCGGCGAGTTTTGCAGAGAATTCCGGCGAACAGTTTTTGGTGCTCAAAAGACTTGAAAACGCGACGAAAAGGAAATGGAGTGTATTTGAGACGATTCTAAATCGCATAAATGATTGGAACCTGAATTATTTGGAGTTTGAATACTTTTCGGTTTCAAAAACCGAAACTTTAAGTTCATTAAATTTGAACTTAATTAGAAACCGATATTCATCGGTTATAAGCTAGCTAAACGAGTTTAATCTGATTTGGCGATTCGGTTTACCGATTTCCATTATGCAGATGTCATTAACGGTTGATTGAGTTCGCGTATAAGATTCAATTGTCTTCCTAAAGTTATCAGAAAACACATGATGGCGGAGTGGTTTGGGAAGTGGATGTTAAGTTATTAGAGGCAGTTGACCCGGGTTCGAGTCCGGTCAGCTGCAAATGTTTTTATTTATTTTATTTTAACTTTTTATCCAATTTAATTTTTATAGTTTAGTTTATTTATTAATTATGTAACGTTTAAACTCAAGATAACCATAAATAATTACTGTATTTTCATAACTTGGTATTTGATTACAAAACGAAGCGGGTTTTGGAGACCCGATTTATACAAATGTTACAGTATCCCCTACTTTTAGGAATTTCGTCCCGAAATTTAAACAGTTGAAGTAGTAGGGAAAAGATGAGGGTATTTTTCACGCATTGAGTCTTCACGTTCCCAAGTAAACTCAGGTCCCCATTTCGACTCCCAGCGTACCCTAACAATAGGAATGCGGCTTCGTCGTAGACGCTTTTCTCCATAGTCCATAATCTCCACTGGTCTTTCAATAAAATGCATGGATTCATCGATCTGAATATCTTCTAGTGGAATATGAAGATTCTCATCAGCGAGGCACTTCTTCAAATTCGACACGTGGAATGTGGATTGAATCCTATCGAGTTCTTTCGGTAGGTCAAGCTTGTAGGCTACAGGACCTACTCTTTCGAGTATCTTGAAAGGTCCTACGTAACGTGGTGCTAGCTTTCCCTTTTGACCAAAACGAACTACTCCCTTCCACGGTGATACTTTTAAAAGCACATGATCACCAATGCTGAACTCCAAGGGCTTCCGTCGTTTATCTGCGTAACTCTTTTGACGACTTTGAGCCGCTAGAAGATTGTTTCGGATTTGATGAATCTTATCTGTGGTTTCTTGGATCAGTTCAGGACCAGTAATTTGTGCTTCCCCAATTTCATGCCAACAAACAGGAGATCGGCACTTTCGACCATATAAAGCTTCAAAAGGTGCCATGCCGATGCTAGAATGATAACTGTTGTTGTACGAAAATTCAACTAACGGTAGATGGGCGTCCCAATTTCCCTTGAAGTCTATGACACATGCTCTAAGCATATCCTCAAGGGTTTGAATGGTGCGCTCAGACTGTCCATCAGTTTGAGGGTGGTAGGCGGTACTGAGATCTAATCGAGTGCCCATAGCGGATTGTACTGCTTGCCATGTTCGTGAGGTGAAACGACCATCACGATCAGAAATAATACTTAATGGTACTCCATGTCGGCTGATGATTTCGCTGATATAAATACGAGCAAGCTTTTCATTCTTGAAATCTTCTCGAATAGGAATGAAGTGAGCTGATTTTGTAAGTCGGTCTATAATCACCCATATAGTGTCATACCCACTAGAAGTGCGAGGTAACCCGGTAATGAAATCCATGGTTATATTTTCCCACTTCCATACAGGTATTTCTGGTTGGACTAGAAGTCCTGAGGGTCTTTGGTGTTCAGCCTTCACCTTAGAACATGTGAGACACTTGGAAACGAAAACGGCAATATCTTTCTTCATTCCAGGCCACCAATAGGTGTACCGTAGGTCTTGATACATCTTATCAGCTCCTGGGTGTATAGAATATCGCGATTTATGAGCTTCATGCATGAGTGTTTCACTAAGGTTGATGTGGTTAGGAATCCATATACGATCTAGGTAATACAAAATACCATCAGATTTAGTTTCAAGTTTTAGCTCGGCTCCACAGGACATCTCTTTTTGTACATCTTCCTCTGTTATTGAAACGTGTTGAGCTTCTCGAATTCGATCCTTAATATTGGTTATAATTTGCGAACATAGAAGATGAATGGAGTTCGCATAACCCTTTCGACTAAGTGCATCAGCCACCACATTTGCTTTACCAGGGTGGTATCTGATTTCACAGTCGTAATCATTTAGGAGTTCGACCCATCTTCGTTGCCTCATATTTAACTCTTTCTGATTGAAGATATGTTGAAGACTCTTGTGGTCAGTGTATATTTCACACTTCGTACCATAAAGATAGTGTCTCCATATCTTAAGAGCGAATACAACGGCTCCAAGTTCAAGGTCATGAGTGGTGTAGTTCTTTTCGTGTGTCTTGAGTTGCCTTGAGGCATAAGCTATGACTTTTCCTCTTTGCATGAGAACGCAACCTAATCCTTGCCCTGACGCGTCGCAATAGACTACAAAATCATCACAACCTTCAGGAAGAGTGAGGATTGGTGCATCACAAAGTTTTTGCTTGAGAGTTTGAAAAGCTTCTTCTTGCTTGGGTCCCCATACAAATGGTTTCCCTTTATGGGTTAAAGCCGTGAGTGGCACCGCAATGCGTGAGAAGTTTGAAATGAACCGACGATAATAGCCAGCAAGTCCAAGAAAAGACCTTACTTCAGTTGGTGTACGTGGAGCTTGCCATTCTTGAACTGCTTTGATCTTTGATGGGTCCACATGTATTCCTTTGTCATTGACTACATGCCCGAGAAATTGCACCTCTTTTAACCAGAATTCACATTTAGAGAACTTGGCATAAAGCTTTTCCTTTTCTAGAAGTGCAAGAACAAGTCGTAGATGTCGCTCATGATCAGCTTTAGATTTTGAATAGATAAGAATATCGTCGATGAATACAATAACAAATCGATCAAGGTAAGGTTTGCAGACTCTATTCATTAGGTCCATGAAAACAGCTGGTGCGTTGGTTAATCCAAATGGCATAACCATGAATTCATAGTGACCATATCGAGTTCGAAAAGCAGTTTTAGGGACGTCTTCTTCATGTACTCTAAGCTGATGATAGCCGGATCGAAGGTCGATTTTTGAAAAACAACTGGCACCTTGTAGTTGGTCAAGAAGGTCATCTATACGAGGTAAAGGATATCGATTTTTGATAGTTAACTTGTTGAGCTCTCTGTAGTCGATGCACATGCGAAAAGATCCATCCTTCTTCTTTACAAAAAGTACAGGTGCACCCCAAGGTGATGAGCTGGGGCGTATAAACCCCTTGTCAGTCAACTCTTGCAATTGACTGGCTAGCTCTTGCATTTCAGAGGGGGCTAACCTATATGGAGATTTTGCCACTGGTGTAGCACCAGGTATAAGATCGATACGGAATTCGACATCTCTGATTGGAGGAAGTCCTGAAACGTCGTCAGGAAAAACTTGTGGAAAATCTTTTACAACAGGGATATCTTCAAGTTTCTTTTCTGAGGTCCCCTTCTTGATGATATGGGCTAAAAACGCGACATAATTCTTGCGAAGGTATTTTTGAGCTTGAAGGCAAGACATTAAATTGAGCCCTTTCGCCGAGGTTTCTCCAATAATTCGAAGAGTCTGACCGTTTGAAAGAGGAATACGAATAAATTTCTCACGACATACAACTTCCGCATGATGCTGACTGAGCCAATCCATTCCGATTATGATGTCGAAACTCCCCAGCTTCATAGGAATAAGATCGACTGAGAAATCGTGGTCGTTTAGGGTGAGCGTACAGTTTCGTAAAATAGAGTCTAATGAAACTGGTTTTCCATCCGCAACTTCCACCGTTATGGATTCCGCGAGCTTATCCCGATTTTTGCTTAAGATAGGTTCAAATTCTAATGACACGAAACTTCTATCCGCACCAGTATCAAATAACATAGAGGCATATCTACCATTTATAAGAAACGTACCGTTGACCACATTGCCGTCAGCTCTGGCCTGGTTTGCGTTAATATTGAAAGCCCTTCCTCTAGCAGGTGGAGGAGCTTGGTTTGTTTGATTCACAGGGTTGGCTTGGGCCTGAGCATGAATAATATTGACCAGCCTTGGACATGTGTTCCTGAAATGACTTGGATCACCGCAATTGAAACAAGCCCGCATAGGTTGGCTCATAGGGTAGTTGGGTTGATAGTATGTTTGGGCTAAATGTTGAGTGGGTGGGAATGGTTGTTGTTGTTGGGCTTGACCCGTTAATTGTTGGTAGGTTTGGGTTATAGGTTGGTGGCGGTGTGTTCGTTGAAGCGTGCGGCAGTTTTGAACAGTGTGTCCAGCGCGACCGCAGCCGGTACAGTATTGGCAAGGATAGTCTGGGGAGTGGTGATACTGACAACGGTTACATTTTGGTAGTGGTCCTGTGTATGGTCTTTTGTATGGCGCGGGTGGAGGAGTGGCTTGAGTGATGGGTGCAGCAGGAACAGGGGTGTTGGTTTGGGTGACTGCAAAGTTCCTGGTGTTACGCTTCCTCTTGCTAGCAAATTTAGAGGAAGGAGTGTGGTGGTTTGAGGTTTGTCCCTCAGCAGGGGTTTTCTTCTTTTCCTCCTTGAACTTCCCATTGCGAATTCGGTTTTCAGTCAGTTCTGTTGCCAACTCCATGGCAGCTTCTAGTGTTACCGGTGAAACGCTGAGGACCGAATCTTGGATTTTCGAGGGAAGTCCTCGAATGTAATGTTCGATCAGACGATAGGTTGGAGCGAATAAGTTTGGAACCATTTGGTTCAACTCCAAGAACCTTTTGTTGTAAGTAGAGTGGTCACCATCTTTTTGCTTCAAGGCATGAAATTCATCCTCCAATTTCTTAATTTCACTTCTAGGACAAAATCGCCTAGTCATGATTTCCCTTAACTCCTCCCAAGTTAAGGCCATCGCATCTTCTGTTCCCCTCTTTCCTTTCTCTGTATTCCACCATGTGAGAGCTACACCAAGTAGTCTCCCGGTGGCGTAACGAACTTTGCGATCCTCAGGACAGTCGCAATTTAAGAAAACGTTTTCCATCTCCTCGAACCAATGTAGGAGAGCAGTGACTCCCTCGGTCCCTTCGAATTTCGGAGGATCACAGGACTTAAAATGTTTGTAGGAGCATTTGATGGTAGGAGGGTTGTTGATATTCTGGCCCTGTTGTTGAGGAGGGTTAGTAGGATTTGCGGCAAGGGCTTGTTGTACTTGTACTACGATGTCAGGTAATATCGTGGCCATTTGATTCGCGATATGGGTGGCCAAACGTTCCCGAGACTTTTCCGATTTCCTACTTCTTCGATGCGATCTAGACGACATCTACAGGATCATAAAATGAGAAAATTGTGAGTTTATGATGTCTTTTTAGGTGTCATGTGTCTTTAAGAAAATGAAAATAACATAAATATCAATAATGCAACTACATCCAAAGGATGTCTTGGGTTCGCTCATGTTGGGCCTCAAATGTCCCCCATACCTTCACCTATATAGTCATGTGGGCCCCCATGGCTATTGGCTTGGTAGGATTCACATTAGTATTGGCAATTTAACACTTGCATCCCCCGAATGCAAACCACAAAATATGTTCATGAAGTGTTTGGTCGGAACGTGTCCAGGTGTAGACACAATGACAACTCAAAGTGGGGTTAGCTCTCACGACGTTTGGTATAGCATGCTTTGGCCTAATAGGTATTTTGTACTCTCATCGTTAGTCCCCAGGTAGGCAAACTGGTCCTTTATTTTGGATTTATACGAATGCCAGCCTAGACAGGACGTTCCGACTACCGGTACTAGTACCCTTCCAGTTACTACATGCCCGTCATGAGAACTCACTTTGATGAGATTTGAAAACACGAAAATCATTGTAAAATCAATCATGATGTGGTGTGTGCTTGCATGGATGTGACATGTTATAATCATACGATTTCATAATAGGCATTGTTTGATAATACATACTTATGAACATGCTTGAACAATATCAAATGTAACATTTATCATAAACATATAAACATCATGAAATTTGGCATATAACACACAAAATTCTTATAAGTTTCTAATCGACTATAGTATAGGCTCTAAGGGTCTAATAACCTATCCTATATCCCTATAGTCATGGCTCTGATACCAATCTGTCACACCCCGACCCGCAGCAGAAACAAGAGTCGGGGCATAATTGGGTTATCACCAAAGCACATGACATTTACTATTATGTTTCATAATTAAATGAAGTCAAAATTACATTTCTCAAACATCCAAGCATGTTCATTCATTACAAGGGAAAATAACCAAACATTATAATCTAAATACTAAATCATTTTATCTCTTCTAATCCAAGCCCTATGTGTTCCTAGCTGCTGCTGGTTCACCTGTATCATGTGTAAAATAGGAGGTTTTTGGGTCAACATAAGTTGGCGAGTGAACCTTATAGATAAACATTTGATAATAAATTCATGGTTAGTTTATCAATAAAATATTGTGCATAATCATAAAAGAGCACATGTATGTAATCACACATTGGCAAATATCAATTACAATTATATCATACATTAACAATCGATTGCATACAAGAACATACCAACATCATATATCAATTAACATAAATAAACTGTGCGATCAAGGCTCAATCAAACGGAGCCGATCGTATTGCATGAACTGGAAATGTAAATTGAACTGTGCGCTCAAGGCTCAATCAAACGGAGCCGAACGTATTGTATGAACTGGAAATGTAAATTGAACTGTGCACTCAAGACTCAATCAAACGGAGCCGAGCGTATTGCATGTATTGAAATGTAAAATGAAATGACCGATCAAGGCTCAATCAAACGGAGCCGATCGTGCGGGCACGCCAAGATCAACCGCATAATTAAATGGGGATCCAACTCAACCTCGATGGATGGGGAGCCACGGCCTCGGCAATTGCATGTATTGAACTAATAATTTGCATACAATAATAACTACTTAACAGCAACAAACAAAATACACGTGTCATGATATGATATATGCACAATAACTTGTTTATAATATGTAAATGAACAAGACACATGATACACCCCAAAAGCGTGATTAAAACGGGGAATTTTGAAAGGTTCACTCACATTGGGTGCGTTGGATTGGATATAGCGAGATGCGCACGATTTAGACGAGCGAGTCGACGAGGAATACTAACCTAAATAATAATGGAAAATATATTAAAATGGATGGATTTTATTAAGGATTCTAATGGGATTCTTAGATATATTTTTTGTGAGTTTATGGCTATTTTCTATCTTTAAAAATGTTATTTTTAAGTATTTTAAATTGATTTTTAAATTAAAATAAACAAATAAATATTTTTAAAAAAATATTATTTTTTTTACTGTTTGACCGTTGACCGTTGACCGTTGACCGGGATTCGAACCGGTGACCTTCCGTTCACGCGCACGTAGCTCTACCAGCTGAGCTACGTGACTAACCCGTTAGAAGCCCAGTTTTAATTATATTTATATACTTATTCGAACTTACCGAAAATTCCTTTATTTTGCAAAACGTTTTAATCTCATGGACTGGTGTTTGTGACGGGACTCGATCGCGCGACGTGAAGTTTGTTTTGCACACAGTCCACCGCTGGACTGTGTGTCTAACCCGGTTATATTCTTGATTTATATTATACTTAACAACTACCCGTTCTAACCCGGTTAGTTCATGAATAAAAAGAGTGTTATTACGTGAAGCGTGTGTGTAGTAAGGATCGAACTCGGGACGTGTATGTTAACTTTCCACACAGTCCACCGCTGGACTGTGTGTCTAACCCGTTTATTATCCGAATTTTATTTAGTCTTATCCCGGTTTTCAGTTCATCTTCTTCACTACAATTACCGACTTTACTCAAACAACTGGTTCATGACTTAACTACTTAAATAACATGACAACTAGCTTGAATGTACATAATCGAACAGTTTGGGGAAAAGAAATACCGGACAGGTCGTCTTCTTTAAGGAGTCCGGCGAGAACAGACAACTCTGTTTTTTGAACCTTCGGCTGAGAGGGTCTGACAACAGAATTGAGGAATTAGATTTGAAATTGAACCAGAGTACATGGATTATTAGCACGATTTAATGTGTTTACCGTTAATTAGCGAGTTTCCGGCAATTCCAGAATTTCTCCGGCGAACCCAGAAAGTCCAGCAAAGTCTTCTGTGACTGATTTTGAGTGATGGATTAATGTTAGAAGAGTCCTAACAATAGATTGAAACTGCAAAGGTGGAAAATCTTACCGGTTTGTGTTGAACACGGTTTTCCGGCGAGTTTTGCAGAGAATTCCGGCGAACAGTTTTTGGTGCTCAAAAGACTTGAAAACGCGACGAAAAGGAAATGGAGTGTATTTGAGACGGTTCTAAATCGCATAAATGATTGGAACCTGAATTATTTGGAGTTTGAATACTTTTCGGTTTCAAAAACCGAAACTTTAAGTTCATTCAATTTGAACTTAATTAGAAACCGATATTCATCGGTTATAAGCTAGCTAAACGAGTTTAATCTGGTTTGGCGATTCGGTTTACCGATTTCCGTTATGCAGATGTCATTAACGGTTAATTGAGTTCGCGTATAAGATTCAATTGTCTTCCTAAAGTTATCAGAAAACACATGATGGCGGAGTGGTTTGGGAAGTGGATGTTAAGTTATTAGAGGCAGTTGACCCGGGTTCGAGTCCGGTCAGCTGCAAATGTTTTTATTTATTTTATTTTAACTTTTTATCCAATTTAATTTTTATAGTTTAGTTTATTTATTAATTATGTAACGTTTAAACTCAAGATAACCATAAATAATTACAGTATTTTCATAACTTGGTATTTGATTACAAAATGAAGCGGGTTTTGGAGACCCGATTTATACAAATGTTACAATGACAATGACAGTTGTGACATTGCGATCCACTGTCCAATAAAATATGGACTACGTCCAAATTGTAATTTGCCTATGATGGTCCTATCAAGACCTAGGCCAAATGTAGATATGTTAAGCCTAAGAGTTCTGATGTTATTCACACTAGTATAGACAATGGATTGTTATATCCAATGTTGAAAGCCGATATGGTTGATACACCATGGCTAAATGAAGTTTTATTGGTATATAGAACCCAAGACTTAAAGATGGTTAACTCAAATGAAGCACAAAGTAGCCACATGAATGTAGAATCTAACAAAGCTGAAAACAAAGATATTAATGATGATAATTTTCAAGCTCGCATCGATGCGGCTGTCAAAAAGGCCATGGGAAAGGCCATAGAAAAGCTAAGAGAGTCGAGTGCCAATCGCTCTAGACCCTTATCCATTCCACCATCTTCAGCTCATATGGAGAACTCCGTTCACTCTTCAACTGCGAAGAGTGAACCAAAGAAAATATATCTTACTAAAAAGTCTCGTTCTGTTAAGGACGGATGTACCTATAAGTATTTTGTCTCCTGTAAGCCCCGAGAATTTAACGGGGAGAAAGGAGCTGTAGAAGCCCTAAAGTGGCTAGATGAGATGGAGACGATAGTAGATATCAATTGTGCTGATAAGGATGTGGTCAACTACGTATCACATCCTTCAAGGGCGATGCCTAATATGGTGGAAAGCCATGATTCAATCAACAGGTAAGGCACACCTATACAACTTGGGATGGTCCAAGTTTGTTGATTTGGTAAAGGAAACATACTGCCCACCTCACGAGGTGGAGAAGTTAGAGACAGACTTCTTGTCTCTTTTGATGAAAAATCTAGATTGTCGGAAGTACATCTCCGATTTCAATTCCCTATCTAGGTTAGTTTCCCTATCTAATCACTCCCGAATCCAAACGCATTGCGCGTTTTATAAATGGATTGGCGCCCGAAATAAAGGGCATGGTAAAGGCTGGTTAGCCTAGTACCTATAGGTCTGTCGAAGACCTATCTCTCTCCCTCACATTAGATCTAGTGAGGCAAAAGTCAGTAAGAACTGAAACTGATGGAAAGAGGAAACGTGAGGACAAGAACTCCCACAGATTCAAAAAGAAAGGAAATTTCGGGTTCAAGAAGAACCAGCACGCATCTAATGACAAACCTCTGTGCAAGAACTGTAAATATAGGCATTAGGGACAATATAAATCCACAAACCAAACCCTGTGGTATCTGCAAAAGAAGAGGGCATAAGACCTTAGATTGCAAGGATCTTAAGGATGCAGTTTGCTATAACTACAATGAAAAAGGCATATAACGTATAATTGCCCCAAGAAACCCAAAAGTAATGATGCAAAGCCTCGAGAGGCCAAGAAGGGGAATGCCCGTGCCTTTCAAATGAACGCAATGGATGCCGTTAATGACAACAACGTCATAACAGGTACACTCCTCATTAACAATAATTACGCTAGAATTCTTTTCGATTCGGGTGCGGATAAATCATTTGTTGACCATAAGTTTAGTAAACTATTAAACCTGCCCATAAGAACTCTAGATAAAACTTATGAGATAGAACTTGTTGATGGAGTGATAGAAACAGCATCTTCCATTCTTGATGGATGCTCTATATCCATTAAGAATCATTCAATCCCTATATCCCTTCTGCCAATGAAATTGGCGGGATTCGATGTTGTCTTAGGCAGGGATTGGTTATCTCAAAACCAAGCCCGCATTTCCTGTGATAAGAAACTTGTCGAGATTAAGACCCCATCTGGTGAAATGATCACCATCCCTGGAGACTCACACTATGGACTGCTAGACAAGATGTCATTATTTAAGGCATCCAAGTGTTTGTGGAAATGATGTGTCATCTACATGGCACAAGTTACCATAAATGTGCCTAAGCCAAACATGAAGGACCTACCAGTCATCTCAGAATTTCCCGATGTATTCCCAGAAGAATTACCAGGCGTACCTCTCGACAGGTAAGTGGAGTTTAGAATAAATATTCTGCCAGGATCTTTACCAGTGGCTAGAGCTCCATATAGGCTAGCACCAACGGAAATGAAGGAATTGAGAACGCAGCTAGACGAACTTTTGGAGAAAGACTTTATTCAGCCTAGTTCCTCGCCTTGGGGAGCTCCTATCCTCTTTGTAAAGAAGAAAGACGGTTCGATGCGAATGTGCATCGATTACCGAGGGCTGAATAAATTAACAATCAAAAATAGATATCCTCTGCCCAGGATCGACGATTTATTCGACCAACTCCAAGGGGCTAGTTATTTCTCCAAGATTGATTTAAGATCTGGATATCATCAGCTAAAGGTTAGGAGTGAGGATGTTCCTAAGACAGCCTTCAGGACCCGCTATGGTCATTTTGAATTCCTGGTGATGCCTTTTGGGCTTACCAATGCACCAGCAACGTTCGTGGATCTCATGAATAGAGTCTGTAAACCGTATTTGGATAAGTTTGTCATTGTCTTCATAGACGAAATACTTATCTATTCTCGTAATCAAGCTGATCACGAGAAACATCTTCGGTGCATCCTAGAATTATTAAGACAAGAGAAACTTTATGCAAAATTCTCTAAGTGCGAATTTTGGCTTAGAGAAGTCCAATTCCTTGGACATGTTGTAAGTGAACGTGGTATCCAAGTGGATCCTACTAAGATAGAAGCATAATGAATTGGGAAGTTCCCAAGACTCCGTCTGAGATTCGTAGTTTCTTAGGACTGGTTGGTTATTATAGAAGGTTCATAGAGAACTTCTCAAGAATAGCCAATCCTTTGACTACCCTGAACCGTAAGAATGTTAAATTTAATTGGGGTCCAAAACAACAAAAATCTTTTAAGATTCTAAAACACAAGTTGAGCAATGCTCCTGTGTTATCTCTACCTGAGGGTATTGAGAATTTTGTTGTTTATTGTGATGCATCACACACCGATATCGGCTGTGTGCTAATGCAAAATGGCAAGGTAATTACCTGTGCATCACGACAATTAAAGGTGCATGAAAGGAATTACACCACCCACGATTTGGAATTGGGTGCCGTTGTATTTGCACTAAAGCTATGGAGACATTACTTGTATGGTACGAAGTGTATTATATACACTGACCATAAGAGTCTCCAACACCTATTCAATCAGAAAGAATTGAACATGCGACAACGCCGTTGGATGGAAATTCTTAATGATTATGATTGCGAGATTCGCTACCATCCCAGCAAGGCAAATGTAGTTGCTGATGCCTTAAGTTGCAAAGAACGGGTTAAACCTATAAGGATTAACGCCAAGAGCATTGAGCTTAGAAATAGCTTAAGTAAGAAGCTATTAGATGCGCAGAAACATGCCCTGTTAGAGGCTAATATTGCTAATGAGGGATTAGGCGGAACTGTTGATCAATATACGCCTGGAAAGGATGGAATCCTAAGATTTAATGATAAATTTTGGGTTCCGATCTTTGGAGGACTTAGAGATCTAATCCTCTAGGAAGCGCATAATTCAAGATACTCTGTTCATCTGGGTGGTGACAAAATGTATCATGATTTGAAGAAGAATTATTGGTGGATGGGTTTGAAGAAATCCATAGCCACTTATGTAGCTAAGTGTCTGACGTGTTCGCAAGTTAAGGCCGAACATCAGAAACCGTCAGGACTTCTACAACAACTTGAGATTCCCACTTGTAAATGGGAAATGGTAACAATGGACTTGATTACCAAGTTACCTAAGACCAAATGTGGTAATGACACGATTTGGGTCATCGTCGATAGGCTAACTAAGTCAGCACGTTTCTTGCCAATTAAAGAAACTTATAATTCTGACAAGTTGGCTAAGTTGTACATGGACAAGATTGTGTCCCTACACGGTGTGCCAGTATCTATAGTATCCGATAGAGATACTAGATACACATCTCACTTTTGGAAAAGTTTCCAACAATCTTTGGGCATACGATTAAACTTTAGTACGGCTTACCATCCACAGACTGATGGTCAAAGTGAGCGTACTATTCATACACTGGAAGACATGCTTAGGGCATGTATGATTGATTTAGGTGGAAGTTGGGATGACCACTTACCCCTAATAAAATTCTCCTACAATAACAGTTATCATACTAGCATCAAGGCTGCTCCTTATGAGGCCTTGTATGGGAGAAAATGTAGAACGCCCGTGTGTTGGGCAGAAGTTGGGGAAGCCCAACTATCAGGACTAGAGATTGTCCTGGAGATCATAGAAAAGATTGTGCAAATCCGTGATTGTCTCAAAGCTGCCAGAGACAGACAGGAGAGCTATGCTGACAAGAGGCGTAAACCTCTTAAGTTCCAAGTAGGGGACAAGGTCATGCTGAAGTTATCACCCTGGAAGGGTGTGATGCGCTTTGGAAAGAAGGGTAAGTTAAGCCCAAGATATATAGGACCCTTCGAGATAATCGAATGTGTCGGCGCTGTAGCTTATAAGCTCAGGTTGCCAGAGGAGCTTAGTGGAATTCATGATGTATTCCACATATCAAATCTTCAGAAAAGTCTAGCCGATGAGTCGCTAGCAATGTCGCACAAGAATGTGCAAATTAATGAAAACATGAGGTTCGTTGAGAAACCAATTTTGATCGAGGATCGACAGGTTAAGAAGCTCCGAAGAAAATTGATACCTATAGTAAAGGTTAAATGGGATGCCTTTAGAGGTTCCGAGTATACATGGGAGGTTGAATCCACTATGCGACAAAAGTACCCCCATCTTTTTGAATAAAATCTCAAGGTCGAGATTTCTTTTAAGGGGGTGAGGATGTAACACCCTGTAAAATCGTGTCCAATAGTATAGTAACACATGTTGTATTTTAAATATAGTATATTAAAGACTAATATGGACTAAAAGCGACAACATGCTCAAACTGAGCCTCTGAATGACTCTCTGATGTCAACATTCATAAACCTAGCCTCTGAACAACCATTAGTGTCGTCATGCATAAAAACGTAGCCTCTGAACGACCATTAGTGTCGTTATGCATAAAATGTATCCTCTGAACGACCATTAGTGTCGTTATGCTTAAACTCGGCCTCTAAATGACCGTTGTGTCAACATGCCTAGCCTCTGAGTGACATCGGAGTCAACATGCTTATACTGAGCCTCTGAGTGATCCTTTACGTAGTCCTAACTCTCATATGTCATGTTTGTTGGACGAGATTGATTAAATTCAATAATATATAAAAGTTGGATAATGGAGGGATTAAAAGTGTCAACATGTTAATTTATACCTCTGAGTGACCTTTTAACGAACCGAGAGCTCGACAATGTCCGGGAATAATCTCGGGTATGGCAAGTATTGGCTACAAAGGGAAAGAATGTTAACTTTGTAGCCTCAAATGGTACTGATAAAATCGAGACTTTTGAAAATACGTCAAATATTGATTTTGTAAATCAAATCAAGATTTTAAAACGTGATAGTCAAAACAATAACACTCAACACACGAATGGGTGTGATGATGGACCAAGTACCTCTAGGCCAACAAGTTCAACATCGAGTCATCAAACAGCATCTCCTAAATTTGTTGAAAGGAGATCATATTTTAAATGTGGGGAGTTTGGACACATAATTAAAAATTGTAAAAACTCCGCAAAACCCAAGTTTGTTGAAAATGCCCCTCCTAAAAAGAATGGCCAACGTCGATCTGTGTCACCTAAACAAGACAAACGTATTGTTAAGGAACAAGAAGAAAAACTAAGATGTAAACAAGTCAAAGTAATTAAAAAGGCATTAAAACCGGATGTTGCACAAAAGAAACCAAGCTCGTCAAGTTTGCTAAAACCAGAAGTGTCTAAATCTGTAAATAATACTCAATCTGGTAAACGTCAACAATCTTGGAAACCTAAAACCGGTACTGTTTCGGAGGGAGGCACAAAATTTCCAAATCATCAAGAAATAGAAATCACATTTCTTGATGATAAGGGTTGACCCAAGACCACTAAGGCTTGGGTCCCCATCTCAAACTAATCAGGTAATGTAATGTGCAGGGTGTTCCAGGAGGAACTGTGAATAGTCATTGGATTGTTGACAGTGGAGCATCCCGGAACATGACAGGCGACTTACGGCTCCTTTATAATGTGAAAAGCATTAGGGGAGGCTATGTTGTTTTGCTGGAGATAAAGGTGGCTACATCACTGGAAAGGGAATGATTTCTAATGGTATTGTTAGTTTTGACAAGATCAATTATGTTCGTCAAATTGATCACAATATTCTGAGTGTTTCTCAAATCTGCGACAAGAAGTTCACGGTTCATTTTGATGATGTCGGTTGTTATGTTCTAAAACCTGGTTTCAAGATTCCTACAGAATGGATTCTTTTGTCAGCTCCAAGGATAAATGATCTGTATATTCTTGACATGATCCAAGCTATTACTAAGTCTGCACAAGTTAAATGTTTTGTCTCAAAAGCCACTGAAAGGAGTCAATCTCTTGGCATAGACGAATGGGACACATTCACTTGAGGAAAATGAACCATTTGGTGAAAAATAATCTTGTGAATGGTGTGCCAGTCAAGAATTTTCATTTACAAGGCGTCTGTGTATTGTGCCAAAAGGGAAAGCAAGAAAAGAAGTCTCATCCTGTGAAGAAAATCAACACCATCAATATGCCTCTGGAATGTCTTCATATGGACCTTTTCGAACCTATGAAACACAAGACTACCTTTGGCGATGCATATTGTTTAGTTGTTACTGATGACTATTCAAGATTTTCATGGATCAATGTTATGGCACACAAGAGTGAAGTTCCTGAGATCCTCAAGAATCTCCTCACTTTACTTGAAAACTTGTACAATTTGAAGATAAGGAGAATTAGAAGCGACAATGGCACTGAATTCAAGAATCATGTTATGGATGAGTTCTGTTCTTCTAAGGGGATTCTACATGAATACAGTTCTCGTTATACTCCACAACAAAATGGTGTCGCTGAGAGGAAAAATAGAATGCTTATCGAAACTGCAAGAACTATGTTAGTTGAGTCAGAACTTCCTGTTTAGTTTTGAGGGGAGGCTGTGGCTACTGCGTGTTATACAATGAATAGAGTTCTTACGGTAAAAAGGCATGGAAAAACATGTCTTGAATTGCTGCATAAAAGGAAACCAGATGTGTCTTACTTAGAATCTTTTGGAGCTCCATGCACTATGATTGATCCACTTGGTAAATTCGGTCCAAAGGCTATCGAAGGTTTCTTTCTTGGATATGCTACTCCAAATTTTAGAGTGTGGAATTTAACATCAAAAAAGATTGAGGAATGGGGTGAGGTTAAGGTTCAAAGGTACACTGAATCAGTGTTGATACACTTTTATGTCTGTCGCTTGTTCTTAGTTACATTTGTAATTGTACGGACTTTGCTCTAGTGTCTGTATAAGTTTGGTCGTGTCGACCAAATCAAGATATCCTTCTATCTTGGTTTCGTACGACGTTTTAGTTAGTCTGTGTTAAACGGTTGCATGTGAGCATACCGTTGAGTCTTGTGTACGTCATGTCTGCGACACGCTCTCCAAAGTAAGCATTCTATGCGAGTTAGAATGCTCCGTACGAGCAAGGTGTTGCTTGTACGAGCCTCATGCTTCGTACGAAGGAATTGCTGCAAACAAGTTAGTTTACTTGGTTCGTACGAACAAATCGCTTCGTACAAACCAATCGCTTCGTATAAGCCTCTTTGTAGCAGTGCTTCGTGTGTAATAGAGTGTTCCATATGTCTAGCAACGTGCTTCGTACGAATGACTAGCATGGACACTATATAAGCAGACATGCACCTCTCAGTCAGTGTTTGGTTCAGTTGGTTGTTCAACTAGTTGGTGAGCTGAGCAGATAGGATTTCTGGTGCAGACGAAGACACAAGAACACAGGCAGTTTGTTGAGTCGTATGAGCATTGTTTGTATATGTTTGTACTTGTTCTCATCTCTTAATCAAGATAGTGAATCTTTGGTTATCTAGTGTTCTTACTTTGCTTTGGTTTGAATGCATACTTGGATTCCGCACTCGTATGCGTGTTGCATGAACAAGGAATAGGTTTAACTTGATCCTCAGGTGGACCTACAATCAGTAAGAACTCCGGGTGCTCCTTGGATGTTTGACTATGATGGACTGTTTGACTCCTTCAATTTGCCAACTTTTGATGATGCGTCTGCAGTGGTTCAAATGATACTTGAAAGTGATACTGCAGTTGATTCATCTTTAGTGCGTCCGATTATTGTTAACCAACAAGTGTCCACTTCGGTTAATAATGTTGTTTAAAATGAGGAGTTTGAAGATGCTGCTGACTATAACGTTTCGCTGGAAGATGATGAGTTCCATGATGCCAATGAAGCTACTTCTGCTCCTGTTCATGGTATTTCTAAAGTGACTTCAAATGTGCAAAATCAAGGGACGGCTGAGGGTCATGCATCCACATCTTCGTCGATTCTAGCCATCGATTTAGTTGTTGATCTGAATATCAACAATTTGGGTATAAAGGCTCGAGTTCCTGATGTTCCTGAAACTCGAATCCAAGATACTCATCCTCAGCAGAATATTATAGGAGATGTCCAAAGTGGAGTGCAAACACGTAATCAGTTAAGGAACAACCAGAATGCTGGTTTGTATACGGCAATCAGAGAATCCAGGGAACAGAATGATTGGTCTTTTGCCTGCTATGTTTGCCAAGTTGAACCGAAATCTTGGAAGGAGGCAATGAAGGAAGACTCATGGGTTGAATCAATGCAAGAGGAACTTCAGCAGTTTCAAAAATTGGGTGTGTGGAAACTGGTAGACAGGCCTGACAATTACAAGAAGATTGGTACCCGATGGCTTTACAAGTGCAAGAAGGATGACCGAGGAGTTGTTGTGAGAAACAAAGCAAGGTTGGTTGTCTAAGGCTTTAATCAGGTAGAAGGTATTGATTATAACGAAGTTTATGAACCAGTAGCACGTCTTGAGGCAATAATAATTTTCTTCGCTTATGCGTCCAACAAGAAGTTTACTGTTTATCAAATGGATGTAAAAAGTGCATTTCTTCATGGTGTGGTCGAAGAAGAATTATATGTTGAGCAACCGCCTGGTTTTGAAGATCCAATCCATCCTGACAAGGTTTGCCTTCTCAACAAAGCGTTCCATGGTCTTCATAAAGCTCCACGGGCTTTGTATGAAATGTTGTCTTCCTATCTGCTCAAGAATGATTTTCGACGTGGGTTGATCGACTGTACTCTCTTTATTAAAGAAAAGAATGAGGATTTTTTGCTGGTACAAGTGTATGTTGATGATATTATTTTCGGGTCTACAAATGACAAAATGTGCGAAGAATTTGAGCGGGTGATGCAAGAGAAGTTCGAGATAAGCGCCATGGGGGAAATGACTTTCTTTTTAGGTTTGCAGGTTCATCAATCTAAGGACGGGATTTTCATTCATCAGACCAAGTATGTTAGGGATATTCTCAAACGATTTCAAATGGAAGACTCGAAGCATTCGGGAATTCCATTAGCTCAAAATCATGGGATTACTCCTGATGGAATGGGTGAAAATGTGGAACCGTCGCTTGATCGTGCTATGATCGGATCTCTTATGTATCTTACTGCTTCAAGACCTGATATAATGTATCCAACGTGTCTTCTAGCTCGCTACTAGTCAAGTCCAAAAGTTTCTCATTTGATGGTTGTAAAAAGAATCTTTCGTTATTTGAAGGGTCGTCCGAACACTGGTCTCTGGTACCCTAAGGATGATAGGTTTGATTTGACAGCATTCAGTGATTCTGATCATGGTGGCTGCAAGATCGATGCAAAGTCAACATCCAGCAGGATGTCAGTTTTTGGGAAATCGCATAGTCACGTGGCAGTGCAAAAAGCAGACCTGTGTAGCTACTTCAACATGTGAGGCTGAGTATATTTCGGCTTCTAGTTGCTGCTCCAAGGTTTTATGGATCCACAGCAGATGCGCGACTACCGGTTTGAATTTCTAACTACTCCTATTTATGTTGATAATGAAGCTGCTTTACAGATCACTCGTAATCCTGTACAGCACTTAAAGACCAAACACATTGAGATTAAGTATCATTTCATACGAGATTGTTATGAAAAGAAACTTATCGATGTTGTTAAAATCCACACCGATCACCAACTTTCCGACTTGTTTAAAAAAGCTTTTGATAAATCACGTTTTGATTATCTTCTTTTGGTCAATGGCATCAAAGTGAAACCCGAGTAAATCATCATCGGCTAATCGTTTTTGTAAATATTTTCTTTAAAACTAAAAATTTCCTTTTTCTTTACTTTTTGCATTTTAGGGGGAGAAAATTCAAGAAAATACAAAAACATGAGAAAAATACAAAAATACAAAAAAATGTCTTTTATTTATCTATTTTCTGCATTTAAGGGGGAGAATTTCAGAAAAATACAAAAACAATAGAAAACCCAAAAATCAAAAATGAGTTTCTTGGAAAGATAAGAGAAGATGATGATACACCGGTGGTCTGTCAAATACGGTCAAAAATATTAAATGAAAATCGTTAAGTAGCTCTTCTAATGATGTATCGGTAGGCTCACAATCAGATTAATATGTGCAGGTTGATATAAACATAACGGACTGAAAGTCAGGTGGGAACCACTCATTGGCATATGGTCTTGGTACTGAAATTTCGTTTGATAGTATGCCGAGGTTCTGAGATATGCGGTCTTTATGCTTGTTTATCATTTGGGTATCATGGTTGAATCTTTTACCGAAAAGTAACGGGGACGCAAGTCTAGAACTTCCATGATACCATACAAACGTGTAAATATTGCATACGACCATAAATAAGTGATAAACATATCACATCCACCCAATAAATAAGTGATAATATATCACAGCTTTTATGCGAGAGTTAAGTTCGTCTCTTTATCGGTACGTTGGTACTAACCTGTTCATGGACATGCTCCTGTGCCCTCATGCATCTGAAAATCAAGTTTCTCATCAATAAGTGATTTAATCACATAGGGCTTGTTTTCAATCAAAATAAGTGAGTACCTCATAATCTATACGTCAAAACAGATGATAAGCGGTATACTCACCGGTAAGATTTTCTCTCGTGCATGTCTTGATACGGGAATGTGTCGTGAAGTGGATGAACACCAGCTAGTAAGTATAAATCATACATTAATCGTATCTCATATCGTGATTACATCTGATAAGTTGAGCTTATGTGGACAACAATACCGATAATTGTGGTAGGATATTTATTTTGATTTTAAAAAAAATCGTTTTTGGCAAGACCGTAAGCTGGTATGATTCTCTTAACTTGAAACTCAAAAAGATTCCTAGTAAATGTACAGTTTGTTCATATGTGTTATTGTTTGTTTTAGTTTACTTTATTTTAAATTCTTTTGATTAGCCAAAGTTGAAGCTCGAATGTTTTATACCAAGATACGCCCAAAAATCATTTTGTTTTGCTATCATAACTACAGAAAGTATCTTTTTGCAACTGTGTAAACTCGTAACAAAGAGCAAAATTTGTTCAAAATCTGAAAATTTTCTAACTGGTGATCACTGTGGATATGTGCGAAGAATTAGACAGGTCAACAAAAAACCTAAGGTCAACGAAGAATCAAGCTGGTCAACGAAGAACCCATTCTTCGTTGAATCCAGGTTCTTCGTGACAAAACATCAGTTCTTCGTGGACTGAGATTTGGGCTAACCAAGTTGCGGCCTAATTCTTGGTTCTTCGTGACACTTTTAGTTCTTTGTACGGTTTGAGGTTCTTCGTGAGAGACGGTCCTGTAAAAGGTGAAGTGGTTATTCAGATGTTGCATAATCACCTTTTTCACTTTATCTCTTCACTGTTCATCTTCTCCTTCACTGGGAAGAAACCGGACCGACCTCTTCATCCTTTTAGTTGAGTTGTTTGTAATATCTTTAAGGTACGTTCAACAATGTTTGTATATCTTGAAGATAAATCGAATGTATCTTAACCGCGACCGATGACTTTGGATTGATCATTACCTTTGAACGAAGAAAACCCACTTCACTAGTGTTTTTGTTATTTGACAAACAATGTGTTAAATAATAGTGGTGTTGTTCTTGAAAATCATACAAATAGGTTACAAATGAATGAAAATATTCATGTTTGATGGCTTATTAGTTTATTTATGTCTTTGTTTGAAATTTGAGATTCAACCAAAACTGATAGTTATATGGATGTTGAAATAAAAACAAAACAAACTGGGTATTTTGATTCAAAGTGTCAGATATATTTTACCATCTGGCTGTTTGTCACTGTCTGACATGAACAATCAATTGGGGCGAAGAACCTAGGCAAATTCTTCATGATTATGAACTGGCGAAGAACTAGTGTTGACGAAGAATCATTCTTCGTTGATTACCAACAGGCGAAGAACCAGTATCAACGAAGAACCCATTCTTCGTTGATAAAGGTTCTTCGTGACAATAGTTACATAATCACTCAGTTCTTCATGATTTTTCAAAATATAATCTAAGCAAGTTCTTCGTGTAGATTAGTTGTTCGTGGAACATTTGTTCTTCGTGAAGGGGCTGCATACATACAGAATGTTCACAATGAACATTTTTTAGTATGCTCCCAAGTGTTTTTATGTTTCTTCTCATTCTGGTTGCTTTTGTGTATAGGATGGCACCTAAAGAACAGAAACGCAAGCCCACAACGAAGAAAACTGACAAGTCAGAAGTTGAGATTATGTCAGAGCCGAGACACAACATGGTTGCTTACTTAGATCCAAAAGACAAGCTTGCTGAATACAACGATATTATGAATTTTCTGCGCAATTCAAGGATACATTATGCAATCACGCATCAAACTACAATATACAAGACATTGATCAAGGAATTTTGGGATTCGACAAATGTTGTTGAAGTGGATGGGAAGGAACTTATTCGCAGAAAAGTCAATGGCTTAGATGTGGATGTTTCCATTGAAGTGATAAACGCAGCGTTACAACTTGGCGATGATCCAGAAGCTCTATATTCAGTTTCGTTGAAGTGTCAACGTGGATGTCAACTACGAATGAGATGTGCCGGAGATATTCTTGGAGGACAACTAAACAAAGTGTGGTTGCCTCACCGATACAAGTTCTTTCTACATGTTCTAATTCAGTGCTTAAGCAACAGACGAAGTGGTTTTGACATGGCAAATAATGACTTAGTTGGGCTGATGGTAGCTTTGACATTGAACAAACTGTTCAGTGTTTCAAAGTATACAAACATGAAGGAAAACATGAAAAGAACCGGAGTTGGTGGAAGCAAGTTTTGGATGTATCCTTGTTTTCTTCAGATGATCATGAATGTACAACATCCAAATCTACCAAAGAAAGACAACGATGTTCTCAAAGTCGATGTTATTATGGAGCATTCGTTGAAAATATTTAGAGGTGTGGTAGCTAAACATTACAAGGAAAGCACACCTACACGGAAGTTGTTTGGTTTTCTGGATAATGATGCATATGTAGCACCGGAAAATGATAAGTGGCGCCATGATGATAGCCAATCGGATGATGAAGAACCAACGTTGAATAAGATGATCAAAGATAAGTTTGGTCGACGAAAGCGAAAGGATCAAGGTGATGATAATGGCAGTGATGATGAAGATGGTGATAGTGATGATCAAGGTGATGATGGTGGTGATGGAGGTGCAAGTGGTGTAGGTACTACCGGTGGCAACAAGGGTAAACAGTCGGATGAAGAATTGGATTCTGATGACAATCCACTTGAACCAGGGTATGAACGCTATGTTGATGAGTGTGGGGTTAGGCAGATTAGAAGGATACCAACGAATCCAGATGTAGATTATGTTCCATCCGATACAGAGACTGAACGAGCACTCAAAAAGAAAGTTGCGGTTTGTAGAAAGAAAAAGAGCAAGAAGTCAATGGGAACCTCAGCAGCACAACCTGCAACCACACAACAAGAAACCATACCGGAACTAGTTGTAGAAGCTCAGTTTGCCTTCACAGCGGAGGAGGCTGAAGCTTTAATGACATCTCCCACAATAGCTTCTGAACCACAAGCTACAGCTACCATAGCAGCTGAAACACCTTCAGTTGAAGCGACTCCAGTCCAACCACAACACACTACTTTTTCAGCTTAGCAATCCCGATCCGTAACTCACCAGCGAAGTACAGAACGACGTAGTCGTTTATTTTCTGAAATGGAACAGTATGAAAAGGTGGATTTTCTGTTCTCACAACTGCAAGTTGCGGAAACTCAGATCAACATGCACTCAGAGTTCATGTCTTCCAATCGGAATATCATTATTAAGCAACAGTTGGAAATAAATCTTTGAAGGAAACTGTTGGAAAGCAAGCTGCCGAGATTACGCAGTTAAGATAAGAGAATGAACATTTGAGGGCTGCAGATGCTGAGAGGGCAGCTCAGTTACAACAGATGCGAGCAGCTGATAACGCTTGTGGGATTGAGATGAACAGGTTGAAAGAACATAGTGCAGGTGTACAACGATCTGCAGAAACACTAGCCGCTAAACATGATAACATGAGAGAATGGTATCATTCTCGGAATACTACACTGGTTGAAGGCTTTAATAGTATTAAAGACGGTTTTGAGATGAGCAGAAAGTGGGTGAACATTCAATGGAATGAAAGATGCAAGGCACAGGAGATACAACGTAAGCGTGATCACGACAGTGAAGACCCTGGTAATCCTGATGCTCCAGCTTCATCCGCAGAACTAGAGGGTTCTGTTGCAACTCCAGTGGTAGGGTCTAGTGAACAGCAGATCATGGCCGATCCAGTTACCTCAGGTGGTACTCAAGAGGAATCGGAAAGGTTTGATGTATTGGAGAGTGTTGAAGACATTAGTCTTCAGTTAGCTTTGGTTGAAAGCGTTGCTATGAATGTTGGTGAAGGTTCGTCCTCAGGTGCTGAGTTTGTGGCGGCACCAAACAAAGATGTGGGATTCCAGGTTTATCATCTTGTAACTGGTGAAGAACTAGAGGAGGGAGAGTTTGTGTCTGTTCTCTCAAGTGAACAGATTTGGCTCTGAAAGAAATGAAGGTAGTAGATAATGCTATTATCGATGAAATACTAAGTGAATCGGATGTGACAAATGTTGATGATCTAGAGGAGATCGTGTTTGAAGGTGAAGGGGAGAAATCTAAGTATGTTCGAGAAGACGGAACGGAGTTCAATCCTTTTGATGATGACTGGCTTCAGGATAACATGGATGAGATCGACGAAAAGTTGAAGAGTCGTGATACATCTGATGTTCCAACCGACACTTTTGAAGAATGGAGAAAGCAGTTTTTGGCAAAGACTCCAGAGCCAGCTCTTCCTCCAGTTCAAGTCGACTATATGAAGTTTGAGAAAGATCGTCCTCAAGGAAGAATTCTCAGCTGGATGTTCGTGAAGGAATTACATTGCATGGCGATGAAGCGCGAACATGGTATCCAATACTTCAAGTCGCTCATTAGCTTACCAACTTTACCATTTTATGATGTTGCAGCTTTAGCGCAGTTAAATGTGATCAATCGGTCAAACTTTGAAGGTGTTACGCTATTCGCTCGCAAGCTAAGGATGAAATGTCGAAAGGGTTGGAAGGACGAGTTATACAAGCTACAGTTTCCAATGCACGAGCAAATCAAGTACACACTAGATCCAGACACCAACACTGCCCGTTACAAGCTTGTATACAAGACGGTGAAGGTTATGGACAAATTTCCGCTCATGCCAATGAAGCAAGACTTTCTTGGAAACATGGTGTTGTGGTGTTATGACTCAGACACCCATGAAGTTGTTATCGTCTTCAAGAACAACGAAGAAAATTTCCGTATGCTTGATCCAATATGGATCATGAACATATCCGCGGGTGACATCAAGACGTTCTTTCAACACGACATCTTCTACAAAGACAAGGACGCTCATCAAGCTTTGTTATTTCAGCGCGTCGCTTTTTTTTGTTATTATCGAGGGATTCACGCCGGAAGTTCATGGTTCGAAGCAGGGCATTAGAGATGAAGACCGAAGACCAAGCAACAGTCAAGGCGGAGTTTGTTGATACACTTTTGTGTCTGTCTCTTGTTCTTAGTTGCATCTGTAATTGTACGCTCTTTATTTATTGCGTCTGTAAAGTTTTGTTTGTGTCGACCAAATCAAGATATCCTCCTATCTTGATTCGGTACGATGTTTATAGTGTTAGTGTTGTAAAACAGTTGCTTGCATGCAAACTATTTGTGTTTTGTACTCTTGTTGTTATCTGCAGTTGTTGTCTGTTTGCAGCCTACCCACGAAGAACCTACTTCTTCGTGGGAGTAAGCATTTCACGAAGAACCTTTCTTCGTGACTTTTGGTTGTTCGTAGGATAGGCCACGAAGAACACCTTCTTCATGGGCCTATTTGTTCTTCGTGGCCCATTAACCTTCTTCGTAGGGTTACTGGATGTTGGGCCTATATAAACAGACTTGCACTTCACAGTTTCAGCAAGAGAGCACAAGAGAGAACACCCTGAGTCTGTATGAACATTGTGTGTATGTGTTTGTACTAGCTCTCCGCGGTTAATCAAGATAGTGAATCTTTGGTTACATTGTGTTTGTGTTACTTTGCTTTGGTTTGCATACTTACGTGGATTCCGCACTCGTCTGTGTGTTAATAACAAGAAAGTAGGTTATCTTGATCCTTCAAGTGGACCTACATTAATTCATACTTATCTCAAACAAGACCGAATGAACCTTCGTCTCTTCTTACTTTAATTCTTGCCATATTCCTTCAACTTACATCATCTTGTTTCAATATCTTGCGGCTGATTATCGTGACTTGCTACCTCTCCTTTCTTTTTCTTCTCGTGACCAGAAGTATTTTCCTCATGCTTCAATCACCAATAATCTCCTTCTTGAGCACCCTGCTGCGAATCTCTCTCTTATGCGTCTTCTTCAGCCCCACAGCCAAGGGCTGCTCTCTTACTCGAAATCGACTCTCAAACTAGTCTTCTCTTTCTTGCTACGAATTAGGTATGAGTCGGACTCTGATACCAATTGTTGGGTTATGAAAGCTTTTAATCACACAAATCTCAAACTCACATACAAATATGTTTTTGTTGTTTAAAAATAACCCTAATTTCATTCATGATAAAACTTACATTGAATAAAATAAATACCCACTAACTCACTAACTAATAATTAGGGCCACTAACCTATTAACCCCACAAACTCAATGTTGCTAAACACTTTAACATAAAAAAACACATGACTAATTAAAAATATTAACCCATAAAAAACATACTTCTATCGACCCGACTTGACCCGTCAAAATTAATCCAACAGTTATCATATCCGCAATGTGCTGAACCTTGACAAAAATCTCATAAAATATCACACGGTTACTAGGACTTGGATATACTTCTTCTATCATGTAGAAGATGCTCAACCTAAATTCATGGTTACGTTAGATAAATAAATGAATGTCAACTTCAAATCTATTTAAGTGACAGGTTAGTGAAGATGATGTGAAAGAGGGCTTCATGAAGTTACAAATATAATAGTTTGGGATGATATGATATGTGATGAGTTGGTTCAATCTCAGCCACACATATAGATTTCTATGGTTTCTCCATCTCACATGATCTCAAAAAAGTAATTAATGCTATTAATCTGCTAATGATATGAACTTGATAGATAATCTGAAACAGAAACAAATAAAGCAAAAGAGATAGTAATAGTGAACCAGGTTGTGTCTGACATAATTCGCACCATTAATGATCCGTGAATAACTTGATTGGTGTCGGTTAGAAGCATTGATGAAGAAGCCATCGAGATTAGATCACATTAATGGAGGTGGGTGATTGAAGAGTGACTTTCGGGGAGAAAGTGCGATTTCAAACGTGTTACACTGGTAAATATAGAAGATGCTCAACCTAAATTCATGGTTACCTTAGACAAATTAATGAATGTCAACTTCAAATCTATTTAATTGACAGGTTAGTGAAGATGATGTGAAGGAGGGCTTCATGCAGTTACAAATATACTAATTTGGGATGATATGATATGTGATGAGTTGGTTCAATCTTAGCCTCACATATAGATTTCTATGGTTTCTCCATCTCACATGATCTCAAAAAGGTAATTAATGTTATTAATCTGCTAATGATATGAACTCGATAGATAATCTAAAACAAAAACAAATAAAGCAAAAGAGACAACTAGAGTTGTGTTTGACACAATTTGCACCATCAGTGATCCGTGAATAACTTGACTGGTGTCGGTTAGAAGCATCGATGAAGAAGCCATCGAGATTAGATCACATTAATGGAGGTGGGCGATTGAAGAGTGAATTTCGGGGAGAAAGTGTGATTTCAAACGTGTTATTGATAAATGTAGAAGATGCTCAACCTAAATTAACTTAGAAAAATTTGTACTTGGAATCGCTACCATATAATTGTTTGGTTAATCTTAGACGTACATGTAAGTTTCTATCTCATATCCCATCTTTTACAAGATTCTAAAGATGCGTGTAAGCATTTTCTGGCGACATATACAAATCTTTAATAGTGTTTTGTGTAATCATAAGTACATGTATTATGTTAACGTTTTTTTTTTCGGATCTACACATCTATACTATATTATAATGCACGAGTAAATGAAATTTTAAGATATCCAAAAAGTAAAAACTTCTTCCCTCTTAATTTATATATACACCCTAAAATGAGGATAAAACACCAATTATATTTTAGCCCTTATTTTATTACAGTTAAATCCCTAAGTTGTAACAAAATTATGGATAATTAGTTACATTTTTCTATCTCTACAACAAACTTATAATTTTTTTCCATATTTTTGCTAAATTTTATAAACTATAATGTTTTTAAAAAAATCCAAATGTACCGTGCCGACCTATTCATTTTCTGTCGACGTTTCGATAGTTGTTGGTCAGCGTTAATGTGCGAATTAAAAGGTATAAGTAGATGATACCTTAGTGTATAAGTGATTAAAGGCCAACGTACTTGGTCATTATAATAGAATGTTTAATAGCTATAGAATTTCAAGTAATTAAATACCGTCAATCCCACATAATGTTTAATAACTAATTTGTTGTAGAGATTTATTTAAAAAATATATATGATGAGTTAAACTTATATAATCATTTAATGAGTTAAATAATTGATTCTTTAACATTTCCGTTTCAAAATTTTTAAAACTAAAACTATTGTCAAGTAATGGATTAAACAATTTCTTTATACTCTAGTCATACTCAGTAAATCCTACCAATAGCAAAGTTAAGGTAGATCTGAGAAGGATAAGATATAGACAACCTTACCTCTACCCCGTAGCAATAGAGATGATTCTTCCGATGAGACCCCGGCTCGATCTTTATACTTTATTTAAATTTTAACAAAACTTCCTAATTTAAAGAATTAGTCAAATGTGAAATGTCAACAAAAACCAACTCAAAACTCCTTCTTAAATCAATATGATAAAACTAACAAAAATTCCTAATTTAAAGGATTATTCAAATTTCAAAATAAACTAACAAAACTTCATCAATTAACACATAAACAGATGGAGCTGAAAAACCACTCCGCCCTTACTCCTTCCTTCTCCGCTTCTCACCTATAATATTCCACCTCTCCTCAACATGTATTTTAGAATTTTTGCGTACATACATATTCATAATTAACATATCTATGTGTTTTTTAATAATCAACATTTGAGTTTTAAGCTTAAGAAATACAGGGCTAAATAATTTATATTCGTTTTAAAACAAAATATTTAATCTTTAAAATGTTGACTCACACAGTACTACGATCTTGTATTTTTATTCGTAACCTTTTTTTAATATTTAACTATTCTTTTATCACTTAGCAATTTGCTATTAGTGTGTAATTTGTGAGTTGGATGGCCAAACTCACATATGATCATAATATATGAAATTATTTAAGGACACTAAGATTTTCATTTTTTTCACTGATATCTATTGTAATGTATCTAATAATAATTAATAATTGATTATAGAGAGAAATTTGTATTTAGAATCACAATTATATAAATTGTTGGAGCGTGAGTTTGTATACATGTGATGTAAACAAATTTATTGTAAATGTAATAAAAAAAAAAAGTCTTTCACCACTATAAACTGTTTCGAGTGTTAAGTTTTAAATACATCATACTTGCAGCGATGTAATAAACATATTTCTTGTTTATGTAAGCTCAATATATTTTAAAAAAAAATATTCATAAAAATAAGAGTGTCGCAGCCACCACACTCCCAACTTTTTCTAGCAAACCTACAAACTAAACATAAATATTTTTCAACCAAATATATCATAAGGTATAAATTTGATTTCTCTATAATTTTGTCCTCAAGTACTATTTGTAGTCGTTCAAGTCTTTTTAGGCGTCTTCCGCTATATGGACGTAACATCAGTGTCAGTAGGGTCATTTTTATTGGGTTAATCTTATAAAATTAAATAGTTTAGGGATTAAATTATTAGTATGGTAATTATATATTTGGTAAGGAGTTTTAATTAGGAAATAGTTTCTCTTTTTAGTTTTAGAGTACTTGCTCTCTAAGTTTAGGAGTATTATAAATAGAAGTTCTAGATTAGGATTAATGTACCTTCAACTTTTATATTAATCAAAGAGTTGTTTCTTGTTAATTCCATTGTTTGATTAAGTTGAAGAAGGCTGGTTTCCAACAATTGGTATAAGAGCTGTTCATCAAATTGGGAGGCTTGTTATCACTAAGCAAGTATGGCTCAACCGAGTAATCAGGCGTAAATAGGGGAATTAAAGGGAAGGAAAAAGGCTGTTGTGATCAAGAAGGCAAGTACAAGAGGGTTTGTTAATCAAACGGCAACACCAGGTTGTGTGATCAACAGAAGGACCGTAGCAATCAAGGAGTAGTGATTGCAGACTTGATCAAAGAAAAAAACCTAGATGTAGTGTAGTGTTAGATCGGATCAACAACAGACTTCAAAGGTGGTGAAGCAGCAGCTTTGATCAAGGTGGAAGAGAAAAGATGTTGTCGTGTTTGTGGTTGATAGTTCAAGTGTTTAGAAAAGTTTTGGGTATAAAGCCAAAGGAGTCAGAAAACATAGGGTGCGGTGTTGTGTTAGCTGCAACAAAGGTGTTGATGCAAAGGGAACACAAGAGACCGTGGATTAAGGTGGAAGAAATTCGGGTTTTACTCGACATTCAAGATCTTGAAGGAGCATTACAAGATAAAGGAGGTGATTATTGGATTATTCTTGTAAAATTTAATAGTTTGGGGACTAAAACCCTAATTTTTATTTGTATTTTAAAAACTAATAGAAAACCCTGATTATCCTATCAATTGGTTTCGAATTTAGAATAACGATATGATGTTTTTTGCTCTGGTTTCTTTAATTTTTGTATGTTGATATGATGTAGAACAACAAGCTATGATGTAACCTAGATAGGCTTGATTATGGTATCATGTTTTTTTTTGCATTTATTCTTACTGTTCTCTTTTGTAATCCTTATCAACTTTTTTAAAATCCGGTTCAAACCGGTAAGTAATACCGGTAGAACCGGGTAAACCGTCTGGTATACGTGGTTGAACCACCCCCAATCCGATACAATTTAAAAACCGGATTTTAAAACGTTATTAAGACTAAAGCTCGAGCTCGGTTCATGGTTTGTCATCTATAAATATATTTTTTTGTTAATTGTTAAAAATTAGTTAATTATTGTCTGTTAATTTGTTTTAGTGTCTTGGAGAAAAATATGTCGAGTAACACTGAGATTGAGGATGAAGCTAGTTCGTTTAATTCAAGTAGAGACCATTCTATAGTATGGAAATATTTTGATAAATTACCGGTTGACGAAAATGGGGATAGGAAGGCTACTTGTACCGGTTGTGGAAAGGTTTTCAGAACAAACAAAATAGAATGGCATTTAAAAACACATGGCTGTTAATATGCTATTAACTGGTTTATACTAGTGTACAACTAAAATTAAGACATTTTTAACAAAATCACTTAAGATAGCTAATTCTTTTGTTACATAGCCTGCTGTTTGAAAACTCATAGAGCTTGTTAGTACTGGAGAAGATGATGACACCAACTTGAGTATCACATAAAATGGCTAACAAGCTGTCAAAACTCTTGCCTGCGCAAGTGCCTCATTGTTTAGGCACTAAGTTGTAAATGTGTTGACTTACTACCGCTTTTGCAGCCGGGGAATTCGTCCTGAAAGCCGCCGTCTGAGCCCGGGATTAGATTCCGCAGTGGCTGCGATCTCCATGACATTCATCAAACAGTTGGTCTGCAGTTCACCGGTTTTGGTTTCTATAAGCTTAGCGAGAACTGGCAACTCTTTCATCTCCGTTAACAACTTGCTGTTAGCAAGATTATCTCTAGAAAACATCCATAACGCCTTCGCACAACACGTTTTCAACTCGAGTTTCAACTCAGACGGCTCGTTCTCCCTCTCTTTCCTGTTAATTGACCACTTCGACGAATTCGCCATCGAACCAAAATAATGGGTCGTTCATGGTTGTATCCTTCACTTACATGCTGGATACTTGACAATTGTCAATTTTTTTATATTTTAATTTTTTATTATTTTTATTATTTTAGTTTATTTTATTTTTTTTATCTCATCTTTACCCAAATCTATCCTAACCTAAACCCATTCTAACCCAAACTCATCTTGACCCATTATTCATCCGACCTTTTTTTTAATATACCTATCGTGACCCATACCCATCCTAACCCAAACTCATCTTGACCCATTACCCAAAACCACCCGACTTGCCCACTTTGCCACCACTATCTCCAAGTTTAAGAGTATTATAAATAGGAGTTATAGATTAGGATTTATGTACCTTCAACTTTTATATTAATCAAAGAGTAATTTCATTGTTTGATTAAATTGAAGAAGTCACTTTTAAAGAAGTGTGCAATGGTTCAAATATCTTTAATCATTACCTAATTATTATTTAAAAAAAAATAAGGGAGTAGCAAGAGAGAGATAGTGAAGGCTAGTTGGCATGGGTTTGCTCACCATTCACTAGTGAATTAAATCACACTTCCGACGAAAATGGCTTCAAGTGTTTACCTTCTATTTAAATGTTATGTTTTCAATCTTAAATCATTAACATCAAGTGCTATACATATTCTGAAACATTACTATTTCTACACATATGAGATTTAAGATGGCTAAGGTTTTTAATACAAAACAGATAGAAAACGTCATCACCAAACAAACATACATTCCATTTAGATGTTAAACTAAATAAGAAATCATCCTTCTCTGAACCGAAAACCATATTAAAAGTTTAAAACTACCATACGCATTGGCAAAAATCTGAGAAATGAACACATATCACTGGACAAAAAAATGTTCCTAGAAAACACAAAAATCATTGGTTACGAGGATGGATGGTGCATTTCGACTTGAAGCAAGAATAGAGAGATGTCGTATCCGTCATGGACATGGCCGGATGTTGCCATTGGGAGCCGTCACCACCGCTATTTTGTTGCACCTGAGGAATTTTTCCGATTGCAATCTCATGATTTCTTTTCACTTCACCGTTGTCAGGTGTTGGAAACGAGCATCCCATATGATTATCAGCTTCTGACTGCAAAGAAGTAAGCGAGAGTACGACCGGAGATAATAAAGGAATCACAGTTTTTGACATATCTTGAGGTTCTTTGCTAGGGAACTGATGGAGGTGGAGAGTAGCTGGAGCTTGTTTCTGGAGGCGTGTCGGAAGCTTTCCTTTGGAGACGCGGTTGTTTGCAACTGCTTCCGGGTTCATTGTATACGCGGTGAAGGTGGCGGCTGCGGTGGTGGTGGTGATGATGAAAATTAACGGACGGAAAATGTGGGGTTAAGAAGAGAAAGGTGAAGGAGGAGTCATGTTTTATAGAGTGGTTACTGCAATATAATGGTTTGTTTATTTTAATTCACATGTTTATCATTGCTTATAAACGTATATTTGGCGTGTGGGGCTGTTTATGCATTTACAAACGTTACGTTGTTTTTAAAAAAAAGATCAACCCTTTTTTATTGAATTTACCTCAAAAAAGTAGTATGGGGAAATAAAATGGATGAGTGAATGGAATGGATGGGGAAAAAAATGGACAACGGAATGAAATGGATCATTACATTCCATTGTGATGTTTGGTTACTCATTTGTGAACAAAATGAATTATTACTTTGTACAATTTGATAGACAAAAAAGACGAAATAACGAAACACCATTATATTAAAATCGACAAAAATATAATTGCCTCAACAATAGTAACAATTAAAACAACAACAATAATAATAATATAATGTTAAAAAGCTAATAATAAATTTTTTATATGTATTAATATTAGTAATAATAATAATAATAATAATAATAATAACAATAATATATTTTTTTCTATTCCTTGAATGAGTGGAAAAAAAACACCCCCTTATCAAGGAATGAAAATTGTTATATTTGTAAGGAGTTACATTCCTTTTAAATGTTCCATTCTATTACCACATAATAACCATACATGTTTATTTTCATTTTATTAGAATGATCTATTCTATTCCACCTTTTATTTTTTCATACCAAACGCTATCTTTATGGTTATACCATTTAAAAGCCAAACCTCACCTAAAAAAGAATTAACTCTTATTCTCTATGTGTACTTATTCTTTCAAGAATATATATATATATATATATATATATAAAAGGAATACGAAAATGAAAATGTTGTTTTTTGATAGACGATGCTCTTATGTTGTATGTTGTTGCTGTTATTATAATATTGCATGATAAAATTAGCATTAATTTGTTTCATGTAAAATAATTATATTGACTATATATTAAAATCTTTTCAATAAAGATCATATAATATCACATGATACGTATTTGGATGAAAAAAATACTTTTAATAACTGGGGTTTATTAGTTGCCCATACGTCAAGAATACAATCCTAAAACTAAATTCGCATATATAAGTAGGTTGTGTGATGTTTATAATGATTTCAATTTATACCCTTCATCGTGTTTTTTTAACTGTTCTTCGATTGGGTGGTGTTGTATAAAGCCATTGAGGGTTTTATCACGCTACATGAGCGCTACGTAGACTTCATGTCACATAAGGGTCTTTAAAGTCTCTCCCTTTAACTTGCAAGGAATAGGTTAAAACCCCTATTATGATTACCTAATTATTAATTCTCTTTTGTATATTTTAATCTATATACCATTTTTATTTAAAACAAAATTAAAGAAACATAATTTCAATAAAAGAAATAAAAGATTACAAACTACTTAAAAATAAAAATTACAAATTTCCTTGAAAAACAACCAACTTAAAAATAAAAATAAAAACCTACTAAAAACTATTATGGGAAAAAACTTCTCACGTATACGCCTCCAAAAGACGACTATATCTTGGTTGGTTGCTATAATTTGATAAAAAGATTACCACGACCCATTGTGGCGAAAACTTTTCACATATACGCCTCCAAAAGGCGACTATATCTTGGTTGTTTGCTATAATTTGAAAAATAAATTCATTGACATTAAAAGCATCATAATAAAAATAAAAAAATATTTTCTAAAAAGTTAGTGGAGAGATCCTCCAACATGTCGAGTCATGCTTGTGCCAATGCAAGTTCTTCGATAGGCATCCACCTCTCAATCGTTTTAGGAGCACGTTCAACATTCTCGCTCTTCTTACGGTGCCTTCTTACGCATCCACCTCTTAAGGAAGTGGGTTGGGTTTCGGGTATGTTTTGGATTTGAGATATGGGTTGTAGGTTTTGGGTTTGTGGAAAAATATGGTTGTTGATTTTGTGCGAAATAGTATCCAAAATAAACCGGGAAGCGGTGGTGGCGTTCTCGGATGAGGGGAGGTTGGGGTGGTAGGTGGCATCGGTTAATACCCAATCTCACCCGTTTATAGGTTTCTTCGGTACCGTTCTTTTTGCTCGTTCTTTGATAAATTGACCAAAACGGATTGTTGGGGTCCCACACGTTTTGCTTTATGGGAAACATTGTGTAAATTGGATAGTTTGTATAAAATTATTGAGAATAGATGGTAGAAATTGTATGGTTTGGGTAAAAATGGTTGGATATATATACTGTGAATATTAAAATTAAAACTATTTTTTTCTAAAATCCAACCGTTAGAGGCCGATAAAAAAGAGTCGCTAGAGCACGTTAGTGTGCCAACGATCCATCGATGGCGCCCCTAACCCTTGGCGCCTAGGAAATGGGGTGTGGGGCGTTATAGGTGCTTATGTGAAGGGACGCTCGACCACATCGGGTAGTCCTCTTATTTTATTCCTTTGAAGCCTACTATCTAAACAATGTATCAACACATAATTATTAACTGGTTTTATTAATTAATCTCACTCACTAATCATTTGACAAATGAATACTACATAGAGGATACGTGTTCTACCTACTATTAGTTTTCATATTAACTACAATTACCACCCATTGCAATGTGGTGGTGATTCGTTAATTATATATCATATTAGATGAAAGTCAAATGTTTCTTACATGACCGCAACCTATGTGTAAAACATAGAAAAGAAGAACTAAGTTGATCTCTGTCTCGCGCGTTGCGACAGACTTATCAAACGGGGGAAAATAGACGCGTTGCGACAGGCTTGTCAAACGAGAAAAAATAGAGGAAAAAACGTTGAACCCTAAATGCACGTTGTGGCTTGTTAACTCGGAAAATTAGAATGAAACGTTAAACGAAAAACTTGCAAAAGATGAAAAAGTTAAATTGCAAATGATGAAAAGCTTTGGGTTAAAAGTAAAAAAAAATCAAAGGGTTATATTTCAAAAGACAGAAACTTTTGAATTATAAGTGAAAAAACAAACTAATCAAAGGGTTGAAATGACCAAAGAATGAAACTTTAGACTTAAATTGTCAAAGATTGAAACTTTGGGGTTAAAAAGGAAAAATCCGATTTTTTATAAAAACTCCCAAAACCAATGGTAAAAACTACCATATGGACATACATGTTGCTTGTTTATAGTTTACAATAATTGAAAGTAAATTACAAGTTTTGTCTTTTATCAATCTATTTGTGTTTCTTCACGTTAAAATTAACGAGTTTTTTACTTAATATTTTAAAATTTAGTACGAAATGTCTTTTAAACTTGACCCAATTAAATTTTCTGTTAAATCAAAGAACGTGGACCCAGTACGAGAATATTAGTGTATTTTTCTTTCATAATGCATACCAAACATCCACCTTCACCATTATTTGACGGAGAACAAAAATTGATATCCACCAACTTCCACTTTTAATGTAATCAAACAGAAACCATACTTTAAATTTGAACATTAACAATGCATATGGTCTTAAAACAACCCATTTCTTACTTTCACGCGCATTATCAACCCTGGTCAACCCAATTTCATTCTTTGACAACAATTTCAGCTCATTTACTAACGTTTCAACATGTGATAATCACGAAGATCATGATTCAAAATCATTTGATTTGCCTCTTGTAGGTCAGTTACAGCATAATTCACACATTCTTAACAAGCTTACATCCTCATGTGCGTGTTCAATATCACTCTATTTAGGTATTCAAGTTCATTCATTTGTCTTCAAAATGGGTTTTTGCTCGAATGTGTATATCAGTACTGCTCTAGTGGATATGTATGGGTAATGTAGTGTAATATATGATGCGCAAAAGGTGTTCGATGAAATGCCTCAAAGAAATGTGATTACTTGGAATGCTTTGTTGTCAGGGTATCTTTAGGCTGGGTGTGTGGGTGTTTTGATCAGGTTGTTTGTGGGAATGCTTATGTTAGGGATATCTCCGAGTCATTATACGGTTTCAACAGTTATTGTTGGGTGTTTGGAGTTGGAAGCACTAGAATTAGGAGAACAAATGCACTGTTTATGTATAATATTTGGGTTTCTTTTGAATGTTGTGGTGGGTACAGCATTGCTTGAGATGTACTGGGAATGCCGTAGTGTTGACGATTCGGGTAGAGTATTTGACGATCTGCCTGATAAAAATGTTGTTGCTTGGACCTCCATGATCACTGTTTATACACAGAATCAACAAACCAAAAATGCAATGCGAATCGTTAGAAAAATGATGGGTTCGGGTGAGAAAGCAGACCCCATAACTTATAATACTTTATTGATTTCGTTCTGTGACCCAAAGGATATGATCCATTGTGAACAGATTCATTGTTGTGTTATAAAAGAAGGCTTAGAATCTGATCTATATCTGGCGGTAATGTTATTGAGTTTTTATTCGCAATGTGGTAATAGCTTACAAGACTTTTACAAGATTTGTTCAACTGTAACGATATATAAAGAACAATATATCGTGTAACGCCATCATTGCTGGTTTTGCGAACTTGGGAAATGGCGCCGAAGCTCTTAATTTGTTTATGGAAATGAGGCAGGTAGCCAGGCAGGTATTGATATCGACTTTTTACAATCCCAAGCATTTTAAAAGTTATAGGAGTTATGTCACTTCTTGAGGAGGGTACACAAATATATGCTCTTATTATTAAGTCGGCTCATGATTCAAGTATGAACATAGAAAACGGGCTTATTTCAATGTATGCAAGATGTGGAAAAATTAATGAAGCAAAATGTGTATTCTCATCAATGATTGACCACGATACGATATCCTGGAAATCACTTCTTTCGGGATATGCTCAACACGGATATGCTAAAGAAGCCGTTGAGGCGTTTGACTAAATGACAAAGACCAAAGTCAAAGTCAAACCCGACTTGACCACGTTTCTTATAGTAATATCTGCTTGTAGTCATGTAGGATGGCTAGAGAAGGGGATAGAATATTTCGAGTTAATGAAAAACGAAAGTTCCCGTGACCCATTGAAAGCCGAACTTGCATTGTGGATCTTTATGCTAGAGCTGGTTATCTAAATGAAGCAGAAGAGTTTATTAATGGTATACCGATAGAAGGGGGACCCGTAGAGCTATGTTAAGTGGTTGTAGGGTTCATGAAAACAAGGAAATTGGTCTCCGTTTGGCAAGAAAGTTTGTGGACTGTTTTCCTGATGATCCTACAGCCTATGTGCAGTTATCATATAATTTGTTGGATATTTTAGTGTAATTTGAGATTGCGTGTGACGTTCAAATAAGAGTGCACGCTTATTTGAATGTCATCGGGACTAACGGGGAATCCAAGGGGCAGCGCCCTTGGCGGGGTCCAAGGGGCAGAGCCCCTGGCTGGGGTCGAGCTGCCAGGTCAGCTTGGGGTCGAGCTGCCAGGTCAGCTGATTACACGACTTCATATTTATCCAAGCAATTCGAATTATTCCCAACATAATTTGGCCACTGATGGTTACAGGGATGATTCTGCTGGAGTGCGTAATCTCATGTGTGGTAAAGGAATTCAGAAAAAACCAGGTTGTAGCTGGATATAACTTGGTGACGTATCCATAGAGATACACTCAGGTTTCATACACAACATATAAAATCATGCTTACACACATGAATGCTGTCTACACAGGTTTTTCACCATCTTAACAGAACTCGTGTTTTTAGTTAAAAACGTCAACCTTGTTAAAGCTAAAATATGTTTGTAAGTTCATATTTTTTAAAATGAATATCAACAAAACTGACTTTTGTTGAACTGATTTAATATATTTGGTTTATGATTGAATAATTGATCATTATTGTGACTATTCATGTCTCATATACATTATTTTGCTCATGCTCCATTCCACGGTCGTAGTTTGTAACTTAGCCATAGTATTAGAAAACGTAGAATTTTATCATATAACATTGGAGTAAAATTGGAGTTGGAAAACATATTTTTATATGTATTTTTATTTTGGACAAAAGTCCTTTATCAAAATGCATCAGAAATTTAATTTCGGGCTAAATATGCACTTTGGAAACTTAAGGACTAAAGGTGTTTTTGTTCAAATTGAAACTGCAAGCAGTTGTGAAAAATGGAAATACGCTCCCAATTTTTTTAAAAAAAACCTGGACGAATTTTGATTTTCAGATACGAATCCCCAAAATCTCACGAATCAAAAATTTCCATACAAAAATCTAGAATTTTTCTGATTTTATCCGATCAAAGATTGGTAGCCACTCCAATTGTTTGATCTGATAGTGATTACACGACTTCAGATTTATCCAAGCAATTTCGAATTATTCCCAACATAATTTGGCCACTGATGGTTACAGGGATGATTCTGCTGGAGTGCGTAATCTCATGTGTGGTAAAGGAATTCAGAAAAAACCAGGCTTGTAGCTGGATATAACTTGGTGACGTATCCATAGAGATACACTCAGGTTTCATACACAACATATAAAATCATGCTTACACACATGAATGCTGTCTACACAGGTTTTTCACCATCTTAACAGAACTCGTGTTTTTAGTTAAAAACGTCAACCTTGTTAAAGCTAAAATATGTTTGTAAGTTCATATTTTTTAAAATGAATATCAACCAATAACTGACTTTTGTTGAACTGATTTAATATATTTGGTTTATGATTGAATAATTGATCATTATTGTGACTATTCATGTCTCATATACATTATTTTGCTCATGCTCCGTTCCACGGTCGTAGTTTGTAACTTAGCCATAGTATTAGAAAACGTAGAATTTTATCATATAACATTGGAGTAAAATTGGAGTTGGAAAACATATTTTTATATGTATTTTTATTTTGGACAAAAGTCCTTTATCAAAAATGCATCAAAATTTAATTTCGGGCTAAATATGCACTTTTGGAAACTTAAGGGACTAAAGGTGTTTTTGTTCAAAATTGAAACCGCAAGCAGTTGTGAAAAACTGAAAACGCTCCCAATTTTTTTAAAAAAAACCTGGACGAATTTTGATTTTCAGATACGAATCCCCAAAATCTCACAATCAAAAATTTCCATACAAAAATCTAGAATTTTTCTGATTTTATCCGATCAAAGATTGGTAGCCACTCCAATTGTTTGATCTGATAGTGATTACACGACTTCATATTTATCCAAGCAATTTCGAATTATTCCCAACATAATTTGGCCACTGATGGTTACAGGGATGATTCTGCTAGAGTGCGTAATCTCATGTGTGGTAAAGGAATTCAGAAAAAAACCAGGCTGTGGCTGGATATAACTTGGTGACGTATCCATAGAGATACACTCAGGTTTCATACACAACATATAAAATCATGCTTACACACATGAATGCTGTCCACACAGGTTTTTCACCATCTTAACAGAACTCGTGTTTTTAGTTAAAAACGTCAACCTTGTTAAAGCTAAAATATGTTTGTAAGTTCATATTTTTTTAAAATGAATATCAACCAATAACTGACTTTTGTTGAACTGATTTAATATATTTGGTTTATGATTGAATAATTGATCATTATTGTGACTATTCATGTCTCATATACATTATTTTGCTCATGCTCCGTTCCACGGTCGTAGTTTGTAACTTAGCCATAGTATTAGAAAACGTAGAATTTTATCATATAACATCGGAGTAAAATTGGAGTTGGGAAAACATATTTTTATATGTATTTTTATTTTGGACAAGAGTCCTTTATCAAAAATGATCAAAATTTAATTTCGGGCTAAATATGCACTTTTGGAAACTTAAGGAACTAAAGGTGTTTTTGTTCAAAATTGAAACTGAAGCAGTTGCGAAAAACCCGCCCAATTTAAAAAAAAAAAAACCTGGACGAATTTTGATTTTCAGATACGCATCCCCAAAATCTCACAATCAAAATTTCCATACAAAAATCTAGAATTTTCTGATTTTATCCGATCAAAGATTGGTAGCCACTCCAATTGTTTGATCTGACAGTAATTACACGACTTCAATTTATCCAAGCAATTTGAATTATTCCCAACATAATTTGGCCACTGATGGTTACAGGGATGATTCTGCTGGAGTGCGTAATCTCATGTGTGGTAAAGGAATTCAGAATAAAAACCAGGCTGTAGTGGATATAACTTGGTGACGTATCCATAGAGATACACTCAGGTTTCATACACAACATATAAAATCATGCTTACACACATGAATGCTGTCCACACAGGTTTTTCACCATCTTAACACAACTCGTGTTTTTAGTTAAAAACGTCAACCTTGTTAAAGCTAAAATATGTTTGTAAGTTCATATTTTTTTAAAATGAATATCAACCAATAACTGACTTTTGTTGAACTGATTTAATATATTTGGTTTATGATTGAATAATTGATCATTATTGTGACTATTCATGTCTCATATACATTATTTTGCTCATGCTTCATTCCACGGTCGTAGTTTGTAACTTAGCCATAGTATTAGAAAACGTAGAATTTTATCATATAACATTGGAGTAAAATTGGAGCTGGGAAAACATATTTTTATATGTATTTTTATTTTGGACAAAAGTCATTTATTAAAAATGCATCAGAAATTTAATTTCGGGCTAAATATGCACTTTTGGAAACGTAAGGGACTAAAGGTGTTTTTGTTCAAAATTGAAACTGTAAGCACTTGTGAAAAACTGAAAATACGCGCCCAATTTTTTTAAAAAAACCCTGGACGAATTTTGATTTTCAGATACGAATCCCCAAAATCTCACAATCAAAAATTTCCATACAAAAATCTAGAATTTTTCTGATTTTATCCGATCAAAGATTGATAGCCACTCCAATTGTTTGATCTGATAGTGATTACACGACTTCAGATTTATCCAAGCAATTCGAATTATTCCCAACATAATTTGGCCACTGATGGTTACAGGGATGATTCTGCTGGAGTGCGTAATCTCATGTGTGGTAAAGGAATTCAGAAAAAACCAGGCTATAGCTGGATATAACTTGGTGACGTATCCATAGAGATACACTCAGGTTTCATACAAAACATATAAAATCATGCTTACACACATGAATGCTGTCTACACAGGTTTTTCACCATCTTAACAGAACTCGTGTTTTTAGTTAAAAACGTCAACCTTGCTAAAGCTAAAATATGTTTGTAAGTTCATATTTTTTAAAATGAATATCAACCAATAACTGACTTTTGTTGAACTGATTTTATATATTTGGTTTATGATTGAATAATTGATCATTATTGTGACTATTCATGTCTCATATACATTATTTTGCTCATGCTCCATTCCACGGTCGTAGTTTGTAACTTAGCCATAGTATTAGAAAACGTAGAATTTTATCATATAACATTGGAGTAAAATGGGAGCTGGGAAAACATATTTTTATATGTATTTTTATTTTGGACAAAAGTCCTTTATCAAAAATGTATCAGAAATTTAATTTCGGGCTAAATATGCACTTTTGGAAACTTAAGGGACTAAACGTGTTTTTGTTCAAAATTGAAACTGCAAGCAGTTGTGAAAAACTGAAAATACGCTCCCAATTATTTTTTAAAAAAACCCTGGACGAATTTTGATTTTCAGATACGAATCCCCAAAATCTCACAATAAAAAATTTTCATACAAAAATCTAGAATTTTTCTGATTTTATCCGATCAAAGATTGGTAGCCACTCCAATTGTTTGATCTAATAGTGATTACACGACTTCAGATTTATCCAAGCAATTTCGAATTATTCCCAACATAATTTGGCCATGATGGTTACAGGGATGATTCTGCTGGAGTGCGTAATCTCATGTGTGGTAAAGGAATTCAGAAAAAAACCAGGCTGTAGCTGGATATAACTTGGTGACGTACCATAGAGATACACTCAGTTTCATACACAACATTAAAATCATGCTTATACACATGAATGCTGTCTACACAGGTTTTTACCATTTAACAGAACTCGTGTTTTAGTTAAAAACGTCAACCTTGTTAAAGCTAAAATATGTTGTAAGTTCATATTTTAAAATGAATATCAACCATAACTGACTTTTGTTGAACTGATTTAATAATTGGTTTATGATTGAATAATTGATCATTATTGTGACTATTCATGTTCTATACAGTATTTTGCTCATGCTTCATTACCGAACTCGTAGTTTGTATACATATATTAAAAACGTAAACTTTTATTAAATGGGTAAAATTGATGTAAATCATATTTTTTATAGATGGCAATAAACATAATGACTATGTGAAGTGATTTAATTATTTGTTTAGATTGTAATTATCATTATTGTGACATTCAGTACATATAGTAATTTATGCGATTGCTACATTACACGGATGTAAAGTTGACATTAGAGCAAGAATGTGAAAACATGTTGTTGTCATTATAATGATGTTATGAGTGAGAAAAATAATTTTTTAGATTGGGAATGCAAACGTTGTGACTTTGATTGGCCAAAGGACATCGTAGCATTGGAATTACTCATATTGCACTACATAGAGAGAAATTTCTAAAAGGTAACACTTGCAATTCTGTGTGGATATATGATCATTTTGTAGGTTTCGATAGGATTCTTGCTAGTATTAGTTAACTATATAAACAAGTTATTAGACAAAATATAACATTGTGTTAGTATAGGGTTAGAAGTGTAACATTGTGGTCTATATAAACCACATATAATGTAACCCTAATCACAACTTCAAATACAATACAATTCTCTGATTTAACTCAAGTACTTGAAGAACAAAGAATTTGCTTTATAGTATGCATGCTTTGCTTGTTAGTGCTAGAATCAGATTACTTAAAAGAACATAAATACAGTTCATTTTGTAGTACATGTGGTGATGAAATTTCCTAGTGGTTGTGTCCAAAGATCAAACATCTATGTTACTAATCATCAGGGAAACTAATACCTTTTTTCCTGGAGGGTTATAATAAAAAAATACATTTGTTGTTGTTCATTAGTTGCATATTTTTTAACGATCTAGTTTAAGATTTATTGGTGTAGTGTAGAGGAGTAATATTTTCCATTAAAAAGTTAGTTCTTTTAACCAATAGCTAATCATTGTTGGTACATGTAAGATTCGGTCGCCAAACATTTTTTTGTAGTTGCAGTTCTATTATTGTTTTCATTGATCTTTAGTGGATTTAATGAACGGTAATGCTTGGTTTAAGTTTTGAATTAAATATTAAAGAATCATCATTATAATGGAATATAATGGTCAATCTTCATTTGAATAAAGTGAATTAAGAACAAACCCAATGGACATATGTAGGGGAAGGGGCATCAATATCACTCCATTCACCCACTACCCTAAAACACCCACATAATTAAATTTTAAATTAGTACATGATAAAAATTGAAATTAATACTAAATGATAAATTAAACATTTATACATACAATTAAATTAATACATGCCTAAAATTAAAAATAATACATAAATAACTAAACATTTAAACACACAATTACATAAATATTGATTTAAACATTTAAACACAAAACTACATAGATTAATAAGCAAAGAAGGAATCGGGTGATGAGCAGTCATGATCACTATCATGCCCGCCCGACCTCTTGTATCGATAACTAGAGCTTTCGGGTGATGGATAGGTCATTTCTTTATCCGACCTGGGTATGTATTCCTCTCCGACATCAGTTTTCTACTCTTCGGTCCAAATTGGGAATTGAGGATGACGCCCCTCCCCGATTCTTATCTAGCTAATTGTAATTGACTAAAGGTATAATCATCTACCCATTTCAACTCTTCACTGTGGAATCATTAGGATGCTATGGACGATAGACTTGAAAATCTCGAGGGGGTGGAGGGTTTGGACGGCAATGAGATTGTTATCGGCCAAATGGTAGTGACATAGCATCCGACATGACTTTTTTTAATGACATGACATCTGATGTGGCACTTATTTAGTGACGTGTCATATGACGTGGTTTTTTGTTGATGTGGCATCTGATGTGGCACTTATTTAGTGACGTGGCATCTAAAGTTAGCTAATTGGGTTAGGGTTTAGTTAGTTTAGGAGTGTCATAGGAAAAAAAATTTGAAAGTTCGGAGTGGCACAATTTGTAAGATGGGATTGCTATCGTCCAAATGGTAAAAGTTAGAGTTATTTAAATCCAATATTTCATATTAAAAAGAAAAAAAAAAATCGTTTTCTTTATCACAAACTCTTTAACTTTTTTTGAATAATTTTTATGTTCTTTCTCAACACTAAGTAAAAAATTAAATATTCTAACTTCATAAACTTTAGTAAGTAAAAAAGTCAACAATATCAAATGGAATAACTATGTTTAATTATTTTGACGATATATAATTATGTAATTTATATTTTAATGATGCAACAATAAGAATGGATTAAAAACAAAAGGTGAGGATTTTTGTATGGCTAAAGAGAAAATGAATGTTTTTAATGCATTTGTATAAATCTGGTGTGTCGACCAACTATATGCATTTGTCGGTGCATTTAACACCTTACACCAGTGATGGTGTAAATTTAAAAAGTTTGCCACTTGGAAAATCTTGTCTTTTTTTCTTCGGTCTTCTCTCTAATTACCTCCTCTCTCATCTCCAGACAACCTGAAAAAGATATTTAAATTTAAATGGTCAAACAAAAAAGAATTTTTGTTGAACTACCATAATGTACCCGCCATAATGTACTCGTTAAGAACAATTTAAAGGGTCAAATAAAACTGAAAAAGAATCTTTGTTTGTTGAATGCTTTGGTAAACACATCTTATAGATTCCTCCTTGACTAAGTTAATGGTGTTTTCTTGGTTGGTAGTAAATTTGAGAGCCACTTTAATTGGCATATGGTTCTTCCATTATCAAAAAAGTATCTGGTGCAAAATTTCAACTTTTTCTACTTCACTTTTTAAACTTTTACAAGGTTCATATTTTACTATTAAATAAGTGATACAATTACATTACAAATTTGATTAATAGTAATTTGTTCTGATTGGTGTAAGTGTTTGGGCCACCACCTATTTTTTTTTCTACTTCACTTTTTAAACTTTTACATGTTTCATATTTTACTATTATATATGTGATGATTGATTGGTGTATGAATCATCTTTCATTTTAATCAAATCACTTTTATATAAAAAAATGTTTACATATACTAATATTTTTCATGAATAACATGGTTGTGGCCGATATTTATGGATACTTATTTTATTTTAATTAATAAATATAGAAGTAAAATACATATATTAATACTTAGATCATTACGTTTCTAGTGTCTCTAAGTAGCTTAAAGGCACGACCATACATCAATTTTCAAAACAACCATAGTCCATATACCCATATATGTTTAAATCTTGCCATCCTGGGAGCAACCCCTCCAGAAAAATACAAAATCACCACCCACATCTCCTTCGCTTGAGATCAGCCTCCGTCCTCCCCGTCACCCACCTCCCTCTGCCTTGTTTTCTACTAGTACTGCGTTTTTTTTTCTGTACTAGTTCGGAATTTCTTAGTGGACCGGATCCAACCGCTCCCAACTGCCCGAATTTTTCAAGGACAAGCTAACTACATGTAACCAGACAGTTGCTACCTCCAAATCCTGGCTGAACTGGTAGGACCTGACAGTCAATCAGGCAGTGAATACATTAATTGGTTTCAGTTTTCATTATAGCAGAAACACTTCTCATAGGCCTCAAAACTATAGCAACCATTGTTGTTTTTGAAATGGAAACTAAGATGACACCATCGCCTCTCCCACAATTATGCCGCAAATTTTCACTTGATAAGATTCTCTCTGCCACCCAGAATTTCGATGATGCATTGGTCATAGGGGAGGGTGCATTTGGTAAGGTGTATAAAGCTACCATCACTATCGAAAATGGGGTAACTATTATGGTTGCCATCAAGAGATTGGATTCCGGTTCCAACCAAGGAGCTACTGAGTTTTGGGCTGAAATTGAGATGCTTATGAAGTTGAGGCACTGTAATCTTGTGTCTTTCATTGGTTATTGTAAGGATGTCTTAGAGATGATCCTTATCTACGAGTTTATGACACATGGAACCCTTGATGATCATTTGCACAGATATGGTACTAGGCTGAGTTGGGTACAGCGACTAAAGATAAGCATAGATGCCGCAAAAGGATTGCATTACCTTCATACCGGAACAGGCACCCAACATGGAGTCATACACCGTGACGTCAAAAGTACAAATATTTTGTTGGATGACAATTACGCTGCTAAGATATCAGATTTTGGATTATCCAAAATGGGCCCAACAGACGCATCAGATGCCTATGTCAAAACGATCGTTAGGGGTACATTTGGCTATCTCGATCCAGAGTATTTTTTGACCGGAAAGCTGACAAGGAAATCAGATGTGTTTGCCTTTGGGGTGGTGTTATTCGAGTTGTTGTGCGGGAGGGTAGCCCTGGATAACCGTCTTGACGAGGGTGAGAGCAGTTTGGTAAAGTGGGCTCGTAAATCTATTAAAAAAGGGAAAGTGCGAAATATCATTGATAAAAAGATCAAGAGTCAGATCTCTCCAAAGTGCTTGAAGAAATTTATGCAGATTGCATATCGTTGTCTGAGTAGTAAGACAAAGAAACGCCCTGAAATGGCGGAGATTGTGGTCACTCTTGAGTGTTGTCTGACACATCAGAAAGAATCCAACAGCCATGTAAAGAAGCCAGCTGCAGGCATATTGTCATTTGCTAGAAGGATTAAATGCCCCTTTATTTCACCTGAAGTCAACTCTGGTATATATATATTCAGATACTCTTTTTAATTCCCCTAAAAATACTTGTTTACCTTTAAATGTGTTCCTCATATTTTCCCCTTCATAGCTCAAAGCCATGGAACGGTCAATGAAGACACCACTGAACACAGGTCATCAACGAATGAGGATGGTTTGAATCATGTTCCAGGTAGTGTATCTCGATTTTGGTTTATGTAAATTCAAATCTTGTATTTGTTTGATCGCGTTGTCATCAAATGTTAGTTTATGTATGAGTATAACGTGTTTGATGATTTGTTTCAGCGAATGGTGGAAAGGAAAATGATAAGTCACAGCTGCCAGCTTTTAAAGAGTACAAGCTAGATCAACTTAGAGCTGCAACCTGCGGGTTTTCTGTGGAGAATATTGTCTCTGAGCATGTTGAAAAGGCGCCCAATGTTGTCTATAAAGGAAAGCTTGAAGATGATGATCGCTTGATAGCAATTAAGCGGTTCAACAGATCATCTTGGCCTGATAGTTGCCAATTCTTGGTATTCCACCTAGTATCCATCTGTCATTGTCGAAATTCATGGTTCCATTGGTCAATGGTGGGCACATGGTGACTAGCACCTTGATGGGCCCTTTTATGATTTTTGTTAATTTGGGTGGTCAATCTTCATATGTATGCTTGTGTGCTCAGTTTGATATATGATACGAATTAATCATGTGTCAATTGGGTTATAGGATGAAGCTAAAGCGATTGGACAACTTAGAAGCCAAAGATTAGCCAATCTATTGGGATGTTGCTTTGAAGGAGATGAAAGATTGCTAGTCGCAGAGTTCATGCCTCATGAAACTTTATCCAAGCATCTGTTTCATTGTGAGTTGTTAATCAATATTCATTGCAAACCATTATAAGTTATAACCAACTTATAAGGTATAACTTAATCTAGGGGAAAGCCAGCCATTAATATGGGCCATGCGTTTACGGGTAGCTTTGTATGTGGCTCAAGCATTAGACTACTGCAACAGCAAAGGGAGGCCTCTGTACCACAACCTTAATCCTAACAGGGTCTTGTTTGATCAGGTAATTATGCATCATAGATGGCAAGATTGACAGGTCGAAATATTGGGTATCGAGTCAGGCAGGGTTAGGGTTGAACGTGAGGCAGGTCAAGTTAATTGATTCGTATTTCTGACCGACTCCTTTGCCCTTACTTTTACTTTTAACTACTTATTATGCTACGACTATAAAAACAGTCATGTTGGAAATAATAATCATAATATTTGAATAAAGAAAGTTAGAAGGTTGTGAACTTCTTCATTTGACATGTTTGAGACAGAATACAACCCAATCTGATCCATGTACAGGTTATTAGACCATATTATTAGTCTGAGCCCATGGGCCTAGCTTAGTTTCTAGGGTTTCATATATTCTCTATATAATGTAATCCTATTAAACCATATTATTAGTCTGAGCCCACGGGCCTAGCTTAGGTTTCTAGGGTTTCATATATTCTCTATATAATGTAATCCTATTGAATCAATAAAGCATTCAGTCTTTCACAATCTTAGATGGTATCAGAGCCAACCTAGGCTCTATATCGTTTCCGCCGGGTCACACATAAATAACAAAACCCTAGCTGTCACCACTTGATAAAAACCCTAGGCAGGGCGGCGTGCGCCACTGTTGCCGCGCCCTGTCCGGCTTGCTGTTTTTGTTTCTTTTCCCGTTTATATTTTCTTATTTTCCGTTTGAAATAAAGTCTCGGCTTCGATTCAAGATTTCAGCCATCTCACACGTGAGAATTTATTATTCCAATCGCCACACATATGATGCTACGGCCTCATCTTGTCGATTCCGCTTCTCCCTCAAGTTGCTTTTTGCTGTCGCGCCGCCGCCGCTTAATGGACTACGTAAAGGTTATTATTCTTGAATGTATTTCGATGATTATTATTGAATATCAAGACCCTTTAAATAGGGTGAAATACAGCCATGAAATTAGGAAAAGATATACACAGAGAATACAAGATTATCTCTAAATAACTAACTAAAATCTATTCCTAAAAATACAATTAACCTGCATATTTGCCATGGCAGCACTCAAATCGGATGGACAAAGAGGATTATACGTCGGCTGGGTGAAACCGGGTGGAGCGTATTGAGGCGGAGAGAAGCCGGTGTACTGCACTTAAGGAGTCGACTGCTGATCAGATTGTTTGTTAGGGCTCCATTGCTGCTGAGTCGGGTACGGGCATGGAGGAGGTGTCCACCAGGCCCAATTTGGGAAGCAATTCGGCTGTCCCTGATATGCGGTCCATGGGGACTGCTGCTGAGACCGTCCTCTGCCTCTGCCACGACGATTGGAAGCGCCACCGCGTCCCCTGTTGCCCCGTCTATTTGTGGAGGAATAGGAACCCTCGGACTGGTGGTTCGAATTTGCAGAAGCGGCTGGAGATGGTGGCGGCGCTGCTGCAGCCGCAAGTACAGTGTTGTGGGAGCCCTTTTGAGCCTCAATCCATATGACTTCATCATTAAGCATCGCTATCGCCTGGTCCCGATCGACACCCTGCTGGTTAATTAAAGATGCAGTGGTGTTATATTCTGCGGGAAGACCCCGAACAAGCTGAAGAACAAGTCTTGATTCAGAAACGGTCTGATCAACATCAGCCAATTGACTTGCTAAATCGGATAGTTGTTGGCAGTAATCATCAACCGAAGAGCAAGCGGTCAACGTAAGATTGTAAAACTTTGTCTCAAGCGCCGCAGCGCGAGCCTTTTTATTGCTCAAGAAAATCTTTTCGAGCTTTATCCAAGCCGCTCGAGCAACCGTGGTATCCATAAGGCTCTTCAGAAGATCATCCGAAATGATGCTATAGATCCATTGAAGGACCAATGCATCGAGTTCTTTCCATTGTTCGTATTCGGGTGAAGTTTCGGCTGGTGGTGCTGAATCGTCGATGTGATTAGATACCTTATATGCAACAGCATGAAGGCGAAAAAGTTTGACCCATGCTGAATATGTAACCTTTGATCCGTCCAAAGTCTGAATCTTAGATTGAATATTCGTTACAGAATAAGCAGGATGAAGAGAAACAGGTTTGGTCGATGATTCAGGCTCACTTCCTTTCGTCATGGTGACGAGGAACGTATCCGGTTAAGTATTGGGTTCGGAAAAAAAAGGAAGAAAGAAGAGGGAGGATATCAGAACCGGTTATGGCTCTGATACCATAAAGGTTATTATTCTTGAATGTATTTCGATGATTATTATTGAATATCAAGACCCTTTAAATAGGGTGAAATACAGCCATGAAATTAGGAAAAGATATACACAGAGAATACAAAGATTATCTCTAAATAACCAACTAAAATCTATTCCTAAAAATACAATTATACTCGGCTGGCTAAGACTACGGTCCCTCGCCGCGCCGCCTGCAGGACTACGGTCTGCCGCCGCGCCGCTGTTTGCCGCCGCCGCCCTGCCGCATTGGATGCCTCTTTTAGGATTACGGGATCATTCAAAACTGTGGAGTCTCTTTGAAGATTATGGATCACAATTAAGACCGCTCTTTTTCTTTATGTTTTTCTTTCGGTCATAGCTTTTGGTTTCCTTCCGCTTTGACTGCGGGGGAGTATTAGACCATATTATTAGTCTGAGCCCACGGGCCTAGCTTAGGTTTCTAGGGTTTCATATATTCTCTATATAATGTAATCCTATTAAATCAATAAAGCATTCAGTCTTTCACAATCTTAAACAGGTAAATGGATTGTAATTTTCACCTCAATTACAATTAATACTTTTTTTGGAATTGTTTTAATATTTGTGTCTTATGTTCTTATTGTGTATATGGTAGGAATGCAATCCAAGGCTCTCTTGTTTTGGCCTAATGGAGAATAGCCAAGATGGAAAAAGCAATATCATGAAGTTAGCTTTCGTCCCTCCAAAATGTATGAGAACAGGTATAACAAATGGTCATAACTAAGAGTAAATTATTTAATGGCATTTTGGTGGTAAAGTTAACTTATGATGATTATCTTGTCTGGCAGGTAAAACAGAAAGTGTAATTTACAGCTTGGGTACTATATTAGTCGATCTTCTGACAGGAAAACATATTCCCCCAAGGGATGTAAGTTTATTTGACTTTTAATTTGTGAATTAGAACCAAGATTTTAATAATTTCTTTAAAGTTTAATCATCATTTAGACTTCATAAGACAATGTCAACAAACTAATTATATAAAGATAACTTATTACGTTTTCTGGCAAGGGACATGTATTGAATTTCATAAATAATAACTGTTGGTAATCTTAACTATTCATTTCCTGAATAATCGGAGTTTGCATACGATTAAAACATCTAGTTAGCTGACAAAAATATTTTAAAAGCATTCTCTCTCTTCATCTAAAACACCCCTAAAGCTTTGAATAGCAGCATAGAAACTAAACCATGAATCCTTAAGCACTTTATGTTTGCAGGCACTTGATTTAATAAAACAGGAGAATTTTACGATGCTGATGGATATATGTTTAGATTCCTCTAATGGTGAAGGAACCGAATTAGTTAGAATTGCATCACGTTGTTTGCAATATGAACCTCGGGAGAGGCCCAATGCCGAATCGGTGGTGGCTGCCCTTACTCCTCTTCAGAAACTAACAGATGTAAGTACACACTGATCGCTCCTCTAAGGTACCGAAAAAAAGTTACAATATTACTAACACTAACAACTGTGTTAATATTGAATGTGAATGCATTATACAAAAGAGATGGTACAAATATATAGAGTTAACCTAAGGACAATCAAAATAACTATACACTAAATTGTCTAATATCCCCCCCCCCCCCCCCCCTCAAGTGAGAGGGTGGCGGTCCAATGTGAAGCAAACAACGTAAGTATTGAAATTGACTACTGGGAAGACTTTTAGTACATATATCAGCCACCTACCTGAAGCTTGGTTGGAATAAACTTGGTATATAATTTGTCAGAGGACACAAGTTTACGTATGAAGTGATAGTCTAGATCAATATGTTTTGCCCTTTTGTGAGAAACGGGATTTTGTGTAAGAAAAAGAGCACTGCAATTGTCACATAAGATGGTCGGACGATCCGCAGGTAACACATGTAGTTCTTGTAAAAGATGTGTCAGCCAAACAATTTCCGCAGCGGTGTTTGCCATAGCTCTATATTCGGATTCACAACTAGAACGAGCAACTGTTGGTTGTTTCTTTGCACTCCATGGGATAAGATTGCCCCCCAAGAAAATAGAGTAACCATAAGTTGACCGACAAGTTTCCAAACAACGAGTCCAGTAAGCATCAGGGTAGCCAAGAAGAGAAGTGTGTGTGGGATGACTATTGTGAAGACCAAAGGGCAAGAGTGCCCTAAAGATATCGAAGAATGCGCTTGACTTCCTGGTAGTGAGCAATGGTTGGAGCATGCAAGAATTGACTTACTTGATTTACTACATATGAGATATCCTGTCACACCCCGACCCGCAGCGGAATAAAAGTCGGGGCATAATTGGGTTATCACCAAAGCTCATGATGTTTACTAAGATGTTTCATATTTATTAAATTCAAATTACAAACTTAAATATCCAAAACAAAATTCATACAATTACAAGAAAATGAAACTACTTAATTATTCCAAAGCATAAACTTGTTTATTCTTTTAGGCCTTCCTAAGTGTTTCCTGTCTCAGCTGGATCACCTGTATCATGTGTAAAACGGGGGAGATTTTGGGTCAACAAAAGTTGGCGAGTGAACCTTGATAAAACATTTTTACTAATTTCTTGTTCTATTTAATAAAGAAAATTCGTGCAATAATCACATGTGAGCAAACATATATAGATAAACAATCACAAACCACTTTGGATGAGTATATGACATGAATGATGATGTATGTGAGATCAAGGCTCAATCAAACGGAGCCGATCTAATGAGGCTCCTGATGCTCAACCCGTATCCCACGGGGAACTGATGGGCCTAATGAAATGCGTGCACTGAAAACGATAAATCCAATCTACATATAATTCACACAACAATTGATACACATTTGATCACGGATATGATGTATGCACAAGTGTTTAAATAAAATAAAAGAATTGTACGACACATGATACACCCCAAAACATGATTAAAACGGGAAATTGGTAGAGATTCACTCACAGTGGGAGCGTTCTTTGATGATGATGAATGCGCACGAGTTTACGATTCAACCGACGAGGGAAAAACTAACCTAAATAATAACGAAATGATTCGATAAATAAATAAATTTTATTTGAGATTAATGTTTTTAATTAGTGCTCTTAATGAGATTTTTAGATTTATTTTTGTGAGTTTAAAGAAATTTTCTAACTTTAAGAATCTTATTTTTAAGTATTTTTAAAAGATTTTTCAATTAAATAAATAAGTAAAAATATAAAAAAATGGGTTGACTTTCTGTCAGGTCTGACCGGTCTGACGTCAGACAGTGTATTTCAGGAGGTGCACGGGATCGAACTCGGGACCTTTCGTTTGTGTGCACGCAGCTCTACCAACTGAGCTACGTGTCTAACCCGAAATATTCTATGTTTTAATTATATATATATATATATACTAACTAACTTTAACCTTGTTTAGTTTTTATTAAAAATGTTTAATAAGGCCGAACCGGTTACAGAAACCCGGACTCGAACTCGGGACCTTCGGTTCGAGTGCACACAGCCCAACCAGTTGGGCTGTGTGTCTAATCTGCTTAACTACTGGATTATATTCCTCATATATACATACTGTGGGTTGGTCTGAATAGGTTTTAAAAATGTTGGTTTTATTTCAGAAAGTCGGTAACATGCGTGATTCGAACTCGGGACGTGTGTATTGTATTTGCACACAGTCCACCGCTGGACTGTGTGTCTAACCCGGTTAAATATCCGATTTTAATTATACTAATACACATATTCAACTTCATCTTCTTCACTTACAAAAATACAGAACATATATCTAACCGGAAATTGTTCAAAACAGAATCTGGTTGTCTGATTAAGATTAATACATGCTAAATAATGGATTACCAAAAAGAGTTGAGAATTATACCGATTAGGAGTAAAGCTTCGGTTTTCCGGTGATATTCCGGCGAGTGCGAGGACTTCTGCCGACGTGCTCTGAAAGGACTAAAGCTTCAGGATGAGAGTGCGGTTCTGAGTGAAATGTTTACAAGGATTTTGAGTGGTATTTATAGGATGAACAGACCGATTGGATATCGATTTTTGGAGACAAAAATTTACGGTCAAGATTTCAATTATCGACAGAAAGGTTCTTGACCCAATTGGATGTTATGCAACGGTTATAACTGATGTCGAATTCAGTTTATACGTTTCAGTCAAAGGAAAATAGCCACAATTGCGGAGTTTCGGTTTTTCTCCGGTTATTTCGAGTTCTGAATGCGCGGCCTTGCAGGTTTGACTTTTGGTTTTTAAGTGTTATTTGCTTCAGTATTTATCACAAAATAAGTGTGTGGCGGTGTGGCGTGGTGTGTGTTTGTCTTTGCGGGAGACCCGGTTCGAAACCCGCTACCCTATTATTTATTTTTTTATACTTATTATTATTAGTTATAAATTATGGTTTTTAAATTCTAAAATATATATTAATTATGTATTGTTTAAAATTAATCTGAACAATAAATACGCAACGAACTTATAACTGAATATTTGATTAACAAACGAAGCGGGTTTTGAAACCCGTTTTTCAACGAATGTTACAGTATCCCCTACTTTTGTAAATTTAATCCCGAAATTTAAGTGGTAGTGGTAACTGGAAAAAGATGCGGGTATTTTTCGTGCATTGAGTCTTCACGTTCCCAAGTAAACTCGGGTCCTCGTTTTGACTCCCAACATACCTTGACAATTGGAATACGACTTCGCCTTAAACGCTTCTCTCCGAAGTCCATGATTTCTACTGGTCTTTCAACGAAGTGCATCGATTCATCGACTTGAATGTCTTCTAGAGGAATATGAAGATTTTCATCGGCGAGGCACTTTTTCAAGTTTGATACGTGAAATGTGTGATGAATTCTATTGAGTTCTTCTGGTAGGTCAAGCTTATATGCTACAGGACCTACTCTTTCGAGTATCTTGAAAGGTCCTACGTAGCGTGATTCTAGCTTGCCCTTCTGGCCAAAACGAACCACTCCCTTCCACGGTGATTCTTTTAAAAGTACTTGATCACCAATGTCAAACTCCAAGGGCTTTCGTCGTTTGTCTGCACGCTAGAAGATTGTTTCGAATTTGAAGAACCTTGTCGGTTGTTTCTTGAATTAATTCTGGACCGGTGATTTGCGCTTCCCCAATTTCGTGCCAACATACTGGAGATCGGCACTTACGACCATATAAAGCTTCGAAAGGAGCCATGCTGATACTTGAATGATAGCTATTGTTGTACGAAAATTCCACTAATGGTAGGTGAGCATCCCAATTCCCTTTGAAGTCTATGACACATGCTCACAGCATGTCTTCGAGGGTTTGGATGGTGCGTTCAGATTGACCATCAGTTTGAGGATGAAAAGCGGTACTGAGGTCTAATCGTGTACCCAAGGCGGTTTGTACGGCTCGCCATGTTCGTGAAGTGAAACGACCATCACGGTCTGAAATGATGCTTAATGGTACACCATGACGGCTTACGATCTCGCTGATGTAGATACGAGCTAACTTCTCGTTCTTGAAGTCCTCGCGAATCGGAATGAAGTGAGATGACTTTGTAAGACGATCGATTATTACCCATATGGTGTCATACCCACTGGAGGTGCGAGGTAACCCGGTAATGAAATCCATGGTTATGTTTTCTCACTTCCATACATGTATTTCGGGTTGGACTAGAAGTCCTGAAGGTCTTTGATGTTCAACTTTTACTTTGGAACAGGTAAGGCACTTGGAAACAAAAACAACGATATCCTTTTTCATGCCAGGCCACCAGTAGGTGTATCGTAGGTCTTGATACATCTTGTCGGCTCATGGGTGTACAGAGTATCGTGTTTTGTGCGCCTCATCATGAGGAAATCACGAAGGTTATCGCGATCAGGAATCCATATGCGGTTTAAATAGTATAGAATGCCGTCGGATTTGGTTTCGATTTTGAGTTCAGCTCCACATGACAGCTCATCGCGTACATCATTTTCTGTTACAGAAACATGTTGAGCTGCTCGGATTCGATCTTTGATGTCGGTTATGATTTGCGAACAGAGAAGACGAATGGAGTTCGCATAACCTTTTCAACTGAGCGCATCGGCCACTACGTTTGCCTTGCCAGGATGATACCGAATTTCACAGTCGTAGTCGTTGAGAAGTTTGACCCATCTTCGTTGCCTCATATTCAACTTCTTTTGGTTGAAGATATGTTGGAAACTCTTGTGGTCAGTGTATATTTCACACTTAGTACCGTAGAGGTAATGTCTCCATATCTTGAGAGTGAACACAACGGCTCCAAGTTCCAGGTCGTGGGTGGTGTAATTCTTCTCGTGAACCTTGAGTTGCCTAGATGCATATGCTATCACTTTTCCTCTTTCTATTAATACACAGCCTAGCCCTTGCCCTGATGCGTCGCAATATACTACAAAGTCATCGCAACCTTCAGGGAGTGTGAGGATAGGTGCGTCACAAAGTTTTTGCTTTAGAGTTTGGAAGGCCTCCTCTTGCTTAGGTCCCCATATGAAGGGCTTTCCTTTATGAGTCAAGGCCATGAGCGGAACAGCAATACGGAAATTGGCAATGAAGCGTCGATAGTAACCAGCCAAACCGAGAAATGACCTAACTTCGGTAGGGGTACGTGGCGCTTGCCATTCCTGCACTGCCTTGATTTTTGAAGGATCAACATGAATTCCCTTGTCGTTGACGACATGTCCAAGGAATTGTACTTCTCCTAACCAGAATTCACATTTTGAGAACTTAGCGTAGAGCTTTTCAGTCCTTAAGAGTGTAAGGATGAGTCGAAGGTGTCGCTCATGATCGGATTTAGACTTGGAGTAGATAAGAATATCGTCGATGAAGACTATGACGAAACGGTCGAGGTAGGGTTTGCATCCCTATTCATTAGATCCATGAAGACAGCGGGGGCGTTGGTTAAACCGAATGGCATGACCATGAACTCGTAATGACCATAACGAGTCCGGAAGGCGGTTTTTGGGATATCTTCTTCGTGCACTCTGAGCTGATGATAACCAGAACGAAGGTCGATTTTTGAAAAGCAGGTGGCACCTTGAAGTTGATCTAGAAGGTCGTCGATGCGAGGTAGTGGATAGCGATTTTTAACCGTTAACTTGTTGAGTTCTCTATAATCAATGCACATGCGAAACGTTCCATCCTTCTTCTTCACAAAGAGAACAGGTGCACCCCAGGGCGATGAGCTGGGATGTATGAATTCTTTGTCAGTCAGCTCTTGCAGTTGACTGGCCAGCTCTTGCATTTCGGATGGGGCTAACCTATAAGGAGATTTTGCGAATCGATGCGAAATTCAACTTCTCTCACCGGAGGAAGTCCTGAAATGTCGTCGGAAAGACTTGTGGGAATTCTTTCACAACTGGGATATCTTCAAGTTTTCTTTCCTTGTTTCCCTTTTTTGACGACGTTGGTTAGGAATGCGACATAGTTTTTGCGGAGATACCTTCGGCATGGAGACAGGACATTAATTTGAGTCCTTTCGAAGGGGTTTCCCCAAAAATACGTAGTGTCTGATCGTCTGTGAGAGGAATGCGAATGAACTTTTCGTGGCACACCACTTCAGCGTGATGCTGGCTGAGCCAGTCCATACCAATTATAACATCGAAACTTCCCAACTTCATAGGAATAAGGTCAATTGGAAAATCGTGATCGTTAAGGGTGAGGGTACAATTGCGTATAATAGAATCTAGTGAAACGGGTTTTCCGTCAGCAACTTCCACAGTTAGAGACTCGATGAGGTTAACACGAGGTTGGTCGAGGATAGGTTCAAATTCTAAGGACACAAAGCTCTTATCCGCACCAGTATCGAATAATATGGATGCATAACTACCATTGATGAGAAACGTACCGTTGACCACGTTGTTGTCAGCCCTGGCTTGGTTGGCGTTGATATTGAAAGCTCTCCCTCTGGCAGGTGAGGGAGCTTGATTAGCTTGGTTTACCGGGTTTGCGTGAGCTTGGGCATGGATAATGTTCACTAGGCGTGGACAAGTGTTCCTGAAGTGGTTTGGGTCCCCACAGTTGTAACAGACTCGCATGGGTTGTATCATGGGGTAGTTGGGTTGGTAGTAAGGTTGGGCTACGTGTTGTGCAGGTGGTAGAAATAAGGGTTGTTGGGCTTGAACCATTATCTGATTTTGAGTTTGGGTTTGAGGTTGATTGCGGTTCATTCGCTGAAGGGTACGGCAGGTTTGGATGGTGTGACCCGCACGGCCACAACTCGTGCAATGTTAGCAGGGATTTTCGGGAGGGTGATGGTATTGACAGCGGTTGCATTTTGGGTGTGGGCCGGTATATGGCTTTTTGAATGGTGCAGCTGGAGGAGCAATTTGGGTGATTGGTGCAGCAGTGATAAGAGGGTTGGTTTGAGTGACAGCGAAATTCTTGCCATTACGTTTCCTCTTACCAGCAAACTTTGAGGATGAGACTGGGTGGTTTGTAGTTGGGGTCTCTATGGGTGCTTTCTTCTTTTCATCTTTGAATTTGCCGTTTCGAATGCGAATTTCAGTGAGTTCTGTAGCTAACTCCATCGCGGCTTCAAGTGTTGCAGGCGATGTGCTTAAAACCAAATCTTGAATTTTCGAGGGAAGACCTCGAATGTAATGTTCAACCAAGCGGTACACGGGGGTGAACAAATTAGGGATCATCTGGTTCAGCTCGAGAAATCTCTTATTATAGGAAGTGTGATCTCCTTCCTTTTGTTTCAGTGAGTGGAATTCGTCTTCCAGCTTTTTGATTTGCTTCTTGGACAGAAGCGTCTTGTCATGAGTTCCCTTAACTCTTCCCATGTTAGGGCCATGGCATCTTCAACTCCTCGCTTACCTTTTTCCGTGTTCCACCAGGTAAGGGCTACCCCAAACAGTCTTCCAGTTGCATAACGTACCTTACGGTCCTCGGGACAATCGCAATTGAGGAAATGTTTTCCATTTCTTCAAACCAGTGAAGGAGGGCGGTAACACCTTCGGTCCCTTCATACTTTGGGGGATCGCAAGATTTGAAGTGTTTGTAGGTGCACTTGGGGGTTTTGGAAGGAGGGTTGGCGACGCTCTGGTCTTCTTGGTTGGGAGGGTTGATGGGATTAGCGGTGAGAGCTTGTTGAACTTGAAGTACGATGTCAGGAAGTACTGCGGCCATTTGTTTAGAAATTGTGTGGCCAAGCGTTCACTTGACTTTCCTGACTTTCTTCCTCCACGTAGATGCCTAGCCGACATCTACAGGAACATATATAGGAAGATTGTGAGTTTAAGAATTTTCTAGGAGTCATGTGTCGTAAAAAGAATTAAAAAAAATAACATAACTGACAATAATTTAACTACATCCATAGGATGTCTTGGGTTTGCTCATGTTTGGGCCTCCAATGTCCCCCATACCATCGCCTGTGTAGTCATGTGGGCCCCCATGACTGTTGGGCTTGGTAGGATTCACATTGGTGTCGGCGGATTAACACTCGCACTACCCGAATGAAAATCGTAAAATATGATTGCGAGTTGTATAGTAGGAGGGTGTCCCCGGTGTAGACACAATGACAACTCAAAGTGGGGTTAGTTCACGCGACGTTTGGTATAGCATGCTTTGGCCTAATAGGTCTTTCGTACTCTCATCGTTAGTCCCCAGGTAGGCAAACTAATCCTTTATTTTGGATTTATACGAATGCCAAGCCTAGACAGGACGTTCCGACTACCGGTACTCGTACCCTTCCAGTTACTACATGCCCGTCATGAGAACTCACTTTGATGTGATTTGAAAAATACAAAAATCATTGCAAAAATCATGGAAATCGTGAGGTGTGTGTTCTCATGGATATGATATGTTATGAGGATATGATTCATGATGAGCATTGCATAATAACATGTATTTGTGAGCGTGCTTAAATAACATTGAGTGTGAAAATAAACATAAAACATATGAACATCATGAATTTTGTATGTAACGCATAAACAATTTAAAATTTAATCAACTATAGTATAGGCTTCTAAGGGTCTAATAACCTATCCTATATCCCTATAGTCACAAGCTCTGATACCAATCTATCACACCCCGACCCGCAGCGGAATAAAAGTCGAGGCATAATTGGGTTATCACCAAAGCTCATGATGTTTACTAAGATGTTTCATATTTATTAAATTCAAATTACAAACTTAAATATCCAAACAAAATTCATACAATTACAAGAAAATGAAACTACATAATTATTCCAAAGCATAAACTTGTTTATTCTTCTAGGCCTTCCTAAGTGTTTCCTGTCTCAGCTGGATCACCTGTATTATGTGTAAAACGGGGGAGATTTTGGGTCAACAAAAGTTGGCGAGTGAACCTTGATAAAACATTTTTACTAATTTCTTGTTTAATTTAATAAAGAAAATCCGTGCAATAATCACATATGAGCAAACATATATAGATAAACAATCACAAACCACTTTGGATAAGTATATGACATGAATGATGATGTATGTGAGATCAAGGCTCAATCAAACGGAGCCGATCTAATGAGGCTCCTGATGCTCAACCCGTATCCCACGGGGAACTGATGGGCCTAATGAAGTGCACTGAAAACGATAAATCCAATCTACATATAATTCACACAACAATTGATACACATTTGATCACGGATATGATGTATGCACAAGTGTTTAAATAAAATAAAAGAATTGTACGACACATGATACACCCCAAAACATGATTAAAACGGGGAATTGGTAGAGATTCACTCACAGTGGGAGCGTTCTTTGATGATGATGAATGCGCACGAGTTTACGATTCAACCGACGAGGGAAAAACTAACCTAAATAATAACGAAATGATTCGATAAATAAATAAATTTTATTTGAGATTAATGTTTTTAATTAGTGCTCTTAATGAGATTTTTAGATTTATTTTTGTGAGTTTAAAGAAATTTTCTAACTTTAAGAATCTTATTTTTAAGTATTTTTAAAAGATTTTTCAATTAAATAAATAAGTAAAAATATAAAAAAAATGGGTTGTCTTTCTGTCAGGTCTGACCGGTCTGACCGTCAGACAGTGTATTTCAGGCGGTGCACGGGATCGAACTCGGGACCTTTCGTTTGTGTGCACGCAGCTCTACCAACTGAGCTACGTGTCTAACCCCAAATATTCTATGTTTTAATTATATATATATACTAACTAACTTTAACCTTGTTTAGTTTTTATTAAAAATGATTTAATAAGGCCGAACCGGTTACAGAAACCCAGACTCGAACTCGGGACCTTCGGTTCGAGTGCACACAGCCCAACCAGTTGGGCTGTGTGTCTAATCTGCTTAACTACTGGATTATATTCCTCATATATACATACTGTGGGTTGGTCTGAATAGGTTTTAAAAATGTTGGTTTTATTTCAGAAAGTCGGTAACATGCGTGATTCGAACTCGGGACGTGTGTATTGTATTTGCACACAGTCCACCGCTGGACTGTGTGTCTAACCCGGTTAAATATCCGATTTTAATTATACTAATACACATATTCAACTTCATCTTCTTCACTTACAAAAATACAGAACATGTATCTGACCGAAAATTGTTCAAAACAGAATCTGGTTGTCTGATTAAGATTAATACATGCTAAATAATGGATTACCAAAAAGAGTTGAGAATTATACCGATTAGGAGTAAGCTTCGGTTTTCCGGTGATATTCCGGCGAGTGCGAGGACTTCCGCCGACGTGCTCTGAAAGGACTAAAGCTTCAGGATGAGAGTGCGGTTCTGAGCGAAATGTTTACAAGGATTTCGAGTGGGTATTTATAGGATGAACAGACCGATTGGATTTCGATTTTTGGAGACCAAAAATTTACGGTCAAGATTTCAATTATCGACAGAAACGGTTCTTGACCCAATTGGATGTTATGCAACGGTTATAACTGATGTCGAATTCAGTTTATACGTTTCAGTCAAAGGAAAATAGCCACAATTGTGGAGTTTCGGTTTTTCTCCGGTGATTTCAAGTTCTGAATGCGCGGCCTTGCAGGTTTGACTTTTGGTTTTTATTATAAGTGTTATTTGCTTCATTATTTATCACAAAAGAAGTGTGTGGCGGAGTGGTGTGGTGTGTGTTTGTCTTTGCGGGAGACACGGGTTCGAAACCCGGCTACCCTATTATTTATTTTTTTATACTTATTATTATTAGTTATAAATTATGGTTTTTAAATCCTAATATTTATTAATTATGTATTGTTTAAAATTAATCTGAACAATAAATACGCAACAAACTTATAACTGAATATTTGATTAACAAACGAAGCGGGTTTTGAAACCCCTTTTTCAACGAATGTTACATATCCGGCCTGGTGATTGTAAGATACTGAAGAGCACCCATGATAGATCTATAATGTGTGACATTAGGAAACACATCACCTGTAGAGACTAAACAAGCATTGGTGCTTAAAGTTGTTGGGTGTCGGTTTGGCATCCAACATCTTAGCACGGGTTAGTATATCACTAGTATATTTCGATTGATTTAAGAATAATCTAGTTGAGGTATAAGTAACCTCAAGCCCAAGAAAGTAGTTGAGTTCCCCCAAATACTTAATGGCGAATTCATTATGGAGGCGAGTTATAAAGGTAGTAAGAGTATGTGGGTGATTACCGGTCAATATAAGATCATCCACATAGACGAGAAGATACATGACACATGTCTCTTTCTTAAATACGAAGAGAGACGGATCAACACGACTACAGAGAAACCCACTATGAAGAAGAAATGTGATTAGGCGAATAAACCATGCCCTGGGGCTTGTTTGAGACCATATAAAGCCCTGTTTAGTTTGCAGACGTGATTTGGGAACCGAGGATTAATAAAGCCCGGCGGTTTCTCCATGAAAACACATTCGGTTAGATGACTATGATGGAATGCATTGTTCACATCTAATTGGTGAAGCTTCCACTGTTTTATAACTGCTAAGGATAAGAAAGTACGAACATTGGTGGCTTTTACAATGGGACTAAAGGTGTGCGAAAAATCTAGGTCCGGAACCTAACTAAACCCTTGAGCAACAAGGCGGGCTTTATGGCGCTCAATGGTGCCATCAGAATGAAACTTGGTGCAGAATACCCATTTAGATCCCACGACATTGCGGTTAATGGACGAGGAACAAGCGTCCAAGTGTTGTCGCAGTGTAAAGCGTTGATTTCATGTTGCATAGCATGAACCCATTTGGTATCTTTGGAAGCATTGTTGAAAGTTTTAGGATCAGAAGCGGCAAATAGGGCACGATGAAGCGGTAAAGTGGTTGTATAAGATAGGTCAGCATGGTGACGGGATTTGAAAATACCGGATTTAGCCCTGGTGATCATGGGATGAGTCGGGAGAGGTGCAGAGGAGGGGTGGGATAGGGCTGACGGTTTGATGAGTAGTCGGTGAGGTGTTAGGAGTGGAGGGTGGGCTGGAGGCTGAAGGAGTGGATGGAATGGAATCGAAGATGAACTCGTAGTGGGTGATAGAGGTGATGTGGGAGGTTCGGGTGATGTGGGTGGGTCAGGTGGAGGGGGTTGGTGATAGGTTGGGTGGGATTTGGTATGGGATAGTTGTCGACGCATAAAGTGCAGGGAGATGAAACAGTAGTGGGTGTGGTTTGTGGGTTTGGGGAGTTATTTAGTTGTGAGTTGATAGGAATAATATTAAAGGATACATCAAGAATGGTGGTGATTTCAAGTGCCGAAACAGGTTTGGCTTGGATTGAAACATCAAAAGGAAAGCGGGTTTCATCAAATCTAGCATGTCGAGTTACATAAACACGAGAGGTGCAAGGGTCCAAACACCTATAACCATTAAATTTGGAACTATACCCAATAAAAACACATGGTAGACTTTGTGGTGCAAGTTTATTTGGTGCAAAGTCGCGTAAAAGAGGGTATACTCGACAACCGAAGGCACGTAAGGAAGCATAAGTGGGTCTTTGATTATATAAAATTTCAAATGGTGATTTACCATTTAATAAAGGAGTGGGTACCGATTAATAATATAAACTCCCGAAGAAAAAGTATCACCTCAATAGGATGTTGGTAATTTAGCATGAAATAACATAGCCAACCCGGTTTCGACAATATGTCGATGTTTCCTTTCAACCCAACCGTTTTGTTGAGGAGTGTATGGGCACGACATGCGATGAAAGGTGTCATTTTGTTCAAATAATATCCGAACCTTATGATTAGTGAATTCAGTCCCACCATCACTTTGAAATATTTTTACTTTTCTTGAAAATTGGGTTTGGACGAAAGGAATAAATATGGACAAGGCATTATAAAATTCAGATTTTGTCCGTAAAGGATAAAGCCAAGTAAACCTTGAAAAGTCATCTATAAATACCGCATAATAAACAAAATCACCAACTGATTTGATTGGCAAGGCTCCCCATAAATCACAATGAATTAGTTCCAACGGTGCGGATGCACGTTTTGTATTATTATAAAAAGGTTGTCGTTTAACCTTGGCTAATTGACATGGAGAACAAAGCCCCAGTTTAGGCTAAATAGATGTCAAAGACAAGTGTCCATGTTTATTTAACATAACAATAGTATCAAAAGCAACATGCCCTAAACGGGAATGCCAAATTTCAAGGAAGCTTTGGGACAAGAGATAAAGCAACCAAGGCATCATGCTTGGCATGTAGAACATATAAGCCGTCTTCACGGCAACCCCGGGCTAAAACTTGTTTGGTTTGACGATCCTGAATGTAAAAATAGGGATGTGAGAATAAAACATCAATAGAATTATCTTCGGTTAATTTGCTTACCGAAAGCAAGTTTTTGGCGAGATTAGGCACAACAAGGACATTTTTAAATCAATGGAACCAAATAATTTAGTGTCACCTGTATGGAATATTGGAAGAGATTGACTGTTACCAAATAAAAAACCCTTAGCATTACCTTGTGAAGGAGTCTGGTTGGTAACATCATTAGGAGATTTGGTCATATGATCTGACGCACCTGAGTCACAAGTCCAATCAGGAACAGAATTATAAACATTACATTGGGCATGAAAGGCATGAGCCAATTGCTCATCAGTGGGAGTTGCAGAATTTGCAAAAGATGCAAGCTTAGGGCATGCAGTTGCATAATGCCCTTGGGTGTGGCATAACGGACAATGGGGAAGTCTTCGAGGGCGGGAATTGAAAGCTCCACTCCTGTTGGTGTTGTGGGTAATACGGTTTCTTGTATTTGGTGAGTAGGAGATTTGATTTATTTGACATGAGGAGCAGGAGGGCCACGGTTAGAATTGCCTCTAGCCAGGCAGCCATAGTTTCGATGTGCACTAGCCGTTAAGGCAACAGAGGGTTGATGAGTGCCATGAAGAGCTTTGACAAAAAACTCATGGCTTTCGGCATGAGCAAGCAAATCCGGGAAGGTTGGAAGCGGGCGAGCGGAACGAACCGAGGTCGAGAAACTTTCAAACGAGGGACCCAACCCACATAAAAACCAATGGAGTTGATCGGTTGGATCACCCGGGTGGCCAATAGCATGAAGTTGATCACAGATTGTTTTGAAGGGACGACCAAAGTCGGAGACCGATCTGTCACCTCTTTGAATTAGCCGAAGATATCACGCAAGTTTTGAACCCTTTCAACGGATGAATTACTGTATGCCGCCTCAAGAGCGACCCATATATCACGGGCCGAGGGAAGCCCTACAACAACCGACAGAGCCTCTTCAGTAAGAGAGGCGTTAAGAAGTATAACGATACAGGATTTTCAATGGGTTTATCATTCGGCAAAACAGTTTTAGGTGGAGCCGATTTGGAGCCATCGACATGAGGAAGCAATTGTGAATATGACAGAAGTGGTAACATCTGTGTTCTCCAATAGTGGTAATTGGAGGATGTGAGTTTGATGGTTAACATATGAGCAAGATTATTCATGGGAAGAGGATCAGATGACGAGGACAATGCCATGATTTTTGGAGAAAAAAAAAACGAAGCTGAAACGATGGCTGTTGAATGAGAAGAAAAGAAACAGAGAAGAAATAAAAGGATTCAAAGAGAAAAAGATAGGAGGAAGGGAAAGGATTGAGAAGAAGAAGAAGGGATAAGGCTTGGGGAAGATCAACCAAAAACTTTCAGGCTGATACCATGCGTTAATATTGAATGTGAAAGCATTATACAAAAGAGATGGTACTAATATATAGAGTTACAATTTACATATAAGGACCTGGAAGAATAAATAATTTAACCTAAGGACAATCAAAATAACTATACATTAAATTTTCTAATAACAACCCTTTATTATTATTATTCGAATCTAGTTTTCTTGTTTTAATTTAGTGATTATCCAACAGGCTTCATCCCTTGTACTGCTGCAAATTAATAAGGAACATACACTTGAAGATGCTTGCTCAAGAATGGATTTAACCTCCATACACGAGATACTACTAAAGACTGGATATCACGCCGATGAAGAGATGGCTAGGAATGAGGTATAGTTTCAAACAAACATGGTGGAATAGTTTAGAATACTATGTTAATACATGATCACCATGAACGGATAATCTCCTAAACGGTTGTTGAATTCGTTTGTGTTTATTATTCATTCATTTATTTGTTTGTAGCTTTCTTTCAAAATATGGAATGAATGGGTAAGAGATGTGTTACAGAATATGATTCTTGGGGACTTGGCTTTTCGAGACAAGGATTTTACTATTGCTATAGAATGTTACACAGCTGTAAGTAAAACAATGATAAAAAAAATCCTCATGGTTTCTAGAAGTGGCAATTTCAACTGTTTATTTCTGAATTAATGACTTGATGTTTTATTTGCAAAGGGTTGAAAGTCGCCCCATATGTCATAAAACCCCTTACATCATTTTAGTTAAAGAATTTGGTTATAAAGTAACTTTAGTAATCATATCTTGGATTTTGCAGTGCCTCAACTCTGAGATTATGAAGTTACCGACCATGCATGTAAGGCGTGGTTTCAGTTATTTGATGAAAAATAATGCAGAAGAAGCATTAAAAGATGCGATGCGAGCCCAAGTGATGCATCATGCACGGTCAAAGGCATTTTATCTCCAGGTTGTTGCTTTATCTAGACTAGGAATGGATGGAGACCCCCATGATATGCTTAGAGTAGCCGTTTTGTTGGATTTGGGAACAAAAAGAAAGAAAATGCGCACGTAAAGTATTGATTGGTGGCATGGCTCGGGATCTAACGGGTTCACTGGAACACAACACCCGGGAATTTTGTTTATATGTTTATTCTTTTGATTATGTATTAACAGATTCAACCAATGAAAAGGAGACACCATGCAAATAAGTCTAGGGATCTCCACCACGCCCGTTAAGGGAACTTCATGGAAGTAATGGTGGATTTGTGAGTTGGCTAGTGAAGGTGAGGGAGTCTAAAGATGGACTCCTGCCACGCTAATCTATTCTCATTTCCAGGACTCCGAGTTTGGCTCGAATCTTACATAATCATAACAAGTTCACATCTAATTTCCCTTGTCTCATGTGGTTGGCATATTGTTGTTGGCAGCCGTTATAGGTTGTGCAGACATGAAAAAAAATTGACAATAGAATAGTTTTGATTTCAAAATCTTCTACCTTAGAGAGAGCAAGAGGACGTCACAAGATCGAGAGGTTTTTTTTCGGTTTAGGAACGCAAAAGTAAGCTTTTACTCACAATATCGTCTTTATTCTCTATGCTCATTGGAATTTGACTTTACCTTGTAATTGAATTTTGTACTTCACAATTTGATAATTATAATCCATGTCATTTTGGTGAACATAAGCACCAACAGACCATCAACATTTGATGACCAGCCAAATTTAAAATAATTTTTAAGGTTGGTGCTTGAGTTGATCATTTGTAAGTAACTATGTGGGTTTTCCCGCGTGTTGTTGCAGAAATTTGGTTGGCCCATTAGAGCATCTACAACAGTGGTCGAAGTTCAAAATCCATTCTAGCCTAGTCAGTATGCCACATCATTCCAAAGCACTACCATTTCAAACCCCAATTTTTTTCCCACAACATTAAAACATTCTAAACCTTCACATCACACCCCAGATTTTACACTAAAAACAAAAAGAAAAGGTTTGTGAGTGTGTGGGGCACCATTTCCAAACCAGGGTCGAACCTCCACAACGAAAGGGTGGTCCGAATTATGCAGTTTGCTTTTGGACGAGTGTTCCCGACTTCACCGATGTACATGCCCTTATATAAGAACTTAGTTCACTTTCAATTAAAATAAATAATAGAACAATAATGATACTTTCGTTATTCACAAGGAAAACATGTAGTACAAAATCATAGACAAAATAAACTATAATAATATGTTAAATCAATATTACATAAAGGAAAAAGATTCAGACCAATGTCTTCAGCAAGTTCTTGGCTGCGGAACGAGCGAACTAATCCGTTAGCGTTGGCTGAGGATTCGTATTTGACACAGATCCCTTAAAACAAATTTCACGTCTGTCCTGAGACGAATGCGTCTGTCTCCCAAGGTACAACAACCAAACAACATGTGTACTGTATTATAGATGGCTCTTCTACCCAGGATAACACTAGTTATTTAGTGTTTCGAATTTATGGAAAAAGATGAAGATGTGAAGGAGGTTTTTGAGAGTACTCCTCTAAGTTAGAGACTCGTGTATACGTTATGTTCGTGTATTTTAGAATGAACCACCATGTTCATTCTTATACTCACTTAAATTAAATAAGAGCTAATTCAACCCAATTAATGTTGTAACTAACAAGATAATCAGTCTTGTAATAAATGGGGTTTAATCTATATATAAATGGATTTAAATGGTCAATCAAAACTGTCTGTTTTCATTCATAACATGAGTTGAAAAAGTCTAGGGTGTCAACTTAAACAAGTTGAAACAACCTCAATAATCAACAGCTTGTTTTTTTAATCAAATACGTCCCACTTAACCACACAAATCCTTATTATTACTGGTATTATATATAAGAATCCAACCCCCACTTTACTAAGCTTCTATAACCTCAGACTCGACATGGCGATCCCAATTAAGAAAGCGTTGGTCTTGGTTTGGATGCCCCAAGCAAAAAGCGGTCCAACCCCTTTTTTGATAAGCGATACCTTTCTCTGTTCAAGTTATAAGGTTGTAAGGATATTTTTCAATCAATCCCTATAGGGATGAAAAGAGAGCGTCTAAACAAAGTCCTACGGGGATATAGAAATAGAAACCCTTTCTTCGGCTCTTCTGCTGATCGTAGACCATCCTTTGATTTCAAATCAATAGATTCATTAAGCAATTCTTGAGTAAACTAATAGAATTCAAAGAATTAGCGTAGTGTTAGGACTCAAACTCCTGCTACAGACCTTCTCTCTGCTCGTCTAGCTTGCGCTACTCCTTTTTCTTTCTCAATATAGTCCCCTGGAAATAGAAATGAGCTAGAGCTCCTAGTCCTTTCTAAGGTACAAAATGGCTTAGTTGAAAATAGTGAGACTAAGGGGCAAGCTGCTTACTTGATAGTGTAAGGAATCTATACCCTTTGGATGGATGGAATTAGGAATCATACATTTGCTAGCTGGCAACACAACCTTTACCGCCCCAAAAAGATCTCAAGTGATTAGGTGGGGACCAGATTCGAACCTGTAGTCTTCATATCATGATCCTGATGAGTTGACCATTCCTCCACCCCGCTTCATCCATTCCCATTCCAAAATGCCCTTCGATCCGAAAGGTGTGTTAAGCATATAGTCATTGTGGTTACAGATGGATTATGTTTCCATTAGACTAAGAACCTTCCGTCTAAGAAGCCTGCTTAACTTCTCCCCCTCCCTTTCCGCTTATAGAGCAGTTTGCTAGTTTGCATTCATCTGAATCTCTAACACTAACATGTGACAATCACCAACTTCATCACTACCTTCTTGTGACATATCGATCGGGTTCCCACACCAGCTCTAAGTTAACTATTTTAGAGCACTCTCCCTTTCTTATTTCTCCTAGCCTACTCAAAAACTATTTAGGAAGGGCTACCATTATATATAAGTCATGAGCGATAGCGCAGCCAAGCTGGATAGGCTTTTTTTGTCAAAAGCCCCAAACAAGTTATCTTATGGCAGACAACAAAGGCAAGCCTACCTCAAATGATCTCATAAGTTAAGTAAAGGCATGTTTGCATCGAAACTAAGAGAAAATAAGTACTACTAGACTAGACTAGTAGTTGAGTGCCCCTTGTTGTTTGAATCTTGACCGGGCCCGAGCTTCCCAAGCTCTATGTTGTCAGGGAACTCTGCAAGGGTCTCACCACCTTCTTTATTTACTATATTTGAGTCGTTGGAGTACTTTGGGATTATATCCCGCACCGAGGATTTGTGCTTGTGGGTCGTGGTGAATATTGCAGACCAGCGGATCTGGTGATTGACAATCATTCGGACTTGGTAAAGGTTGTTGAGACACATGTAGTAGGACAAAGGACTTATCGCGATGCCTGCGGACCAATTTACGATGTCTCTGTCGTTGGCGTTCATCTAGCAGGCCATGTCGATTGGACAGGATCTCCTTCAGCTAATGAAACCTCGATCCTGAAGCCTTCTAAGTATCTTTTTGATAGGCGCCTCTATTTGTATGGGACTTCACATTCGATAGATCTCACCCAATCTCCCTCTCCTTCCCCCGCCGCCTTCCGACCCAAGGGAGTATACAATGACGACTTCCAGACACTCATACCCGATCGTGAGATTTCCTGTTGGACGTCCGATGGCACTTTACTCCGACCTGATCTACGTTTTTACTTTTATATCTTTTAAACTTTCAAAACTTTTATCAAAAATTTGGTTAGATTAGACGTTAACGATAAGCCAGTATTAAAAGCTCTTGTGTCCTTGGACGATCTCGGTATCTTACCATCACTATACTATGTCCCCGATGGGTGCACTTGCCCTAACGTGTGTAAAGTGGTGGTATTGTATCGTGTTTTATAAATTTAAAGCTTGATCTACGAGTAAAAAGTACCCAAAATATAACAATATTTAATAACAAGCTCGCGAGACGTCACTCTTGTAGCACACTTAAAAAACATACTTGGTCTTAAACATGAAAACACATATATAATTTATAATACACTTATAAAACATACTTAAGCCTTAAATATAAAAGATGTTACAACACCCTTGAAAAGTCTACCAGTGAATGTTGCGCACATCAGGAGATTGCAGCGCATTATGCACTGCTGTTGCAAGCACTATAAAACCAAGAGTAGATTGAAGTTCCTATATGGACCGATCGTACGGACACTAAAGCCAGTATTACCAAGGGGGACTGCACTAAACTTGTGATAGTAAAAATTTGTTTAGCATTTTCTTATGACTAATTTATATTTACATGAAGCTTGTCATATTTCGTCAATTGGTCAGAGGGTTTTACAAAGGTAATTACAGATGACCCTCTGACAGCACCAAGTGGCATAGACTGGTTGCCATTTTCACAGTATGTTAAGGCAGCAATTTTTGGTGAGCAAAATCTCTTTCAGGTCTATCTTGACCCAGCCTGTTCATTATATATAAAAGTTACCCGTTACTCAACCCGACCCGCTTGCTACTGGAGGTTGACCAAGGCTTAGGTATTCACAGCAAGTTCCCGTTTTTAGCAATCACCGACTAACAATGACTAGATTCATACGGTTTAAGAAGGTAGTGGTAACCCGTGCCACAGAGAAATATAGAAAACGCCTTCTTCCTATATTCTTAAACTTAATCTGCATTTGCAGATAAATAATTGATTATCAAAGAACTTACAACATTAAATAATCTAAATATTCTCACTTTGTATATAAAAAATAATCACAACCCTAACTCTCTTTTCAATTGAGCAAGTGCAGCTTCAATTTCATCTATGTTGTCTTCAATACTGCTTCCTTTACTACCCTCATTACCGCTACCATTTCCGTTTCTACCCTTACCAGAAGCCGCAGGTTCTTCATATCTACTCTTTGTTTCATCTTCCGTATCCGTTATATTCAGCTCCTTTTCAAGAAACTCCACAAATTCTTCCCCGATTTCCTATCAATAGCAAGAAATTTAGTAACTTTATCAAACCCGTTATTCGTTACATCAATTTACGTAAAATCTTACGGCTAATTCCTCCCATAAGCTCTTTGGTTTTGCTTGTGAAGGAGCACTTGCCTCCCAGTTTCTATATTCTTCTTGCAGATCTTTAAGAAAGTCCCCTATAACAAATAAATTCAGATTTCAAGAACAGATAACATAGATTTTATTTCGACGACGATTTTTTTTTTTTGCCGAAAATTGTACAACTTTTTTACTATATGTGTGACAAAAGATGTATCTACCTACTGATATTTGGACATCCCTCAAAAAATTACCTGCAGTTCAAAGTGGTTAAGGTATGAGGACATAAATCTTTTTACAAGTGGGACCCACAAAATGAAAATGTTGGATAACCAGAATGAAATTGAAGGAAGTTTATAATTTACATTATGCACATGTGAGTTCAGTTAAGGTAACTTCAAAGGACATATAAAGTGCATAATTGCTTTAGTGGTAGTTTTTAGAGTTTGTGCAGAAAGGAACACATGTAGATGCAGATAAGAAAAAAATAATAACAAGAGTTAAATGCTTGGTTGGTCCCTGTGGTTTGCAAATCTTGCAGACTTGGTCCCAGTGGTTCACTAATTACACACTTGGTCCCAGTAGTTTCAAATTTTGCACTCGGGTGGTCCTTACCACTAACCTTTGTTAGATTTCTCAGTTAAGTATATGCAAAATTACTATATTACCCTCCTTCACAAACCTGCAACCTCCACATCCACCTTAAACCCACCACCACCTCCACCGTCAACTGACCACCACCACTGCAACAATCACCGGAAAGGTTAGAAGAAGGAGGTACACCGAAACCGAAGGGGTGTTGAGGCGGTATTCTCGGCGGCTTCAGTCGTCTTCTCCGGCGCTCCGGCAAGTTGCAGGTTTTTCGGCGGCCGAGTAAATCAAGTGAATCAATCGAATTCGATGAATTCATCAGTTACAGATGCTGCAAAGCTGCTTCAATTGACAGGATTGTCGTTTTCGTCGGCTAATAATGAGTCTCAATCGCAATCGAAATCGCAAACAGAATCTGATTTAGTTCAAGGCGGTTCGTGCCCTAACTCGCCTATCGCCTGTCGCCGCACAACGACATTACCTTCTGAGACGAGTGTGTCCGTGACGGATGAAAACACTCATCCATCCGATCGCTGGTTCGGACGAGTAGTGGCAGCAGTTTTTCGGCCGCCGAAAAACCTGCAACTTGCCGGAGCGCCGGAGAAGACGACTGAAGCCGCCGAGAATACCGCCTCAACACCCCTTCGGTTTCAGTGTACCTCCTTCTTCTAACCTTTCCGGTGATTGTTGCAGTGGTGGTGGTCAGTTGACGGTGGAGGTGGTGGTGGGTTTAAGGTGGATGTGGAGGTTGCAGGTTTGTGAAGGAGGGTAATATAGTAATTTTGCATACACTTAACTGAGAAATCTAACAAAGGTTAGTGGTAAGGACCACCCGAGTGCAAAATTTGAAACTACTGGGACCAAGTGTGTAATTAGTGAACCACTGGGACCAAATCTGCAAGATTTGCAAACCACAGGGACCAACCAAGCATTTAACTCTAATAAGAATAATAATAAGCTTATGTAATTTACCAAAACCATAAAACTCTTCAGCTTCAGGAGGCTTGTAGTTGTATGTTTGAGATGCACGATTTCCAGAGTCATATTTCTTCCTTGAATCAGAGTTAAGCACCGTGTTGTATGCGTGTTTTATCCTCAAAAATTTCTCCTGAGCATCAGCCTGTGTTTCAAGAGTTCAAAGATTTGTCAAATACTTGTAATCGCGGTATATCTTAATTTGTTCTCATAATAGCAGCTACTATGGTTAAAACCATGGATCCACAACTGATACAATGTGAGCCAGGTTTATTACTCTAGATGGATAACGCATATGGTTCTTCTTTTTGCAGGTATCTTAAATATTTATAACTTGTATTAACAACGTGCTAGTAACGACATTAAGATAATGACATACATTAGGTTAGTACTTTGTGTTGGGACAGTTGTTTGAAGATCATATCTACTCAAAAACGTGCTTCAACGCGTGGGTTCATGCCCACCTGTATATGCTTTGGGTGTGCCTCAACAATTAATAAAGGATGTGTAACAAAAGCACTTGCACTTCTCGGTGCCCTTTAGTCAACCTACCCTCGTGACAAGTCCAAGGTGGGGCAAAACTAGTAATCCCCGATCATAAGCAGGACAGAATTCACGCGATTCTGTGGCAAATTGCTCTCTTTTACCCCCCCCCCCCCCCCCTCTCTGTTACTTTGTAGCCAATGTGCACTAAAGGTATATTGCAACTATCACCATCAATGCAATGGCACCATAATTGTGTATAACCAAGCAATCAAATACACAGAACACAAAGATTTGTGTGGTTTGTTGAATTGATTCAAAACAATATCCTCAATGCATCACCCAAACCTTAAAGAATCAAAAAAGCCCCTTCAATTACTTGTACACAACCACTATGAACAGACAAATAAATCCAAAATCAACAACTTAATGACCAAGATTCAAACAATTAAAGAAACTGATACACACCTCTTTATTGACATCAGGATGATACTTCAAAGCAAGTTTCCTATAAGCCCTTTTGATCTCAGCAGGAGTAGCAGAAGGAGAAACACCCAAAACTTGATAAGGAGACTCTCTGTTGCTACTAGCTCTGACAAGGGTTTTATAGTAATTTCCGCCTTTAATTCTTCTTCTTCCATTCAGATTTCTGTACATGGGTGAAAAGGGAAACGATGGGAGGCCGCCATAGCTGAACCTGCAAATGGGTATGGAAAAAGATGGTTGATTTTGCAAGAACAGTTTACAAGTGAAAGTCAAAGGGTTGAAATTTTGGGATAAAGATGAGGGAAGTGCATGGGTATTCATCAAGTCATAACCGGGTGGAGATCACCGAATAGAATGGGGGGTTGGTGGGGGTGATGCGATGATTGTATGGTTTGGGTTAAATTGGGATTGGATATCGTTCGTCAAGTAAGGTGTTCGATGATTGATAAAGAGACCACGAAGACAAAACTGTATGGGCCGTCAATTTATATGTATGAAGGGTTGAAACGGATTTTGAAATCAAATTAAAACAGATGATATGGAAGATTTTGGTCTTAAGTGGTGAAACCATGAAAGATCATTAAAAGATCACATGGTTCACCTAAAACCATTAGATTATACATCAACATTTTAGAAGATAATCATTAATTAATGATAGAATTTGTAGTTTCGAGACATCAAAGTAAGTGAGAAGGTGTATCTCTGTTAATGATTCTAGTGTCTTGATAGATGGCGTTTTTTTCTTGAAATGATGATTGAGGTCTCTAAATTTGTATTACTATATAAGCAAGTGTGTTTTTAAACTATTTTGAAACTAAATGAAACATATACATCGAAGCAAAGCAGTTGATAACAAGGTTTTAAAGTTCGTTTAAGAACTGTAACTTCGAACGAACATGTAAATGGAACCAATAGTTTACCTTTATTATTTTTACTATGTTAGAAACATATGTATTACACTGCTTGAAATAAGAAATTATTGACCATTCTTCGCTGATTTAGTTGCCGAGGAAAACAATGACACAATGGGTGAATTTCAAAAGAAGCGAGTTGTTTAACCTAATACCACATTTACCTATCTACTAAGTATAAATATTATTTGAAATATACACTTATGTACATGTATAATATTCTTCAGCTTTTTATTATTTTTAAACCTAATACAAAATATTGTTTTTGAATTTTCTTAATAAAATTGAGTTTAAAGTAAGGGGTGTAAATGAGCCGAGATAGGCTCACTTAACTATGAGAGAGCTTGAGCTCGAGCTCAGCTCGTTTAATGCTTTTTTCGTATTTTATGTATATATTTTAAAATTATTTATAATTATAACTTTTATGTAAAATATATACATATATATATAAACGGGATTAGGAGAAAACGATTGGAAGTGTGAAAATGGTGAGAATGGATCATGATCTAACACGTGGCAGAGGGCGCTAAATGATATGCAGGGCATGATTGTCATTGTCCATGTCCCGCTCAATAAATGGAGTTAAAATTATTTTTCAAACAAAATCCATCAGATATTGCGTTTTGTTCTTTATTCTAGTTTCAGTGGCGTTTTATTTTCAAAGCAATATTTTTGAAAATGTCGTTTATGTTTCAGTGTCCCTCTTCGTATATTCAATATTTGGCGTTTTCATTATTAATGTTAATTGTCGTTTGGGTTCTAATATGTGCTTGTTGTTTACGATCAATGGCGTTTACACATGGTTACGTATGTCTAATTAGTTGTGTATGTCTAATTAGTTGTGAATATTAGCGTTAATTTGTAAACATCAGTTCTTACTATTTGTTAATTATTCAAATATTGGCTTTAATTGAGTTAATTTGTCTTCTTCCGTTGCTCGGTGGACCTTTGGCGTTTTGGAGCAAGTGACTCTCCGGATTCCACGTCCATAGAAACTGCAATTATTGATAAAATTAAAACGTCAAAAACATCATAAAACTAGCATAATGTAAATCGAAGTTAACTCACTCTGTTTTTTGCCTCTGGATCTTGTTTGATGGTTAGACGCCATAATATTATGGGTTTGCGTTTTCTAGGGTTTCGTTGGAATTGGGGGGAATGTTTCGGTCCCGTTTTTTATGGGTTTTGTAGATGCACATTTACCTTTTTGCCCTTAATGGAGCGCGTCCACGTTCGAAAGTTGATTTTATTTAAGAAAACGCCAACTTATCAATCTAATCCATTGATTGTTTTGATCTAATGGATGAGGGGCGTTCTCACCGTTTTCACACTTATAGTAGTTTTCTCTAAATCTTGCTCATATATATATATATATATATATATATATATGTTCTTTAAATAGTTTCGTCATATTTGTATATAATAATAATAATTATATATATACATATTTAATATATTAAATACATATTTATATTAATTATTATTATTATATACAAATATGACGAAACTATTTAAAGAACATATATATATATATATATATATATATATATGTTCTTTAAATAGTTTCGTCATATTTGTATATAATAATAATAATTAATATAAATATGTATTTAATATATTAAATATTAATAAAACGAAATATATAAAAATAAAAATCTTGTTTAGGCCTGTTAGTCGGCTCGAGCTATAGATGTGTAGCTCTTGTTTAGACTCGTTTATTAAGTAAGTCTCAATAAAAACACAAGCCTGATTTTGATCTCTTTTAAGCTCAGCTCGATTAGAGTTGTTTAGCAAGCAAATATTGAGTATCTCGTAAGAAGCTAGGTACATTTACACTAGCATCAATAAAAGCAGGAGCCTGATTTCGATCTCTTTGAAACTCAGCTCGATTAGAGTTGTTCAACATACAAATTTCGAGTATCTCGTGAGCAGGTAGGCTCATTTAAACCAGTTGCTAACTAAACCCGTTTTAGCCTGCTTCACTATCTAAAAGGGGTAAATTTGAACATAACTGTCAAATAAGTTTCACATATATGTAAAAAATTAAATATGATTTGTTTTTGCCGGTCTGTTTTGCGACATGGAGGAACTAAAATGGGAATATTGATATCGCTATCGCTCCTGTAAAACTTGACACTAATTAGGAATCAGGCACTTGCTGAGTGAAACGAGCCCTGATTTTCCCACTTCTATGCATTGTTTTCGTTCTTTTCACTCAGCTTCAGATGGGTACGTAAAGATCATCCAGAACTACGCGCTCAATCGAGCATTAGAATCCGGAAAACTGCTACATGCCCACTTAATCATCAATGGTTAGCTCGATCCACCCACATTGCCTCAAAGCTCATAGATTTCTACATTAAATGCCGTCAAATGCATCATGCACGCAAGGTGTTCGATGAAATGCCGCAAAGAAACACTCACAGTTGGAATGTTCTGTTAGGCGCATACGCGCGCCATGGGTTTTACCAGGAGGCTATGGGTGTGTTCTGTGAGATGCAAAGAGTAGGATTGGAACCTAACAAGTTCGTTTTACCGAGTGTTTTAAAGGTGTGTGGGCACCTGTCGGATCGACGAACAGGGGAGAAGTTACATGCTGTTGTTGTGAAACAAGAGTTACAATGTGATGTGTTTGTTAGTAGTGCATTGATTGATATGTATTCGAAATGTGGGAGGATTGAGAATGCGAGGAGGGTCTTTGATTTAATGGGGGAAATCGATTTGGTGGCTGTGAACACCATGGTTGCAGGGTGTGTTCAACATGGATTGGTGAACAAGGCATTAACATTAGTCGAAGAAATGCGATCCGCAGGAATAACACCATATTTGGTGACGTGGAATACGCTTATCGCAGGCTTTTCTCAAGCCAACGGCGATTCAACAGTCGCTAAACATTTCCAGTTGATGCAAGAAGGCAGGATTGATCCTGATGCCGTTTCTTGGACTTCACTCATCTCCGGATTCGTTCAAAACTTACAAAATCACAAAGCGTTTGATTCGTTCAAGAAAATGTTGGCTGCGGGTGTGCATCCAACTTCGGCTACAATTAGTTCTCTTTTACCTGGATGCGCAAATCTTGCAGATTCGATTCACGGGAAAGAAATTCATGGATATTCAGTAGTGACCGGAGTAGAGAAAGATGTATTTGTTTGCAGCGCGCTTATAGACATGTATGCTAAATGTGGCTTCATACACGATGCGAAAACGCTCTTCAACAACATGCCTGAAAGGAACACAATCACTTGGAACTCGATGATTTTCGGATTTGCAAATCACGGGTATTGCAATGCAGCAATTTCACTATTCAATCAAATGGTTGACGAAAAAGTCAAACTTGATCATCTAACTTTCACCGCAGTTCTGACAGCTTGTAGCCAGTCTGGGATGGTCGATTTTGGTAAAAATATATTCTTAATTATGCAAGAAAGATTCGAGATTCAACCAAGATTAGAGCATTATGCTTGTATGGTGCATTTGTTGGGCCAAGAAGGGAAACTAAGGGAGGCTCATGATCTGATTCAAGAAATGCCAATTGAGCCCGATTTGTTTGTGTGGGGTGCGTTTTTGGGTGCTTGTAAGCTTCATGGAAACGTTGGTCTAGCCCAGATGGCTGCGAAACATTTAGCCAGACTCGAGCCCGAGAGTGCAGGAAGCAGTTTGTTGTTGTCTAGTTTGTATGCGGATGTTGGTAGTTGGGGATACTCGGCTAGAGTCAAACATAAATTGAAGAAAATGAAGTTGAAAATACTTAAAGCAAGTAGTTGGGTTGGAAGTGCATAATCAGTTTGTCCAGATTACATATATTATGCTTTAACACGTTATGTATATACATAAGTAAGGATTTAAAAACGATCCGGTTTGACCCGACCTAGACGCGATTGTTATGTTTTATTATTAGTTGATTAAATATTATATAAAGCACCATGGTAATTTTTTTTCTGTTAACTAGGTTCTAGGTTTTGAAATGTTGTTTATAAGTTACATAATTATCGATTTTTTAAATTTGTTTAGTTTTATGAGAAAATTACAAAAATAAGTATTGTTTAGGAGTGTTATACCATCATATTATGGCATTACCATTACACCCAAATAAGCATGCGTTACAAGAACATCATGTCGCGTATCAATAAAAAAAGGTCGCTATACTCTACAATCTACATAGCATAATATGTGAGCTTCAGTCGCAATCATCTCTGTGCATACCAACTACAAAAACGTCTAGCCAACAGGAGACTTGTGTCGCGTATGAAGATAAATTTCATGTAAGGTTATTCTACTCCTTTCTGCATCTGGTGATCTTGAAAAATAACCTTTACCCTGCCTAAGAAAAATTTCAGCAATGGATCGCATACAGACTTTACAGGCAATTGACGAGAACATTGACGTATTACCAGGTGATTAAGCATCTTCGGAAGTTATGAACAACACCCACGTGACTGTTGCTCATGTAAGAAGACATTTGGGGTAATGTACTTGATTTTCAACTTAAAAAATTGGGTAGTGTGAATACTGTTTGAATCTTTGCATGTATGTGTTTTCCCTAGTCTTTCAAGAAAGTTGATTTTGGTATTTGTAGTTTAAAATTGACCAGGTTTTCTTCAAGCCAAGGTACAATGTTTTCGGTTCTGCATTTACAGACTATTACAGTATTCTTCAATTCGGTTGATTCTGATAAGGGTGAATTAGATATTAACTTTGAATCAACAAAATTTCACAATTTCTTCTTTATTAGTATAGTTTATGTGTAGCACCTATGCTGCTTAAGAGCGTATAAATTAGATTAAACGTCACAGTTAGATACTTACATATTCCACTCTGGGAGAGGCTTGCTATAAACTACTGTAAGCTTACATCTCATTGCACATTATAACGATCAATCTATAGTGGAACTATTGCAAAGAACTGTATAAGGTGGAATTCAAAACGTAGTAGTGAAATGGACATAGTATCTCGATTTGTTAGGAGCGCAAGTAAAGTAACCATTTTTGTACTTGTGAAACAGACCCGGATTTTAAATTTGCTTTAGGCCACCCAAAAAGTTGAGACGGAGTGGGAGAAGAAACAAAGATGGGAGGAGGAAAGCGGTAGTGAAAAAGACACGCATCTTAATATCAAAATCTATCCTATACCTTTATACAACAAAATAAATACGATTATAAGTTAACTAAATCCAACTATGACCTATGACCTAGTAAAATTAATATATTGCATAGTAATGTAAACTAACGTATTCTTTGTAGTGATGTTGACAAGTCAGTTCATTTTGGTTGGGTTTGGTTTAACTAGGGTCATCTTAAACTCGTCTTTGTTTAAAAACGAACCAGCTAAGTTAGTTTTGGTCAGGTTTGGTTTAACTTCAAGTTGGTTACTATTTATTTTTTGCAAAGTCAAGTGAGTTTATAGAGAGGAGCCATGGTTTCCAACCTAGAACCTCTTAAGGTTTTCAACAACTCTCCTTAGGGGAAAGTTGATGTTAGACTACTTAATACAATAATTAAGTAATACACTTCGATAAGTTATATGAGCTAATAAGCCGAGCCGAGCCAAGATAGCTTGAGTTTAGCTGGTTAACAAACCGAGATAATTTCTATTTAGCTTTAAGTCATGACTCTTTATCAAATTATAAGCTTGACTTCTTTACAAACCGAAATAATTTTTATATAGCTTTTAATCATGACTCTTTATCGAAATTATATCATCATTACAAATCACTAATAGTGGTAGTGTTTTTTCATCCCTCGTTGAAAATTATTTATCAAATCTACTTTTTGTATTATGTTTTCTTATCAACACAATACCTTTATATTAAATCAACTTTAGCTTGGTTGTTTTATTATAATCTTGAATAACACATCCTCCACTATCATAAAATGAAAACTTTACGTAACTTATCATTTTCATTTTACTTTAAAAAAATATGTATTTACTTTTGTAATTTTATTTTTCCTTCAAAAAAATGTATTTACTTTTGTAATTTCTTAAATTATATTTGTATTTTGTTTTTTTTTATTAGACGACTCATTCTTTATATGTGTTTTTCGTTAAAAAAAACAAAAAAAAAAAACAACTTATTATAACAACAAATATTTTGAGCACATGAAGGAATCTTTAGAACTTTTTGAACAAGAGTTAGTTTATTCTCTTAGGATTCAAAATATCAAAACCAACTTCAACTTAATTGAGGTCTAGCTTGATTTATATGAATTTTACAAAACAATATGGTAATTACGTTTATTTTATGTATGACTATCTAACTATAATGATTTTTTAAAACGTTTAAATGTTTTAATTTTCTAGTTGTCTTAGCCGGCAGATCCTATTTGTCATCTCTTGATTGGTTGGTTTAGACATGTCTATTTTGGCACAGGTTGGAATTAGTCTATTTTATTAATTTTTTCGGACAACGCGTCTATTTTTGTGATTTTTATCTTTTATTTAATTATCAGCCCGCAATCAACAAATATAGAATCTCGGGTGCATTCATATTATAAAGCAGGGACAACTATACGTTGAAGTAACACAACCATGTACCAAGTAGAGTATTTGACCTTGGCAGCAAACGAAGAAAAGGAGACGTTGGCCAAAGCCGATTCAATTTCTCAAGATCGATGACAAGTTTGACTTCGATTTATAATCAGTTTGAGTTGGTTTGTGATACAGATCTTGACCTCGATCTTTTGGAATTACTAATCATGCTACACATATGCAGTTTAAATAACAATTGATACCCAACAGTTTATGTGCTATTTTTTATTAGTTGTTACCACTTCTTTACTTACTAAAAGTTTTCCCTCGTCAAACCAACAACTTCTGTTTTGGTATTATCATTCTATGTTTTATATCAACATAGTTTTGGTCTTTCAAATGGATAAACCATTGTAAGACTATATAGCAATCAAGGTTGAATAATGTTACACTAACTTTTATTACTTGCTGCAACATAACACAAGAGAACACAAATTCCATACTTATGGGTTAAGAATTCAATGTAAACTTGCGTACATTGGTGCGACGTGTGAGAACGAGCTCTCTACAATTTTTACACGTAATGCTTAGACTTAAGACTTCGTAAGAAAGTTTTGTTGATATGCGTAATGTGTAAAAACGAGACACCACATGTTACGATGATGCAAGAAAGATGTTACATGGGGAATAGCATGTGAAGCATGACCCTATGTCTTACACTAGTTATATGATACTTTGGGTTCAACTTGTTTACATAATTTAGTTGTCACATGTGTAGTGGGTTCAAGTTGGTCAAGTAAACAAATTGTCACGTATATAGAAGGTAAAAGGGTTGAGCTTTCATATATAATCATGTTACATCGATTCATCAATCCATAACTTAACCCTAGAACATGACTTGTTTAAGACGAGAATCTAAACCCGACTTATTTCCATATCAAGTTTGTATCATGTTTTGTTGTATGAGTCGGTGATAAAATTAAAGAAGCTCAAGATCTAGATTTTAACATACAACATACCATTACTAATATACTAAAAATTGAAATTCGTTGGAATAATATACTTTCTAATAAAAATTTCAAACATATTACACACATATATATATATATATATCATCTATTATCGTGTAGGTCAGTGAACATTATTTACTAGAGTTAGATTCCGCTACAAATGGGTTTTAAAATACAAATTTGCTTAACGTGAGAAGTGAAGGAGAAATTTTTTTCCCTATTTTATTAAGCACGTATTTTAGTCCCAAAATGTAAAAAAAGAATCATGATTTTACACAGTAGAGTAATTATATATATATAATTACTCTTAGTGGCGGAGCTTGACCAAACGTTCCGAGGGAAGAGTCATGGGACCCGATGTATATATTATATAAATATTTAGACAAAATAATTGGAGGCGATCCTTTAAAAGTGTTGGAGGAAAATCGAAAATTTTACATTTCTATCCGAAACATGGGGGAGGGGGTGCACCCCCGGGTATTAACTAAGCTACGCCCCTGATTACTCTACTAGTAGAGTAAAGTAATCAGAATTACTCTACTAGTGTAAAATTACAATTTTTTTTGTACATTTTGCAATTAAACATCATATTTAAGTAAATAGTAAAAAAAATTACTTTCCTTTCTCGTGTTAAGACAATTTTGTATATTAAGGCTTATCTATATTTGATCTTTACACATATTTACCATGCCACAATAAAGGTTACAAGTGCTTGAAGCACTTACAACTTTTCCCTTTCTTTTTTCCGGATCAAGTTATGACGCATGACACACTTTGTTTTTCCTATTAACTTTTAAATTATTATATTTTATAAAATTTCAAATACATCATTATAATGTGTCTGTCTTTGTTTACATTTTAACATAAATTTCATTCAAAACTAGATTTTCATAATAATAAACAAGTAATCAAAACACTAACATACAAACCAATAAAAATGTTTCTTAGCTTAACCCACTAAATCAAATAACAATAATAAAAGGGATATTCCCCAGCTCTATATGAACTTTATTATTCGAAATAAATAATAATTATTATTCTAGTATAAAAATGGAAAAAGAATAATATTAAAAAGTTATTAAATTGCACAAAACGTCCTTTACGTTTCCTCATACTTGCAGGTTCCAGCCTTAATGTTTAAAAGTTGCTAAAAACAACCTTTAAGTTTATTTTTGTTGCGGGTTCAATCCTTTACAGCTAACCACGTTATTTTTTTCAGTTAAGTTCCCTCACATGATCAACCAAAATGACGAAATATACCCTCACATGTTATGCATGTGAGGGAACTTAACTGAAGAAAATAACGTGGTTAGCTGTAAAGGATTGAACCCACAATAAAAATAAACTTAAAGGCTGTTTTTAGCAACTTTTAAACATTAAGACTGGAACCTGCAAGTTTGAAGAAACATAAAAGATGTTTTGTGTAATTTACTCTTTAGATTATGAGTTTTGAAGAGATATTTTCGGAAGAATCGAGAGGTGTGGGGTAAGTAAAACTTCCACGGTGGCATTTGGAATCCGATCCTGTACTTTTGCCACATTTTTATCAATAAATAATCACACTTTTACCTTAATTATTTCCATTTCTACCCTCACCCAAAAATATCTCCCAACACCTTCACACGTGAAATCCTGATCTGCTAATTTCTTCACTCCAAATCCAACACCAAATTCCTCCAATAAATCTACAAATTCGATATCAAATTCATCGCAATTGATTGTGAATTTGTGATCGTGATTTCAATCTGCAATTGTTCATGGGTGAAGAAGTGAGAATAACCGACTTTGACGTCAGCAACGACGATTATGACGATCGAGTTTCAGAGTGGGAGCTAGGGTTACCAACCGTCGATGATCTGATGCCGCTGTCACAGTCGCTGGTTCCGGCGGAGCTAGCGACGGCGTTCAGCATCTCGCCGGTACCTCACCGGAGCATGATTGACGTCAATTGCCCTTCGCAGAACACTCTATCGAATCTGAAAAAACCGTTTAATAACAGTTTTTCCAACGGTTTGTCTAACGGCTTTAAGTCGTTTGGTGAAGAGAGAGTTGATGAAATGTTAATTGAAGGTGAGGAAACGGTTGATCTGACTGGAGACGGTTCGGATTTGAGGAAATTGAGGCGTGTTGACAGCGGTGGTGGTGGCGGTGGTGGTGGAGAGGAAGCTGATTCTTTGGCTAGGACGTCGAAACGACCGCGTTTGGTGTGGACACCGCAATTGCACAAGCGGTTTGTGGACGTTGTGGCGCATTTAGGTGTGAAAAACGCGGTTCCGAAAACGATTATGCAGTTGATGAATGTTGAAGGTTTGACACGTGAGAATGTTGCTAGTCATTTGCAGAAGTATAGGTTGTATTTGAAGCGGATGCAGGGTTGTCGAATGAAGGACCTTCGTCTTCGGATCATTTGTTTGCGTCGACTCCTGTTCCGCAGAGTTTACAGGAGTCTAGTGGCAATGGGAATGGGAATAGTGTGCAGATTCCGATGCCTTATCCGCCTCACATGGTGCCTATGCCTTACACGCAGCAGCCACAGATGGTGCAGGCGTTTGAGTCGCATTCGCATCCGTTTAATATGATGATGCACCAAAGAGACTGGTCTGGGAATAAATATGCTTATCGGCACCGTATGACTAATGATAAATAGAGAATATATGTAAGGTTAAATGGATATTTATCCAACCAAAAAGAGAGGTAACTAACTATTTAACTAATGCAGCTGTTTTATACCAAGTATGATTGGCTTGAGATATTGGTATTTTTGCCCTTTTGCAGTGAGTAAGATAGATGTGTTGATGAATCATATATTGCTATTTGATCAGAACTTAGATAGGCAGATAGCATAGTTAGAGTGATGCTATTTGTTATAGTTTGTCTGTTAAGGAGCCCGATTCAAAGTTTTAATAACCACAAGCTCAATTTCTATCGAGATTTATCGTTACTTGGATGATGCTACTACATACTGTTTTATTAGAATAATTGTCTACTTATTCTTTTGATTCAATCTTATGGAATCATGTTCACATACTTTGATGGAGCATCTTGGTGGTACCAGGACATGATTCACCATCACCATCGGTCCTTTTGATGAGTAATTGTGTTCATTAGTCAAACTTTTGCATCTAGCATCTTCACTAGTTTACTGGTCAAGATATGCGAATTTTTTTCTTTTTGAGTATATTTGGTTTTGTTTTGTATCTATTTGTAACCACAGGCTTTATTGCTCTGCAACAGGTATTGTGGTTCATAAGGTAGTATGGAGCCCCCCAGTAATAGTATAAAGTTACGCAGACATCAGCAATCAGCGGTTCATTTGTCAAAGAAATCTGATTTATCCATTTTTTTTCCAACCAGACCCTCAAATCAAAATGGGCATCGAGTGCGAGTTTGAATTGTTACGGTGTTACAAACTGGTGTGGTGATGTGTGCTCCGTCTGGTGGTAGACAAGAGTTGAACCTCAAGGTTTTCAAGTTCCGACTGCTGAGTTAAAGTATAGCATAATTGATTATCAAAAGAGTAACTGAAATTGCATAAAGGGCAGAAGCCAAATAAAAAGAGCACTCCTAACTTTAAGTGGGAAAATATTCGGGAGCAGTAGATGTAAGCTTATATGTATCTAATTGTTTCAATGCAATCTTGTGAAATAGAAGGTTCATTCTTGCTTGTTATGATCCTTCTCTCCATTTTTGTCTTCAAGGAAATAAAGTTAAAATTTAGTATTTTATAGCTTTTTAGACTTCAATATACGTTCATTTCTCATGATGATGCATTTCCCAGATTGGGCTCAGTGTCTACTCTCCCTCCCTCTACTTGTCTCTCATATCATGTACTTGTTATACATATACACAACTACACATGTTAACTTGATCATCGTAGAGTGGTCCCGATGCTACGGCCTTGGACCCCTTCTAACGGGATAATAGTTATATTCATGTTGCAGATTAGACCTGGGCTTGAGAAAGGCTAGACCGGTCCATCAGACTCCAAGACCCAACCCTGACAACCTTTGTATTAACGCAATAACTCACATAGATTCAGCCTGATCTTACAATCGATTAATTAGTTTGAAAATGTAACTGTGATTAATATGGGGTTGTTGTTCGATGGTTATTATTTCAGGTAGGAGTGGATCAGGAACTTGAAGATATTGAGGTGAAGTAAGCGATCATATTAGACTTTAATCAGATATGATAATAAGCGATTGCATTTTTCTTTTTCTAATTTGCAGTGAATCAGAAGACGATTACTGGCGGATAATATAATGCTTGTTTGACATGGGACTGTTAGGTATGTTCATCTACTGTTTCCCAGTTCATTCTGAAGCAATTTCAAATGGATGGATTACTAAATGTACCCCCCCCCCCACACACACACACACTTACGGGTGGGACCTGCCACTTTTTCTCGGTCACTTTTCGGAAAATGTTGGGTGAATGGTGTCACTAGACTGTCGGATACATTAATAACACATAAATAATATTTTTAGTACGTAGCCACCCATGGGGGGGAGGGTGATAAGAAAGCGGTAGAGACAATGTAGGGAACTTGTTAATGCACATTCCTTGGTTGCCCTCCGGTTTGAATACGCTTAAAAGAGTTTTATAGAAATGGGGTTCTAACTACAAAACTTCATACAGATAGTAACTCTGTAGCGTTCTTAATTCAAGACTTGACATAACATTGAATAAAGAGTTGCTGCATGTTTAATATAAAGAACAAATTATTAGAATGACAAATTACCAATAACCTATCAATAACCTGATAATGATATTTAGAACCAAATTCTAACACATTCCTCTTGATAATCATTACGAAATGCAAGAGGAATTAATAATGGTTAAGAGTTCTTCTATGAACAATCAGAACGAATTAGAAGTAGATTAGATTGTTAAAAAAGAAAAAAAGATGATTACGAATGAGACAAAGTTACCAAGGATATCGGTTACACCCTTTCATACCCGCTACGGCCTAACAATTTGTAAGACCCTATCTTAATTTATTGAGTTTCTATTAAAATTTCGCATTTTGATGTGAATGCGAATACACGTCACTCATATTTACGAGTTTATTAAAACTTTTTCAACATCTTTAAACAATTATCGTTGGTTAGTTTTATTATAATCAAAACCAAGTGTGGAAGCTTGAACTATGATCGTGTTCGGTTCTTCATATAGCTTGATCCACCTCCGGTGCTCCCAAACATCACCTATATTTCATCATTTATGAAATACATTAGTTATAAATAAATTATAACATAACCGAATAAACATGAAGTCTTAAAACAATAAAAACAAAAACTTTCCGTAGCTTACGGTCCACCATTACGGTCCTAGCTCACTGTCTTACGACTAAGACTTCCAATTTCAATCAGCAGCTGCCTACCGTAAGCTACGGTAGGCCACCGTAGCTTACGGTGGGCTGCTACAGCTTTTCTCTTGTTTGTAGTTTTAGTTACGACATTTTCCGTAACTCACTCAATTCTTCTCTGTTTTACCCGAAACTTGTTTCTAAATATCCGTAGAATATTTTCTTACATATTTTACCCACTCCTTGACCCAGATGCTTATTTCTTATGAATTACACATCCACTCTTGATTTATGCGTATATTCATTTTGACCCATTAAGTGATTTAAGTGTATAAACTTAAATCTCACTTCCTCTTACTTTGTTTCTCGTTTTCCCACCAAAATATCTATTTACATTCTACCACAACTATACATTGTGGTGGATTGGTTATAAAAATGCTATATTTTAAATTCTACCATTCGGTTTGGCGTTTTTACGAAAAAGATCTAATATGAGGCATTAAGCCAAACGGCTTATACTTTTCGCCTTTACATTACCAAAGAGGTCTATCGTATTATAAAACTCATTTTTAAACAAATATTAGAGTCCTTTACCTATTTTATCATTCGAGGGCATTTGGTCAACTTAGACCCTTCTTTACGACGAAGGACTTACAATATTATGTTTTGACCAAAACAAACATTTAACTATAATCTATGTAAAAATCATTATGTTCTTAAGAAAATAATGATTACAGTTTAGATTATTGGATTTACCTTACCTTAGGTAATCCCTTTTTCATTTATGACTCATTTAACTCTTATCGGACCTTTTAGTCCTGGTTGAGAGTTTGACCCATTACACGTACCTGGCTCGGGTCATGGCATTGACCCGTTTAATTACTTTGCACTACTAGTTACTAATTAATACAGATGCGAACCAAACGCCATTTCCCTGTGATTACAAAAACTCGACAAGCGTTCATTAGATATTATTGTCAAATGGTGATATCATCACCATTTGATCCATTTGGTCTAAATGATCATTTTATCATTACGAGGTGGTATTTATTTACCATCTCATCATGTATCCGTTTCAGTTTACCCATATGATCATATTACTTAAATTTGTTTCTCGATTCATTCGATCCGTTATGGCATACGCCATAGGTGTCTATATCTAAATTTAATATTTATTTGTCAACTCGTGACTGAATTACCATTTTACTCTTTTATTTCTTATGGCTTACACCATAAGGTAACTTTTCCGAATTCCTTGTTTATTTGTCATTACATGACTAAATTACTGATTTACCCTTTTTACCATCAAATATGGTTTATTATCATTTTCACTTGTTCCGGCCCATATTGATTCAAGCCGGAACCTTGCATTTCATATCTCATTCCGATTACCAAATCACTTATTCTTAGTCAATTACATAAGTAGATTTTCTATATTAAGGATGTAAGCTTTACTTACCTTGAAATCCAATTATGCTCTTTCTGCGTACTTGATCCGTTTGACCCGCTTCTTCCCAAGTCTCCACCTAGCTTGTCAAGCGTCAAACTATCATTTATCATTCGCAAGATGGTTAGGTTAGTCATCATTTAAAACGACTATTCCAACTTACGGATTTCATATCAAATTTCTCATTTGATCTTATTATAGGTCAGTTTGACTCTTAAAAGTCAACTGCCCATTTACACATACAAACTCACGGATAAGTTTAACAACTCATTTAAGTATTTGTTAATTACCCTGTAAGCGCTATTCTTAGGACACCATTATAGCTACGTTTTCCAAACCAAGTTCATGTCGTTTCTTTCACTTAAACAAATTCAGGCGATTGTTAACACCAAGTTAACTTAGCTTTTGATCAACAATGCTAATTTATCCGTTAGCTAGGTTTTCATCTTTATGTAGCAATCCATTTCATCATATTATTAGACATTCATCCGAATACCTAATATTACCAATTTAACATCTATTTCATCATATCATACAAAAGTCATTTCAAGTCATGTATGATTACTTACTCGAATCTCTAATTTGTTCGAGTATCTTACACAAGCATACAAGTATGATGATCATAAACATTCCTACATTATTAATTTCATCATGTAGTCAAGAACCCATTTCATTATTTACTTGTTAATCACTAACAAGAAATCTTACATCAAATTGTGTATGATTTCTTTAAGTTTAACGAAATCAATCACACACATACACTTAATTTCATCTTTGGATTATAGTCCAACTATCCAATTGCAAGTAATCAACATGTCTCAAGTTATGATTTTTACCGAATCTAAGTTTTTAGACATACCTTATGATCCCCTCGATTAGGTGATCGTTTATATGCGTTCATGCACTGATTTGGGGTTAGAATTGGCTTTCAATTTGTTGATTCTTGATTGAACTAGGGTTTCCCTAGTCTTCACCTCCTAATGATCGACCAACACACATTTACTATGTGTGTTGTGTCTTAATTTTGGTGTTTTAAAACACAAGTTCCTTTTGTGGCAACTTTAGTCCCTCAAGTTTAGTTTTTGATTAAATAAGACTACAACTCATTGTCTTGTTACTTGTATACATGTTATTAACTAGGTTAATTTGTTCCTAGTCATTATGTTATAGTTTAACTTTCACCACTAACGGTTCTTTACCCGTTCTTTAATATTAACGTGGTTTGATTACCAAACCCGTTTTTGGGGTGTTACACAATTGTCATTAAGAGGGCGAGGCCGGGTGGTGTAACATTAAAAGAGAGATTACATGTGGTTGATCTTTACATGGCATCCACCGTGCAAGTAGGTTTGGGATCTTATTTGTAGTAGGTGGTGTTATTGGTTCTTTATATTGGTAGCCAGTTAGTAAAAATGTCGAGTTAACTTAATATCGAATTCAATGTCTCTTGAGACGATCACCGATGATGACTAGTGATAGCCGGGGTGAGATGGTAGTGGGGGAGAGAGGGGATGGTTTCTATGTTCGTCAAAGTCAAGGGGTAAAAGGGTCACTTAAGAAAAGTCAACTCAAAAACCAATATCCATGTACTCATGGACCAAGTGTGATGTCTGAGGAAACGTATGAGGCTACATATGTAGTTTTCAAAAGAAATAATTATAAGTAAAATTTTTACTTATCAGTTATTATGATTATGATGAGGACATTGATCTAATTTACTCGAGAAATATGATTATATGAGAGTATAAAGAATTAAAGTGTAAGGGTGAGAAAAACTAGTGAGTAATGATTCTACAAAATTTCTTTACTCCAATCCAAAAACGCATCTTTATTTTTATTCTCAACTAGTTTATGCCCAGTTCACGTTGCGGGGCGATAAACGAAATATTTTCAGTATGATAACATGCAGATCTGTGTTTCGGTTACTTATACATACTTAAACACGATCTCAATAAAAATTACACCGAGACAGAGATAAAATATGCGTTCAAATAATTTTTGTTTTAATAAAGTTTATGAATTATAAAGTAACTTCATAAAGTCAAAGAATGGTAGCGGTTGTCCACCAATAGCTAAGAGTCACTATTCCTTCAGATTGATTCGTTACGATAGCAAGGGGAAAAGACTAAAAGATGAAATACTAAAAGGATTAAAAGTAGAAGGATTAAATATGTACACTATCAAAGTTAAAGCAGAGGGACGAACATGCATATAAACAAAGTTAACCAATAATAAGAAAGTTTTTTTTTTCCTAAAAACATAAGAGCTAAACACGTATATCAGTGAAGTTGAAGGTTTAAAAGTAAAATAAAAAACGACAATCAATTACTTAAAAGAATAAAAGTAGAGAATTGAACATGTACACAACCAAAGTTAAAGCCGGTGACTAAACACGTATATAAACAAAGTTAACAAAAAAAACTTTTTTAAAAATAGTTAGGCTAAACATGTATATTAGCAATTACGAAGCTTAATGTTTAAAATTCAAATACAAAAGGAAACGACCAATGAGAGGGTGCTAATCAGCAACACGACACTATTCCCTCTTATGATTTCTGTAGTTATAGATAATTGTTTGATGGTATTATGCATTGTAAAATTACCTTTTGACCCCTGAGTTGGTTTAGCTAATTTGTTTTCGAGAAAATTATACCATTTTCTTAATGTATTATCCAATTATGATCGAGTGAGAACAGTTTTATACGTATAGTCATGAGATACATCAATCACGTATATACTTTTACGCGTGTATTATATTTTACGCCGCTTAATTAATAAACCATGAGTTACCTAAGTACATAAATCATTTTCATAAATACAGAGATCTGATTCAGGTAGCAAGGAAAAAAACTCTAAAATCGTGTCTGTATATGAAAGTCTTTTTATGATAAGTGAAGAAACACCTGAAACTGGAACAAAAGTAGAAATAGTACCACAAGAAGATATGTAGAGAATGTGAGCCAGGGATAATAACAACAATTATATGAGTAAAGTAGAATGTGACCAAAGTGTTACATATATAATTGCTATATTTATAAAAGTTTTCTGACATAATAATAAAGATGATAAGACAATAATTATATGAGCTTCTCTTTATTTTTTCTATAATAAGTTTTGACATAATAGGGAAAGTAGTTTACACTTTAGATAAAAGGAACTTTGTGAGATAAAGAATTTCAATTAATTATAATTAAACAAAGTCTTTAAGTTATGACCATCCAAAGGATAATAAGTGGATAAATTTTAAGTTCTTAGTTAAAATAACAAATAGGATATCATCAAACGTTTTCCAATCTTATCCATTATATTAAATACTAATAAAATGTTTTAAAAAAAATAAGCAAAAGTTATAAAGAGATCGACCTCACACCACCCCTTTTATTATGCATTAAAAAAGGTATACGGATTTATGCCTCTTATCCAACTTGTTGATTTGATTTTTTGTCTCTTATCACAAAGTAGATATATTTTGGAATTAATTAAATTCCTTTTTATTGGTAAGTTTTTAGCGTCTTTCCTATCGATTTCAAGGTAGTTTCCAACATTTGTTTATCTAGTTCAATGTATATCCGGTTATAAAATTGTTACTTGTAGCATACTAAAATTTCATTTCTAAATAATACAGTTAACCCATTATTTAGTTAATTTATGCATCATTTTCTGATGGAGATGTTTCCACTATTCTAGAAAAGTTTTATGATTTTTTTATAGATATTTTCTGAATACAATTAGTGCTTCTTTATGTTTTTGAGAAAAGGTATTATATTCTTTCTTTGTTGTTAATAATATTGTTTAGATTCGTAACATTTTTTATTTCGTCTTTTCAATATAGAGTGTTTCATTGAAAAATAATCATTTTAACTATTCTACATTTGGTTTATAACCTAGATCTTCAATTATTAGTTTTCCATTACACTTGTTTATATTTATATAATATTTTGTATTATTATTTATGAACTTTTTGTAAGAGTACAATAATATCATTAAAAAGAAAACCTATTCTATAATGCTTTCAATTTTGATAAGGGTGATCATCATAAGTCATATCAATAAAATCTATTCAATCCAAAGCTTTATTGCAATCAATGTGTGACGAAATCAGATGTTCCGTCAAGAACTAAAAGCAATAAAGATGTTGATAAAAGAACATACAATCATGAAAAAACCCAAAAAAGCTTAAACAATAAGAAAACTTATTGCAACAAACGATGACGACGAATCTAAGGCCACAACTACACGACAACAAAACTATGGTGACAGGAGCTACAATGGAAGCGACTATGACTACATAGAGGTTGTAAGAGAAAAAAAATTAAAATAATTGAATATATTTATACATACACAATGTGTCACCTAGACAAGATGAGGGGTGCGAAAGAAAAAATAAAGTTGTAACTCGTGCGTGCGCGCGAGGGATGACAACCAACCAATATATATCTAGCATAGCAGTGGCAGAAAGGGGTAGGAGGGAGAGTAAGAAGAGAGCAAAAATCGTCGTTTTCTAATACCACATTGAATATTGAAAGCGTGTGATATATTGTGTATTTATTTATCAATTATTATTCGTCAAATGGCTTATTTCATTCTCATGAGTTCTTTATGTGATTTGTATGATTGTGGATGTAAATTAGTGTTGTACAAAGTCGGTCTGGTCTAGACAGTTGAACCGTATGTGTACAACCAAAATCGTCGAATGATAAACCAACCGCAAATCGTATGTTTTTGGTCTCGGATCCGTCCAAAATCTATCCGGTTTGATTTTCGACCAATATATACCCTTGGATCTAGTAGAAGTGTTGTCCAGGACAACTTAAAAAAGTTTGTTAAGGTTTGTTTAAGACCATGAGTGAGGTCCTAAGCATGGGATACCTCATCAACACTAAAGTAATTTGTTTGTCGTGTTATTGACAAATTTGGATATTGAATAGTTGATAAAAATTAGTAGAAAAATATGTATTGTATCACTGAGACATTCTACTAACATATATTATATTATTTATATATTAATAATAACAATAATTAAGCACTCATGTTTAAATTTTCATGGTTTCTAAATCTATGGAATATTTATGAGTTAGATAACCTACAAATGAATTTTGTTTTCTTGTTTATTGAGGAATCAATGGAGTTTTCTATTATATGAGAGCGCAATGTGGCATACGATGGCTTTATAAATAAATCTTTGTATATATTTGAGAACACTACATAAAAGTTGTAACGTGTAACAATAAAATACAATAAAATAACGTAGCCAGACAAAATTTGAATTTAATAGTGGATTATGATATCAGAAATACAGTTGATAGATAATTTATAATAAATAAATAATTTAAATATATTAATTAAGGATATTAAATTCCAAAGAAAGTAAAATTTTAATTGAATACCTTTTCGGTGGCCGTGTGGTTTATTGCCATAGTCTCATAATTATACTTTGCAATTAACAAAAACAGTATTTGTTTGAGACCAAACCACAAATATTTAACTCATGACGATATAAATTACTTAGTACACCAAGAGAACTACAAAACAATGACAACCATTAAACGTTGTACTACTGAAACGTGAGAGTATCATACCGCTTAAATAAACGTGAGGCCTAATCCGATGGTCCAATTATAGGATAAAAGTATGTGTTAACTTATAAGTAAAAAAACAAGTGGCTTATTAAAAACACAAAGCAATGAAAAGCAGTAGCTAAAGAACTACTTAAACGTGAGAGCATGTCATGTTGCTTAAAATGAAAATGTTAACAACACTCATGTATGCGGTTTACTGGTTACAACTGCATCTACCAGTTAAAACTGTAGACGACTTACCTCACCAAGTCATGGTCATAAACACCATGTTGTCACCACTTGTACGATATAAATGTTGGGTGAGACGACAGGGGGTGACCGTTGATGAACATCGGGATTTTCGTGGTTGTTAGTCGTGATCAAAACAGAGGAAAAGGGATTGTTCCAGGGCAATGGTTCCTGCGTGAAAAACAACACTAAGTTGTTTACAGGTGGTTGAAAGAAAAAAATATTTTACGGGAGCCTTGATCTGATTGTTCGTGATAAGAGGAGACCGGTGTGGTGCATGAAAAGCGGACAGAAAGGACCCGTCAAAGCAGGTGGCTTTGGATTCACCTCGTTTGACCAGGTGAGAAAACGGAAGAAACGGGTAGCTTGTTTTCTTTGTCGGTGGAGAGCCTCTTGAAGAGGTATATAATTGAATAAAAAAATAAATTAAATAAAATTGTTCATAAAGTTAATTTTATGTACTGTTCAGTTTTTTTAAATTTGTGACAGTCAATCAATTCGAAACAAAATGTTACATACAATTTTTAAAAACTTTTGTTAATGTAGTTTTTATTGGATTGACTGATGTTGGTGTTTGGTAGCAAAAAGGAGTTTATATAAGATTCACGTTCTTAACTTAAAGTTGTTGGATTACTTAAATTAGTTAGGATTAACATATTATGAGTAAAATGAAAATGTGCACATCATATCCACACTTAAAAACATGTTTTCTTTTCTTTTAGTTACGTTTTCTAAGCTAGATGTTCTTTGCATGTATATGTTTATAGTGTTTGGATCTTGTATAAGACAATAATTTCATACGAAGTGTACGTGAGAATTAGAGAAGGACAAGTATTCTTAGCTTGAAGGGTAATTTTGTTCTTTCTCACTTAAACAATTCATTCCTTGATTTTTAAACGACTATAACTTTTTTGTATGTTAATTTAAAAAAAATACATCGTATTAACCAGCATTTCATCCCCTTTAATTCTAGCAACCTATTGCTATAGTTTTCTTAAAAACATTTACATGATTTTGAATACACATTAGTTCATTATATGGTACGTGATTTTGAATACACAACACATGACTACGTGATTTTGAATACTCATTACATGATCACACATTTAACATAAATCATTACGTGATTACACATTCAATATAATTTGTTATAACTAGTCATGTGTTGGGCATTCAAAATAACATAGTCATGTGTTGGGTATTCAAAATCATATAGTCATGTGCTGGGTATTCAAAATCATATAGTCATGTGCTGGGTATTCAAAATCACGTAATAGGTATTCAAAATCATGTAATTTTTTTTAAGAAAATTATATCAATAGGCTGCTCGAATTAAAGAGAATTAAATGCTTATCAATACGATATAATATTTTTAAAACTATTAACGTATGAAAATTTTATAGCCATTTGAAAATTAAGGGGGGAGGAGTTCAAGTAGGGGTGTGAATTTCTGACACGACCCGGAAACCCGACACGAACCTAACACGAAATTCACGGGTTTAGGTTTCGTCTAAACGGGTTCGGGTTTTGGGTTGAACACGCGAACCCGTTTAGGTTTACGGGTCAGGTTCGGGTCAACCTGGTCGGGTTGGCGGGTTGACCCGTTTAACACATTTATACTATATTATATTTTTTTACAATATATTTTATCTCATAAATTAAATGGGGCGTGTATTTTATGTCATGATTATAACTTAAAAGGAGAAATCAACATAGCTTTTGTAATTTAAATATGATATTATTATATACATTTGTGTTTTTTAAGTAATTTTTAATTTTAATATATTAGTTTTAGAAAAAAAAAAATTAAAAAATTCGGGTTAAACGGGTCGTGTTCGGGTCAACCCACAAAACTTCGGGTCGTGTTCGGGTTCATATATATGATACGATTTTCGGGTTTGGGTCGGGTTCGTGTAAAATTTTCGGGTTCGGGTCGGGTTGAACCCGCCAACCCGCGAACACGACCCATTTAGCCCCCTAAGTTCAAGTGCGAAAGGACCAGCATATCCTTTCTCTATTTGTTTCTTCAATTGTTTTTAGCTGAGATTTAGAAAAATGTCCACTCATAGTTTTAAGTGGACAATAAATCTCTTTTGTACATGATCTTTAATCTATCTATATTATATAATAATGTAAGAGGAAGGGACATTTTAAAATACACAAAATACTGTTATTTTATAAATACAACCCTATAATTATATTTTAGCCCCCATCTTATAGTACTTAAATCGTTGAGTTTTAACATAATTATGTGAAATTAGTTACACTTTTCCCCCTCACAACAAACTTATAATTCTTTTACATATTTTTGTCATATCTTATAAACCATAATATTTTAAAAAAATCCAAAAAAGTACCATGACGACCCACTCATTTTGTCGACCTACTAAGTTACCGATGACTATGGTTTTGACTTGGGTTGAGGATAATAACTGAACCGACCGAATTATGCACAACACAATGAAATGAATTACCTGATTGCTTCGTTTTTTATGTATATATATCTCACAATATTGCTACAAAAATATTATATGAATAAGAAAACTACTAAAAACGTATATCGCAATGCGGGGATCCTTCTAGTATTTATAATATATGAGGGGTTTACGCAAAAGAATAAATATTATCAAAAAGAATCATTGTTCAAATTTTAAAGCGTTTAATAATATAAAAATGATTAGTATAGGCAATGTTTATTCGTGTCTCCTGAAATTAAAAAAATCTGTGTAGGTAATTGATCAAATATTTAAAAACATACGAGGGAATTGTTGGTTGTTAAGTTCACAAACATATATTTTTATACATAAAAATTACAGCCTTTTAAAACATTAAACAAGTAGTTCTATACCCATCTGATGGACGATCATATTAATGGGATAAAATAGAAAGTCAATTAACGCTCATGTATGGTAGAAAAGGGCAACATGGTTATTGGATTTATATATAGTGAGTGTACGTACTACTTTTCCTGAATATGAAGTAAAATAGAATTTTAGAGGCCAATATGAAGTGTCTGTGCAATCATTACGCAAAATGCAGCTAAATGATCCATAAAAAAATGCATCGAAAACAAACTAATTTTTACAGACAGTTCTCATATTGGCATACAACAGAAAACAATCTAAGATAGAACGTATTTGCTTTCACAATTAGAAAAAGGAACTTGTTGACTTATGAAGTCAACAAATAAATATTGATAAATGTTGCTCCAATACTTGGATTGTTGGTGCAACGGTTTCCTTACTTGGATTGTTGGTGCAATGGTTTCCTTTGTTGTGGTTGCAATGGTTTCTCAAGTCCACCGTGGCCGTTCGATTTGGATTGAAAAAACCTGGTCAGAGCAGCAGTGAGAGGACCAATCCACCGGCAGATGAAATCAAACCACACCAAAGGATTGTAAGATGAGGCTGCTTGGGGGAACTATGAATTGTTTTGGAGCAGAGGTTTGACCAGCGACGTGGGAGAAATCGAGGAAAGGAAATCGCTCTCAACCTCTGCTTCTACAAGCTTTTCTTCAATTATTACGATCCACATTTTATCTCCGGTTGTTGATCTAACAGAGGTTTGAGAACATAATAATAGATAATTTAGGTTTCATTTTAATTTCATTTTTATGATAGTTTTGTATTATGTAATAAAATTCATCATATATGCATAATGCATACACATATATAATGCTCTTCATACGATTTGTTTTTAGATTTTGTTGCAGAATAATAATAATCTATAATGTGACAATTTAATTCCAAATCAAATTAATTAATAAAATAATTTTTGTAGTGTTTTATATAACCTCTTTATTTTTTCTTATGATTTATTGTTTTGTTTTTCTTTACTCTTTAAAAAAGTTATGATAACCAAGTCAAGTGTGTGTTTGTACGTTGGTATGGAATGAATTGTTGGGTATCCGAGTATCACATGCTAGTTTTAATAAGGGTATAAATTATTTGGTTCGAACTTTATATTCAAAGCTTGAGCTCAGTCATATAATTTTTTTCTAAGGATGAACTAGCCCGTGACATGTGCCAGCTCAGCGGTAAAATACGTTGCTAGAGAAGCGCAAGAAACAAAGTTTGTTACTCACGATTTGTTAGCACAATCAACCAACAACTATAAATAGCAGCCATCGGCCTTCATTTTCTGGTATCCTATTTCGACTTTTCACACTTTCAATACTTCTTTTACATCGTTTTGTGTGTCTCGACATTCAACTATTATTACACGTGTGCTTTTCGCCGATGCTATACACTATATAAGTGTTGTCCAGACAACCTTTAGAGTGTTAGAAGTTTTAAGTTGTCACCCAACCAACAAGCCGTTAAGGTGAATACATGTAACTTCTTTTAAATTTAAAAATATTTTATATGTTTAAAAATAATATGACTTGTGTTAAATATATTTTGACATATGGTAGTTTATGGATAATGTTCAGACCATAAGTGCACATATAGCTTGATCAAATTTAGACAAGTATAAACGTAAAACCTGGCACGAAGTTCCATAGGAAAATACGTAAAACTAGGCATGAAGTTTGGTAGTAAAATGGGCGGGAAAGCTCGTTGAATGTTTAGATTACTAGCATGTTTAAATTACTTTAATACCACTTAGCTAAAAATGGTTTATTGTTTGTTAAATGTTATTCACCAGGTTTTCGTTTATGTATTGTTTTCAAATGTTTACAATTAATCATGAATAATAATGAATAGCAGGGCTAGGTGCTAAAAAGAGAACGATTCCACCAGACTAAAAAAAAACCTTATGGCTAATATATTTTAAAAACGGTCACCAGACAGAAAATTTAACTACCGAATTTATATGAAACATTTTGTATGGACAAAGGAATGTTTAATTCCCCGTTTATAAAAGTGTGTTTTTATTCAACTTATGAGTTGTTTAATTAACAAAAAGAACACAAACGTTTTTCGCTACCTATTTGTTAAAATAGGTACCGACAGATTGGTCGCATGCTTGGGGTTTCTTAAAACTGAGGTGTGACACAATGGTTCATTAACAGGAGGCAGATGGTTTGTAGAGGGTACAGGTTCAACTTGAGATGAAGGGTTTACATGGTGTACAGGTTCAACTGGAGGCGAGGGGTTTTGTAGTAGGGATGAGCATTATACCCTTTCGGTACCGAACCGGTACCAAATAGGAGAAAATTGGTACCGGTTGCGAATATACCGGTTCGGTATTTACCGGTGTTTTACCCGTAAATATCGGAACCAAAAAACAAAGAAATTGGTACCAGTATCAGTACCGAATATACCCGGTACCTGTAGCCGGTACCAATGCTCATCCTAGTTTGCAAGGCGTATAGGTTCAATCGGTATCGAGGGTTTGCTGGGTGTACACATGTTTAATTGTAGGCGGAGGGTTTGAAGGGCGCATACTTTCAACCCAAAATGGATACCATCTACCCATTTTAAGATGAGAGGGTGTAGGTTGAGTTAAGAGTTAAATGGTTTGAGATGGGATGTGCCGTTTGAGTTGAGAGTTGAATGATTTAAATTAGAAAAAAATTATTATTAAACCTCAAATGCTCATGAAGGACTCATCAAAACCGCCCGGACCAGAGCATCACCTCCATCACAAAAAAGTCTTTGAGGGGGCGGTTCGTGATATCAGGCACCTCCATGTTGGACGCGACATGGTACTCTGTATTTGCACAAAGTAGTAACAGAATTTGAAACGTCGATCAGTTTTAAGAATTAAGATTAAAGATGACTAGATTTTCTTTTTATTAGTCAATATATATAGTTAGTATAGATAGGCCGGCCCTAATGTATAGAGTGTCAGCAGGCCCTAATCAGTATTATATATGTCTATATATATCCCTATTGTAATTCTTATGAGACACAAATCAATAATACAATCATTATACAATATACCAAGTTTATCTTGGTATCAGAGCCTCTCTTTTTTCTCCTAAAACCCTAGCCGCCACCTTTGTGCTGTCGATCTCTCAACCCTAGCCGCCACCCTAGCCTCTCTTTTTTCTCCGATGGCTTTGCTTGCACTTTTCTCCTCATTCGACAAAACCACCCATAATTCTCACAAGTTCGGTTTTAAACTATCACCCACAAATTATGGATATTGGAAGGCAATGAGACAGCCCTTCCTGGTCACCAACAACCTCTTTGGCTATGTTGATGGAACCATCTCATGTCCTTCAGCCACCATCACAGCCGCTGCTGTCTCTGGCAAGGAGTCTACCTCGGATTCACAACCGAATCCAAACTATCAGATCTGGGTATCTAATGATGCCCATGTACAAATGCTTCTTGTTTCTACCATCTCTGAAGCATCGTTTCAACATGTTGCAAGCAGTACTACCTCTCGAGATTTATGGCTCGCCCTAGAGATAGCCTACGCCCCTCACACAGCATCCAGGGAGTATACCTTACGCGCACAGCTGTTGAAGATAGCCATGAAACTTGATGGAACAGCTGCTGATTATCTTACCCTCGCTCAAGAGTTTGCTGATGCCCTGGCTAATATTGGCAGCCTGTTAAAGAAAAGGACCTGGTGATACTGGTTGTCTCTGGTATGAGAGAAGAATACACAGGTTTGAAATCTAACATCCTTACCCGACAATTTCCTACAGCCTTTTCTGAACTTAGCGGGCTGCTGTCCGATCATGATTACATGATCAAAAAATCCTCACCGGACGTACCTCCTGTCCAAGCCTTTGCCACCGCAGCAACTGCCACAAACAGCCCCTTAACTCCAACAAATCACTAGCATCTAACATCCAAGCCATTCAACAAATGTTGGGACAACTCGGCCTTCAAGTGCAACGGTTTCTCAGCCTTCTTCACATGCTTTTTACACAAATGGGCCAGGGCAGTCCCATGGCCATGGAAACAGGCGTGGCCGTGGGTCTTACAGCCGAAACAATCAAAATGGGGTAAGTCGTCAGCATTTTCCTTGGGCTTCTAATCAAAACACGGTTTTTGGTACTTGTAACAGATGTGGCATTGGCCACATACCATCTTCATGTCCAAACAGGGACCCCTCCACTCGTGGCCGCTCTCCATCCGCTAATTACAGTGATCATCGGTCCCAATGGTCTGAAAATCAGTCTCAATGGTCTGACAATAGGTGGCCTGACAACCGACCTCAAGATTTTTTCTCTGGCTTACCCGACACAGGTGCTACTGACCACACAATACCTGATCAGGCAGGCATGATTACTCTGAACCATACCGCGGCAGTGATGGTCTCCATGTTGGCAATGGTAAGTCTTTACCTATTATTCACATTGGTTCCACTCGCGTTTACTCTCCAAACCGATCCTTTATCCTTAAAAACATCCTACATGTTCCTGAAATCAAACAAAATCTTATTTTGTTCAAAAGTTTTATCGTGATAATTATGTTTATTTTGAATTTCATGACACTTATTTTTCTGTGAAGGACAAATCTACACACACTATCCTTCTCACGGGTCCAAGCATTGATGGCCTTTACTCCTTTCGTCTACCTCGGATTCATTCAACTCCAAAACAGCTTTTTCCACAGTTCGAGCTTCCTCACAGATCTGGCAACAACGTCTCGGCCATCCACATCCGCAGCTTTTAAATTTTATGTTTTCTCATTATTGTTTACCAGTTTCTTCAAACCATTCGAGTCTAGATTGTGATGTTGTTATGTTGGAAAATCTAATAAACTTCATTTACCATTGTCAAACTTTAAGAGTTCGCATATTTTGGATTTGGTATTTTGTGATGTTTGGGGGCCCGCTCCTACTACTTCTTGTGACGGTCATAACTATTTTCTCCTTTGTGTTGATCACTACTCACGCTTTATGTGGCTGTTTCCACTTAAACATAAATCTGATGTTTGTCAAGTCTTTAAACAATTCATAACCATGGCCGAACGACAGTTTAAAACCAAATTAAAATCGGTTCAAACTGATTGGGGAGGCGAATTTCGCCCACTTTCACCATTTTTTTCATGTCTCAGCATCATTCACCGTCTTTCTTGCCCCCATACAAGTGAACAAAATGGGTATGTTGAACGACGTCACCGACATGTCGTCGAAACTGGTCTTACTCTCCTTTCACAATCCAATGTCCCACAACGGTATTGGCATTTTGTATTTGACACAGCTGTCTATCTCATCAACCGTATGCCTTCCCGAACGAACTCTAATATTTCTCCTTTTGAACAACTTTTCCATCACCACCCAGATTTTTCCTTTCTTCGGGTATTCGGAAGTCAATGTTATCCTCACCTTCGTCCTTACAACAAACACAAAATGGATTTTAGATCCATGCCATGTGTCTTTCTAGGGTACAGTACCTCTCATCATGGTTATGGGTGTCTTGATACCGAATCCGGTCGTGTTTACATTGCTCGCCATGTTCGATTTCAGGAACCCATATTTTTCCCTTCAAACAACCATCACCACCACCGGCCCAAACCCATCTCCTCCATATTTTTCATCCTATCCTACACCTATACATCACAATCCATCTCCTACCCCCTCTCCACCCTCTCCGCCTCCACAACCACAATTTTCTAATTCTGACACTACATCATCACCGCTACAAACACCCCCATCCCCACCACCACCGCCGACACCACCATCACCACAGCCACAACTGACACCACCAACACCACACCCGACACCACCATCACCCCCACCACCCACACACCATCACCACCACCACGAACCCGACCATCCAACCTTCGGCCCAATCCCAAACAGCCTAACCGCTACACTCCCTCTTCTTTCCACACAACGACCATTTCTGAACCATCCTCCTTTGCTATTGCCAACACAGATCCTCATTGGGTTAGGCCATGGCCGAAGAATATTCTGCCTTAATGAAAAATGGTACCTGGTCATTGGTACCTCGTCGTCCGAATAGCAACATTGTTGACTGTAAGTGGGTTTACAAACTTAAAAAAGACCAACACGGGAATATTACGCGTTATAAAGCGCGCCTTGTTGCAAAAGGTTTTCGTCAACAACCAGGTGTGGATTATCATGACACCTTTAGTCCCGTGATCAAACCCACTACAATTCGGGTTGTTTTATCTTTGGGTATCACAAAAGGGTGGTCCCTAAGACAACTTGATGTTCAAAATGCGTTTCTTCATGGTGATCTCAAAGAAACGGTCTTCTTACAACAACTACCGGGCTTTGTGGACCAACATCATCCGGACTATGTGTCGGTTACACAAATCTTTATATGGGCTTAAACAAGCCCCACAGAATTCACAGATTGTCCACGGCATTAATCAGTCTGGGTTTTCGGGGTTCCAAAACCGATCCCTCCTTGTTCATTTATTCAGCCCGTGGCACCATACTATATATGCTTATTTATGTTGATGATATCATCCTCACAGGCAATAGTCCGAAGGCGATTGATCATGTTGTTCGCAGCCTTAGCACCACCTTTGCTATACAAGATATGGGTCTACTTTCTTATTTTTTGGGTATTGAAATTCTTCGCAACGGATCAGACATCATTCTCTCTCAAAAGAAGTACATTCTGGACATATTGCTCGTGCAGGGTTGTCACAGTCTAAGCCAGTCTCTTCTCCATTGCCGATGACCGCCAAACTCTCTCTGTGTGATAGCTCCTTATATGATAACCTGGTTCGGTACAGACAGATTGTAGGTGCCTTGCAATATGTTACATTGTCTCACCGGACATCCGTATGCTGTTAACAAGGTATACCAATTCATGCATTCTCCTACCATAAATCATTGGTCGGCGGTCAAACGAATTTTGCGGTATCTACAAGGCACGTCGGAACACGGGTTGTGGATCAAAAAGTCCTCGGATTCTCTGCTACAAGCCTATACAGATGCATGTTCTCCCTTAACTGCCTTTTCGGATGCAGATTGGGCTGGGTGTCCGGATGACCGTCGATCCACTGGGGGATTTGCAATATATCTCGGTTCCAACCTGGTGTCCTGGTCAGCCCGGAAACAACAAACCGTATCTCGGTCATCCATTGAAGCCGAGTACAAGGCACTAGCTGATACTATAGCAAAACTCACATGGATTGAAACACTACTACGAGAATTATGCATTCACACCCCTTCAGTTCCTACGCTATGGTGTGACAATCTAGGCGCCACATATATGTCCGCAAATCCTGTGTTTCACGCAAGAACAAAGCATGTGGAGGTTGATTTCCACTTTGTAAGAGAGAAGGTCGCGTAAGGAAAGCTACGGGTTCAGTTTATAAAGATAGATGATTAGATAGCCGATGTCTTTACAAAGCCTCTATCCTCAGAAAGATTTACCTGGCTTCGGTCCAAGCTACAGGTCGCTTCCCGGCCTTAGCTTGAGGGGGAATATTAGTCAATATATAGTTAGTATAGATAGGCCGGCCCTAATGTATAGAGTGTCAGCAGGCCCTAATCAGTATCATATCTGTCTATATATATCCCTATTGTAATCTCTTATGAGACACAAATCAATAATACAATCATCATACAATATACCAAGTTTATCTCTTTTGAACGGCAAATTTGGATTACTACGGACTACTGAAGTATCATCGTGCCACCATCGAAACCATCCGATCATATCTATCTACACTAGACATAATGTATTCACACTAATTTAGGAGTAAATTCAATAAATATGAAAAAACCCCACTGTGATAATCGAACCTAATACCTATTGGTCACAAGCCTTAACCCACTCAAAATACCACTAAACTATAGCCAATCCTCACATTTTTTCAAAGGAGAAAACGGCCTTTGAAGCAATGCTCACATTTTTTCTTTAAATCTAGTTGCTTTGATTCTGTAACTCAAAGAACTTTTGTATGCTTCATTTTCTTGAAAAAACCTATACCATAAAATCAATATTCTTGTCCGATTTAATTTGAGTATATTATAATTTGAGTTTTTAAAAGTCTCAATGCATAATTGATTACACACAGTGCCCCCACAGAGTCTAAAATATACATCTAAGTTGTCTAATTCCAACAAAACGTTCAAATTTGTTACAACCTCTAAAAGTAATTACAACACACCTATGCATTAAAGTTCTGTATGCCTAATTGTACTATATGCTTACAGTGATACATTCAAATATCTAAAATAACTTATCCAAATCATCCATAGTTTAACAGACGTTAACCCATAGAAAAACACGTGTAACATCCTAATTAGACACCGCTACGTACGAAAATCAAACATTTGTAGAGTACCGACATATCCATATATTTTAGTCGTCATCAAATTTTCAAATATAATTCTATAACAATAGTCCATTAAATAACACTTATAAAAAGTATTTCACGTTACATACATTAGTCGCCTTAAAATGAGTACCTACCCTGCTTTCTTCCTTTCATCAAACCAAAACCCCACAACGTCTATCTAGTTGTCTGTGCAACACTTTCCGGTAACGGAATATTCTTTTTCGTCAACTTCACTTGCTACTACAGCTTACAACTCACCGAATCCGTTAGTTTCCGTACATAACAATAACATGCCAACGCCGTCGTACTGGTGTTACCGGTGCACTCGCTTAGTCAGAATACCAGACCAAAACGCCGTCGTATGTCCAGACTGCGACGGAGGCTTCATCGAAGCCGTGGAGGTCAACGCCAACGCGCCACCGTCACAGGAAACTCGCCGGCGTTTTCCAGACGCGGCGATGTATATGCTCGGCAGCAACGACCGGTCAGATCTGAGATTCCGCCGCCGTGGCCGGTGGAACAACGGCGAGTGGTCACCTTTCAATCCGGTAATCGTTCTTCGCAGCCGCGGCGGTGCTGACGTCAGGGATTCAAATTCCGGCACCGGAGATAGAGGTTTTGAACTCTATTACGAAGACGGAGCTGGTTCCGGTTTACAACCGTTACCGGCGATGATGTCGGAGTTGTTAATTGAATCAGGATTTGATCGATTACTCGAACAGTTATCGCAGATCGATATCAGCGGGCTGAACCGTAACGAACAACCTCCGGCGTCAAAATCCGCAATAGAATCGATGCCGACGATAGAGGTGAATAATATCCACGTCAGCAAGGAGTCTCACTGCGCAATTTGCATCGAAGCGTTCGATCTCGGTGCGGAGGCGCGTGAGATGCCGTGCAAGCACATCTACCACTCCGATTGCATATTGCCATGGCTCACGTTGCGAAACTCGTGTCCGGTTTGTCGACACGAGCTTCCAACAGATTCTGTTACAGTAACAGAATCCGTTGAATCACGAACTGTTAGATCGGTATCACTACAACGCAACGAAACTAACGAAGAAGAATCAGCTGCAATTGGATTAACTATTTGGAGATTACCTGGTGGCGGTTTCGCCGTCGGTAGGTTCACCGGCGGGGGGACCAGCGGCGGCGAGAGAGAGCTTCCGGTTGTGTACACTGACGGCGACGGTGACGGTTCCGGCCGCCCTAGGAGAATCACGTGGGAGACTAGAACGCATAGAGCGAGTGGAAATGGAAAATGGAATTCGGAGAGTTTTTCGGAACTTATTTTCAGTTTTTGGAAGGTCTAGAACGAATTCGAACACATCAGAGCACAACGGTGGTTCGATGAACAGAAGCCGAAGCTTATCGAGTTCGATTTTCAGGCGAATGGCGTCGAGAAGGGGCAGAACTTTGATTTTTGAAGAACAGAATGGTATGCCGAGATGGTAGTTTTGATTTAATTGTTGTTTAAGTTGTTATAATCCGAATATCGCGTTATTATTTTGAAGGTTGTAAATATACTTGATGCCAATGCGAATATGAAAGATAAGATTAATTATGTTACTGGTTTGGATTTGTTGATTGTTGAATTCTGCAGTTTGGTTATTGTGAACTGTGAATTCAAAACTATCCGGTTTACATACATTGCTTTTGTTGAAAGTTGATATCGGTTTGATTTTGACCAAAGAAAGTAGATGGGTGTGGACTGTGGGCAAACTTACTTTCTGCTCTGTATACATGTGATGAAAGCTACTTTGGTTCAAAAGATATATAGATATATAACCACACACTTTTAATACGAAACAAGTTTAATTAAAAGTTTGTGATAAGCTATAATGCACTTATGCATAGTGTTTGATTGCTACTTTGGTTCAAGATTTTAATACGGAGCAATGTTTGATTGATAGCTACTTTGGTTCAAAGATATTTAGATGTAATGCATTTATATGTTGTGTTTTCATACGGATGCTTTTAAGACGGAAGAATTCTAAGCTATAATGCACTTACGCATACTTTTAATACGGAACAATTCTAAGTAAAACTTTGTGTTAAGCTATCATGCATTTGTATATAATGTTTGATATAACGATATGTACCAAAATGCAAACAAAAATATATTAGGACCCGACCCAAATCGTAGGGTTGAAATCTGTTGTAACCTCACAATTTGAAGCCGGTCAAACCAACCTGAAACGGTCAAAAGTTGGCTTCAAACAATCTAACTCGATTCTATGACTTTTTACAAACCAATTCAAAATTGGACTATTGACCGAAAGGCTTTGGAGAAAAAGAAGAAAAATAACCCAATTTGTGAATTGTGCACCTCTAGTCATAACCCTCATACAAAATTTGCTTTATATTTGGCGAAGATAGATATGTATATATTTATCCTTGGTATTATTGGATTATAGGAGGTCGTAAGTTTGAATCCGAGCGAACACAGGCTTCGTTCCAACGTATGTTATGTTTGAGAGTCTCGGCTTTTGTGGCGGCGTAACTTCTGTCAAGTGGCAGTCAGCAGTATGATTTCGTGTGAGGACACAAAAAGATCCGTAAGCTAGTGTTACTGCCTCTCCAATAAATGGCATTTTTCAACCGTTGTTAAAAAAACATATTTGTGGAACAAGTGGCCCGTGGATGGGGGCATTATAAAACATCATTCAGTCACTATGCACATGTACCGTACCTTCAAGTGGTTCGTTACCAAATTTGTGTTCATGATAATATGGACTGACAATCTTTTTATGTAATAGTCCCAATAATGGGAGAAGGTCACTTTAGTTGACTAGATATTGTTAAATGCTGTCACCTTTATTTGACTTGTTATTCTAATAACATTTTTTTTATTACATGTTTACAAATTTTTCATATAGTTTAAATAACAATAATGTGTGTTTGATTAACGGAAGAAATTAATTTCTAAATTTCGCAAGCAAATGAATTAGATTCAAAATTTAATAATTACTCGATAGTTTAATATGTATAAATTAATTTGACTTCAAAGATAATTTCATATTTTCCACTTTCCAGCTATACTGTTTCGAACAAGTGTATCAATTATTAGTTAACTTGATTAATATGTGAGTGTCGTGGGATGTTTAGACAATTTGATATATAAATATTATATAATGTTGGGAGTCCTACATGACATGATAATATTGGAATGCATAGCTGTTACCTCAACAATTCTACAGTAATGTATTGTATTTTAGTGTTGGATTTGATTGGGTAAGTTGTAATGATAGGTACCTTCGAAAGAGATATAAGAGGGATGACCATGGTGCACCCTGATTTTATAACTAACGGTTGTAATCAAAGTTTAGCTCAAGCTATACCTGTTTAATAATTGTTATATATATATATATATGTGTGTGTATATGAAGGGGTGTAAACAAGTTGAGCTACTCAATACCAACTTGAAAAAAGCTCGAAATGAGCCAGGGTTAAATAGCTCGAGCTTGAGCCCAAACCTAAAAGATAAGCGTGTTTAGCAAACAAGCGGAGCTTCACTTATCGAGCTCAAGCAGACTCGCGAAGCTAAACGAGCCTATTATTTGTATAACTCTTATTTAATATATTAGATATATATTTATATAATAATAATAATAATAATAATAATAATAATAATAATAATAGTTATTTTTTGTAAACTATAATGAAATAACTAAATATATGTATTTATATACTAATAAGCTTGTTTTTTGTAAACGAGCTTATATGTGTAAGTATATATATCATGTTATAGATATATAAATTTATAAAAAATAATAACTATTATTAATATAAATTTATTAATAATGATAAATAAGCCGAGCCCGAGTCAAACTCAATCTTTAGAAACTACTCATAAGATTCAAAATTATACAAATAAAACCAAATTTTATTTATTCAACCCGTGTAATACACAAGATGTTTAAGCTAGTGACATAATATAGTATAAATGTATAAAGCATACGACAAATGTATAAAGCATACAACATAGGGATACATATTTAAGTTTTTTTTTAGTTTCAATATATACAATATATAATCACAAAAAGAATATTTTATTTTATATATTGTTATATAATAACTAACTTATGGAAACATGATAACCTTGGAAATACGAGGCTGTTGCGCATCTAAGCTTAGATGCGAAACCATCAAAACTACGTAGTTCTGATTAAAAGTTTCTAAAAATAATGTATTTTATTCTTTTTGTTCGTATATCCAGTGCATCCATTGAGCCCTAATTCAGCATTGTTGATTCGGCACTAAACCATTCATTCTAGCCCCTGAATTTAATAAAAGACTTCAGCTTTATAACAAACTTTCTTTTTATATAATAAAAGAATTCACTTTCCTAATAACCTTTTTAATATATGCGTATAGAACCTGTAGACCACGTGTGTCCATCCTTATTAGATAAAGATATACATGTTGTATGCAACCAAATGACAAGGTTTGGTAACAAGGGGATTCTCCATACAAAAAGAAAAGTTTTGGGGAGAATAAATCCTTTTAACTTCTTTTGTATATAATATTATTTTTTTTAATTATTTGGTGTGAGCACTAGAATATAAAATTTTGTTTATTTATTTATTTATTTTTAATCTAGATGGTGTTATATTGGTTGTTTAGAAATCATTTTCTTATTTGGACGATATCATCATCTGTTTATACATGTCTTTTATTGATCGTCACGCTTTTAACAGCTTTTGAGTTATCTAGAAATTAGTTATTGCTAATTAAACTAGACCAAGGTGGTACCGGGCCTCCACCTCTAGGAACTAAAAAAGTTGAGACGGAAATAGAGATGGGCATAATCGGGTTTTATTATTACCGGAACCGGTTCCAACCCGGACCCGGTTCTGCTTGGATGTCATTGGAACTGGGTATGGTGTGGAATCGGGTCCAGTTCCTACCCGGGTTCACACCCAAGAATATGGAACCGTGTAGAACCGGGTACGGGTATTATGGAACCGGGTATGGTGTGGAACCGGGTATGGTGCGGAACCGGTTCCTGATACTGTTCAGAACCGGTTCCTGGCAGTCAAAACCTGACTTTTACTGTTCAGAACCGGTTCCTGACAGTAAAAACCTGACTTTTACTGTTCAGAACCGGTTCCTGACAGTAAAACCTGACTTTTACTGTTCAGAACCGGTTCCTGATAAAATGTTACCGTTGGAACCGGTTCCTGATTAAAAAATCATTTTTTTTGTATATAAACCCCTTCCTACTTACCGGTTCCTGACAAATGTAACCGTTGGTGTTTTAATAAATTTTTTGTGTAATGTTTCTTTCTATTGTGTTTGTTATGTTTGATTTTTATTATTAGTTACATTGATAAATAAAAATAGTAACAATAATCGGTTAAAATTAAAAAACAAATTAATCGGTTACAATATATAAAAAATTAACCGGTTACAAAAAAAAAATAAAAAATTACTCAGAATCGGTTCTAGTAAGATTTTATTTCTTTGATCGTTTACTAGCATATTGCCATCTCTAGTGATTCCAAATGGTCCTTTAAGCATATTGCCATCTCTAGCGATTCCGGAGTTAGTCTTGTTCTTCTAATTGACAAAACCCTGCCACTAAGAGAAAACACACTTTCCGAAGCTACCGTGGAAGCTTGGACCGTTAGTATATCACGAGCCATGGTGGCTAGAATCGGGTATTCGGATTCTTTCGATTTCCACCATGCCAAAACATCAAATTTCCTATACTCCTCAGTGGTCATAGTAAGCGAATACTGATTTTTTTTATATCTCCCAAGTTCACTTGTTGGTTCACTACCCCTTTGTTGTCTAGCGGTCTCGTCTCTAACGACATTCAACATGGTTATAAGTGGATCCCCGCTTGTTTCATCGTTAGAGGCCGTGGACCGAGACTCAAACAAATTTGTATGATTTTTTTCACCATATTTTTTAAAATAATGATCATAAAGTTTGGCCATACACTCATTGAATATTTTTTTTGTTTTTGCTTTTAAAATTGGATCCTCCTCATGCATATCCAACTTGTCATAAATTTCATCATTAAAGCTTCAACACCCGGTACGTTTAAAGCTGGATTTAAAGCAGCGGCACATAGAAAAACGGTTGGTAATTCTAAAAAATATTTTTAAAATTTTTGAATCATTGGTCTCGTCATATTCCTTAACATGTCACTAGAATTTTCAAACTTTTTAAAATTAGTTGTTATCAAATACAATTGGTCCACAACTTTAGAACTAGTAGGATAATAAACACCGGAAATCAAAGTCGTTGTAGTTTTAAAAACTTGTAAAAAAGTACTTAGATTATTAATATTTTCCCAAGCCGTGTCGGGAAAGGGGACGACAGGGTACTCATCACTTAAAGTTGTATGAAAAGAAATTAAAGTGCCCATTTGCTTTATAGCCATTTCAAACATATGACAAGTTGAATTTCAACGAGTCGCTATATCCCAATTCGGTCCAATAATTTTTTGGTTGACATCTTTACAAAGTTTTTTATATTCTTGATATCTTTCTTTTCCACTTTTGAAAACATCTTGGAGCATAGCTCTAAATGCTATAATAAAATCCGATACAAACCGGTTTGCACTACTAAGTTAATAATATGTGCAACACATCGTGTGTGAAAAAAAACACCATCAAGTATTGGTTTGTACTTCAACTTTAATTTTTCAATCGCCGTTGTGTTGTTTGAAGCGTTATTAAAGGATATTGAAAAAATTTTATCTTCTAAACCATATTTAATTATTGTGTCATTTATAATTTTATAAATATTTTTTCCCGTATGAGGAGAAGGAAACTCGTCAAACGCAATCGTATGCTTCATCATTTGCCATGTATCGGGATCAACCCAATGAGCGGTGACACATATGTACGATTCCGGTAAACCATGTGGAGCCGACCACACATCACTAGTTAGGTTTACACTAGTTTTTAAATTCTTAAAAAAACAATTAAATCTTTTTTTGCATTTTCCCATAAACTTAAACAAAGACGTTTTAAAGTGCGACGACTTACATGTTTATAGAGAGGTTGTAGCGTATCCCGAATAAGATTTGTAAGATCGGGTCGTCGAAGTGTCCAAACGGCAATGCTTTTTGTATCACCAACTTCGCCATCCGATCGCGAGCTAATTTTTGCTCATAACGAAAAATGGTACCATCTTTGGATAGTGGAACTTGACCGGATGTCATTTCCTTTAAAACTTTGCAATACTTATTAATATGCTTCGTTAACGTTGAGTTTGATTCCTTGGCTAATAACGATCCACAATGTTTACATTGAGCTTTTTGCGAGCTGTCACTCATCTCGACCAACTCCCAATTGCTCCAAACTTCCTTACTACGATTATGAGACAATGTTCCAACCACATATGGAACCGATTGATCTTGAGGAACATTGTTAACGAATTGGGAATTTGCGTTTTTGGAACTCTTTGAGGCCATTTGTTGATTAGAATGTGAAAAAGAACAAGAAAGAAATGTAACAAGAAGAATAGATATGAGAAATTGTGTGCTAAACAATAGATTTCTAAACAATATATATAGAATCGGTTCCAACAGTCAGGAACCGGTTCCAACGGTAACATTTTAACGGCTATAACCGGTTCCAACGGTAACATTCTAACGGGTATAACCGGTTCCAACGGTAACATTTTAATGGCTATAACCGGTTCCAACGGTAACATTATAACGGGTATAACCGGTTCCAACGGTAACATTTTAACGGGTATAACCGGTTCCTTCTAGAACTGAATTTCCGGGTACTGTAGGAACCGGGTACGGGTAGGAACCGGTTACGACCCGATTCAAATGGTAAAATTGTGGAACCGGGTTGAAACCAACGGGTATTTTGAACCCGGAACCGGTTCTACTTAATGTCGGATAGGAAGTGGAACCCATTCCAATTTGGTTCTACCGGTTCTGGTTCGGAACCGGTTTTTATGCCCATCTCTAGACGGAAACACCGCCTGACCTCTAGGCACAACAAAAATTACATTATTTGGTATCTCCATGTCAATCGATGATAAAGAAGAAAGGAAAAAAGGAAAGTGGGAGAGATGTAATAGTGGGAACTCAAGAGATAGGTGGGATGGCATGTTTGGAAATTTATATAGTGAATGGATATTAATTTAGTTAACTTATAATTTTGTAAAATTATAATTATTTATTAGACTTTTTATATGGATGATAAACTCTTAAGTAGAGTTTTTATGTCAATTTATTAGTTTTATTAGAGTTTATGTCTCTAATAAAATCTCTAATACAGTGAAACTTTTCACTACCCACAACTCTTGTAAAAATGGTAGGCTATGTGCTTCATTAGTTTTTATGATAAACTACAAGAGAAAAATAAAAGAGTAAACTTCCGTTTTGCTCCATGTGGTTTGGTCACTTTAACGGTTTTGCCCAAATCTTTTAAAAATAGCCAGTTTCCTCCAATAGTTTAGTATGTTTTTCCTATTTTGCTCCCCGCCTCTAACTCCATCCATAATGTATGTTAACTAGAAGGGTACTTTGGTAATTTCAAATATAAAGTAACGGTACCAGTGGAGCGATTATATGAAAATGTCTCGTAAATTAAAGTTACATTATCAATCCCAATCTAAATCGTTTCTAGCCTTCCATATTTCCCATGTCGTGATGTGATTTTTATATTTCTTGATATATATTGTGACACCCCGCGAAAATGCTCAACCACACTAGCTCCTTCAGCGACTGCATGCTAAATTTCGTCCTCAAGAGGTTAGCGCCGTTCATTTTCAACTTGGGGATGATGTGACAACCCGTCTTCACGAGGTTAATGCCGTTCATTTTCACATTTATAAATCAATTCTTATGCATATCACAGTATGCAAATGCATGAACTTTTATGGCGAATTAAATACACCCATCTAATTTATTTTGCACGAACGAGCCAAACCCATATCGTGATTAAACCAACCCAGACCACGGCATAACTCGCGTAACTCAAAACTTTGAAGAACCGAACCATAATTTGTTTAATTTATATATATATGTTAGTAGTTGTTGATTACATTTACTCTTTCTTTTTTTAGTAACAAAAAAAAAGAAAAAAATATGTATGTACATTACTTATAACAAGATCGCTGCCACTTATCCAATCGATTTCTTTGGTTCATTCACGGCACAAGGAGCCCAAATCCTACCACCCCACTTCTTTTATCATTCTCGGCCTACACACATACAAACCTCAAACCGCCCTTGATATTTATCTCCCGTGATAACACAATCTTACGCGTTGATCCATGTGATACACCGCCGCTAGTAAAGTTTTTCACTCGTTGATTTCAAAATGTGTTGTGGTGAGCATGCGTTGAAGCTGGGTGTTTAACAACCAATTTGATCAAAACTCATGTGAAAAGCGGTCAAATTAAAGAGATTATGAAATTGCCGAAAGCTTCCTAAACTTGAAGATTTGCAGGTTTTGAGGGAAAAGAGAGAGAGAAAGGTGAAAGGTGAATTTGAAGATATGAATAATTTTAAGAAATAAGAAAATAAAAAAAAGAAATGGACTAAAAAACAACTACCCATTCATGGAACTCGAGCCCATAACTTTATTATGCATATGTTTATAATTTTAAGTTTGTAATTTAGGATTTATTTAAATGAAAGTTATAATTTATAATTTATTGTTTTATTGATAATTTATAATTTAAAAATAAAAAAAACATCACTAGTGACGGACATTTCCACTGTTGGATTAATCGGTTTGTTTTGGGTCGGTTTTGGATCGAGTACGGGTCAAGTTGAGTAGCAAACGGGTCAGCAGAAGTATTCTTTTAGTCACATGTTTTAATGTGTTGGTTTATTTAGTCAAAAGTTATAGGTTAGTGGGTGAGTTAGTTGCCTTATCTTTAGGAGCAAGTGTTTTATTTTCTATTTATATGTAATCCTTTATGATTGAATGAAATAGATCTCGTGAAGTAGAAAACACACCATCTTATTCTTTTCAGTTTCAGTTACTAAACATAGTGTGATTTAGAGGGCTGATACAACATTCCATTAAAATCCATTACGAATGATGGAATAAAGCTCGATGACGTGACGGAACTTGATTGGATGTCGTGAGTGATGAAATTCCATCATAAGTGGAGCACCCCTACCCATTAGGATTATGTATTCATGCAACCACCATTGAACTCTCACAAACCCTACCTGCCCCTCCACATAACCCGTCGTCGTTCTCACCCCTCCCTCACCCGAAACCCAACGACGAACCAACCACCACACCCTTCTTCTCAGACGAGTTCAGCCTACGACGAACACCGGTAAGATTCCCTCTCTCCCTCTCGTCCGTAGTTCTGGTTAAAAGACTTGTCACGGTTTCGGTTCGAGTTGCGTAGCGTGTAGCCTACTCATGCGATCTATGTGTTTGATGTTACGTAGTACCGCGCTTAAATGTTTATGATTAACGTGTATAAAATCTGTGAATGCTTATGTGCCGTGATTAATGAATATGCATACTATGAAAACTGTTGATAGATGTACGTGTATGCGAATGAGGGTATGAATTCGGGAAGCATGATTTTATGTGGGTGGACTGAGATTTTGATCCGATTGTTAGGTACGGACGGTGGATTGTGTGTTTATGAACATCAATAGACTTAAACGTAAATTTGTGTAGTGTATGTATACATAACCGTGTATGTGCATGTATATGATATATTGTAGCCAAAAGAAACCGTAGGAAGTATGCACGTATAATAGTTCCGGTTTGACTTCGGTTTAATAACATGAACACATGCACGGATGGGCGTGTTTGGTATAGAAATAAAAATTTACGAGATTGTGTATGTGATGTTATGTGTAACGTGCTCGGTTGATTGTAATATTTATAGAGAGCGTTGTATATATACACACACATATATATATATGGATATTGAATGTTTATGAGTGATCTTTACATATATATGTAACTGTGAGCATGTGTAACCATGGATGCAAGTTGTTGGGTCGATAAGGTTGGTAGGGTAGTTTGGGGAGATGGTTTTGTTTACAAATGGACCTAAATACCTAGGCGATTTTATGGGCTGATGTGTGTGGAAACTATATTGGTTTAAATGCTTTTGATTGAGAAAACCATATATTTATATAATTGAGCCAAATTCTGAAACCACATATATGTTTTATAGTGTTGCTATGTGGATGGGGTGATTTCAACTAATATTAAAAATTTAGTGTGAAACTAGTGGATGGTATCTTGTGTAGAACTGTATGGTAATTTGTTATGCAACTGCAAGGTGAAAAAAGATAATTTAAACTGAATTGTTTATGCGTATGTGTCATCACTAGAAACGTTAATAGGTGACAATGAAATGCGGTATGGAATGCCATGATCTTGTGCACAAATTTACCTAAATGAGAAATTGTATCACAACGTGATTATGTGTTAGAATACGTGTTGCATGAACCCACACTAATCAACTACATGATAATAATCTTAGGACGCATTTGATCGTCTTCGCTACTATTTGCACTTTATTTCTTACTGAGCAAAACAAATATGAGTTCACACCTTTATTAAAAGCATGTATTCCCAGTGGTTGTGAACCTTACTTTCCCAGGTTTAGGATTGCCTAGTATCCCTGGTTTGGGATACTGTAAAATACTAAGTTATACTGCATGTCTTTAGCGGACTAAACGAACTCTATCTGAAAGTCCCCACACATACCGATTAATCGCCGGGGCCTGGCGAACGGAATATTAGTTGATAGCGCTATTAGGTTGACAAACCTCACACCGTACCTGGGAGGACGGGCGTGAACTTTTATGCCTTGGCAACTGGTCAATGGTGATAGACATTGACCTGGGGCACAAACAACTTAAACAGTCATAGTTTCGGTATCACACAGTTTAGTATCTTAGAAATGGGGTAGTTCCCCATGACATGTTTTATAAATTGAGTAATTTAACATCCTAAGTTTTTTTTTTTAAAACAATACCGAAAAAACCGTGAACTCGCCGACTTTATGTTGACATACTATTACATGCTTTGCAGATCTGCGATTGCTTGCATTGGAGGAGTGTCGTGGCTACGTGGACTATTTGATTTGGTTTTATTAAACAACTAGGGGGTAACCCGCGCTTCGCAGCGAGCTAGTGGGAATGGTATTTTTCCGGCTTGTTACCATACTGATACTTGTTACAGCAATCGGAAAAGAAACCTAAAAAATAAAGTAGTAATATGTCAAAAAGAATAACAGCACATGTTTTACATCAATTGTAAAAACGATAAAGATGAATGCCGGTTTCAATAACAATGATACTAATATCAAAGTTGTTCAGTCAAATTGATACGGTTTGTCAGGGTTTGGACACGATACCAACACTCGAGAAAAAAACACTCCATTTTATACCAAACTAATCACACCACGTATTCATTTTTTAACGACATTTTTTTAATGATTGTCGTCCGTGGGACTTGAACCAAATACCTCCTCATCCTAAATCCAAGTGTTCAAAGGCTTTGACTTTGCTAGTAGACCACCATCCCATTGGTACGTATTCATTTTTTAAGTTAACAAACGTAAGTTATTAAAATAAAATAAAATTAATCGGGTTAAGAAACGTATTTTATTGAGAGTTAAAATACTTAAAAGTGTGTAAGGGGTTTTAAAAAAATCAAGGGTAAATAAAACAATTAATAATAAATAATAAAAAATCAATAAATATACAAAATCATCAAGTTAATATATATTTCGCTTGTTTTATATAGATATATAATAATTAAAGATGAAAGAATATGACTAACTAAATATACAAAAACATCAAGTAATTATTTTCATAATTATATACTATATTAATTCATTATACATATTATATCCAAAGTAAACTGAAAATAATAACAAAAATAAAAACAAAAGTCAAAGGTATTGTACAAGTACTTTGATTTTGTTAGATATATAATTTTGGTTTTTAAATACTCTTGGATATTCTTTTAAATTGTTTACTTAAGCTGTTGATTAAACTATGTTTTTTGACATTTAAACTTTAGATCACTAATCGTGTTGATGGTGATACTTTTTGATAACTTAATTGGTTGTTCAACATGATTAGTGACTTGATCCTGGTTGGTCGCATCTATCGCGGTAAAACTTCGCACGTAAAAATTTGAGGGTGTGACGTATATTATGGTTTGGATTCTAGTAAGACTTCTTAATATTTGGCCCTCTAATCCATTGAACTCTCATGTACGGCTATGAATATCTGATTTGATTCTTCATTTGCATTTGACTTGTAATTATATTATCTTGTTTATCATCATTTTCTCGTTGATGTGAAACCTGTTTTTCGACTATAGACTTTACTCTGCATGCCATATGACCTATTGGATTTGTATTCATAAATTCTTGTTCTCCTTTAATGACTTATGAAATGATGGTATCACACCTTTGTTTAGATATTTGATTGTGACCCGTGATGTCTCATATCGTAATTTTTTTTTGTGATCTGAAGTGGAGATTCAGCTTGACTCAGATACCTGTGCAAGCTTCATGCATGTAACTCCGAAGGTGTGTTGTGAGGTATTAGTGGCGTAGTACCATCCGCGACGGTATGAGTATAGACCACAACGTGTTAACTTATATTATTTTGGTCAAAGAATAAAATATGCGTATGGATCGTTATTTTTTTTGCAAATTTATTTGTTTTGGTGGATGGTAGTATGCTGGTATTCTATCTCATGTTTTGGAGCACGATGGTCAACAAGCCGGGTGTAGACTATATCTATTTGGTTTTATAATCAATGGGTATCATCCCTTGCGATATCGCTTACTTGTTTCTGTAAATGTTTGGTAACTCATACGTGCAATATTCATATGAGTATTTAGTTTTGAAGTTTGGTTATGATTCATTTGTATTAGATATGGTCACAAGAATATGATTTTATTGCTTACACTATGAATTTTATTGTTATCACCGTTATCCATTGATATATTTATTTAGTTTATATACTCACTTATTATTATATTTAGGCCTATTTTTATTTTGTTTGAGTCACGCCGTGTTAAAGAGGATCTTTAGCTTTTGGTAAGCAAAGTGAAATCTTGGGCCCTTTTCGAAAGGGTAACACGTTTTTTTATTTCTTAATGCTAGTACTTCTAACCCCTGTGTTGCTAAACTTGAGTGTCTAAATGGCCACCATTACTGCTGTCAATGCAGTCCAACATATCTTCCATGACAAAATGCAAGTATTTTTATGTTGTTTGGTCCGGTTTATACCATAATTAAAGAAATAACTAAGTGATTAAGGGTCAAATTAGGTTATATTTTAGGGCAATTTCAAAAAAATCATAGTGCCTCTCGTTTTTCCTACTAACTTTAGGAAAATGACCAAAGAATATATTTCTGAATCTCTTTGATCTGATAAAGATAGGTTGAAACTGGGCCAAATAGTTTTAGCGTGTATATATATAGGATCAAGATAAATGGCAAACTCCTATGAGTTGTGAGCACTAGAAAACTCGGTCTTCTCATGCAAGTTTTGCCTCTATTTTTTTCACACCTTAGATTAAAATGTTACAAAGACGGCTGTAAAAAGAAAACATAATCGAAATGGTGTTTTTCGACCCTTTAAGGCTGTTATAAAAGCTGATGTCATAAGCATGACATCACCTTTTTAAAGCATTACGGCTGCTGTAAATGAAAAAAATTGAATTTTTTTTAGGGTTTTGGGTTTTTTTTTTGAAAAAACATTTCGTAAGGCCAAGTTCACTAAGTTCTCACAACTCGTATAAGTTTTCATTTTTACCCTAACTATATATATATATATATATATATAGATTAGGATCATTTGTGAACAACTTCTTGAAAATGAACTGAGTGAACTAATTTTGACCATTGATCATTTTTTAGATTAAAAGGGTAAGACTGACATTAGCTCTCTCTTTCTCTCTCTCTTAATTAAATCCCTTAATTTTTCTCATCTATTAATTCTCTCTCTCTCACTTTTAATTACCTCTCCATTATTTTAAACTCGTGTAGAATCAATTGCTAATAAAGTATATGAAACTCCTAATGGAACTAGGTACTGGACACCAACTGTCCCTCCGGATTTAAACCGTATATGAAACTCCTAACGGAACTAGGTCGTGGACTACAAAATACACATATGTAGTCTGTACACATCTGTATAAACTAACAACTGTGTATCTTGTATAAATTGATAGTTAGCGAGACTGTACATATGTGTATAAACTAACAGCAGTGTATCTTGTATAAATTGATAGTTAGCGAGAATGTACACATGTGTATAAACTAACATCTGTGTATCTTGTATAAACTGAACTATCGAGAATGTACACATGTGTATATACTAACAACTGTATATCTTGTATATACAGAAAGTAGCAAGATTTTAGAAATTTTGATTATATTGTTTAATAAATGTAATTTACAAAAGACGCAAATACCATTCTGTCAATTAATTTAAAGGAAAGTTACAACATTATAATTACAATCTTGCCATTGTTTAAAAATCTCTAGATGATTTAATCCAATGGCTCAGATTAGTTCACACAGTTCACTCTCAACCTAGTGTTCACTCTAGAACCTTAACATATATATATATATATATATATATATATATATATATATATATATATACACACACACAATATATTATACACACACACACACACACATATATAATATATAATATATATAGGGTTAGGTTCATTTATGAACAACCTCCTTGATAGTGAACTTTTGTGAACTAATCCTAGCCTTTGATTATAAATCACAAGTGTAAATCAATGGTTAGGATTTGATGATGAAAATACATTAGTGTATTTTACGATTTGATGATGTAAATCAATGGTCAGAATTTATTCACTCAGTTCACAAGTACACTAGTGTTCACTCTAGAACCTCACCATATATATATATATAGATAGGGGCCGGTTAACGTACAATTGGGCTTAAGTACGATGTGAATATATAACATGCGATTTTGTTTTTTTTGTCAACATACGATTTTGGTTTGCTTTTTTCAACATGTGATTTGTTAAAAAATGATTTCCTTTTTCAAACTCACGCGAATTTACCCCCTCTCCAGAACATCGCCTGTTGTAAGTATAAAATTCGTATGTTGTATACTCACAGCGTACGTTAACCCAATTTCACAATAGCATTTTCTCTCTATATATAGATTGTCATAGTCATCTATGTATCTATGAGAATAAAAGTCTGAAAAGGAAAAAAATATAAAATACTTCAAAAGGTTAAGAGAATTTGAAAACTAACGCCACTAGGTTAAAAATATGAAAATATTAACAATAATTATGATGCATTTTAATCAAAAAAGTTTAGTCCTTTTTAAAAATGTAAAACACGATACCAAAGTTAGCAAATCACCTAAACTTATTTTACCCCAATATAAAAATCTATCACTAACAATGCTTCAGAAATCAGAAATGACAATTCATAGAAAATAATTCAGTAATTCACCATCAACAACCATTATGAGGTAACAAAATATTTTTGGTTGTCCACATGTCTAAAAGTGTCCAAATTATATGAAGCAGTCACAATTTATCACTGCATATTTTGATAAGTAAACTCATTTGCTGAAAAAATGAGCATCAAATTCAGTTCTATGCTTTAATTGATTCTGTTGGATTTTTATTTCATTTTATTTTGTGCTTCAGAATGTGGCTTGATTAATTTCGGCCATGTATCATTAACGAACTTTTTTCACTTATAATTAGAAAGTTGGTCAAGGATGCCGTTCAAAAAAAACTTGGGTTGTGTAAAGTTACAAGGCCCACAAATGTTTTGACGGGGCTAGATCATGTGTCAAACGGCCATAGACCACCAGACCTTAATTCTATGATCCGGATCCTTAGTTTTGTCGTTGACAATTTCCTCTACTTTTAACAATTTTAAGTTATTTCTTTATCATCGTAAAAGCATGCTAATCTTTTATCCAAATAATTTTACACATTTATTTAAGAAGTCATTATTATTTAGTCAATTTCAGTTTTCTAAAATTTCATTAGACCTGCCAAATTTAGGGTCTACAAAAAAAACGATTTGATATAGTATTAACATTAAACATAACATCAGTTTTCTTTTCAAATTGTTTTCTCTTTTATATTGCTTTCATCCTGGATCATGTGCCCACTGTAAAGCTTATAGGAGCCTACAAATGAGGAAATTGAAGTAGATTTGGTGAACCAACAACTTAGAGAAGGGAGAAAGATACTCAAATATCGAGTATTCATGTACCAAAACAAGCAATAGATTATGAGCAGTGGCGGATCCAGTCCTGTTTTGTGGGTTCACATGAACCCACTCGGATTGGAAAAAAAATTAGAAAATAGTGAGAACCTTGTATGATTTAGAAAAAAAGTTAGTGAAAATCTATTAAAACAAAACCATTGAAAAAAGTTTCTGGATCAACCACTGATTATGAGGAAACATTTTCTCTAGCTGCTCAACTTGACATGGTTAGGATTATTATGTTACAAAAGATGCGTGTCCTCGAAGAAACTTTGCAAAACCTTAACATGATAGAATGCAAGATGGCTGTCACACCTTGAGTGTTAAGAAGTTGATTCATAAACACTGAATTGATGTGTGTTTTTATTCGTATATCATTACAAAGAAGGGTATTCTATTTATACACAAAAAATGTAATCTAAATATAGAAGACAGCAGCTGATTGCTAGCTGTCTTTATCGTTGCTGTTGATTGCTGTGGATTAGCTGGATATGCGGTTGTTGGTTAGCTGCCGCAGGATGTCCGGCTGTTGATTAGCTGCAATTTCCTCCAAGGTTAAACTTTCCTTTCTAACACTCCCCCTCAAGTTGAATAGTTGGATTTCCAAAATTCAACTTGCCCAAACAATCATTGAAAATTTTCCCGTTAACTGCTTTTGTTAGAATGTCAGCAAGCTGATCCTTTGATCGAACGAATGGTAGTTCAATCGTACCGTCTTCCAATTTTTCTTTGATGAAGTTCCTATCAACTTCCACGTGTTTTGTTCGATCATGTTGTACTGGGTTTTCTGAAATCTGAATTGCAGCTTTATTATCACACATAATCTTACTTGTTTCTTTTGGCGGAAAACCAATCTCAACTAAGAGTCTCCGCATCCACATGGCTTCTGTTAAACCCCGAGCTATACCTCTAAATTCAGCTTCTGCACTTGAAAGAGCAACCACCTTTTGTTTTTTACTTCTCCAGGTAACAAGATTCCCTCCAACTAAAGTGAAGTAGCCTGTTGTTGATCTCCGACTTCCTTTATCTCCTGCCCAGTCTGCATCGGTATAGATTTGGACATTTAGGTGTCCATGTGATTGAAACAGGACTCCGTGTCCTACTGTACCTTTGAGATATCTAATAATTCTCCAAACCGCTTCCATATGTGACTGTTGAGGTTGGTGCATGAACTGACTTACTACCCCTACAGCATAGGCGATGTCTGGACGAGTGTGTGAGAGATATATTAGTTTTCCCACCAGCCGTTGGTATCTTTCTTTATTTGCTAATTTTGCTCCTTCTTCCATGTAAAGCTTTTGGTTTACACTCATAGGGGTATCTGCTGGTTTGCAATCGATCATTCCAATTTCTGCCAACAGGTCTAGGACATACTTCTTTTGACTAATGAAAATTCCTTGTTTTGACCTTAGTACTTCAATTCCGAGGAAATACTTAAGTCTACCCAAATCTTTCATCTCAAATTCAGCAAACAAGTTTTCTTTGAGTTTTACCATTTCTTCTTTATCGTTCCCTGTAATGATCATATCGTCTACATAGATAATTAGGCAGGTTACGAATTTTCCTCTTTTTTTGAGAAACAAAGTATGATCGGCATTACTCTGTTTATATCCAAATTTTTTCATAGCTACCGTAAATCTGCCAAACCAAGCCCGGGGAGATTGCTTCAGACCATAAAGGGACTTCTTCAGATGACAAACTTCTCCAGTTTTGAAATCTTCTGTGAATCCTGGAGGAGCGTCCATAAATACCTCTTCATCTAGGTCCCCGTGTAAAAAAGCATTTTTTACATCAAACTGTTGAAGCGGCCACCCTTCATTTGCAGCTATCGAAAAAAGGACCCTAATTGTGTTCATTTTTGCAACTGGGGAGAATGTTTCAGCATAGTCAATCCCATGTGTCTGGGTATACCCTTTTGCTACCAGTCGGGCTTTATATCTTTCAATTGTACCATCTGGTTTATACTTAACCGTATAGACCCAACGACACCCCACAGATTTCTTTCCCAATGGGAGAGTACACTTTTCCCAAGTATTGTTCTTGATTAGGGCTTCCATTTCTGTTTTCATTGCTTCCTTCCAATGTTTAGATTTTAAGGCTTGATCCACGTTTGTAGGAGTTTCTTCGGAATACACAGATGAGATAAATGCTTTGGCTTCCTTAGTGAAATTTCCATCGGCCACACTAGCTCTAGGATAACTAGATCTTCTTGGTTCTTTTTCAGGAGAATACCGTTTCGGAGGAACTCCTCTGTTTGTTCTAGGGGGCAATACATATCTTGATGGTGGTTCTTCTTGTCTGGGTTCATTTGCCTGCAAATTTTCAGTTTGTTCTGTGGCAGTTTCATGGTTAGACGTATCGGTATCCTCGGAGTCATTAGAAACTTCAAATGTACCACCAGACTGAATAGGGTGAGTATTACTTACCTCGGACACCAGGTTAGGAGGAACATTAGGATCGTCAGTGGCACTGAAATTGAAGTCTGGTGACTCTGTAGTAGGTGACTCTTTAGTTGGTACATAGGGAACATATTTTAACCAGCTTAGTGTGTCTAAACATTCCTTCTCCCCCTGACCACTGAGTTGGGAATTGTAGTAATACTCGGTTTCAAGAAAGTCACAGTTTATCGTGGTGAACATATGACGTGTTTTTGGATTATAACATCTGTATCCCTTTTGATTCATTCCATACCCAACAAAGACACATTTTTCAGCACAAGGGTCAAGCTTGGTTCGATCTGATTTAGGTATGTGAACAAAGGCAGTACATCCAAAGACTCGTGGTTGAAGAGTAAGAACTGAGGGTAGTTTGAAGAATTTTGAAAGGGTGTGTAACGGAGTGTTAAGCTTTAGGATTTTTGTTGGGAGTCGGTTGAGAAGATAGGTAGCAGTAGCAAGGGCTTCAGGCCAAAAATATTTCGGAACCTGAGATTCAATTAGGAGAGCTCGTGTCATTTCTAGCAAAATGCGATTTTTCCTTTCGGCGACACCGTTTTGTTCTGGGGTGTTTGGGCATGTAGTTTGGTGGATTATTCCCTTGTCTTGGAAATAGGATTTAAACGAGGTATTAACAAACTCACCGCCATTATCAGATCGGAATATTTGGATGTTTGTTTGAAATTGGGTTTGGATCATGGCGTAAAACATAGTGAATTTTTCAAATACTTCGGATTTGTTTTTCAAAAAATAAACCCAGGTCATTCGGGTACAATCATCAACGAACATCACAAAGTACCGAAGGTTTTGCCCCCCAAGGACTGGGGCAGGACCCCATACGTCAGAATGGATTAACGAAAATGGCAAAGCAGCCTTAGTATTATTGGGTTTAAAAGTTTTTCTATGGCTTTTTGCTAAAACGCATGTTTCACAATGTGACATAGAATTAACTGGAAATAGTTTTGGAAATAAAATATGCGAATAACTTGTAGAAGGATGACCTAATCTTCGGTGCCACAGCCAAGCTTCTCGTTCTGATGTCCCATGAGTCAGCATCACAGCACCACTTTGAGTCACCTCATCCACATAATACAACCCTTTACTTTCAGTGCCACGCCCAATGATCGCTCCCGTCCTGATATCCTGTAGAATACAAAACGTAGGGTACATTAGGACAATACAGTTAAGTTCCTTTGTGACATGGCTGATTGAAAGCAGCTTATGTGATAACGAGGGAACATAAAGGCAATTAGAGATTTTTATTGTGGGTGAAATCTCAATAGTCCCTCCCGATTTTACATCCATTATCCCGCCATTCGCCGTTTGAATATGTGTTTTTTCTGGTTTAGTTGTTGAAATAATATCCGATGACTCATAAGTCATTGTGTCGGTTGCGCCGCAATCGAATATCCATCGTTTTTGTTTACCATGATGTTTTTGGGCCATATTAGCATTCCCATTTTTTTCAGGGACCAAATGTGACATATTCACATTTTGATTATATGGTTTCGGTTTACCTGCCCCAAACCCATCCGCCCCAAACCCGTTCCCTTTTCTTTCTTCTTCTCCGCCTTTACCTAGCCATTCATCTCCTTCACCTGTTGCCTCGGCCATTCCGCCGAACTCTGATCTGCTCCGGCTTTCATCTCTGGTGACATCTCGGCTGCTGGTGGTAGATGACCTCCCCTTTTCCGTAGTCTTTGTGCCTCTCTTCTGACCATCAGACCACCATTCGGGATATCCAACGAGTTTGAAACATTGTTCCCGGGTATGTTTCGTCATACCGCAGTGATCACACTTGAGGTGAGTTTTGTCGTCTCTGTTACTTGTTCCGATTCTTTTTCCCTCGGCCCGTCGGTATCCCTTTGATGCAAGCCCTAATCCGTCAGTTTCAGAGGCCATTAGACCCACTGTGATACCCTGTGTGTCATTGAGAGGTGTTCCCAGAATGTTCTGGTGAGCGGCCTCCTTGCGGATAGTGGCGTATGCAGTTTCTACGGTTGGAAGGGGTTCTAACTGGAGTATTTCCCTCTTTATAGGGTCATATTTCCGGTTGAGGGCGTTTAGAAACTGAAACAGTTTCTGCTCTGTCCTGATTTTGTGATATGCTTGGATATCGGTTGGGCAGGTCATAGGGTTTGGGTCAATCCGATCAATTTCTCCCCATACTCCTTGGAGTATAATCCACAACTCTTCTAGGGAGAGATTGTTCTGTTTGATTTCATTCGCCTTGACATGTAGGTTGAAGGTTTGGAGCTTGTCACGCCCACTGCTATATGTTATAGCTAGGGCATCCCACAGCGATTTTGCTGTTGGGAATTCGGTTAGATTGCTGGCAAGGGTTGGTTCGATGTTTTGTATGAGCCATGAGAAGACGACTAGGTCGTCTTGTTCCCATTGCTCATATTCCTCGCTGGTTTGGTTCGGCGGGTTGGTTGATAAATGGTTTAGAAAGGCTTTTGATTTACCGCCTATGGCTACCCTCATCATCCGGGTCCATAAGGCGTAATTCTGGCTGTTGAGCTTGAGGTTTATTTGAAGGTTATCGGACAGTTTTGGGTTTCGGTTTTGTGGGTTGAGGCCATTCTTGAGCAGGTTGGCGATTTGAATTGATAAATCTTCTCCCAAGTTACCGGCTTCGGCCATGGCAGCTTGGTTGAGAGGATGTTTTGGTTTGGGTGAGCAAGGTAAATGATGAACAGGTCAAGAACGACACTGCTCTGATACCATGTTAAGAAGTTGATTCATAAACACTGAATTGATGTGTGTTTTTATTCGTATATCATTACAAAGAAGGGTATTCTATTTATACACAAAAAATGTAATCTAAATATAGAAGACAGCAGCTGATTGCTAGCTGTCTTTATCGTTGCTGTTGATTGCTGTGGATTAGCTGGATATGCGGCTGTTGGTTAGCTGCCGCAGGATGTCCGGCTGTTGATTAGCTGCAATTTCCTCCAAGGTTAGACTTTCCTTTCTAACATTGAGATGACTGATGAATGTCAATGTGAACCTCCAACCAGAAGATGGTACATGAATCTAATCTATCATAACTAAACAGATCAACTTAAATTACCATTTATGTGACAACAAATTGAACAACTTGAAGCAACTGTCATTTTATGTGACAACAAATTGGCTTTGATGATTGCAAAGAATCTAATCTATCATAACTGAACCTAACATATACAACTTAATTCTTTATTCCTTTAAACTGGGCAGTGTTATGAACTACTAAGACATCCAGCCATATTAGTAGATATTAACATTGACAATTTTGACCCATTTAGTGAAAAGAAAACAATTTATATATATAATCATATAATCATCCCTACTAAAGTTCTTACTAAATTTATTAATAGAAAACAATTTATATATAATCATCCCTACTAAAGTTCAAAATGTTCATGTACACATGTGGTTAAATGCTTTGCCTCACTTTTATCTTTGGTTTTAACATGAATTAACATTGTTTAATGCAAACATTTTATTGCACATCCTAATCATGGAGTTTGAAATCCAATTGCTTTAACATGTTAAATCTTACTTTATAAGTTAATTTGTGACAATGTTTAAGAGTTAAGTTTGGCATCTTATAGAATATTCCATCTTTAAATGAACAAAGAAAATATAGAATATATACATTCATCATAATCATCATACTCAGTAAATCATACCAATAGCAAAATTAAGTTAGGATCTGAGAAGAATAAGATGTAAACAACCTTATCTCTACCCCGTAGGAATAGAGAGGCTGCTTCCAGTGAGACCCCCGACTCGATAGTAGTTTTGCATCAAGCCTTGGACATAAGGCACATCACACTCAGCAAAGGCCGATTAGTGCATGTACCCCCTTGTCCTTCGGCTATCAACGCCACCACTTGATGAATGATTAACTATCCCTGTTTTTTAACGTTATTTTCACGAAATTAGTAAATTAACGTTAAAATTAGTGCACTTTCACTTTTTATCCGAAAACCACATATATATACATTATAATACTGCAAGCGTCGTGTTGTAGAATATATACATTGTATCACTTAAACAAGTTCAGTAGGTTAATTACAAAAAATTTGCATCATTACAAATTACTAAATTAGACTATGAGAATCATATGAAGTATAAAATGCTTTAGGATTAATATCTAAGTATTATTTTATACATCTCAATACTTTCTTTTTACGTTTGATAAATTTATTATATATTAAGTCTAATTTTATCGATGTTTTCAAAACTCTCATAAAAAGTCATTTACTAGTTGCATCATCTACTTCTATAAATTCTAGAAGACATTCTATGACTTTTATAGGACTTGATATATACTCAAAACATCATAAGATAATTTACATATCTATAGAAGTGCAATTAAGTATAACCAACAATTTGATTTTTCTTCCTTTAAGTTTTTCAACAATTTTAATTTCAATTTCATATGCTAACAGGTTATTATCTCATTTTTTCATATTATATCCAAGCTAATGATTATTAGTTTTTCAATAAATTTTAATTTCAGTTTCATTTGCTATGTTACTATTACATGCATTCAGCTCAAGTAATCTACACCCTTAAATCCAAATTTCTATAATTAGTAGCTAGTGTGGCTGGATTATCCCTTAACAGTAATCAATTTAAATTTTTAAAATTTTATTATTATGTTGTTATAATTACTTGCGAACATTTAAAATATAATGTTTTATAAAATCACGAATATGTTGTTGCGACATGCTTATTTTCTCTATGTAAATATAAATTTTACTCCAACGTAATTAAGTGATGTTTGCTCAAACATATTATTTTACTATATATTTTGTTTTTCTATTATAACTTTTTGAAATACGATGTACTACAAAATTCCGAGTATGGCGTTGCGGCGTTCTTATTTTTTATGCATGCCATGATATAAATTTAAGTCAAAACCAAGTGGTGAATAGTAATTCGCAAGTAATCAAAACACAAACATGTCATTTTAATATTATTATTACTTTTTAGCATGTTCTACTCTCCTATTATAACTTTTGCAATGATGTTTAAAAAAAATCTGAATATACCGTTGTAACATGTTTATTTTTAGCTGCGTTTCGATATAAATTTTACTTAAAATTGAGTTGTGAATAGTAATGTATAAGTGATCAAAGCACAAACTTACGTGTTATCAAAGTTGTCTCACAGTTTATTCTTATATATAAAGTGACGTATTTTATTCTTTTCGTTATTCATACAATACAATACAATACAATCCAATACAATATAATATAAAATATAGCGTTCTGACGTGTTTAGTTTTATCTACACTCTGATAATTAATTTTTTTTTCAAAATCGAATGGGTCAATCGCTTTATAACTTTTAATATATATAGTTTTATAAAGTTCCAAATATCGTGTTCGGTTCAAAATTCATAGATTCACATCTTATTAAAATGAATTGTTCAATTCTGTTGAGGGTCAACTTCAAATATTCGAAAAACTAATCCGAGTATTTTGTTTTATATTTCACTTTGTTCGACTTTTTAGGTTACTGGTATCTAGTTTTATTGTTTCCCATCGATAGAAATCCTTTGGGCATTTTTGTTTTCTTTTTGCGTTGCTAATCGAGTGCTGGGACCGTAACAAAACATACCAATGCGACGATACCGATCAAATTTCTATGCGCGTAGCTCAGGGTAATCCCACCACCTATTATATAAGTTGCTGAGCAAACGATTCACAATTCTAACCCAAGTATATACGCACTTACACATCTAACATATGGTCCTCTAGATCTCGATAATGACCATTCATTGCAAGACATGCATCTTGTAAGGTGTAAAATGTGATTGATATATTGACATATCGATCTCCAACCGCAACTAATTGAAAGATCATGTTTTTTAAACACGTTCGTTTATTTGTGTTCGACACAAAGTTAAAGTTCTCCAAACTTTTTGGTCACTCCCAAGTTCCATCCATATCATGATGATATCTATGATTACTTTTGCTTGAAACGAAGGTTGGTACGATGTCGTATTCTATTTTTGTTTTTGAGGATTGAGATGAAAGTTGTTAAGGCCCCTATTTGGTTGAATCTGTGACATCATAACCTAACCAGTATAACTCTATAGAATTCATCATTAGAGCTGCCATCTGTAACAAAAATAATTGATTGGTTAACCATTGTTTATTTACTTTATTAACAAGAGTAATGGTTGAACTCCAATAAGAGATTTTTATTCTTTTATTTTATTTTTCTTGTATTTGACACTTTCCCAAAATGCCCTTTAATGTTTTAAACTTCTCTTTTTTACATTTTATGGAAATTGTAATCTTTGCTTTTATGAAAACTTATCTATCGTCATATCGAAAAATGTAAAAGTACGGTCTGGTTGACGGATTAAATTGATGAACCTGAATACGACTTATATATTTATGCGTATCATTGTGTCGAAGATACCAACCATAAACCGTACACATATAAAATATCACGACGCATATGTAATCCATTTATCTAAATTTAAATGAGCCAAGCATGTTGACGGGCTATTGGACAGTAATCAAGTTGCAAACGGGTTAATAGGGTTATGAACACGTTGATAGGTTGTAAGACCTTGACCCTATAATAACACATATTTGTATTTATTCTAATGTTAAACAGGTTGTGTATGGGCTCACCAGCGATTTATAAATAATGATCTAGATCTATTTATTTCCATGTCATGTTCATAAAATCTAAAATTTCGTGTCACGTTCATATGGTCGTTCTTCGAATCTTGAATCCCCAAAACAGCCATTTGGTTTAAGGGTAACATAGTCAACTAGTCACTGAGAGACTTGACAAGGACAAATTGAAGTCAAAATCAGATAAATTGACTTTAACACCACTCAATGGCGGATTGGTCCACATGCAGTAGGTAAATAATATGTGTTCTTCACACTGATACAAACATTCCAATATAACTCACTATTCTCCAAATGTTCTAACCATCATCTAGTTTATCCACTCATTGCTAACAACAACCAACATGGGTGTACCATCATCTTTCTTGGCTGCATTTTTCTTCCTCTCATGTGTATCCTGACCTCTGCAATAGCGAAAAATGCTGCCACTGGCATTACTCGACACTACACATTTGATGTAAGTTTAACAAGCTTCATGTTGGCGTTGATTATAAGTTGTAAACTTGTACGTGTGCTTTATATGAGTTTTTTCATGCGTTTTCAGGTACGGTTGCATAATGTGACAAGATTATGTCAGTCGAAAAGCATAATAACAGTCAATGGGAAATTCCCAGGGCCGAGGATTATTGCTAGTGAAGGCGACCGTTTGGTGATCAAAGTTGCCAATCATGTCCCCAATAATATTAGTATCCATTGGTACGCAATTTGCATTGGCACGTTATATACTTTGACATGCAACATGGGTGTACCATCATCTTTCTTGGCTGCATTTTTCTTTCTCTCATGTGTATCCTGACCTCGCAATAGCGAAAAATGCTGCCACTGGCATTACTCGACACTACACATTTGATGTAAGTTTAACAAGCTTCATGTTGGCGTTGATTATAAGTTGTAAACTTGTACGTGTGCTTTATATGAGTTTTTTCATGCGTTTTCAGATACGGTTGCATAATGTGACAAGCTTATGTCAGTCGAAAAGCATAATAACAGTCAATGGGAAATTCCCAGGGCCGAGGATTATTGCTAGTGAAGGCGACCGTTTGGTGATCAAAGTTGCCAATCATGTCCCCAATAATATTAGTATCCATTGGTACGCAATTTGCATTGGCACGTTATATACTTTGACATGTTCTATAATTTAAGCAGACTCAAATTAATGTGTTGTATAATTTGAGTTGACCCAAATCAACCCATAACGAGTGATTATTCCATTTTTAAAATATTGGCAATAAAAAACGAGTGCTACCCCGTCCTTACTAGTCATACCCCCTTCTCTAACATACTTACGGGTGGGGCCCGCCGCTTTTCAGGGTAATCTAGTGGGGGGGGGGGGGGATTAGACTATAATGACAGGTGTTGAGTATATTTTGTTTGACAAGTGTAGGCATGGAATTCGCTAGCTTAGGAGTGAGTGGGCTGACGGGCCAGCATACATAACACAATGCCCAATTCAAACGGGCCAGTCATATGTTTACAACTTCACCATCACCGGACAGAGAGGAACACTTTGGTACCACGCCCATGTTTCGTGGGTTAGGGCTACACTTTATGGCCCGATTATCATTCTCCCTAGACGTAACGCTTCATACCCATTTGTGAAACCTTACAAAGAAGTCCCGATTATATTTGTTACTTTTCGAAACCTTGTTTTTATATATACGGGCCAACGGGCTTTTTCTTGAACTAAATTACGCCTTTTGATTAATAGGAGAGTGGTGGAAGGCGGATACAGAAGCGGTGATCAACCAGGCTCTTCAGACTGGAGCCGGCCTGAATAATTCAGACGCTTATACCATTAACGGGCTGCCTGGACCGTTATACAATTGTTCTTCGCCAAAGGGTACCTAATTATTTTTTACCATACTCATTTCTACCATTTACTAGGTGCGGAAAATTGGTGGGGGTATAATAGGTCAAAACGAGTAACTTTCTAATGAAGTCAATATGGGTTGGGCTACACTGACCCGAAACCCTTTTGACTTGCATTTCGCGAACGAATAACCTTTTGATTACACGCAGAAATTTTCGGCTCAAGGTGAAGCCCGGGAAGACCTACCTCCTTCGTTTGATCAATGCTGCCCTCAATGACGAACTCTTTTTTAAATCGCAAAACCATACTTTTACAATTGTCGATGCGGATGCAAGCTACGTGAAGCCATTTGAAACCGACACAATCTTCATTACACCGGGCCAAACAAGCAATGTTCTCCTCAAGACAAAAAACCTCGCCTCAAACACCCGATTTCTAATGGCGGCCCGACCCTATTCCACCGTTGCGGCTGGAACTTTCGATAACACCACCGTAGCCGGTGTTCTCGAATACAACAGTAATAACATGCCAATCTCCAATACTTCAATTAAAGGCCTTGCTATGCCTGCACTCCCCGCGATCAATGCCACGTCATACGTAGCCAACTGGACCAATGAGTTTCGTAGTTTGGGAAACTCACAGTTTCCTGTGAAGGTCCCGCAAACCGTGCAAAACAATTTACTTTTTCGCGGTCGGGCTAGGGAGCGACCCGTGCCCGAAGAATCAAACATGTCAAGGTCCCAATGGGACTAAATTTTCGGCCTCTATTAACAACGTCTCCTTCACCTTACCAACCACCGCGCTTCTACAAGCGCGGTATTTTGGTAAGTCAGACCGCGTTTTCTCCACTAACTTCCCGTCATTCCTTCTCAATAAATTCAACTACACGGGTACCCCACCGAACAACACAATGGTCTCACCCGGCACAAAAGTGATCGTGCTACCATACAACACGACCGTAGAAGTCGTGATGCAAAGCACCAGCATTCTTGGATCTGAAAACCATCCTCTCCACCTCCATGGTTTCAACTTCTATGTTATCGGGCAAGGCACCGGAAACTTCAACTCTACTTCTGATCCTGCTAAATACAACCTTGTTGATCTGGTCGAAAGAAACACGGCGTGCCTGCGGGCGGGTGGGTTGCTATTCGGTTTAGGGCCGATAACCCGGGTGTGTGGTTTATGCATTGTCACATTGAGATTCACTGACTTGGGTTGGGGGTTGGAATGGCATGGGCAGTGATGGATGGGAAGCTTCCAAACCAGAAGTTACCTCACCACCTTCTGATCTTCCAAAGTGTTAATTGTTGATCATGAGTCTTTTGTTTTTCGAGTTATGTGCCGTGAGTGATTCTTTTCTTTTGGGGGATTTAACTTGTGTCAAAATTCCCTCCATCTTTGTTCAATGTTTTGTTTTTTGTTTTTCAAATGTAATGCAACAATAAGAGATTGTTTGGTGAAATATATATATATATATATATATATATATATATATATATATATATGATGAAATGTTTATGGTTTCCTTCACAATTACAGTAACAAATTTATATAGATTTCATGCATTTTCCTTTCCTATTTTAACAGTCAACTATACGAAAATAAACATTGACTTTTAAAGCTTCTAAAATACATTTTAGGCGAAAAAACCTGCCATGTGAACACCTTAGCGCGGACTCTATTGGAAAATGAACCCTAACACGAACACAAAAACACGAGAACGAATGAACTCGTGCGCCTCTTTTATTATTACAAACTTGAAATCAAAACCACACAATTACAATAACCATCCATTTTTACTAAAACCAACATCTTGGAAAACAAGAATTCTAAACCACTCAAATAGTAAACTAAATAAAAACTCAATATTTAACTTCATAAAACGTACTAATCTACCCCTCTACCTATTAAATTATGACAAGATTAGTCCAACAAATTTCGCTAGCCACGTGACCAACTCATATTACAGACACAAATATATGCTAAAATGGTACAACAAGTTTTGTTTTTTTTTTTTATCTAAGAAACAAACTAAAGCTTTTTATAAATTTTGATGGCTTTCCACCTGGATTCCATATAATAGCTAATATTTGTTGGTGCAGCACAGACTTCACATTTGAAATACAACATACCGAGGCCTTGATCATGCGTTTTGTATCTCTCTTGATTATCAGTGAAAACTGTTACTTTGCCTCCATCAACATCATGTATAAGATTAACTTTAAACCATTTATCATACAAACCGGTAGCTATCACCGGTGTACTATAATACCTCATATCTCCATTGTAAATCCTCAATATTATTGTTGTGCTACCATGGCCCGCGCCATGGATCTGAACTATGGTGGCACCGCTGGTTCCGTTTGGGACGAAGGCCAGCCCTTCAAACTGCCATATTCCTGAACTGTAGTCAGGCTGCATGCATATCAAATCATTGAAAGCATGTGTCAAAACCAAAACTCCGTTCGGTCATCATAAATCAGGGGTGAAAATTTCTAAAACGACACAAACCTGACACAAAAAATTTATGGCTTTAGGTTGAATCTAAATGGCGAGAAGCCAGTTTCAGGTCAAACATAAACATATTTAATTAAACAGGCCGTGTTCTGGTCGACTCAGTGGGTTGAGCCATTTAGCTCGGTTCTTATAAAAGTTATGTGTTACACGTGTTGAATAAATGAAATTTTACATAGTTAGTAATGAAAATTTAGGTATTGTAAAACGATATTTTGAGACGAGACATTATTAACTTTTTATAGTTAAAAAACTGAATACGAATAAGTAGAATAAGAGAAACGGAAAAAGACTTTTGTCTCACAAAATTGTGATAAGTGACTAAAGCACTCACTTATTTATTAGATGTAGATTAAAAGGAGAAAAGAGAAAAAAATATATGTTTTATAGTTAAACATGGGTATTTTATATGCATTTGTATTCTTGTATACTTAGTACTAATATGAACGTAACAAAACATAATAAAATTTCAGAGGTTAAATGAGTCGTGTTTGTGTCAAACTACTAAAACTTGTGTGGTGTTCAACTTCATGTGTATGACGCAGTTTCTGAGTTCATTTCGTATCTAGGTTTGTGTCAAATTTCCGGCTTTATGTAGGGTTCAACCCATCAAACAACAAACACTACCCGTTTAACCTGGACCTAAAGGATGGATACTAGAATTAAACAGCATGTGAAAAGAAAACGAAAGAAAGAAGAAGATTACAAGTATGTGAATTTCGGTTCGTGGTTGTGTCTTGCTACCGAGATAGTGTGGCTTATCATCCACATAGACCCAAAAGCGATGAGTCCCATTTTCGTAACTATAACGTTGTTCTAGCGGCGTATCGTAAGGCTTCTGATATTTGAAGTTGGTTTCATTTACCTCAACAAAACCATAAGTGGGATCAATTTGAGCATCATTAATCAAGAAACACACCATGAATGTTACAACGAAAAGAAGCAGACTACAATATGAAACCTTCATCTAGCTTAATTATTTCTCTTAAGAAGATAGAATGTACAGTTAGTTCTTTTATGAGTGCTTATGCGGTGCATATCACTCATTATATATACATGATTTTTTTTCTTTTTAGAAAAGAATTACATAGACCGGTTTGGATCTTTTGCATAAAAGGGACAGAATGTGCATAACATAAATAACATATCATTCATAGTCATAAGAAATTATTACATTTGGGTTATAATAACCGGATTAAAATAGCTAATATAATCTAGAACAGATATAATATGGAAATGTATTAATTAATATAGCCCGTTTTAATTTACTTTTTTTTGGAACGTAAAATTTCTTGTGTTAGGCCATCGCACTTTTTAAAATGGAGAGTTCTGTTGCTCTACTCAGGTCAGACTATATTGTCTTAATCGGGCCCACGCTTCAAAGTTTGGCTTGGACATTCCCCCGGTAAACCATACTGCCGATTGCCACTTGAAAGACGCTGTGCCACCACAAGAGCTTAACACTCTCTGACGTAACACACCGTGGGATGAAAACCCGGTTGGGCCCAGAATAGAACCTGACACCTCTATAAGGAGGCTATGCTCTATCCTTCATTGTCCAATCTACTAAAATGACACAACTGGGGATTAAACTTAGGTCTTTATTAGAGAACCCAAGCCTCTCTACCACTAGGCTACTAGTGGTGGATATTTATCCGGTTTTTTTCATAAAAAAAACCCTGGTTTTTTAATAATCGGTTTCGGTTACTAACCGGTTTTTTTAACTCAAGACAATAACCGGTCCAACCAATTAGGGTCGGTTTTTAACCAGTTTATGCAAAAAAAAAAAACGTTTTTTTATAATTGGTTTCGGTTTAAAACCGGTTTCAAAGGTCATGCATCCTAACCGGTATATAACCAGCGGTTCGTTTCGGTTCTAAAACCGGTTTTAGAAAAACCAGTAAAAAAAACCGATTTCGGTTTTTTTCTGGTTTCAGTTCTAAAACCGGTTTTTTGTACACCTCTAGAGGGTGTCCGGCCCTTCGAACTTTTCGCTCAGTACGTATGTCCGGTATGTAGTTTTCGTATATAATTTTTTAGATATATACGTTTTCGACCCCCCTCCCCCAGTTTTATAATTTTTTAGGTATATACATTTTTGACCGTAGGTCGAAAATATCAAGCTTCGCCATTGGATAGAGTGAGTTATAATATTTCATCTAGTTTTAACACTTTGTCATCTACGACTTCTTTTAACATAAGGAGCCGTCTGTTTTGGGGCTAATGTTGGAGGATTGTCTTTGGCTCTATATTTTTCAAAGTTTTTTAATAAACGAAAAGTGTACGTGTAAAGAAGTTCAAACAATTATTTATGTTTTTTTTTTCATTTGTAATTAGGCATAAAACTTGTAGGGTACAATCGTATTCTATATTAGGGTAATCACAATTACAAAAATAATAATAATAATTAAACTCGTGTCCATATATATATATATATATATATATATATAATATATTATATATATATATATATATATATATATATAAAAATATAAGAAACATATACCAAAAACAAAAAGTAACAAAACTAAACTCTAGCTGCCTTATTTATCATCTTTAAGCTGGGAGTAAATTGCACAAAACATCCTTTATGTTTTCTCAAACTTGCAGGTTCCAGCTTTAATGTTTAAAAGTTGCTAAAAACAGCCTTTAAGTTTATTTTTGTTGCGGGTTCAATCATTTACAGCTAACCACGTTATTTTCTTCAGTTAAGTTCTCTCACATGCATAACATGTGAGGGTATATTCGTCATTTTGGTTGATCTTCCACCCACGTCAATTATAAGAAAAAAGAATATTTAAGGTTTAACCTATTTTAAAAAAATTCTAACCGTAGGGACTAATGTGCAATAAAACCAAACTTTTAAAAACCAAACACCCTCTTTTCCGGTCTTCTTCTCCGGCGAACCAGGAATTAAGAAAGGAATCTTGTTAAGCTAGCCCACTAAGCTGTAAAGATTAACACAGATTCTGATCATGCCAATCAAACTCTTCAGGATTATCATCAGTTGGAAGAGTCGGCGCCTTATTCGCATTAGACGGAAACGACAAACGACTCTTCAACCCTAGTTACCTCTCACGGAACTCCGATGCCGTCAAATCAGAGAACTTCGTAACACCGTGTTCAGTAGTCGGATCCAGCAACTGGTGACGCTTAGGACGCCGCAAGTTAGACTTAAACATTATCAAACGGTAATCGTGCTCCTCTGTAGTCGCGTACGTTTTACCAAACTTTGTTTAAACTAGGTTAAAACTTAAATATTCTTTTTTTTATAATTGAAGTGGGTGGAAGATCAACCAAAATGACGAATATACCCTCACATGTTATGCATGTGAGGGGACTTAACTGAAGAAATAACGTGGTTAGCCGTAAAGGATTGAACCCGCAACAAAAATAAACTTAAAGGTCGTTTTTAGCAACTTTTAAACATTAAGGCTGGAACCTGCAAGTTTGAAGAAACATAAAGGATGATTTGTGCAATTTACTCTTAAGTTGGAGGCATCCTAACACAGAATATATCACCAAACTAATAAACCAATGTGACGTGATGAATGTATAAAAATACCTTATTCTTTAATAAAATACAAATTAATTGCAACATATTTGATGTCAGCGTTCATGAGAATTATCATAGGCAGTGACGGATCCTTGATTTTTCATTAGTGGGTGTAAAAATGAACCAGTTAAATACCGTCAGGTTATAATAGGTCAACAAGTCGGGTCAAAAGTGGGGGCTAGATGTCATTCTTTTAAACCCGAGGCACTTTACACAAGTTTAAGCATAACAAATTTATCAAGTATAACAAATATGAGTGTACGTTCATGCTTCACCAATAGTGTAGCAAGAGAACATTCAATAATGTAGTTGTGAAGTACTTTGATACTTAGGGCTGAAACAGTGTACCTTCAACAAACAACAATAAGACAATATTCTAGATATTGTCTCACACCGTGAAGCTTTCTTGAAACCCTTACACAGAAGAACAAAAAAGAACTAGACAAATTTCAATTTTCAATACATGGGAGACTTCCTATTTATTGTCAAGGCTCAACTATTTCAAAAAAATCCCTTAATCTTGATACCAAACCTACAAATTAATCAAAACATAAGATATTACACCAAATACATGTGAGTTAACATTCCAAGAACCATGATATTGATTTGAACCTTTGACTTGATTACTCATCCTTTTGATTATCGGGTGTCAGTTTAACCATTCATTTGATTATCGGTCTTGGAATTAACCTTCGATTTGATTATCGATTCTAAAATTAACCTTTAATTTTGGTTCTTATTAAAATGGGAAGTCAATTTGGTAGAAGTAGAATTTAATGGTCGTTGGACGTCACAGAATACTCCTATACTAAATTCAGTTGGGGATTTTAAACTGGGTTTGGAAGAGAATATTAAAGAGTTGGGGGGCTTGTAAAAAAAATTGAATTGGTGCCTTGGGAACTTGGTAAAACTTGGGTTTGGGCCATTTTTACAACAAAAATACATCGATTTTAAAAAGTTCAGTGGCTATTGGGGGCTGGTCATAAGATGTTGGCTAAGAACATAACTTGAATGTGGATGATCCCACGATTGTGCTATGTGGGTTAGGGTTGTAAATTGAGACAGAGTGTTTGAAGAATTTTCTGAATGAACAAGGAACATCCGGATGAGCACCAAAGATCCAGATAACATCCACCTCAAGTTGGAAATCAAATTTGTATGTGGAGAATTAACCAGACCTTTAGCAATATAATATTAGCTTGACTATCATATTTGAGGGGAATAGTGTTAAGATCATGATTAAAAAAATCAGAAAACCAGCAAGTTAACAAAGCTAACTAACACGGTGAATAGAAACATACTCAGTCTCAGCAGAGCTAAGATACATATTGGATTGTTTCTTAAATTTCCAAGAAATGGAACTCTCACCGAAAGAAATTAAACATCCACTAACAGATTGTCGGGTGTTGGGACATAATCGGCTACTAGAGTAAAGTTCAGCTTATCATTGAAGAAGGAGTCTTATCAAGAGGTACCCTTCACATATCTAAGGGTATGTTGTGATATCCCACATCGGTTGTGAAGGGGAACAAAAGCTTCGTTATAAGGGGCTGGACCATCATGATGTGTTATCATGGTGTGGTTGGATCACCCATGAAACGTCTTAAAAATTGAATGAAAAAGGCCAAATCAGGATGGGTTGAGTAATTCAGTTTCCTAACTAGTCTTCTATAATCCAAAGGTTCATCAAGAAGATAAAGGCATACATGGGATAGGGAGACTCAAGTGTATATTTTTCATCAAGATCACCATATAAGAAAGCGTTACTGATATCCAATTAATATAAGCCACATTGCCTTCTAGTAACCACAACAGATGGTCGTCATTTTACAATTAGATAGAAAGTCTCATTGTAATCAATCCTAACCTTTTGAGTATCTCCTCGGACTACTATTATGCATATACAATACCAACAACATTGTTTTTGACTTTATACACCCATTTGCATTTAATAGCCTTATTTACCTTTAGATAAAGTCATAACCTCTCAAGTGTGATTACTTTCTTAAGGCTGCAAATTCTTTAAATATGACTTCTTTCCAAGTAGGGTAGGCATCAACCTCTTGATAAGTGGTATGCTCTTTAATGTGTTTCTGATTAAGTAAGAGTTGCTAAGAGGGACAGATGAAAACGATTGGCAAAAGCACTATGACTACACAACTTGGTAAGAGTATGACAACAAGAAGCAATTAATTGGGGTATCAAGAGAAAAAGAAGTAGAAGCAAAATTACAAATATAATCCTACAGAATAAAATGAGGAATAAAAGGACTTGTAGATCTTCGAATTGGAATAGATAAATCGGATGAAATAGAAGGTAAAGGAACATAACGAAATTGAGAAGAGGGATCAGAATTAAGATCAAAAGTTTGTGAAGAAAACGGAGAAACAACAACAGAATCTAGGAACTTGAACATTTGAGAGATCCATTATACATACACTAATTTACACATATATATGTAGGTAAACGGCTAAAAGAAACAAAAAGACATACCAAAAAATTAGTTTGATAGTTTTTATATACGCAATTACGCATTTGAATGTAAGAAGTACTAATTTAATAAAAATATAAACTATTAATCAAAAGATTAACTTATTATGTTTGTTATTTTTGTTTTCGCATTAATTTAGTTCTCTAGTAAATCTCATTTATATACCTATATTTATGGCTAATCTATTTTCAATAATTGTATAGTTATAACGTAGAGGCCATATTGGACGAGAAGGAAGGGGAACATGGTGGGGTGTTCGTAGAAAAGAAAGTGTCGCCCAACAAGTGGCAAATTTGGATGAAGTCTCGCTTGGAGGCTGGGGAGATCCATAGATCTGGATAGAGTCCCTGGAATAGATAGCCCTTCGGGCAACCAACCAAACCAAACCCGACACATCAAATTTCATTCCAATCAAAAACATCTTGAAGATGACAGGGTAGCTTAAGGTTTTGGTTTAAAAAAAAACTAATTTTATTATCCATATTCTATTTATACTAGCAATCACAATTTTTTTTCACACAATGTCTCTTACTCATCCTACAAATTCTCTCCCACCATCAAAATTAATATACAAAAAAGTTTGTTATTTTCTTTGCAATTCATAGCTTCTTCATAAGAAACCAATGAATTATTATTATTAATTTTTGAAGGATGAGGCTCCCAAAATGAAACAACCACTCATTAATTTGGATAATATTAATCTATTCATTCCACGTGAAACTGTTGTATGTTATTAGTTTCATAATGGTCGTAATCAATTTTTTCTAAGAGTTAAAACTCTGTGTATTACACACTAAACATATATAATTCTATATACTAAGTAATAAACAAAGTTATATCTTTAAAAACCCGTGCATTGCACGGATTAAATGAACACGTATATTACATGGCTTGAATACATATAATGTAATCGGTTAACACACACAATTATCAATATATGTTTTAGAAAAAAAAAACGAATTTTGATGTACTATAAGAGTAAATTGCACAAAACGTCCTTTAAGTTTCACTAATTTTGCTGGTTTCAGCCTTAATCTTTAAAAGTTGCCAAAACCAGCCTTTAAGATTAATTTTGTTGCAGGTTTCATCCTTTATCACTAACCCAGTTACTAATCCATATTAAATGGCCTCACATGCATAGCATGTGAGGGTATAACCATCTTTTAATCTCTCTCTCTCTCCACTTTCTTTATCTTCGACCTCCAAAACCACCATATAGCTTCAATACTCCATTGTTGACAGCTATGTCGTTCCTTCCAATTTTGGGTTTTGACTCTGCACAGCCTCTTCAGCTGCATTAACAGCAACGTGTTCATCTGAGCCTAACCCCATGAGACCTCCTGATTTATCCGCCAAACCGTCCTCCATCTCTGAGTCAAACGAGACCCCTGCAACAGCATCTACCTGTTCACCAACGACTGAGCAGCAGAGGCGGCTGACTGCTGAACACCCACCACATCCATCGCTTGCTCAGAACCCTCCAAGTCAGCAGGGGTGGTATCCAACTCCCTGTTATTTCCTTCCAAATCCATACTCTCATCAACAAACCCCTGCAATTGGGGGTATTTTACCGAAGAAACTGTCACGGCCCTCGACCCGTTTTGCCTGTTCGGAAGCCGCGGGACAGAAACCCGTGGTATTGGTATTTATTTGGCAACGGAAATCTTAACAGGACCGTTTAAAATGGAAAACACCAGATTATTTTATTAATAATATCGGGACAAACCCCGTATTTTACAAGAAAGGAGTTTCACTGGGAATTTCCCTAATCACAGTAAACTCTATCTCTCTCACTTCGTTCAAGCTGTCAACAATGGAGGGTTGAAACTATGGTGATTTTGGAGGTTGAAGATAAAGAAAGTGGAGAGAGAGATAGATGAAAAGACTGTTTTACCCCCACATGCTATGCATGTGAGGCCATTTAACATGGATTAGTAACTGGGTTAGTGATAAAGGATGAAACCTGCAAGAAAATTAATCTTAAAGGCTGGTTTTGGAAACTTTTAAAAGATTAAGGCTGAAACCAGCAAGATTGGTGAAACTTAAAGGACGTTTTGTTCAATTTACTCGTACTATAATTTTTTATAACATTTTACTTTTTCTTTAGTTTATTATTAGGTTATAAACATGTATATTACATAAGTTATAACATTTTCCTTCGTTTTTTTATTTATTAATAGGTTAGAAACTTGTGTTTTACATGTGGTTGAATCAATGAAATATTAAATAGTTATTAATAAGCAGAAAAATAAAGAAATAGTTAAGAAAAGAACTATTAAATAAATAAGAGGTGAGTGAAAAAGAAAATAAAATATTATATAGCAATAATCATTGAAATTAATATTAATATTAATAAATAATCAGTTATATTAAACGATATATATTGATTCTACTATATGACAAAACGTTCCATTTGTATTTATACATATATATATATATATATGTGTGTGTGTGTGTGTATACATATGGTTATATTTGTCCCACCCTGACCCGTAGCGGAAATGGTAGTCGGGGCATGATTGAGTTTTCATCAAAGCTCATGACATTTACTATAAAGTTTCATATTTATTATTTCTCTTTAAAGAAGAAGTTACAATAAACATACAAGCACAACATGTTCAAATACATTTTCATTCGAATTACAAACTAAAGTATCCATTAAACAAAAATCATACAATTACAAAGAAAAACAAAACTAAATGTCCATTCCAAAGCATTAACTTGTTTATTCTTCTAGGCCATCCAACGTGTTTCTTTTTCTCAACTGGATCACCTGTATCATGTGTACAAATAGGGTTTTTGGGTCAACAAAAGTTGGCGAGTGAATCTTATGAAAACATTTGAACGAATTTGTTATATTGGTTATAAAAAGGTGCATAACCACATATGAGTAAACGTAAATGTAAATTTTTAATTACAAAACACATAATATCAATTAATGCACAAGCACACACACCAAATGATGAACAATGAGATCAAGGCTCAATCAAACAGAGCCGATCTAATGAGGCACGCGATGTTCAATTCGTCTCCCACGAGGAACTGATGGGCCTAATGAATGATTTGCACGCAACTTGAAAAAATGTAAACACGCATCACAACAAACAATATTTACATCACAAATTTAGGTCATATAATGGTAATAGCACAAGTTTGAATAAACGAAATAATTAAAGCGACACATGATACACCCCAAAACATGAATAAAAAGGGGAATTTGTAAGGGTTCACTCACAGTGGGTGCGTTCCTTGATAATGATGAATGCGCACGAAATTATGATTCAACCGACGAGGGAAAACTAACCTAAATAATAACATAATAACTTGATAAATAAATAAATTTTATTTGAGATTAATATTTTTAATTAGTTCTCTTAATGAGATTGTTAGATTTATTTTTGTGAGTTTAAGGAAATTTTCTAACTTTAAAAATCCTATTTTTAAGTATTTTTAATTGATTTTTCAATTTAAATAAATAAATAAAAAGAAATAAAAAAATTTGACTTTTTTGACCGTTGACCGGGTCTGACCGGTCAGACTGTGTTTTCTATGTGCTGAGTGAGGTTCGAACTCGGGACCTCTCGTATACGTGCACGCAGCTCTACCAACTGAGCTACGTGTCTAACCCGAAATATTTCTGATTTTAATTATATTTATATACTATTTAGATTATTCAGAAACCATTTATTTTTAAAAAGGTTTTAAGATATGATGAACCGGTGTACACAACCCGCCTCGAACCCGTGACGTGCATATTGTTTTTGCACACAGTCCACCACTGGACTGTGTGTCTAACCCGGTTATTATTCCGGTTTTTATTATATTTATACACTTATCACATGCTTCAGGATTTGGCTTTTATAAAAAGGGTATGTTATTTCAGTGGATCGGAACACAAACAGAACTCGAACCCGAGACCTTTAGCTTCGTATGCACACAGCCCAACCAATTGGGTTGTGTGACTAATCCGGTTGAAATACGATTTCTATTTCTTTTAAATGATACTTCTAGTTCATCTTCTTCATCATAATAACAGAATGATGTTAAACCTAAATGTTCTTATTTATTTAGCGATTCTCTTATAAATTCCTAAATGACTACACATGAGATTAATAAGAATGAAAGAATATAGATGAAAGGTATACCGAACAGAGATACTCTGGTTCTCCGGCGAGGTTCCGACGAGTTGCGAGTTTTTCTGGCGTAGCTTTCTGATGAACAAAGGTTGGTATGATGTTAGGGAGAGTGTTTGTGCAGTCTAATGGGTTCTCTAAGCCCTCTATTTATAGTTGAAAAGGATCGCAGAGGTTGAATTTCGGTTTTTGAAGCTTCGGTTTAATTTGGGTATGTACAAGTTGTCTGCATATCTGATTGAACGCGGTTTGGCTCGATTTGAGTCCGGGTTCATGATAGGAATGAATTCCGCGATCAATTACATAGAAATAGCAACTTTTGTGTTTACCGGATTGATTGTGTGCCGTTACTGGGCGGAAACTTTGAATCACTCAAGGAGATAAGTGATACATAAAAGATTGTTTGATTAAATCATTTCAGATGTTGAGGTGTGGTGCAGTGGTGTGTTGTGGGTTTGGTTATAGGCGAGACCCGGGTTCGAGTCCTGCGGTTTGCCTTTTTTTTATTCGTATTATATATATATATATATAATTTATTATTGTTATTATCTTCATTATTATTTATTATTTTCTATTATTTTTATTAATATGACGAATCTCTTAAACGGTTAACATAAATTTGTAACGAAAAGATCATAATATAAACTTGATAAAAAAAATTGTGCGTGTTTTAGAACCCGTTTTTTGACGAATGTTACAATATTATATACAAGCTAATATATAATCTTATTTAATACACATAAATTAAAAGATTAATGATCATTTAGATGTTTCTTAGTTGAAAGAACAGACAAAAATATACAAGAATAATGTATATCATATAATATGTGAGGATGACAAGAATTAAAAAAAACGGTTGAGAATATTGAAAAAGCAAATGTGTTTATATATTATTTTATATGATTTGAATATAATTTTATGTGAAGTTATTATTTTATATAATTTGAATATGATTTATGTGAAGTTAATAGATTATTTTTATATATTTTTGAAAATTTACAGAAATAGAATAACATATTATTCGTTTCAAATTAATAATGACCAATTTAAATTTGTTGTTTGTTCTAGTCTTACGCTTTATAAATAGCTATAAACGTTTTGAATAAATAAATTATGTTAATGTAACTTACGTATATATTATGAAAAATTTTGATAATTTATTGAGTTATATTTTAAATACGTATAATCCGATTCGAATGTTTAATTAAATATTTTCTCTTAAGAATATATTCTGATATTCTTGAAAAAAAATAAGTTTTGAATAAATAAAAGCCCACACTATTGGCACACTTCTGGTGCGTATTTGTACATTTAGGGTTTCTATACGCACAGCATATAGGTTGTATGAATCTCAGAGCCTGTGTCAGCAATCATAGGCACAGACAACTAGGTTCATATGCTGCGTATATAACCCATGAGAATTTTGTTTGGTTATTTTGGTGTATTTGTGGTATAAATTCTCACCCGTTTTCAATGTTAAATCGCTTAAAATATATAACCGTTAATATTATATACCATTAAAACTTTTTGAAAAACGTATATACCGATCGAATACGTTATATTGTTATCGTTTAAATTTAATTACGGTTTGAATACTATAAACGTTTAAATATTATGTCGTTAATTATTTTTAAATACTTGTGTACGGTTCGAATATATTATACCGTTTGAATACTATAACGTTTAAATTAAAATACTATACCAAGTATGGGTGCAGTCCGAATACGATAACGTTAAAATATTATAGCGTTAAATATTTTGAAATATCCGGGTACGGATTGAATATATTATACCGTTTCAATACTATACCCTTTAGTTAAAATATTATACCGAGTCTCGGTGCGGTTCGAATATTATACCAGTTTAAAATTTTTATAACGTTAATTATTTTGAAATACTCGGGTGCGGTTCGAATATATTACACCGTTTCCATACTATACCATTTAAATTAAAATATTATACCAGTTTTAAATTTGTATAACGTCAATTATTTTGAAATACCCGGGTACGGTTCGAATATATTACCCCATTTCCATACTATACCGTTTAAATTAAAATACTATATTGTTTCAATACGATCGAATATAATATATACAACGTAAGTTTGTACATGCAAACAAAAGATATAATATAACTAAATACTACATATATAACAAAAGATAAAATACTATGGCAGCAGATCTTGCTGCTGCTGCCATGCTGCAGTCGGAATAAAGTGTCGTGGAGGTAATCCCTCACGCTGTCGACGCTTCTACGCCTCCTCAGCCATCCACTCGATCACATACTTCAGCATGTCAACGTCGCGACGTAGCTGCTGATACGCCGCATATGAGGGGGCATGACCGAGCCCAACATGTCGTGGGAACTTAGGCGCCCCGGGTGGTCCACGCGGCTGTGGTAGGTCCGGAATGTACATATCCGGCTCATGCTCTGCCACCTCCTCCGGCACGGCTAGGGGATATAGCAGGTCGAACTGTGCCGGCAGCTGCTTCGGCATGAAGGGTCGGTCGTCCGCACCCTACAAACGCTTCCCGTTAGGTGGGAACCTTTTGACAATCTTCATTCCAGATAGCCTGCTCATCCGCACTCGCTTAGGCCGTATCGCCGGGCGTAAACGTAGGTCACTCTCCAGTGATAGCAACCGAAAGAGCTATCACAGTGACGTAGACGCCGCCGTAATAATAATTTGTGCTCCTATCGATAATACGCGGAGGCGAAGTATTGCGCCAACCCGTATGTGAGAGTGCACAACCTCCTGTACAAGAGGCAATAAAGGAAAAAAGGTTACCGCTCGTACACCATACCCAGCTCTTGTTTCGAGCCGTGAAGGAAGAACAAATGAGCTTGTGAAGATACCTGTATAAAAGGAGACCAGTCAGTAAATAATAATCACACTTTGATGATATAAAAATATTATATATTTACGCTTGTTACGGACGACATCGAATAAAAAATATAAATATAATATATTTTGTACTTGTTTAATATAAACGTGTAGTAGAGATGGAACAAATAACTATCTAGGAAGAAAATCCATCCGAACCAAAAACAACGAGGGTGTGTTTAAATAGAGATAGGGGAGGTATAGCATTTTATTTTATTGTTTCTAATGTAAATAATATTTTGTTTTATTTTTGTGTTCATTTATACATTATATATTGTAGGTGTTCACAAATGATTGGTTGTCGACTACTTTTATGAAAAGCCCATATGCACCAAAGAACTATTTAGGCGTTGATTTTGAATGAGTCGTCGTCAGAAATATAATTTTTATTATTTTTTATTATGTATTTTAAAATAATTTTAGTCATTAGATGCTTAACAAAATTAAAGTAAATTAATTGTTTTTCTTAAGGGGGAGATGGTAACCATAACATAATTTTGGGGTTGAAGTAGAAGCATGGAAAGGGTGTTAAGGTGGCAACTGTTGATGAATGAAAGAAAGGAAACCATACCTCGTAACCTTATATAGGAGTAATTAGTTTTGGTCCATATATAGAGCTAGTTTGAACACCAATCTTGTTATTTTAGTATCAATGTAAGGGTTAATATGAATTATACAATGAAAATCATACACACTCTCAAAACATATGGTAATTTGTTATGAAATAATAATATTTAGCAAAATCATAAATCATTTCAAACCCATTAATGGAACCAAAAGATGGGTCAATGCCTACAACTACAATGGGCATCGATAAAAGTTTGTAGTGTAAGACTGGACGGCATGGCGAGACCCGTCTACACCGCCCCATCGGGGTCCGTCCCATCACCAACGCCGCTTAACCGTCGGGGAAGACGTTCCTCTCTCTTTCTTTATCCAACACACATATATATACATACATCTTGTATATATAAAGGGGCTCATCACCAACACCCTAGGCCCGTCCATCCCTTAGGCTCATTCCCAAGTCCCGATGACATGGCTGCCTACGTGACGGATCAACCCCAAAGTCTCCTAGTCATATTCTCTCGTGTTTAACCAACCATATAGCTCCAACGTTGTCAAAACGGTCATACAGTGTATAAATTACTAAATTGTAATACTTCCAACAAGCTTTATTTCTTTCATATAGCATCAAAAGCATAAAGATACACAAAGCATCAACATTTTTTATAAATTTTGATCGCTTTCCATCGCGATTCCATATAATAGCTAATATCTCTAGGCGCGCCATAGACTCCGAATTTGAAATGCAACAAGCCGGGACCTTGGTCATGCATGTTCAGTCTCTCTTGGTTATCGATAAAAACTGTTACTTTCCCTCCATCAACGTCGTGTATAAGATTAACTTTAAACCATTTATCGTACAAACCAGTATCTATCACCGGTGTACTATAATACCTCATATCTCCATCGTAAATCCTCAACAATATTGTTGTGTTACCATGGGCCGCGCCATGGATCTGAACTATGGTTGCACCGCTGGTTCCGTTTGGGATGAATGCCATCCCTTCAAACTGCCATATTCCTGAAGTGTAGTCTGGCTGCATGCATGCATATTAAATCATTAAAAGCCAAAGTAGTATCAAGAGTTAACTGCAATTTTCGTCCTTGTAGTTTGTCCAATTATGCCGGTCACGGCAAATTTCATATTTATACCATTTTCATCCCTGACATTTTTGAAAATGCCAGTTCATCCAAAAAACTTTGAAATTTAGCCTAGACTGGCATAATTTGAAGAAACCACAAAGGCGAAAATGGATGTTAACCATATCAGTTGTGGACGGAACTGGCATTTCAAGAATGTCCAGGATGGGAATGGTATAAATTTGAAATTTAGCCTGAAAACAAACCACAGGGATGAAAATGATAGTTAACTCTAGTATTAATAATTGAATGATTCATACAAAGAAAGAAAACTATTACATGTATGCGAATTTCTGTGCGTGGTTGTGTGTTACTTCCGAGACGGTGTGGCTTATCGTCTGCGTACACCCAGAAACGATGAGTTCCATATGCGTAACTGTAACGTTTTTCGAGTGGTGTATCGTAAGGCTTCTGGTATTCAAAACTGGTTTCATTTAGCATGACCTCAACAAAACCGAAAGTGGGATCGATTTGAGCAGCATTAGTCAAGAAACACCCCATTAATGTTGTAACAAATAGAAGCAGACTACAACACAAAACCTTCATCTTTGATTTCGAGCTACAACACTTCAAGAAAATTAAGAAGTTCGCATGTATAGTTAAGTTTTTGGTGCTTATGTGGTGTGACTAATGTTTATGTATATACTATATATACTTGTACATGAATTTTTTATTTATGAACACACGGGAGGTCGGTTTTGGGGCTAATGTTGTACACTTGTCTTTGCCACTGTATTCTTCTAAGCTTTTTATATACGATAAAGCGTGTCATGTTGTATTGATATATTTTTTCATTACAAATTTGGCATAATTCTTGTAGGGTATGAATAATTAAAAATAATAATAATTAGAGTTGTGTGGTGTTTTCTTCTACAAGTCCCTTCCAGAGCAGGTGAACTCATTTTGGTATTATATGCTAAAACAAACTATATCAACCCAAGTTTATTTTAGTACAGATTGGTTGTGACACGAACCAATGTGATATTATAAAAAATAAAAATAAAAAAATCGCTTGTTTTGACTAGTCACCAACCCATGGGCGGATACAGCTTGTAAATAGGGGTAGCCCCAGCTACCTCTTGATGCTCCGGCGATAGTTTAAATTTTGGAAAATTTTGACATTTTTTCGATTCCGTTGCCCATTTTTTGAAACGTTGCCCCTGTAAGTATTTTTAGATCCACCACTGCACTAACCTGACCCAAAAACTCACTAATCCATGCTTACTCAACTATATACAAGAAGTAATTTTGCTTGCTCATACTCACCATCGACGATTCATATCGAAGCATTTGTTATGGAAGTAATTGGGTACTGCGATGAGGACGAACAACTACTCAAACTTGCGGTGCTAGAATTTTAGTCTATGGTCACAAACAACCTCTTTTTAGGCCAGGATTGTATTTCGGTCAAGTAGATACAGATATGCGTGTGTCCGGGTTCCTGTTATCCTGCTATATATCCATTTTGTGATCCATGGGTTAGTGGCCCGTGCCAAATCAATAGTACAAATGCTCTAGACAGAAATAGTCCAACACTATTAAGTGGGCCAACCTGTTTTGTCAGTTGAACCGGAGTATTTCATAACTTAGGAACAAATAATAAATGCTCAAATATGTATTAACAAAGCAAGGTCAAAAAATAAGGGAAAATCTTGTTGTAACCAAACAAAGAATAAAGAGTAGCCGAGCTATATGTCAAAACTCAAGTATGTACAAGCTACTAGTTCAAGTTCAAGATTAATTTCTGCTATGAAGTTCTTCAATCACTTTCAACAACTTGTGCTCATTTAGTGGTTTGGAAACATGACTATCGTTTCCCTTTACGAACTTGTTTAATTCTTCGCCTTCTCCATGCGCAGATAACCCGATTATGGGGATGTGAACACCATACTCTTTCTCCATTAGTCGTATCCGCCTTGTTGCTTCACAACCGTCCATTACAGGCATCTGTAAAATAAGCTTCTGTCATCGAATTGCGTCTAGATATTACAAAAATTTTAAACAAAATACAAGATGGGTAACGGGTCAATAGGGTCGCGAGAAACAGGCCCTTTTTCGGTATGCGTGTCAAACATAGTTGGGTTGACCATAAACACTTTTTATGGTTAAAAAAGTAAGAAACCACCTGGCAATCCATTAAGATATAGTCATATGGTAGAATGTGTGGTGCTCCAAGATCTTTTTGATCAGTCAACCCTTTGGAGACAAAGTCAACGCTTCTTTCCCATCCTTACACGTGTCGAATATCACACTTCTTCAAAAAGTCTAATTGAGCAGTAAAGCGTAATTTTATTTGACAGGACAAAACATAATTTAACGGGTACAAATGTAATTTAATGTGTAAAAAAATATAACGTTGTTAATGAGAATGCCAAGCAGTACTACACTATCCATTCGTAATTGTAATGATTATCCTTACGAGCAACACTTTCTTCCCTCTCAGTGGGCTCCTATTTGGCGAAATCCTAGTGATTTCTTCTACTTCCACTTGTCTTTCGGGTGTATACAGGTTCCCGTGTGGTTGTGTACAACGGAACGTATATTTAAACTCCGGTAAAAGATTGATTAACGAGTATAAACAGGACCCATGAAACGGCATTGGTAGGATGACATCGACGGTGGGAGTTGCTTCTCATCCAGCCCATGGACTTGCATGCACCTAAAACCTAACCAAACAACTCTAAAACAAGCATCTTTCGAGTCTTTTCTAAACTCAGCCACCACCTTACACAGCTCCCGAAAATCAGCCCGGGTTGTGTCCCCCACAAGCAATATAAAACCCGTTAGAGTGGCCCGATTATTCATTCGGGCCTGGGACACATTCGTCCCATCCAACGCACTTAATGGAACCTCCTTTGGGCTTCTACCGGGCCTAGTCAAATACCCGAAACCTAAATTTAAATAAGAACCCGGAGAACATACTTTACTCGCGGGCTGTCTAAACTCCTTGAGAGTTTCAGAAAGCTCTCCAACGGTTTTCGCTACGAGAACCTTAACCCCGCGAGCGCGTATAAATGTTTGTGACACTTTACATCGTTCGACGCTGCTGATGAAGAGAACAACCGTACTAGAGTTATAATCTTTTAGTTTGGGGCTACGGAAGGGGGTGTTTGTCCCTGAGGACATGTTAACCTTTTCTTCATCACTAATTACATGTTGATCAGATAGGATAACCTTAAAAACGACATGAAACCTGAAACATGTCCCCCTTTCTCCGGCTTCTTCGTCAACTATGATTATATCTCCACCCATCAAGCGCACCTGTATATAACACGAACTTCGGGTCAAGCCCACAAATACGTTTAGCTAAACGAGTCAGCGGTCGTGTCAACCCCGATGAGTTCACCGTTTATGGGTTGACCAATCTAACCCACTTTTTTGTGGTGTGTTTTCATGATAACTTTAACTATTAGAGTATTTGTAAAGCTAAGATTAAAAAAATATATATTTATGTTTATATTATCATACATGTACGATAGTTATTATTTATTTTAAACACTAATGTATATACATGCATAAAAAAACATGTTCAAACATACAGTACAATACTTATTTTCAACTTTAAATACGTATATAAACATGCATATAATTAAAAAAACACTGGAAAATGGACGATTTAGCAAAAAGAATGTTTAGGAAAAATGAGTGGTTCAAAATGGTTCTCCTGGTTCTGAATTACCCAAATGATTCTCTCACGATCCTAACTTATGTGTGTGTATGCGGTAGCGAAGCTTGAGATTTTCGACCGGGGTTCGAAAAAAAAATTCTATATGAAAACTACATACCGTACACTACTGAGCAAAAAGTTCGGGGGTCGGGCGCTCCCCCCCCCCCACACGCGGCCCCTTCTGTACTTCGCCCCTGTGTGTATGTGTGCAAATTTAGGAGTTGAAAGTATTAATAAGTAAAAGAAGTTTAAATAAAATTATTTTTCGGGTTAAATGGGTCTTGTTCGTGTGTGACATGGTTTTCGAGTTCATGCCAGGTTCAACCTCACTAACCCATGAAACACAACCCATTAAGCAGCCCCAGATGAAACATTACCAACGATTGGACGATGGAGAGCCCTAATCCAGTGCCTTCAACTTCATGTTCAGTTTCTTTAACCTGCACATAATTTTCAAAAATGGAAGCTTGTTTCTCTTCTGCAATACCCTTTCCAGTATCATTAACCTCAAACACAAACTCCATGCAGTTACTATCACCAACAACTTCATCAACTGCTTCAACATCACCACCCTTGTCCCTATTTCTACAAAACAAATACGGTCGCCATCGTTGAAACCGATCAAGACCAGAAGCAGTTACCGAGCTTTGCAAATTCGGGTTCATTGCACGAGCCCGAACGGAAACATAGACATGACCCTCTGATGTGAACTTAATTGCATTGCTCAGTAAGTTTGATAATATTTGTTTAAGCCTGCGTTCATCGCCTTTGACTTGTGAATATTTGGTCAATAAATCGTCTTGTAAGTCCAAAATCACATCAACTTCCTTTTTTATACCAACTGGATAGAACAAGTCAACTACACTCTCCAGCACTTTGACCAAGTCAAAAGGTTTTTCTTCTAGCTCCATCTTCCCTGCTTCAATTTTACTTGTGTCAAGAATAGAGTTTAGTAAACCTGTAATAAATTTTGTGGTTAGTTAAACATTTTTCAAAGTGTTGTATAATTTGAGTAGATTTAGATCGGCCCGTTGTATAATTTGAGTTGATTTAAACGAACTTAGTTGAAATTTTTTTACCCAAATCACTCTTAAGAATGACACGTCGTATAATTTGAGTAGTCCCAAATGAACTAATTTACGTTATTTTTTTTACCCAAATCATTTTGAAATACTGACCCGTTATGTAATTTGAGTCGACCTAAATGAATCCAGTTGTACTTTTTTCTTCCTAAACCAACTCATTCTTTGAAGAATGACCCGTTGTGTATTTTGAGTTGATTCAAATCCACGTCACATAATTTGTGTTGATCTAAGCGAAACCATTTGCAAAAAAAAAAATCACCGAAATAACTTTGAAGAATGACTCGTTGTATAATTTGAGTCGTCAAAAATGAATCCATATACAACGTTTTTACCCAAACCAATAAATGTGTAATTTAAGTTGATCGAATTGACCTATATGCAAATCTTTTTTACCTAAATCAACACATTCTCGAAAGAATGACCCGTTGTGTCAATTGAGTAGATTCATATCCCCGTCGCGTATTTGAGTTGAGCTAAATGAACCCAATTGCAAATTCTTTTACTAAAGTCAGAATGGCCCGTTGTATGATTTGAGTTGTCCTAAATGAACCCATTTACAAACATTTATTAACCAGGATGAACACCATAATTTAAAAATGGCCCTTGTGTATTTTAGTTTAACCAGATTAACTCATTTGCAAAAAAAAAAAAACTAACAAAACAAATTACTAAAATGACTTCATTATTTGAATAATGGGTCATGATAATACTTACCTTGGAGATATTTTGTGGATGATTGAACAATTTGTAAGTCTGTGGCTAACTCGGATCCTTGATGATTCTCATTGATTGATATTTCTACCGATCCGCTAATTGCTGCTAACGAAGCACGGATATCATGGCTTGCGGTTTCAAATGCAACACTTTGATTCTTGCTTTTTCTCTCTAGTTGTTGTGTTTTTTCTTTTTGTTTGACAAGAGCAGTTGTTAAACACATTTCTTTTCTTGCTAACTTCACTGTTAACACCATCAAAATAGTGACAAGAACAATGGTTAGCGACGAAAGCGTAGACACTATAACCAGATGCCAATGCATCCTGGTAAAGCCAACACATACACCTGAAATATTGCAATCCTAAAGGTAAAGAAGAAAACTAAATGCAAGTTGTATGAATAGTATTATACTAATGAGCTTTAGTTTGTTTTGTACCAATTACATCCTTCCTTATTTTATATTTACAACTTTTTCCTATTCTTTTACCCAAAAGTGTATATATCTTTTTTTTTTTTAATTATAACTTTTTAATATGATATTTTGTGTAAATTCAAATATTGAAACATTAGATAAAAAATAAAAATATATAAATGATAGTATTATCAAAATATAATTGATGTTTTTTAAAGTGTAAATAGAAGGATTATGTTAGGCGTACTTCCATCGTATGGTTTTTATTGAATGCGTCCACTCTTCCGGTAGTAAGTCACCACATCATCTCTTTAATTAGTTTTACTCATAGGGGGTGAGTTAAGCATACATGATACGTTTAGCCTCGACTGTTACGTAAATTGAATTTTTAGATGTTTGAGCCTTTTCGCTATGAAAATAAAGTGCGTTACGCCATATAAAATCTAATTAAAGTTTGTTACCTTTCTTTACTATAAGCACTATAAATAAAATGAATGATTTGTTTAACAGCATTAAACATACCGTTTGCATTCCAATGATGTCAAGTGAGGAAGGGTACAAGGCATATTTTGTTCCATGAACATCGAAAACATAGGCTTTTGGCGTTTCATAATTAAGTCGCAATGTGATTCTCTCTTCATTTGCTTTCAAAATCTGGAAAGAAATTGTTGCGTTTTTTTCAACAGCAATACGCATGTTTGGTATCCTGTCACTTACAAATTTCCCATCTTTTGTAGCCAAATACAAACCACCACCAAAAGGTTTGATGCCTGAAAACACATTTAACAACGATTTGAGCTCAAACCCGAGTGAGACAACTCCAATTTTATCCACGTGGGCTATGTTCAAGACAAGCGGAACTTTGTCATCGGTCCATGAATTCCCTAATAGAGCAAATCCATTTGAAGTGTTCAATGCTTGTTGTAACCATGTTTCATTATCCAAAGTAGGAAACAAAACAACTTCTCCATATAAGTTCCCGGTGTTGGAATCAACATGTTGAGTGTACCATGGATAACTAATTCGGGCCCTAGGGTGTTTAGCAAACGAAGTATTTGAATAGACTGCAAAGATTCGTCGGTACGCTTGCAAGTATAATGCAAAGAACAAACCATCTTTTCTGATATACGAAATTTGTGAAACTCGCGGGATCGTTAATAGTGCTTCAAATAATAAAGGAGCCATCTATGATAAAAAAAAAATATACAAATGCTAAACGTAAACGTAAGAAGTGAAGGAATTAATTGTTTTCCCTATCTAGTTAACCATGTATATAACCTATAGAACCTAAAAAACAATATAAAAGGTAAAAAACTTATATAATAACTTTAGTAAAAAAAATTCAACTAAATAACCTTCCTATCAAGATTCTTTTTTGATTAGTTCATAATTCATAATTAATTTTTTTAATTTTATTTTGTTTCGTATTTAATAGGTTGATATTATTGTTTATAATTTATGCACTATGATATCAAGCTTCCAATCACCATTTCATCCAGGGGCGGACCTACCTTAGGCGAAAGAGTAGCCTTCGCTACCCCTTGGCCCTCCAGAGGTAGTGTGAATTTTGGAAAAATTTGACGTTTTTTTTGTTTCGTTACCTTTTTTTTACAAAACGTTACCCCTACGAATATTTTCTAGATTCGCCACTGATTTCATCGACATACATAGAATTGTTAGTTGTATATAAACAATATTATCAGTCGTATATATTCATTAGTAACGTCATCTCTTATATACGATTTTTTTTCAACATAAACAATGTGTTTTTTGAATTTATGCAAAGTGTTTTATAAATATAACAATTGGAGTGCGAAATGTAAGCAAACCTTAGCTTGGATGTGAGAAAACGTGACGTTAGTTTCACCAGTGACGTAGATACAACTTTGGCTAAATTCGTTGTTGATGAATTCATTAGAAGCAATGTCGTCATGGCCTTTTGTATGACGGACGATATTTCTTTAGTCTTGTTTGTCATCGAATCGACTTCCTTTCTTCGTGTAATCGGCAACCCATAATGTGATCAATAAGCATATGATCAACAGCCCCGTCAATGGCTGCAAATATCGTTTTATATCATTCATTTCTTCACAACTTCACTGAAAGATTACCAACTTCTAACAGCAACTTACCGCTATAATCGAGAAAGATAGTCGTCGCAATATGATCATGTTATTGTGATTGCAAGTCTTTAATCAATGGGTGAAGAACCTGCAATGACAAAATTATTTCGACAACATGTGAGATGAGTTTAGAGATGAAAACTCATTTTGTATGATATCAATTATATTAAAAAAAAAGATCTTCGTAATTGGAAATTAATAATTAAAGATATTTATTCTAAATAGGATCATTAGTTTTGAGTAACTATTATTCTTAGTAAATCATATTAATAATTAGAAAGGGATATTTTTGAAGAGTTTTTTTTTTTCCTGAATAAGTGTTGTTAGAAAACTTATTTATCAAAATGGGTATTTTGAAAAGTATTTAACAAAATAGTATTTTTTGAAAGTTTACTTTTTCTCAGTTCTTATTTTATTGGATAAAATAAATTTCCTTTTATAAATATATCATTTAACAAAAGTTACGAAAAATTATCTTTTATAAAATTTATTTAATAATCTTAGAAACATTATCTTTTAGCTTTTTCTATAATTTTCTTATATACATATACGTAAATAAGTTTAAAATAGAAATATTCATTCTTTATTTAACTTATCTATAACAATAGCCATGGTAATATAAATTACAAAAAAGAAAGTCGTCGATATTAATATTGAATTTATCTTTTTATTTTTTAACGGCAAATAATATAACATTCATGTACTGTTGTGTAACATCATCAAGCTAAGTTTGATATAATCTACATATATGTTTTTAGCTTTAGCCTGGTTTAAAATAATTATTTACCGTTAAGCTATGTACCAAATGACATTAGTTATGTAGGATTTTATAATTGACATTGAACTTTGTAACTAAAATGCTACTTTTATATAAATTTTGTATTTTGTTGTGTTGAAGAAATGTAAAATTAGAGATTTAATATGCAAAAAAAAAAAAAAAAAACAAATTCGGGTTAAAATAGTATGTCAAACATGTCAATTTGCGAATATTCATGTTGTATCCGGGTTCGTATGCTAGAGGTGCACAAATTGGATTTTTTTAAATACCCGGTTTTGGGTATGGAACCGGGTTCGGGTATTGGAAAATCGGGTATTGGCAATACCCAGGTCGGGTTCGGCTCCAGGTATTGTCTCTAAAAACCATACCCTATGCATCGGTTTAGGATCGGGTATAGAACCAGGTATTCTAAAACCATGTATTTGAATAACCTATTTCAGGTATTGCAAAAACCCTATTTTTGGGTTTTTTCGGGCTTTTTTCCATATATATATTTCGGGTTGTACTTTTTAGGGATATTTTTCAGGTATTTTTCAGGTAATTTCAGGTTTAGGTCGGGTATTTGAAAAACCCGATTTCGGGTATTGGATAAACCTGGTTCCAGGTATAGAACCGGTTCCTGTTTTAGTCTATTACCGGGTACAAACCGGGTCGGTTCGGATACGGGTTTTGGTAGTGAAATGCATACCCTATCTGTACCCTATGGGTAGGGTCGGGTACGGATTTGAGTACTAAAAACCCGGGTATAGAAAAACCCAGTTCCGGTTTTTTTTTCTTTCGGATCCGATTCGGGTTTTCTGTGCACCTCTACATATGCCTGCAAAATATTTCCAGATTCGTATCGTGTTTGAATTATGTTAGATTGAACTTGCTAATACACAAACACAGGCTATTTAACACCCCTAATAAAAATGCAATATACCTTTAAAGAAAAGGTAAAAAGACAAAAATGTTTATCAAAGTAACACAATTATGAAAGTTCAAAAAAATTGGTGATAGAAATCTGAAACTTTAAAAGTCTCTTTAAATTAAAAAGGTAAAGGAAAATATAACTAAAAGAACTTAAAAAATCATTCCCTATATATATAATTATACATATATAATTAGAAGTTTAGAGAATAGTGTCACGCATTTTGTCTGCTAGTTTTCTATTGTAAAAATCATTCCCTATATATATAATTATACATATATAATTAGAAGTTTAGAGAATAGTGTCACGCATTTTGTCTGCTAGTTTTCTATTGTAACAATCAATTTATTATTTTATTCCTAGTTTAAAATTATCTATTGTACCAATCAATTTATTATTTTATTTCTAGTTTAAAATTATGGTTTTGCTTTCGGTTTAAAATTACGTTTTGCCCCCAGTTTAAAATAAAATTATGCTTTTAGCCCCCATCTAAAAAATCCGACTTTGCCATCGGTTCAAAATTACGATTTTATCTCCAGTTTAAAATTACATTTTTGCCCGCAGTTCAAAGTTACGTTCTTGCCCACAGTTCAAAATTAAATGATGGCCAAAGCGCAACGTTTAGGCGTAATTTTTTTAAAATTGTTTTTATCAGTTATCAATTAAAAAAAACCCTATTAAATCGATATATGTTTAATAATAATAAACACAACAACAATTTTAAATAATACATATTTTATTAGATTATATATTTTACAATTTTAACCTATATACTGGAAGTTTGGCACTACATTGAGGTCGGGGTGGGTACATTATCCTTTGATACGTGTTAATTCGATCTTTGTATAAGTCATGCCAGGTTGTTGCACTCTCTGTTCTTTTCAAAGTCCAAATATAGTTTGGGGGAGGCATTGGATACGATCCTTTATGCTTTACATGGATGAAATGTCCACTGTCGACAAACACAACCGCAACCACTTGATGAGGTTCCTCAGCTTCATCCGGACCGCTTAATAGAGGGAAAATTGTATCGTCGCCACGAATGTTGAAGGTGTGAATGATCACGCCATATCTTTGAGCAATAAGAAATCCCGTCTAAGGCATCACCATATAATTTTGGCTCTCTGCTCTACCCGCTCCATGAAAATATATCCTATTAATCAACTCAACATAATGCCCTAATGTCCTAAGAAAATATCTTTAATTGCGTTCGTGGTCTGATTCTCGCGTATGTAATAAGTGAAATCTTTTTTAACAAGAAGGTTTTCGAGTTGTTGCATTGGAGATTCACCGACCCTCTTTCCGGCATTGATCTTCTAAACAACATTGTGTGTGTATTTTGGAATAATTTTTTTATCCGGGTTCTTTTTCATCAACGTTCCCCAGATGCTACGATTTGGAATATCTTGCTTTGCCAGCTGCTCAATCAGTCTTGTATCCTCCAATGAAAGCCTTCTCGCATATGTGTGACCCTCTAAGTTTTCAATAGGAGTGTGGTTGTGCGTCGGGTTCGTCACCTCTAACCTCCAAACACTTATCTTTGACTCCGAACTCAAACGGACAACATATTTTCTTGCTACCTGTTTTCCTTACCGTAGCTACACTCTTATACTCCCCACTAAGAGTGCATTGAAACCAAACCTTGAAATTATTTCCTCTTTAATTCGATCTTTTAATCAATATGATGTAACCATTGTCCTTTCCCGTCTTTTGTATCCAATCCACCAACTCATCCCGTGACGAAAAGTCCGATTTATCTCAAACGAAAATATAATTGGGTAATACCGTTACTCATCAACTAACAGATCCTCCTGCTCACCACCGTCTCCCTGGTCCGGATAGTCTTGTTGTACAAAGTTCTGCTCACCACCATCTCCTTGGTCCGGATACTCTTGCTATACAAAGTTTTGCTCACCACCGTGTCCCTGGCCCAGGTCGTCTTGTTCTACAAAGCTCTGCCCACCACCGTAACCGTGGTCGGGATAGTTTGGCTGGCCGTACAGATATTGAACCTGAGGATACGGTTCACCTCGTATCCGTTATTCGAATAGCCTTGTTGTGCGTACGAGTCCTCCACATGGATATTTGAGTCCAGTTGCATCGTATTGTCACGCTAACGAATGCCAGAGACAACCTCTTACTCCCTTATGTTGGACGGGACAAATTTCTTGTACGAGTCAGAAATAGCAGTCCCGTCGTAAGAATCTAGAACAACGGACTCATCAGAATATTTATCGAAAAGGTAGTTGATAAACTACAACATCGGTAATCACTGAAAAAATACTCTACTAAAACAACAGAACGTGAAAAACTTGAAAAACACGTATGCATGGTCGGTCTGACATAAAAGTCACAACCTCGTACTTGAAGCGCTACGCTTTAGCCAAAGTACAACGTATAGGGTTCCCGTGACACTCTGCCTTTGTTAGCTTGTCACCTTTTATCAACAGTCACAATGGTCAACTTAGCTTTTGTCGGACAGAAACCCTATATGTTGCACTTTGCCCAAAGCGTAGCGCTTCAAGGGGTGTGGAAATAAGGAAATGCATGTGTGAATATCATGGCCAAAAAAATCAAAACTTGCAAAAATATCCATTTTAGTAAATATTTTTCAAAGTACCCATTTTGATAAATAAATTTTCTAATAACACCTATTTGGAAAGAAAAAAAAACTAAAAAATGTGTTATATAACACTTGTGGTAGGTAATATCATATACACAATCATCCACATGTATAGGTAGTTTGACAATTAACACCAGCTATTCACGAACAGAGGAAAAAAAAACAAATGTCCCCATTTAGGAAAACATATTTGTTTGAATCTTATCACGGTAACACCCTTGTTAGGTTTAGGGAAAACTGTTTCGTAGTTGGTCAGGCTTTGTCGAAGGCAGAATCAGAGAAAGTTGCTAAACATGAAAAAGCTTGAGCTGAGAATCAACATGTCTTCGTTCCCTTTGTCTTTGATACTTTTGGTTCACTTGCTCCTGAAGCAGCCGGTTTCCTAGAGAGCGTGCAGAGGGTTGTGCACAACAATTTCACCCGAGAAACCAGAGTTTTGTATTTGGTAAGATTGGATTTGCTTTTCAAAAGGGGATTGCAGTGCAACTTGTCGCCCATTTACCTGCCATTCTTATGTAACTTTCGTATAGTTAAATGAAAAAGGTTTAAATATCAACATTGATTCTTAATAAGTGTTTTTTTATTCATTCCATAGGAAAAAACATGTAGAATAAACAAATACACCGATGCATAACTAAACTCTAGTAATAAAGAAATATATACACATCTGTTTCAATTGATTAAAGGTTCAGTTTGTATGTATAATAGAAACTATTTGGTTTCTTAAACAAAAAACTTTTGAAATTTCCTATCAAGCAAGTGATATTCCAAATTTTGTTTCAACACTTTTTATTGGATTTTAGCTCAGCAATTCAAAAAATAAAATAGTTAACTAAAAATATCTAAATGCAAAAATTAATGTGTGAGATGGAAAGAACAAGATTTAAGATATAATTGGAATAAAATAAAGATTCTTAAATGTCAAAATCCCATTAATATCGTTAATCCAATTAATTAATCTCCTTGATCTTTTGTTTAATTACTATAATGTCAATTATTAAATATTCAATTAGTCCAGTTTAGTAATCTAATGTTGGAGATTTGTTGCATCTTGAAGCACCAAAAGGCAGATTCAAACTTATATCTAAGCTTAGGACACATGATGTTGTTAAACAATATACTTATGTGGTCAAACAAAGCACAATGGAACCTCATTGTAAATTTGTAATCATGTAATAGCATAACAGATTCATGAATCAACTTTTCCACGTACGATATTGTTAAACATCGTTGATCATTATAAACGAATAACCTTCTATTACCATAAATCGAGTAACGAACCTTCTAATTCAGATTTGACTATGAAGGGGATTTCAAACTAGAGATACAACTCACATGACATCATGTGTTACTATGCTAAACCCTACCTTGGCAATATAAATATACATTGGATTCGATCATTTTTAGTTAAACAAATTGTAATAATACATAGATGTGTAGTAACTGAAATGCATTAAAATTTCCTTTAGACAATATAAATATACATTTATACCTCTGGGAGGGGTGCATCAAGACCACAACCCATGGATTCGTAAAAAAAAACAACCTCCCATAACCGAAGCAGATTCAACTCAAATCGGAACCAAACCGTTTGTAACGGGTTGGTTTGGTTCGGATGTGATTTCAACAATTCTGTTTTAGTTTTCGATGAATAAAAGCATTATTAACGATTTGGCTCACGATTTAACCTAAAACCGTCAAAAGCAGACCGTGAACATTACTAGTTCAATATGAATAATCCATATAAAACTGAATAAGCTACATATATTTATTTAAGTTTTGTCATTTACTAGTTCATTGAATAATCCATATATAAACTGAATACCTACATATATTTTTAAGTTTTGTCATTATAGCTCAATCAATTACAACTTCAGCCATCATTAATAGCCCAACCCAATTCCATAACAAATAAGATGTGATAAAACATGAAAAAAGAAATATTCATTTTTTAAGTATAAAATAAATGAAAAAGTTACACAAAGTACTCGGTCGAAACCGAAAACAAAACTAAATTTTAATTTGGTTATTTTGGTTTGGTTTGAACCTACAGTTTGGTTTTTAGTCACAACAAATTCTAACCTGAACAAACTGAATAACTTGAAACCAAACCGATATACACCCCATCTTCCACTTGAATCACATGTATTTGGTGATATCACATGTAATGGTTGGAGAGTTAGTAAAGCATGACCCGTTTAAGTGATATGGTTTTCTTAATGCTTATGTAGTTTGTGGATGAATTTTGATGTTAAAAGATAAATTTTGAAAGTTAATATAAATTTTGAAAAGTTTATTGTATAAAAGATTAACTTTTAAGTTAAATACATACAATATCTAATAGCATGTGTAACTTTAAATCTCTAATACAATATGATATTTGTGACATGGTAGGATAACGTTCAAATGTGATTATGGTGTGAAGTAAAAAGTGAAGAAAAAACAAACACGTTAGCAATATTATAATTATATCATATTTGTTATAAGTAATGTAATTGTTAGTATAACTAGAGCAATCACTCTATTTTATATAACTAAAGTAAATATCGTTGCAGTATAATTACTCAAATAATAAGAAGAGTAATTCTAAGTAACGTGTAGCGCAACTCTTACCATACTAATTATTATTTGTATAATTAGAGTAATATGAATTACATATATTGAATTTGATGAAGTTTTGCGTATGTATTTTTATGCTTACATAATTATTACAATTTTTAACGATAAATATTACCACTACTCTAATTTACACCTATATCCTAAACTACCATTTTGCCCGAGTTTAAACATTCGATCTTTCCTATTATATGTCCTCTATCAAATGGGCTACCTCACATTGACGTAATGTCATAATTATTAACAAGAGTAATAATGTAATCAATACCATAATGATCTAATCTTAACTAGGGTAATTATTTGCAATGTATATAAAGTTAATATACTAGATTTCCTTTTAACATATTTCCAATCTAATTATAATCCTGAACTCTGCACTACATAATATCAATAAAAAACTTTAAGTTATCGTACTTTAAAAAATTATAATATACTTTAAAATCATAAAAGCATTCACACATGTCTTTTATCTTTTTACCCTATAATTTCACTAAAAACAATATATTTTTTCTCTTTCCTTTCAAAATTAAATAATATTTTTTATACTTTTATCATTACATTTTCTCTCTATTTCACTCACAATCATTTTCAAAATATATCAAAAAATTATAGAGGATAAACAACGTCCTCTCAAATTTACAGATAAACAATAACAATTTCTCTCTCCTATACTCACAATCATTTCCAACTGCCTACAATCATTTTTCATAATATAAAAAACTATCTCACAAAAAAGAGAAATGGATTGTAAATGCCTAGAATCTTATCTAAACCTAACATACAAGTCTTCTAAAAACATTATTCCAATCATCTATAAATAAAAGCATTATATTATGATTACCTAATCTAATACTAAATTTAATTTGCAACATTTTTAGGTAGGGGCGCAACAGAATGGGCGGCTGACCCTTCGAACTTTTCGCTCAGTAGTGGAGAGTATATAGTTTTCGTATAAAATTTTTTGGATATATACGTTTTCGTCCCCCGTTTTATAGAATTTTTTGAGCATATACGTTTTCGACCCCCCGGTCGAAAATATAAAGTTTCGCCACTGTTTTTAGGCGTAAAGGTGTTTACCATATGCTTTGGGTGTTTTTTTAAAAAAATAAAATATATTTTTACTTTTAACCCAAAACTATTTGATTTTTTTAGTTTTAACCCTAAAATTTTTCATCTTTACTTTTAACCCAAAATACTTGAATTTTTTTTACTTTTAACTCTAAAACTTTTCATCTTTTCCAATTTCACATCACAACTTTTTTACTTTTAACTTTGATCCTCTATATTTTCATTTCTCGAAAATTTTCGTTTTACGAAAAATTTTCGTTTTACGTTCCGTTCTAAATTTTGCGAGTTAACACGACGTAACGTGCGTATGTGGTTAAACGTTTTTACGTCATCTATTTTTCCTGTTTGACAGGTTCAGCGCTGTTCCTAGACCGACTTAGTTATTCTTTTACATGTTTTACGTTCCGGTTTAATTTTTTCGTATTAACACATTACAGCTTCAGTGTTAGTAGTTGCTGGCAGCAGTGTTGTATTGATGCTCGTCCCCGCCGTAACGCTACGGTGCTTAATACTTGGTTATATATGAAACTAAACAACTTGTTAGGTGCGGTGACAACTTTTCCAATAGTATCTTGCTACCCAAGTTTTCATTAGTCCTAAATATAATAATAAAATAATAATAATAAATAAGTAAACTGAAAGAAAACCTACAGTTCCCCTTAGCCGCGTTTCGTGTTTCCATATATCAAAATCCACCGTCGATACTCGTGGCCCAAAACTAGAACAAACAAATATCTGGTATTTTCGTCGAACACCTCACAGGCACCCCTTTCTTTCTTTCTTCTCCTTTCTTTTCCCCCTCTCATATCTTCCCCCAAATTCACACACTCGCATGCCAATTCCTTCAACAAAATCACACCAATTCTCCTCCAAATCATGTTGTTCTCAAGGCTCGCTCGCTCAATCCCTCGATCCTCTCGCTCTAGGGTAAGTTTTGTTCGAATTGATTTGTGTTTTGTAATTGACTGTGTTTGTGTTTTGATTTTGTTGTTTTCAATCGTTTGGTAGAATGTTTTGAGCGGAAGATCGCAGATTTTGACCGGTTCTGTGTATGAATCTCGGGTTAACGGAAACGGAGATGAAAGTTTGGGGATTTTGAGGCGGTTTTTAGGTTCATTAGCCGGGAATAATAAGATAAATGGTGGTGGATTGTCGAGTAAGGTGTGTGTATCGGATATAAGTTGTACTCTTGCAAACCCTAGTTGAGAAGGTTCTTTTCCAGTGAAGCTCCTAAAAAGAAGAGTAAGATTAGCCTTTTGTTTATTGTTTTAATTTAATAAGCTTCCTGATATTAATATGCTTATTAGTTTCACTGATTTGGAACGGGATTTTGCAACTAATTGTTTTGTTGTATGGGAATTTAACAAAAGTAACCTTTTGGATTGCTATAAGTGTTCGTGTATTAACCAAGTTTATGCAAATTGAACATATGAGCAACTATTAGTTAATACTGCTGTATTTTTTTTGTTGTTTTTTATTTGCAGATTATGAGAATTTTTATCCCAAGGAAAAGAAGGAAACTCCAAAGGGGAATAACCAGAAATCTGAATCTAAAGGTTAGATAGCTTGCTTTCTGAGTTTAGATGCTATAATTTGGAGTGTTGTTATTATAGTCTTTATGTTTTTGTATTGTTTATTAGTAGTTTTACTTGATTTAATCACTAAGTGTGCTAGAACTAGGCTACTCTTAGAATTAACATGCTTGTAAATTTGTAGTTTGGACCTCTTGTTGATATATCTCCTGTGAAAATATGAACAGGCTAGAATGAACGTTGATCATGGATATTTCTTGAATGTGTAATCTAAAATAGGAACTATTGTAATGCATATTCGAGTTTATTTCCCATCTTATATGCATGGCCAGGTGTAATATCATGTTTGGTAAGACTGGTCAATGATGTTTTTTTTTGCCTCCCATGTGTTGATTAATGCAAAACTTTCAAAAGTATTGATTTTTTTGGTAAATGACAAATTGGTCACATTTTTCGTTTGTTTGTTTGTTTTAGTACTAATGACTTTATACAACATATAGAGGAATCAAACGCAGAAGATGATGGAGGTTTCTTTCCAAAGCAATTTCAATTCCAGATACCTATACCTATGCTAGTGATTGGATTGCTGCTCTTTTCATCGCTCTCTTTTGGTCCTCGTGAACAAAAACAGGTCAGAATGATTAAATTTTATCATATATATATTTATGTGTAATATTGATGTTGACATCTTTTTCATTTTGCTTTTATTTTTACAGATTAGCTTCCAAGAATTCAAAAACAAGCTTCTGGAACCGGGCTTGGTGGATCACATAGTTATCTCCAACAAATCAGTTGCAAAAGTATATGTCCGAAACACACCACGAAATCAACCAACTGATGGCTCTATGGAAGGAATCGATTCACCTACAAAAGTGAACACGAGCCAATATAAGTATTATTTTAACATCGGGAGTGTTGAATCTTTTGAAGAAAAACTAGAGGAAGCACAAGAAGCACTCGGGATAGATTCTCATGATTATGTTCCTGTCACATATGCTTCTGAAATGGTTTGGTATCAAGAAATTATGCGGTTCGCACCCACACTTTTGTTACTGGGATCCCTTTGGTACATGAGTCGGAGAATGCAAGGTGGTTTAGGGGTTGGCGGTGGTGGTGGAAAAGGTGCTCGTGGGATATTCAATATTGGAAAAGCCCATATTAATAAAGTCGATAAGAATGCAAAAAATAAGGTGCTTTTTTCATCTCTTGTATAGTAATTATAATTATAATATAGAGCATAGTATCGCCGATATATCGGTTATTGGTCCCCTAGTGAGATAGCGGTGCAAAATATTGGTACCGATATTATCAGCAATATTGATCGATATATCACCGATTTTCCCAATATCAGTATCTTTCTTCTTAGTTCTACTATTCGTCTTTCTTCTTATTGCTGCTATTAGTGTTTTAAGTCTTAATGATATCCTATTTGCAACAATTGTTAGTGTTTTGCAAGTTGCAAAAGCTTAATTTGTTAATGGTATGAGAGTAGACCTGAATTATTATTAGTTTTAATTTGCTATATATATATATAAATTCAGCATGATATTAAACATAGTTGTCAATAGCAATCGCTATATAGCGCTACGTAGCGTATAGGTCCAGTGTCGCTATTTGGGTTGTGGCAATGGATAGCAAGAATAGCGACACTTTATTTATTTTATTTTTTTAAATATAAATAGCAATTAAATATAGCTATCAAATAGCTGGATTTAGGTTTTTGTTAAATATACATGTAAAATAGCATATATACTATGGTATTTTGATATAATATACATATAAAATTTTTTATTTTTTTTTCTAGTGTATCACTATTTATAAAATAGCTATTTATCGCTATTCGCTGTGTAGCATATAGGTGCCTTATCGCTGTGTAGCATATAGGTGCTTTATCGCTATTCGTCATTAACAAATATGTATTAAAATTACCGATATCCCACCGCGATAACCTATATCTCAAATATCAGTCTTGACTGATATCTGATTTTTCACCGTATTAACTGCAAAGAGTATAGATCATCTTTTTGTTTTTAATCTATGCTTTCACAAAGTTCTTATTAAGTATTTTGGTGTTTGTATCGAGTTTGAAACTGATTATCTAGTTATCGTGCTATGTGGTCATAATCTTCAGGTTTTAATGTTTGGATAAACAAGATCACATAATCACTTCAATCTCTATACAGGTCTTTTTCAACGATGTTGCTGGGTGTGACGAAGCAAAACAAGAAATCATGGAATTCGTGCACTTTCTCAAAAACCCGAAGAAATACGAGGAACTGGGAGCCAAAATCCCAAAAGGTGCTTTACTGGTGGGCCCACCTGGGACCGGAAAAACCCTTTTAGCTAAAGCAACCGCAGGAGAATCCGGTGTCCCATTTCTCTCAATATCCGGATCTGATTTCATGGAAATGTTTGTCGGTGTGGGCCCATCTAGGGTTAGAAACTTGTTCCAAGAAGCCAGACAGTGTGCACCGAGCATCATTTTCATCGATGAAATTGACGCAATCGGTCGAGCCAGGGGCCGTGGTGGATTCTCGGGTTCAAACGATGAGAGAGAAAGCACACTTAACCAACTTTTGGTTGAAATGGATGGGTTCGGGACCACTGCTGGTGTGGTTGTACTTGCGGGCACGAATCGTCCGGATATTTTAGATAAAGCGTTGTTGAGGCCCGGGAGATTTGATAGACAAATTAGTATTGATAAACCGGATATCAAAGGACGTGAACAGATCTTCCAAATTTATTTGAAGAAGCTTAAGCTTGATAATGAACCGTCGTATTTCTCTCAGAGACTTGCTGCTCTAACTCCGGGTTTTGCTGGTGCTGATATTGCGAATGTTTGTAACGAAGCGGCGTTAATTGCAGCTAGAGGTGAAAAAACTAAGATAACCATGGAACATTTTGAAGGTGCCATTGATAGGGTTATCGGTGGGCTAGAGAAGAAAAACAAGGTAACATGAAGCAATTATATAAATAATAATAAATATTATTAAAGAACAAGTTTGGTTACTGTAGTGTCCCATCACATCGGAGCAATAGTAACTTTTTTATCTTTTTTTTGTTCATTTTTGTCCTTTTTTTACTTTGAACCCTTAACTTTTAGTTTTTTTACATTTACACCCCTTTTAACTTTCTAAAAACTTTATGAAATTTCATTTTGACCCCTCGAGTTTTAAATGCCTATTTGTATATACGTACATGTCACGACAAATTCAAGTTGGTTTACGTTTCGACTTTCAACGTAAATTTGGTCAGGTAAATGTAATACGTTTTTGCACATATTTATATGTACATTTTCAATTGGTCTACGTTTTGACGTAAGTACTGTTTGGAAACGAGTTGGGTCAATGTTTTCATTAGACGGTAGAAATTCGATTTACTTTACGTTTCGCCGCCGCAACGCGGTACCATCTTTTAACTTAAAAAACACTATTTTCTTACGTTTCTACATAATTCTTTTAGGAAATAAGTCGGGTCAAATATAAAACGTTTTTGTGCTTATTTTTATGTACATTTTCGGTTGGTCTACATTTTGACGTAATTTGCTCGGAAACCAAGTCGGGTATAATACGTTTTCGTTAGACCGTATTACTTTATGTTTCGACTACTCTGCAACGCGCAGGAGAAATTTACTAGTTTTTTGTTAGTTAACAATTAACATATTAATTAATTAGGTGTCATAAAAAAGATGGACAAAACGGATATTGTTAACAGAACCTGACCTGTATTTAAACATAACATGTTTTGGTGCAAGTTATTTTGATCTGTTTTTGATCCACCGCATGTACTAATACTACTTTTGTGACAGGTTATAAGCAAGCTTGAAAGGAGAACTGTAGCGTATCATGAAGCAGGCCATGCGGTTGTCGGGTGGTTTTTGGAACATGCGGAACCTCTGTTGAAGGTGACGATTGTTCCTCGTGGTACAGCAGCACTTGGTTTTGCTCAGTATGTACCGAGTGAGAACCTACTTATGACCAAAGAACAACTTTTTGACATGACTTGTATGACTCTTGGTGGCCGGGCTGCGGAACAGGTAATTTTGCTTACTTTAGGATTTAATAAATGTTATATTTCATGCACCCCAGGAATAATTGCTTAACTCACATACGTTATGTTTGATTTTAACCAAGTGTCTTAAAAATGACAAATATTCCATGAACTTTTGGTTAATTATTAGAATGGGTCAGTAAGTTTATGTTTGGATGTGTTATGAAACTGATAATTTGATTGCTGGGAGTTGAATTCGTAATACTTAGTTTTATAGCTTTAGGTAATAATTTCTAGGGGTGAGCATAAAACCGAAATAACCGAAAACTGAATTAAACGACGGTTTATTTTTTGTATTTTTGAAAACTGGTTTTTTCGATTCGGTTTTGTTTATGCTTGTGTTCATAACCGAACCGAACCGAATTGATATATCGTTAAAGTTTATTATTTTTGTGTTTTCACATTTAATATATATTCCTTGAACTAAAAGTCTAAAACTTTAAAACAAACACTTGATACTGATTTATTTCCAATATCACGTGAAAAAGAATTGATATATTGTTTCTTTCAATCAAGTATTCATTCGAACTTGTTCGTGAAATTAATTTTGTTTAAGCAATGATTATTCAGTATATATATATAAATAATTTAATCAGAGATTTGTATTTCTGAAAGCCGATTTTTGCTGGTCCTCACATTTTCACTTTTAAAAAATAAACAGTTAATTAACCGAAGCCGACACCAAAACCCGATTAACCGAAACCCAATTAACTGAATCGATCAGTTAAGTAACTCTAATAACTGATTATGTCGGTTTCGGTGAAAGCTCACAACCGAAACGAATCGTGCTCATCCCTTACACTTTCTTTTACTTTTTGTTTACAAATAATTTATGGGAAATATTATTCTAGTTAACAGAAAACGAATCGTCATATATTAAAATTGATACTTAATAAATATAAGAGAATCCCCTTTTAGGTTATCTGATTAAGCTTTTTTTATTGATTTCTTGATTAAAGGTGATATTGGGAAAGATTTCAACCGGAGCACAAAACGATTTGGAGAAAGTAACAAAAATGACATACGCTCAAGTTGCAGTATACGGGTTCAGTGAAAAGGTAGGTCTACTCTCATTCCCTCAACGGGAAGATGGAATGGAGATGACTAAACCATACAGCAGCAAAACCGGTGCAATCATCGACACAGAAGTCCGAGAATGGGTCAACAAGGCGTATACCCGCACGGTTCAACTCGTCGAAGAACACAAAGAAAAACTTTCCCAAATTGCCGAACTTCTGCTTCAGAAAGAAGTCCTTCATCAAGAAGATCTGCTTAAAGTATTGGGTGAACGGCCATTTAAAGCGCCTGAAATGACAAATTATGACAGATTCAAGCTCGGGTTTGAAGAAGATGCGAAAACGGGTCAACCCGAACAGGGTGGTGGCAGTGGTGAAGACAGCCAGACCCCACTTGAGCCTGAAGTAGTTCCTGCATAGAAATGTTGTTATTTGGAAAAATTAAGGTTCTTCCTCCCCATTTGGATTTGAAAAAGATTTGGGTGGAGGGTGTCATAATTCAAGTTGTGTTATTTGATGACGTATTTGGCTTAATGCTAATGATCCACAAAGAACACAGGATGTAAAGGTCACGTGCTGCTTTTTTATTTTTTATTTTTTTTCTGACGTTGATTCTGTTTTAGACACTAAAAGCTAACAGTTTTCTTTGTTTTTTGTTGCATTAAGTTGGATCGAAATAGTTTTACCATGTACGCTTGTTAAATAATATAACTTCTGTAACATAAATAAAACCAAGTTGATTTGAAGCGCACGTCTATTTCGGTCGGTCGTTGCATAATTCTGGCTCAAATGTATGATTTAGTTCCAACATTCGAAGTATATATTGCAAAGAATACGGTTTAATCGTTAACTAATTGAATGTCTAGTTACTATTAGATAAGTTTTTCAAAACGGGTGGGTTGGGCATAATCAAAATGGGTTTGAGACAAATTTGGATCGGGTCAAAATAATCATGTCTAAAATGGGTTTGCCTTGATAAGTAGCGGGTTTATATGTTATATTTTACGATGCCTTGTGATGAGGAGTTGGCGTTGCTGCATGAGGCAGTGGTGGCAGCGGTGATTGAGGTAGCGACGCTGATGAAGGTAGCAATGACAGGGTAGACAACTAGCAGGTGATAATGGCGCGCTGCTAGGCGGCGATGAGTGGTACTTTTCCATTTGGGCTTGAAGAAACACCAAACTAATCTAGAGATTAGCAAGGGGTTTATGTCTCGACAAATAAAGGTTAATCTTCTTTCGTCTCGCCAATATCAACCGTAAGAATCCTGTAAAACTAACAACGCACTGTAAGCTCGTTACAAGGAGGAGAATACGGGTGTTCTCCTTGTAATCACCATCCGACGTGAGAATAAGTATTCGTTTTGAGGATAATAGTATGTGTAATTAAGTGAGAGAGCAAGGGAGCGATCCTTAAACCAGGAGGTGGAGTCCTCTATTTATAGCCGGAGAGATTCGTGAAAGAGATGAGCTAATGGGCCTAAGGTCGACAACAAGGAATATCCATTATGTTTCTTTTGCCATGACCGTTAGTGATCTCTAGCGAGAAGGGTGCTTGGCGCATGGTGAATGGTTCCACGTGTCCTGAAGATTGTCCATGTTGTCTGGTCTGTCATCAGCAGTTAAAGCAGTTAATGGAGATCATGGGACAGTGGTCAGCGTGAGCTGATTGGTGCCACGTGTACGTCCTTGTGTACTTCTTGTCTCCAGCACGATTGTTCATCGTGCAACATGATCCAATACAGCCTGTTGAGCCTCTATTAGTTCACAGCTCTGCCACTTGTACCTTTCGTGCTTGTTTGGTGTTGACCCGCGCTTCTTCCTTTCGCGCGACTCGGGAAACATCTGTGTAGTCGGTGCACGGTCAAAGAAACATGATTCTTTTCTGAAATACTAAGTGTAAGTATTGTCTTTGTATTAGTCTTGACCTCACGCGCGACTCAGGAAACATCTATACAATCGGAGCAAGGTTCAAGAAGTTATCATAGTGGTGTATCTTGGGTATGGTCTTGCGTACAACTTGAGGTAAACTCATCTGGTCGGCGCAAGATTTAAGACCATACCGCTTCAGGGCTTGTTGTAAGCCAGCACCTTTTATAATATCGAGTTAATGACTCATTTTAGTGATTCTGTGACTTGATTAAACACATATTAGTATGTTGTCAGTATGTATTTTAGTAGACCTAGTGATTGCATGAATAGTTTTTTTGTTTACCAAAATCAGTCTATTTTTTAAATAATGGATAATAATTGTCAAATATAGTCTTAGAAGGATGACACTGATATCAATCATGCTGAGTTTTTAGAAACATATTAGTTCGCGAGGGAGGTGCTTTCATTTATGCTATTTAACTATAAGTTAACATAAAATCTTTGACGTACCTTAATGTTAAAAATCGGTACCCAATTAATGATTTTTTGTAAAAAAAAATTGGTGTGTTTTTTAATTATAATCTTGTTGGATGTTTTTTTTCTAGCTTCTTGCTAGTTTTGTTTGATGAAAGTCGCAGTTCAAAGAAAAAAAAACATATAAGTCAACAAGGTTGGTTAGCAACCAAAATATAGCCAAATCTAGAGGGTGCCAAAGAGTGAAAATGCAGCCATTCACAAGGCGTGCATTCTATGATAGTGAGAGAATGTCGTGACGAAAATGTTATGGGATTGTGTATATCTAAGAATGTGTTGGCTTTTGGTTACTATTGTCTATATTTAACGAGTGTCCTAACAATCATGTAAAGACGCATGGTGGAACTATTTACGTGTGTCTAAGAGCATTCATAATAATTTTTGGATATATATTTTGAGTGAGTTCTGCATATTTTAGGAAGTAGTGTTAATAGAGGAGAAAAAAAATGTTACTTATATTTGAGAAGATTTTGTTCACTGAAGTGATTGTCAGTAGAAAAAATAAAAAATAATAATAAATTTATCAAAAAATATTATTGAATTGAAAGTATGAGAAACATTGAATTTTTAGTGTAATTATGTAAATGAGCATAAAAAAACTAATGTAAATACTTTAATCACTCTACCCATCCGAAGTAGAAGTCAAAGCAAAACAAAACCAGGTAACCATAATTATAACCTAGACCAATGATTGATTTGTAATTTCACGCAACACTCATCAAAACAGGCCATTAATAATATATGCTCAAACTCTATAAAAACAAATTCAATGCAAGTTAACAAAAAATTACTAAAAGAATAAATGTAACTTTTATCTCTAAGGTTTGGCCATTTTTTACTTTCGTTCAGATGTTGGTTTTTCATTCAAAAAGTTTGATACTTTGCCATTTTTAACCTTGAGAGCTGAATTTTGACTTTTCGAGAAACAAAAGTCATAATAAATCACCTAACCTCTAAGATGAATTGACAAAAAAAAAACAAAAAACAAAGGTGAATAACTGAAATGCATAAGAAAAAACAAATTTGACATTTTACTCTTACTAAAAATAGTATATTAAAATTTGTTTTCTTAATTTAAAGGAAAAATGGATTTGAATAATACAAACTATTAGCCGTTGGCTGACAACAGTCACAATTTCAAAAATAACTCCCACCATTTCACATATTGTAATGTAAACTAATTGACGTTTACTAATAGGATCTTAATTTCTTTTTATTCTCTTATCCTTTTCAATTTAGTAAAGGTTTACTGGTTTATAGTATATGAAAATGTGAGATCGCTACTGGTTATTTATTAAGTTGAGATATTGTCCGCCAACGGAAATCCGTTATTTCAATGAAATAAATAATAAGGAAAAAAATTTGTAAATATCGATCAAATATCTCTCAACGGTAAAAAAGAAGGCACCATTGTTCATCGTCTTGCTGTAACCCTAATTTTGAAAATTCTTCAATGGCAAAGCGCGAGTTGTCAAGCACATTGAAGAACTTGAAGGTAAAACCAGCTCGAATCCTTATTATTTTCTTAAATTTAAGCTATCATTTAGTTATTTCTAATCATACCTCAAACGCTAGGGTTTTTCTTTGTTCGATTTTAGCTCAAAATTCGACGTTTAAAGCATAATTTGTGGTTGTTGTTATTTATAGTTCATGCAAAGGGGAGCTAACAAAGAGGAGAAAACCATAAAGGAAGAAGAGATCATACCTGAGGGAAATTTTCCATCTAATCTTACTGCCAAAAAGTGGTATTACTCATTGTTAATCATCACTTATCAGTTTTATTGTTGTTTACTTGATGAATGATGGATGAATAGTTTATAAAATTGGAATTAGTGATTGATTCTTGGGATAATGAGCCAGATTATGAACTTATTGACCAGTATAGATGCCAAGACTGAATTGACAACTGATAATGTCAGTTGTGTTGCTTCATTAATCTTCCTTGAATCATATTGGATGTTCTATATTTGGGGATTTCTTGTAGTATTCGTTGTACAAATGACTGTATGGCACATTTGTAGTTTTCGGCTTGGTTTTAAGAAGTGTGATGTGCGCCAAGAGGCGAGAGCTTCATGTACGTGAGGTCCTGCTCTATGTATAAGTAAATAAGCTTTATGTACGGCCAAAAGTTGCATCTCAAATCTCTTTTACATATTTTTATCTAAACTGATCATAACTTTTTTCATCCCGTTTGTTGTTTAATACATATCGGCCTCCTATAGACGCTAGATGTTAACAATTTTTTTTTCACATGTTCTTGAAGCGCCATGTCAAGGCCATGAAGTGTTTTCCAGATTGCCTTGTGCTCCTCATGCACACTTTTTAAAACCAAAGTTTTTTGTATATTGGCATTTCTTTATGTTCCTTTTTCACAATTATGCCTCTATGTTCTTTTTAGAATCATTAAATGTTTGTACATGCAGTATAGTTGTTATGGAAGGAGATCCTAGTCCAGGGGCCATTAGAGGCCGGATGTCATTTCAAAGTTTCAATCCATCAATCGATGTAAGCATAATAGCTGTGTGATGAGCAATATGTTTTCTTTACTATATGGTCTGCCTTTTTATAAATTCTTTTTTTTTTGGGTAGAAAACTGAATGAAGAAGCTTCAAACCCAAGACAATCTGAAGGTGATTCTATGTGCTCGGGCAATCAAGGAGGAAAACTGTCTAACAGGTTGGTCAGCCTTGACTTTTTAAAGAAGCACTCATGTTTGATTTATTCCTTGTATTGATTTATGAAGAATTATAGAATCATGGTATCAGGAAACCATTTAATAGCTATAGATTTCTGTCTATATGATCTGATTACATGGTATCGTATTAAATATTATGTACTCTAACGATGCACAAAAGCTAGTTCATACATTTAAATGTATATTTCTTTATTTCCAGTTAGAGGCAATAATTTGACCCGTTACTTATGTATGTGTTGACCCGGGTTAGTGTTTTAATAGGTCAATGGGAAAATTAGAAAAAAAATACTTAGACAGAAATGGGTCAAAAGTTGCCCAAGTGTATGTTTAATACATAAAACCTCTTAAATCAGTTAATCCCTAAAATGTTAAATCTTATTATCTGTTAATGACATAAGTCAATTTTGATAATCTTTTTGACTCTCGTTGTTTGTAAAAGGTTCAAATATATTTGGTCAAAAGTAGTCCGGGGGGGTCAAACCAACCGACCTGTTTTGCCTAGTTCCAAACTAACCCATTTTGACTAAAACCGATTCTGACCCGTTACCAGACTAACCCATTTTCCCACCTCAAATCCCCCTCATTCTTGCTCAAAGAATCAAAGTTGCTCATCTTATAAGTCTTTTTGTTTTTAATAATAGAGAAAACAAAGAACCAGTAAGCGAGCATAGCAATAAAGCCAATGGCGACATCAAAAGGAAACAAGTTGAAGTCATCACAAAGGTACCACTTCCCAATAATTCACCAAATATTATTGAACGCAACCATACTTCTTCGTCAAATAATCGTAGAAAAAATTCTAACAAGCGTGGAAAGCTTGACTTTAATGTCTTAAGATCTCCAAACCGTCAAAACAAAATGGGCTGATCTTTTTCAAGCTATACAATCAAGAATATTTTTTCATGTTTATCATATAAATACCATGTCTTTAGCTCCCATTGTTTGACTTCCTGTAACTTCTATTAGTTTATATTAACTTTGACTAAAAATAGTCAAAGAACAATCTTTTGCCTCTTTAATTTTCACAAAATTTATTGTGAAGCCCTGCTAGCTCAGAAACATTTAAAGGGGCTCTATGACTAACTGGATTTGATTGGCAGTGTTTGGGTGCTACGTAGTTAATATCGTGAATCGGTTATCGGTCCCCATGTAAAATATCGGTGTCAAATATCGGTACCGATATTATCGGCGATATTGACCGATATTCCCGATATGAGTACCTTTCTTCTTGGTTCTACCATTCGTCTTCCTTCTTATTGCTGCTGTTAGTGTTTAAGTCTTAATTGTTAATCGTTAGTGTTAAAAATTAGTGTTTTCAGTCTTAATTATTAATTGTTAGTGTTAAATATTAAGGTTTTAAGCCTTAATGAGTTCCTAGTTGTAACAATTATTAGTGTTTTGCAAGTTGCAAAAGTTTAATTTGATAAAGGTAGGAGAGTATACATAATTGTTAGTGTTAAATTGCTATATATATAAATTCTGCATGATAGTAAAATTACCAATATCCCACCGCGATAACCGATAACTCAAATATCGGTCCTTGATTGATATCCAATATTTTACCACATTAACTACATGGTCCAAAATAACGGTCAATATCGCCGATCATATCGGAACCCAAATTCCAGACCAATAATTGACACCGATATTTTGCAGAGGGCCGATAACCGATATCTCACTATGATCCCACCGATATTAACTGCATAATGACTAACTGAGTTTCATTGGCAGTGTTAGGGTTTAAGGGTATGTGTTTGACTCCTACAGGCTGGTCAAACAGTTAGCTCTATGACTAACTGGTGTTTTTTGTATATATAACATATAAAATTCATAGTTTATATCAAGTTTGAATATTATGGTGAGACACTTGCCTCTCGACCCTTCATCTATATAATATTCAGAATTGGAGGCTTCACAGGAAACTGAGACATAACGGACCAGGTTCAGTGAATTCAAAAAGCCAAAAAGTGCAACATGATTTTGATGTCATAATGAAAATACAAAAATATCTTGAAAATGACATGCACTAGATTAATCAAGAATATTAACAAGAGGTTGGTAAAAAAAAGATTCAAATATTGTATTTGATTTTACTTATGCTATGAGTTTGCTCTCAAAGGTCAAAGTCAAACTCAATAAGAGGTTAAATATGTTTTTACCTTCTGAAATTGTCATATTTATAATCTTAAATATATATTTTTTATTGAAACCACTAGTTTTAGAACCAAACCATGAAATAGGTATATAATCAGTCTGGTTAAGTTCATTTGAATCGGTCGGACTGGTTGGACTAGATAGTAAAAAGTTTTTATTTTTATTTTATTTTTCCCTTTCAAAATTTTTTCCGGTTCATTTAATACTTTAGGCTCCGTATTTTAAATATGCTAGACTATATATATTTTAACATTACAAATTCACACCAAAACATAAATTAGTATCATAGTTCTAAATTCGTTAATTTAATTTATAAATTAATCATCATGTCATCCGGTTTTTTAAACATGTCCATTCAGTGGCGTATAAGACGGCTGCTTGTCAGTTCAAAAACCGATCCAGTTATAAAAACATTGATTGAAACAGAGGCTATTGGCACCTTATTCTTCTTTAGCTAAACTTCAAAAGTTATAAAACAAATTAACTTGATATTACCACATGATAAAAAGTTCTGAACTTAATTCAAACTCTAGTTAATAATAAAAATAAAAATAATAAAGAATGATGAATAATAAAAATGCAAGCATCTAGCTAGGGTTCAACATTATTTATGCAGGTTTCCAGAAAGAGCATGCAAAAAGAACTCTCCCTTTCCATCCTTGCAATATCCATTTACCATCTTCATCCACAAGAAAATCTTTATGGTAATTAGACCTCACTTTAGTCTTCACTTCCTCCACTTTATCGCGGTACAATGGGACCTGCTTGAACCCGGCCCGACGTTCCGTGACTGCCACTGCTTATACCCCTCGGGCCTCTCAACCCGAGCGGTCCCTTCGCATGCTACCACATTCATCACTTCCCTTCCAAACACCTCTTGCTCATATAACAACCTCTCTTTACTTTCTCGGGCCGCCGTATTGTCGAAAATGTCGAACATCGTTGAGAAATGGAAAATAGCTTCTCTAAACCGGTTTAGCAAGAACGGGGCGTTGTGGGTCCCATTGAGAATCCCGAGAACAAACATGTCCGGGTTGATCTGTCTAATCAACTGCAACACCGCATCCCTAGGGCTGTTCTCTATAACTGTCTCGTCAAGAATATTATGCATTCGGTTAACCGAGTTGACGACGGTCAACTCACTTCGATCAATGTTTAGATCATCTATCGTTATCTCCTCCCATTTCTTTGCTATCTCGGTGTACTCAAAAGGTACGTTAAACCGCTTGCAATATTTCACGAGGCGTTTACCGGTTTCTTGGACCCGCTCGGCTGGGCGGAACCCGGGTTGTGGAAGATCTATGCCAGTGATGTGAAGCGTGGGCGGGCCACCGGCCCGCATGGACAGATTCTTGATAAAACATGGCCATTGGAACCCATATAAGATACCGAAATCGATAATGTGAAGCTTATCCCCCCTTTCGATAGCTTCTCGATCGACCCGTTAGCTAAGATATTTGACATCCGGTGAAAAGGGCATGACATTAAGTAAGTATGGTAAGCTTTCAAGATCTGTGCAGCTAATGTCTTTTTCAGACTCGCTGCTCGGTAAACCTCGTCCCCGTTTCCCGCTAACCGGGCTTCGATCGCTATCACGAAATAATACGCCAATCTTTCCGTCGAATCGCCATTCGGTCTAGAATGCTGCTTGATTCGGGTCAACAAATCACTAACCGAACTGGGATTGTTGTTTGTGATTGCTTGAGCACATTGAGTCAGCAAATCCCTTAAATCAACAACAATTTCTTGAGTAATGGTGTTCTTCTTCCCTCGTGGCCATCCTCTTTTCGATGATTCGTTCATCTTTTTCGCTAATTCAGTTGAGCTGAACTGTTGTGTCTCGTGATCATACAGCAGCAGATCTTCATCGTACGGTTCAGGTTGATCGGATTCGGGATCCGAGACAGTTGCCATTTTCGTTCCTCGTTCTTCTTCTCGATCAGGGCTTCTCTTCCTGCTATAACCACAGAGATAGTAATAGTACTGCTGTCTTCACTGCTCGTGGCTCCGATGAAACTATCCAACGAATTCGCTGACTGATTGTTGACGAGAGCATCATACAACGATCTCTCCGTCGCTTGTAGGGACAAACACTCGTTCAACATACAAGGTTTTACTTGCAACTCATCTTCTTCCATTAACATTTGAGTCAGAAACTTGAGAACGGAATCGTAGTGATCCTGGTTCTCGGACCCATCGCCGTCTACAGCTGCTGACAGCGATGGATCCTGGTCACAGAATCCATTGCCGTCAACAGCTGATGGTGATGGATCCTGGTTGTAGAACCCAAACCCATCCCCGTCGACAGTAGCTGCTAACGGCGATGGATCCTGGTTGTAGAACCCATCGTCTACAGCAGACGGCGATGGATCCTGATACTGATACTGCATGGGTGTCAGGTAAATAGTTGGTTGAACAGTATGGTGGTTGTAACCGTTGATGTAGTTGTTCATAGCAGTAGCATATAGAGTGTCCATGTAGGTTTGCAAGTGTGAAATGTATGAAACACAACAGGGTTTGGTTCATGGGTTCATATAGAGTACGAGGAGATGTTTTTTGCTTTATCCAGAGGGGGGGTATGTACAACTTTTGATGCAATAAGTACAAGTGAGTAGTGAGTGGTTGGTTAACTATTGGATGTTAGTGGAGTGGAAGAGTTTTTAAATAATTGTGTATAAAATATATATAAATGGAAGCTTCTTGGAAATGTGGCTATGTGGAGGAACCTTAGCCACCATGCTAAAAGTTAACCGGTCACCGGGTGGTCCGGTGAGGTTAAAGTGAAGGAAGATTCAAAGGAAGGTGAGGTGAGCCAAGTTGGAATTGTCATATTTGACTGGATTAAAATGTTATATTACATTAACATGATGATGGGGATGTTGATATCAAGAAAATCACAAGTAAATAGTGGTTATGGTTGAATGATTAACATTCAATGAATATATACCAAAATATTAACACTCAGTCATCTAAAATTGGTAACAAATTCGTTTTGATTTGGTTCGTTAACCATCACCGTACTCAAAATGTATACTTTGACGAGTTTATAACATAGTTCGATATGAGAGAGAAAGGAAGCTAAATATGTGGTTATGTAACTGTCTTATGTGTTACACTGAAAACAATTAATGCAACTATTGTAAACTATGGTGCTTGTATTCCAAGACATTTTTTTGGATAATTTTGTCTTTAGGTGTTTGGGGTTATAGTTTATGTGGTGATTTGATACTACATTGTGTTATAGAAAAACAGGATGTATTTTTTATAGTCTACTTGATTATTTGTATATTTCAATTTCATTATTAACATGTTTAACTAAAAAATGTATAAAATAAACTCAAAATATATAAAAAAAAATGCCCAGCAATACCGTACAAAACATTTTAGGACACCAAAATGTTTTGTTTTCTCATTGTACTTGGGTGGTTACATGTCCATATAAAAACTATAATATTTAACATTTGGTCAGTGTCTTGGTATCGAAGTATTTATTGTAGGAATAATTCCTTATCCACCAATAATTTAGAAGAAAAATTGAAAAAAAACTATTATAATGGTTTTGGTTGAGCGATTGTAACATAAGTTGCATTTAGTATATTCTCAATGTTTTGACTTGCTTCCCACGTATATATAATTTGTCACATTATCACTTTATTAATTGTTGAAAATTCTTGTTCACATTACAGTCAAGATCCCACTGCCTGGACGATGTCTTGAAGCTTCTCGTTCACGCCAAAACCTTTTTTTCCCATTTAAATATAATCAAAATAATATTTGAATATAGTAGATTTTAATATAGTAAACTTTGTAGGATTTCTCGCGTTACGGGGGACTTACGGTTGGTTGGTAGGCTGGCCCAATACCATTTGAGGTAAGCCGAGGGCTAAAGTCCCCATTAGACTCCTGGAGATGAACAACAAACCCGGTTAACTGACCTAAATCGGAGAAACCGGCCTGAACCAAAACCGTTTACAAACTGGTATCATACAAACCGGTTTGGTTTGCACTCCAAACCGTAGGTTGGCAATGGTTCCGCACCCCCACACAAAAAAACTGACCCGAACAGTTTTTAGCCAAACCTAAAAAAGCGGTTTGTTTGGAATGTTGCATGTTAATTTGAAGTTTTTTACAGTTAAAGAACGGCCATATGACCGTTTCTGGTTGTTTTCTTTTTACCTTTTTTTACCACCAATTCATAACCCACCCCCCCCCCACACACACACACCACACAAAAAAAGTTACCATAAATAGATATTTGATTATCTCGTTTGGACCGAAGACGGGTACACCTTGGCTTTATCTTTGTACATGTTAGGACCTTAAACTTACACGAGGAGGGTACAAAGGGATAGATTTGGTCCTAATTTTTGGGTTGCGTTAACAATAGATTTGACGAGAGAAATGGGTTTTGCAACCGAACGTACAAGTGATTAAATATTGCAAAGTGGACAAGTATGGCATCAGTACTTGAAAGATTTCACATAAGTTACCGCAGATGGATCAACAATTTGGGAGACGATCAGAACGATGAGACAGTTGTTGAAAATTCATGTGCCAAATATGTACGAGTTAATGGAAGGTCGCTTACAAAATTAAAATTTTAAAAGCTTATAGTCGACGTCAATTTTTTAGTATTATTGTCATATCTATTTAAATAAATTTTACTAAAAGGTCTATTCAAATTACATTTCTCTATTTTAAATTGATTGTCTATCAAACAACTCTCTTTTATATTTATATTATATTACATTATTGTACAAAACTACGAACTATGGTGGTTGTATTCCAAAGACGTATTTTTGGATGTTTGTGCTTTTAGGTGTTTGGATGTTTATTATGCGATTTGATACTACCTTTTGTTATAGAAAAATAAGATGTATATTATAGTCTACTTGATTATCTATTATAATTCATTTATATCAAATTCATATAAACATTTTAAGTAAGTATAGAAACCATAGTAAAAACTTAAAAGTATATAAAAATACCCAAAACATGTCAGTTTATAAAAATTGTATTATTATCATACTCAGTAAATTTCATGAATAACAAAGTTATATAGATATTATATAAAAAACTAAAAAGTTTAAAAAAATTACCCAATAATACACCACAGAACATTTTAGTACACTAAAATGTTTTTATTTTCATTGTACTGGTGGATACTTGTCTATATAAAAAAAACTATAATATATAGCACTTGGTCAGTGTCTTGGTATCGAAGTATTTATTGTATATATGATTCCTTATCCATTTACTTTATTTTTAAATTTTTATTGTAAAGATTTTAGTTAAGTGATTGCAACATAACTTACATTTAATATTTTCTCAATGTTTTTGACTTGCTCCCCACGTACATATAATTTGTCACCTTATCATTTTAAATGATTCTTGAAAATTCTTGTTTACATTACACGTCAAGATCCCACTACCGGTCCCATGTCTTGAAGCTTCCCGTTCACACCATTGTTTTACACTATTAACTCATACACTCATTGATCCACTTTTAAACATATAAGTTCTTTTGCCTAATTTATACGGGTTTTGTTTTACACTGTTAACTTGTAAACTCATTAATCTACTTTTTTATATATATAAGTTCTTTTGCTTAATATGTGTTTGGTTCACATAAATTCAACAAAATATAAGGGAATTGGAATCTGAACATTATCTCTTAAGATGTTTGGTTCACAAAATTTGTTAGAATTGGAATCTCAATTCAAATTTTCAGGTATTTGGTTGACAGTGGAATTAGAATTGGAATTTGACATCAATTCCTTCAAATTTCTTTAACAAGATAGTGTTCGTTTCATGGATTGTAATGGAACTGGAATGGGAATTCACGCAGAAATTGAAATTTGATTAGTAATTTAGGTGTGTTTGTATTGCAAAATGAAATGACATTTGGATGGAATTGGAATGTAGATTCTCTTCCTTATGTTGTTTAATTTCAATTCATTTCTTGTTGAAACCAACAAAATAAGAACTGAAATCAACATTTCAATTCCATCAAATTCCATTCCATTATGTGAAATGAATACTAACCTTAAGGAATTCAAAATCCTTCCTATATGTGAAGGAATTAAAGTAAATTCATTGGAATGCTCAACCGTTTTGACCTGCATCGTTTTGACCCGAACCGTTTCAACCCACATTGTTTCGAACCGAACCGTTAAAACGCGAACTTTTTCGACCAATAATGTTTCGACGCACACCGTTTAAACCAGAACCATTTCAACCCGTACCGTTTCCACACGAATCCTTCGACCCTTACTATTTCCACCCGAGTCATTTCGACGCGAGTCACTAAAAATGTCTTCCACACGAGCATGACTATTAGAAAACTTGAATCCATTCCTGGCACGCCATATGCTTCAACAGCTAATCATAATAATTCTGAAGCCAAACTCAATTGCATATTTAGAATTCAAATTCTTCCACAAATCAATAAATATATTTGCAATTGAGTATTCTCTCCCGCTAAGAGCATGAGCAATTGAAATATCAAGTTTTTAATGTGAATTTAGAAATGACGGTATAAAGTCAAAGCTTTTGAATGAGAAGGTGGTACCACATATGTTTACTCTTTAACTCTATCTGACCCTCGTAAGTCGTATATATGTTTACCCCTTCACTCTATCTGATCCTCGTAGATTCTTATTGTCTTCAAGGCTAACGGATGAGATTCTTAGCGTTAAAGATACGTAGGGTCGAAGATTGCTTCTTCTATAAAGGTAAATTAAATGTAATTACATTAAATATGGAATGTGTTTAGAGTGGTTAACTCGCATTTTTCATAAATCTATTATTACTGAATTTTTTTATCAATACTTTTCAATGCCTGGTTACTTAGATGATGGTATGATTATAGTAGATTCTAATGAGGTTACTAAAGCTTTAGATATCACCAGGTCTAAGGGGTTTAGTTTGGGGCTTGAACTTAACGTCAGGAAAACATAAGTTTTTTTGGCCATCGTGCAATGGAGTTAAAGCGGAAGAGGGTTTATTTCCTAGCGGTATTGGAAGGCCGATGTTGGGTGTGAAACTCGTCGGGGGCGCTGTTAGTCGGGATGCGGGTTTCATCCGTAGTTTGGCCATGAAAAGGGGATCTCGTGTAGTGGGTCTAATGAGCTATCTTTCACATCTATGGGACCCTCAATGCAAGCTCCTCTTGCTGCGCTCCTACATGCGTGTTGCTAAGTTGTTGTTCGGTCTCAGAACATGCCAGCCTACGTTTGTTGGGGAGACCATTTCGGTTTTTGACAAAGGCCTTCAGAGAGTGATCGAAGATATTGTGGTTTGTGGGGTCCGTTTTTGGGGGTTTGTAACATTTATGTAAATCGGGTTTCGAAAACCCGCCTCATTTTATCAATCAGAGAATTTTGTTTATGTCGAGATTTAATATTAAATTAATAAATAAAGTTTAAAGAGTTAATTAATAAATTAAAATTAATGATTAGTTGTAATAAAAACAATTAAAGAAAAACGTTTTTTTTTAAATAAATGGGTGAACCGGGAGTCGAACCCAGGTTCCTCCGGATACACACACACAACAAACACCACTGCGATACACACACAAGTTGTGTAAATTCTGGATTCTTATTATATCTATATTGAGGCTGAGGAGAACCTGCAATCCACAACAACACCTCCTCGCCGGAGATGTGGAGATCCACGCGTATTTCCTAAACGAAATCGACAACTGTCCGTCTAAGTTTGGTAAACGCACAGCCGCGAATGAACTGGCAATCAATTCGAGCCAATTTACCAAAACCGAGCTCTCGACTCTCCCCTATAAATACCAGTCGAATCCCCCATTAGAACTCGCTCATATCTTCTATTCACTCTCTAAAACTCGGTCGTCGGAAAAGCTCTGTTCCACCGAAGAACCACCGAAACCGTCAGAATCCACCCTCCGGAATCGCGCCACCATCTCCGATAAACGGTTGACTCTTACTGTTTCTCTTTGAAAAATTTTTTCCTAATAATATAGCATACTGATGGTGATCCGAGGTGTATCGGATTTAAAATTCAGGCGGGTGCAGGTTTGGGTTAATTTTTAAAATGAAGAAGACGATGGCAGAAAGTGTTTAAGTATAATAAAAATACGGATCTTAATCGAGTTAAGAACCCGCCCAACTGGTTGGGCCGGGTGCAAATCAATCACGGGATCACTGGTTCGATTCCCATCCCTCTCCGGCCGAACCACTTATAAAAACCTTTTTAAATCTGTCATCTCTGGAATAACATGTTAAGTATATATATATAATAAAAATGCAAGTATTAATGGGTTAGACACCCAGCCCAGTTGGTTGGGCTGGGTGCAAGTCACATCTAAGGTCTCGGGTTCGAGACCCATAGTGAGCGTCCGGTTCGATCCAGTGTAATCTTTTTAAGTTAAATAAATTACTAGAATAGCTTAAAATGTGTATAAGTATAATTAAAATCAAGATTCTTTCGGGTTAGACACGTAGCTCAGTTGGAAGAGCTGCGTGCACGCAACCGAGAGGTCACGGGTCCGAGTCTCACCACACGCATACCTACAATACCATCGAACCGGTCTGACAAGTCAGCTTGTCAGACTGACAAGATTTTTTTTATTTTTTTTATTTTTATTATTTTAATTCTATGGTTTTTATTAAATGAAAAATCAATTAAAAGGTTTAAAAAATATACATTTTCAAGGGTTTAGAATATCAACACAATCCACAAAAATAACCTAAAAACCTAAACAAAAGATTTTAACCTAAATATTAATTTAATTAATTATCAAGTTCTGCGTTATTTTTTAGGTTAGTTCTCCTTCATCGGTTAAATCCGCAACTCGTGCGCTCCCATCTTCAATCAAGAATATGCACACACTGTGAGTGAATCTCTACAAATTCCCGTTTTAATCACGTTTTGGGGTGTATCATGTGTCGTACCATTCCTTTATTTTATTTAAACACTTGTGCTTATATCATTTTGTGATCAAATGTGAATTGCTTGTTGTGTGGTTTATATGTGGATTCAATTTATAATTTCAGTACACTCATTTCATTAGGCCCATCAGTTCCTCGTGGGATACGGGTTGAGCATCAGGTGCCTCATTAGATCGGCTCCGTTTAATTGAGCCTTGATCTCAGATACATCATCATTCATGTCATATATTCATTCAATGTGGTTTGTGATTGGTTACATATCTATATTTGCTCACATGTGATTTATGCACAATTTCTTTTAATAAACAAAATAAGCAATTATTTAAATGTTTTATCAAAGGTTCACTCGCCAACTTTTGTTGACCCAAAATCTCCTCTGTTTTACACATGATACAGGTGATCAAGTTGAGGAAAGAAACACTTAGGATGGTCTAGAAGAATAAACAAGTTATTGCGTTGGAAGAAACATTTAGAGTTTTATTGTATTTGTATGAAATTTTTATTGGATATTTAAATTTTAGTTTGAATTTAATAAATATGGAACTTCTTAGTAAATATCATGAGCTTTGGTGATAACCAATCATGCCTCGACTTTTATTCCGCTGCGGGTCGGGGTGTGACAGGGTTTGGGTTTATGTTCAGATGAGGATGTATCTACATACGCTTTTGTGACCTCGACGGTGTAATCCTGGAGTTTGTAGGACCATGTTCTTCGGAACTGTGGTATTCTCGGGTTAGAGTCTAATTATGTGTGTGCGTTGAATTACATGCACATGTCCCTTCCTGATTTTGATCTTAGCGGTTTCTCTAATGAGGACACCGCCCCCTAAAGACCAGGATGCTTTCGAGTGACCTATTTAGTAGAACTATCCAGAGTTTCGGAGAGAAGTTTGGTCTATCCCCTCGTCAGAAAGCCATGTTTGATTGTCTCCGAGCTCCTCATGCTCAGAATTTCCTGACAGTCATCCCCATCGAAGGACTGGGCCAATACATATCGGATGTGGAGTACCGGGCAATTCTTAAGTATCGGCTAATGATTCCTTTGTTTCCGGTTGATGAGCTTTGTTCAGTTTTGCAGTAAGGTTTGTTTAGATACTTTTTGGTGAGCATGCGGTCCATTGCAAAGAGTTACTTGGATTTTCAGGCATGATTTGGTTAGAGATATTATTTGTTATGTCCTAAAGCGGGCAGAGATTTCGGCAAAAAAGAAAGCTCCAGTGAATTCTCTGTCGGATCCGCTCGATAGAAGGTCTACTCTTCGACCAACTGATCTTCTTGTGTTTGGGTGGGTGGTGGGAAAACACGCTTGTGTTAACCTTACAGGAGTGTCCCCTCTTATTGGGCTCAGAGATAATGGGTTTATTGCTGGCCAGGCAGAACTGAAGGGGGAATCGGGCAAAGTCGCTAAACACGAAAAAGCTTGTTTGTGAATCAACGTATGTTTATATCATTTGCTTTTGATACATTTGGTTCCCTAGCCCCGGAGGCCGTGTAATTCCTAAAAAGGGTCCAGCGGGTCGTGGATAGTAATTTCTCGACCCTTAAGAGGGATTCGTCTTTAGTAGGTTGCAATTCAAAAAGATATTGTGGCGCAGTTTATTGCCCGTTTACCTGTCATTTGTTTGTAATTTGTTGTTTTGACATTTTAATGAGATAGATTTACAAATTTAGAGAAAAAAAAAGCCAAAAAACACTTTTATATAGAGTTTATAAAATTTCAGTCAAGTTATTTGTTTATATCAAGTTAAGATTGAGTTTGTATTTTGTGTCTATGATTTTGAATCAACTATAAAAAGTGTGAATTCTTCCTACACCCAATTCATCATTTTGAATTGTTTTAACGCAAACATCAAAAACATATATTCCGTCAAAATAAATAACGAATTACAGTTTCATTCGTCCCTTTGAAAATTCAGTTTGAATCATGGTCCCAGTACTTAATCATGTTATATGTCGATCATTCGATAATTCCAAATCACAATCTGACATACAATATTGTTTTGATTTCAGTCGCAAATCACAATATCAGAAAAAGCTGTTTAATTTTACTAATATTTGATACAATGTGCCAATATATATATACTTTTCAAACACACAATTTATTATTATTATTATTATTATTATTATTTATTATTATTATTATTATTATTATTATTATTATTATTATTATTATTATTATTATTATTATTATTATTATCATTATTATTATCATAAATTAATACAGCTGTCAGCTGTGATAAATCTTGAAAAATATTATTTTGCAAATAACGATCAACATACCCATTATTTTGAACAGGTGAAATTTTTAAATGCTTAGTGATCAAGCTATAGTTTTCCTTTTTTTAAGAACCGACCCATTAGATTTTTACATTTTACCATTCTATTCTAGTTAAAAACAATAACAATTTTCTTAATGATATTTCTATTTATATAAAATATATAGTAATAGAAAATAATATAAATCAACTGTACGATATGCGTTTTTTTCATGTCGTGAGAATATATGTTGTGGGTCTGTTGTAGACGTGAAATGTGGAGAAAAAATGTGTCACGTACGTAACATAGAGACGGCTTTCACATTTCACACCTAGAGACGTGTTGTGGAATGTGAAATGTGAGTTAATTATAATACTGGGTTAATTATTGCCTTTAATAATTATTATATCAATTTAATATTTTAATTTGAAAAGTGAGCTAGTCTTAATGTGGTGCATGTTCTAGTCCTATAGTAGACATTGGTGCAATGCGGATGTGAGTTTTACCGTTTTAAAAAAAATACTAAAAGGTAACATCCTAAATTTATGAATTATTAGATGAATATAGATCCATAAGCATTCAAAACCCGTTATGAAATATGGTTGTTAGGCCCGTAGGGGCGAAAAGGTAACCTTCAACATCACCCAAAAGGGAAGAAACCCTAGCCACCCTCTCAACGTTCACTCATTCATACCATTTCTATTCATATCGGCTATATATAGAGAGAAAGAGAGAGAAGCTAGAGAGAAAGTCCTTAGTTAAAGAGAGAGAATCATTTTGTTCATTGTTTCGTAAAGTAGAACACTAGGGGTGTTGTTTGTCATCTACATGTGTTAGTTTGAGTCGTGTTGAAACTAGTAAAGGGGAGTTTCGGGGCTTTCTTAGCTTGGTTTCGGTTCAAGAAGCTCAAAGGTAATGTTTCCACAGAAAAGTTCCGGTTTTGCGTGAATAGTTATGCATGGGAACATTCTAGATGTGTATTTCGAGTAATTTGGATACATAAAGCTCGTATCTTTATGTGTTAATAGATTCGCATCATAATCGCCCACAACACAACTCGCTAGGCTTTGAACGAAGAAGGTATAGTTTTTGCGTCCTTTAATCATGCGATTAGTTGGTTTTCGTACGAAAATATAGAGTTTGCGTGTATGCTATAGCATTTCGTATTGTAACATTTCGCATGGTAACATTTCACTTAATACATTCAAATAGCATAGCATTTCACATAGATTAGTTTTTGCATGACCTTGAGCGAAACGCAACTTCTCGCTCAATAGGACTTTTCGCGTGGACTTACTTTTCGTACCTGAGGATTTTGCATGAGCACCTGAGCGATTGTTGTGGGGATATGTATAATAAGAAAGGTAAAGTGTACGTAAATGAAATAGAAATGAATGGTTTAAATGAATAATTTTGGTTTCCAGCGACAATGTGGTCATGAAATGTTTTCAAATAGAAAGAAAAGTTTAATTGAAACACAACTTGCTATGCATGTTATGATAGAAAAAAACTATGAAAGGTAAGATAAAGAAATGAATCCCGCTACAAGTCAGTTACCTCCAGGATTGCAAGTCTTGTCTTGTAGTACACGTGTCACACCCTAACCGATGGCAGATACATCGGGGCGGGACGGAAGAGATTGTTCGAGACTTCTTAACACTAAATGTGACAATAATTTATATAACCAAATTTCATTTCATTACAATGGCAAATACATAGTACAAATTTCAAGATACAGAATCATGGATAACAAGTTTCAAATACAACAACTTTAATGTTACAATTCTAGGTGTGTATCTAAGTCGTCCTATTCGTTTCCATCCGTAGTTATCATCAACCTCACCCTGCAATACATGTTAAAGTATAGTTCAATACACAAGGTGTCACACCCCAACCGATGGCGGAAACATCGGAGTGAGACGAAATAGATTGCTCATTGCTCACAACGCTAATAACGACAATATTTAATTAAAGCCGAATTTCATTTAAATAACGATTGTCAAGTACAACATTGAAGCAAATTACAAATAACATAATACAACAAAAATTGATACAACAAATTTAGCCTAAACGTCTACTTGTGTGTATCTAAGTCCTTGCTATTTGATTTCATAGTATCTCTTTATCAACCTGTAACATGTTTTAAAATACAATTCAATGCAAAAGCAAAGGCGAGTACACAAGTTTAAGCATAGTATACGTATACGATTAACGTTTAAACGAATCCTCATGGCAACTATGATTTTACGAGAGCATATACAAGACATGCAATACTACTAGCCAAACCCTTAACGCAAACACGTTGTTTTAACATGGCCTCAAGTTTATGCGATGGAGGGGGATGCGTGACTTCCTATAGCGCTTATACATGTCAAACGAAGGCTTAAAACAAGTTAATGACTAAAGTATCACATAAAGAATATTCAAGATATAAGCACCAAGTAATCGTATCAAGTGTTCATGTGTATAGGATTGTTTGTGCATTTCATAAAGTTTAAGTGTTGTGGTTTTGTAATACCTCGTAAAATCGTGTCCAATAATATAGTGACACGTGTTATATTTTTTTTATATAAGTCTATTAAAGACTAACAGGGACTGAAGGTGTCAACATGCTCAAACTAAGTCTCTGAGTGACCATTAGTGTTAACATGCTTAAACTTGGCCTCTGAGTGACCATTAGTGTCAACATGCCCAGCCTCTGGGTGACATCGGGGTCAACATGCTTATACTGGGCCTCTGAGTGATCCTTTATAAAGTTCTAACTCTCATATGAGCCACTAGTTGGACGAAAGGGATTGATTATGAAAATCCGCTAATGTTGGACAATGGAAGGGTATGTAATACCACGTAAAATTCGTGTTCGGTAATATACCGACACGTGTACATACCCTCGGATCAGACCTCAATAAGTTAGCCACTCAACTAAACCTAAAACAAGTCCAAAATTCACAAAGATTTTATATGTAACAAACCGTAACGTACGGTCTAGGACCGTAGGCTACGGTCTAGAGCTGCTGAAACAGAATAACACTGACCGTAGCCTACGGCGGGCCTCTGAAGCTCTTATTTTTTTCACCATTTAAATTTTCAGCAAATTACCCAAAGACCCCTAGACTTTATTATTTTCATATTACTTGTTTAAACAAGTTGTTTCTAAACCCGAACGTCTCTCGGTTAAGACGATATATTTTTATTTACCATCCTCGAGCATTCCGCTCTTTTACCAAACCTTTAACTTTATTAATTTAGGTAAATTAGCCTTTAAAACCATAAGTATTCGTATCTTCATGTTTAAGCTAGTAAACATTTTTTTAGTTGTAAAGACACCTAGTGTGACAGCCGTTAACGTTTGGTTATTCATACTTTTCTTCAATACATCTCATGACGAACAAAAAGAACTAGTTGTGCCGTTATGTCATGAAATATAAGTCAAGGGACAATTCATGACATTTAATAAAACTATATTTGAGGGACTAAATGTGTTAAAAACCCCATATCTTTGTGAGGAAGCCACCTAGCCTACACATTGCCACACTTCACCAGCTCTTGACACCTAATTAGACACATGTAATGATTCTACAACACCCCTAACACATGGCTCCATCTCCTTAGACTTCTTTCACTATAAATAGCCACTTAAGTTTACTACCTCATTCTTTCTCCTCTCTATTACACTCTTGAAAGTTTCTGACCATTTGGGAGCTTCTCTTTGAGTTCTAAGTTTCCCTTGGATCACTTGTAAGTGCTCCATCTCTGCTCTTTTCTTTTTATAGGCTTTTAATAGCCAAAAGTCAAGCATTTTCGACAAATGCCTTGACTTTTGGTTAAGACCATTATGGTCCAGCCATTGTTCAATATGAACATGGCTAAGTGATTGTAATTAGGTAAGTGTTAATACCTTAAAAGGGCACCTCCTAAGGATCACGTTTACTAGGTCAATTGACGGGTCAAAGTTATTGTTCTAAAAAGTCAAACGGGTCAGATTTCATAAAAATCATAATCTGAGTTTATACATGTTATAAATATATTTTTGACACTTAAACAAGTTGGTAATAATTATTAGAACATGTGGGAACATGTTCGATCCGTCAATTTCAGTCCTAAGAGTCGGTTCGCAACCGAAAGTCGTGAAGTTTGATTTCTGCTTTGACTTTCGATTCTGACCCGACTTAGATTAGTTAACTTCTTAATTAAGGTTACATTATGATCATAGTGTAATTAGAATAACCCTATAAGGTTATATTACTTGATCATAATCATAATCTGCGTTTATGCACAAGTTCCGAAAACGGTCAAAATTTGACTAAAATGCCCTTTTTACATAAAACAAGGTGTTAATCAACAATGGACTTGTAAATAAATCACCTACTGATATGTTAATGTAATTAACATATTATGATGTTAATATTCTGATCATAAACTGATTTTAGTATAATATCTTAAACTATACTTTTAAATGACCAAAATGCCCTTTCGGTGCATAGTTTGGTCTTAAACCATAAACCATACTTATGTGTGCTATCTTACTGATATATATCACAAATTAAGTATTTTTACAGAATGTTTATGATCATAACATCAGAATACACATAAGTTCCTTTTATACGACATATAATTACCAAAACGCCCTTATGAGGCATAATTTCGGTTCAGAACCTTTTCGGGCATATAAGTTGATATCCTACTGATATTACAACTTATTTAAAGTATAATGACATATAGAACTTGTTCATGACTCATCCGGTTACCCGATATCGCTTATATGCATACGGTTAAATATATGTAACTAGTTTACGAAAATTAACCGAAACGGGTTTAACCTTATCATTTTAATCTCAAATTCCAGAATGTTAATTGTTTACCCATATTATACAAGTCTTAAGTACTTGTTGGGTTTAAACTACATTCTATCCGCTCATCGCTTAATCTAGCGTATCGTACCGATTTTGATCCTTAAAGCTAGTCGGTCTAAGTCTATGACTTAAATAAAGACCGTTAGCATTCTAATTGGTTAGCTTATGCCATAATCCAGACTAGAGCCTTCCAGTAAATGCTATCTGCACTTATTTCATTTTGAGTACGGCTGAAATATTAAATCTTGCATTTTTAAATCAAGACTAGCTCAGGTAAATACTCTTGACTTATTTTCCCTATACGGGCTTGGGTTATGGTAAATTATTACCGCTTTGTCGGAAAAGGGATCAATCGAATGCCGGATTGTGGCTAGTAAATCCGCATATTCCGTTTTAATCAGTTTTGTTTGATAACTTAAACATTGGGGGTTAACGACCGTGTCCTGGATATCCTTGGCTCATTACATTAATAATGGCCACGACCAAAGCACGGGGTGTAGGCATACACCCGACAGATGCGAATGCTAAAATTATTTTTACTCACAAGTTGGGGATAACTCCTTCGTGGGTTCATAAGTGGTGTGTATGTTAATCATGTCTCGGTCTCTGTACTGGGCCCCATATGTATTGACAAACATGTAAAGCTGTTAACAAGGTTACAAAGCTGACTTTCCCAAGTTATAAAAGAATTGTGTCCTGTGCACTTAAATCAAAATTTTAAAATGTTTTCAAAATGAGTCAGTCGGGTGTATTTACCAGCGAAAGCTAACGTATTTTCAAAAGACTAAACTTGCAGGTACAATACGAAATAGGCTGGGAGCTGCTCGGTAGTGACATAAGAGGATCTTGCAAATCCTTAGATCTGCCCTAGAGTCTGTTATACATTTTTGTACATTTTTACGATCCGCCTGTGGATCTTTCGTTACAAGCCGTATGTATATTATTTTGTACTTTGAACATTTCGGTTTGTAATAGTAATTTAAATCCAAGACTTCCTGCTGTGCTATGTTTAATTGACAATAATGATATCAACGTACGTCACGATATTCCCCAACCGGGCCCACCGGTGTTTGGATTGGAAATTCGGGGTGTGACAGGTTGGTATAAGAGCCAACGTTTGAGAGAATTAAAAACTAGCCTTCTTGTGTTTAATCTCAAACTTACACAAGCACATTCCTTAGACTTCCGAGTCTAGGCTTTAACCTAGGATTATTCATTTCATTATTAAGTTATTAGTATGTTTTTTGAATTGATTTTTAACAGGAAAATGCCACCACGTGTGAGAGGACAAAGTGGAAGAGGAAAAGGTCCAATGAGGGGAGGACCATCGGGGCGATACCCCCTCAACCTCACAATTCAGACCCTTACCAAGAATCAGGAGATTCATCCCTTGGCAACCAGCGAGACGTTCCGTCTCTAATAGACACTCGCCCTCACATTCCCAAAATTCTTACCACTCTCACCACTCCTACCATTCACACATACCCATCATTCCCATTCTCATCACTCTTACCATGAAGAATTTAACCCTAACCATTATTTTAACACGCCTCCAGCCGATCAAAATTAGTTGGACCAACCAAACCCAATGGACGAAGACTCCGACCCAGAGATACCGCCATCAGGATCGAACGCGCATCCTATTGAAATCTCGAGCGATTCCAACTCCTATGCCGGATCGCCATATCAAGGTCCTAATGAATGGGACCAATATTGGAGTCAATTTGCCTTTGATAATACTCCTTCCCATCACTATCAACCACCTCCCATACGGGAAGATGTCCACATGGAACCCGTGGACCAACCCCAACCTCTACCTGAGCCACCAAGGAGAAAAAGAGGAGCACGTATGTCGGTACGTGCCGGCCAACGATCGGGATCGCTGCCACCTTTGCCCAAACCTTACCCAACCATTCAAGAGGATCCACAAATGGGTGGACCCTCCAATGCTTCACCTGTGGTGGAACCAACACCACCACCAGTAGTTCAACCACCACCATCGGATTTTAATAACCCTATTCCTACATATTCGGATATAACTGGATATGATCCTTTTAACCCATCTATGCCGGTAAATTACCAGGCACTATCACATGACACCTTATATGCAAGCGGTCATGCATAACGCACTTTACCCGTCTCCTTTCCCACCTGCTTATCCACCTACTGGATATCCAACTTATGGGTACCAGTATCCTATGATGCCACAACCACAACCTCCGCCGCAACTCGAGGCCATTAACGAGGCCTTAGAACGAATGAAAGAAATGCAGCAACAAGCGGAGAAGACGAGAAGAAGAAAAATAAGTTCTTCAAGAAGCTCTCCAAGTTGGTTAAGGGAAAGAAAGATGAGTGAAGTCTTTTCTTTTATTATATGTAGTCCCTGCGTGGACATTTTTGTTTCTTTTAGTCCTTGCATGGACAATCAGTTTCATTTATTTATTTCAAGTATTGTACTTTCTATTATTATTTAATGAAATATTTTGGAATTAAATGTATATGTACTCATCCTCTTCAAGCGATCGTCTCAATTTTACTCGAAATTTATGATCAGCTATATAATTCCAAAAAGATCTTAATGGTTTTGATTAGCCAAGTGGCATAAACCACATATTTGGCCAAATGTATAAATGATAGTTAAGTACGAAGGGGTCTTCTATCATGATAGTTAAGGGAAGTTATCCTTCTATCCAGAGGTGGTGGACTTAAGTTCAAGCCTCCAAGTCGTTAAGGTCAATGCGACCAGGATTATTAATCAACCATTAAGATACTCTTATGTTAACATTCAAGAATGTTCATACTCTTGGTAGTGTGACTTGAGGAATCACACTAGCCTTCTAGGTAATGGACTATGTCCTAACCTTATATAGCCTGTGTGATCAAATTTGATCCTGGCTAATATCATCAGTGCGATGATTAAACATCCATTAGTGATGTATTGCCCTTAGGGCTATGATTAAACATCCATTAGTGATGTATTGCCATTGGGGCTATGATTAAACATCCATTAGTGACAGGACAATGTGCCATATTTTTATGTCCATTAGTGACAGGCCAATGTGCCATTTTTATGTCCATTAGTGATGGGCCAATATGCCATATTTTATGTCCATTGTGACATGCCAATGTGCCATATTTTTATATCCATTAGTGACAGACCAATGTGCCATATTTTATGTCCATTAGTAACAGGCCAATGTGCCATAATTAATATCCATTAGCGACAGGCCTGTGTGCCATAATCAAATGTCCTTTGTGATAAGCCTATGTGCTATATACAATTGTCCAAGTGACAATGACAGTTGTGTCATTACGATCCACTGTCTAATAATATATGGACTATGTCCAAATCGTAATTTGCCTTTGATGGTCCTTTTGAGACCTAGGCCAAATATAGATAATATTCATTTAAAATGTTAAGCCTGACAGTTGTGATTCCATGCACAGTAGTTCAAATAGGCAATGGATTTATATATATCCAAACTTTATAGCCTATATGGTTATTAATACCATGGCTAATATAGAATTTAATTTGGTATATAGTACCCAAACATCAGTGATGGTTAACTTAGATAAGGCGCAAAGTAATCGCCGTAATAATAGTGCTGACAAAGCTGAAAATATAGCCATCAATAATGATGCTTTGCAAGCTCGCACCTTGATGCAGCTGTCAGAAAAGCCATGAAGAAATTTAAGGAAGTGAGTGCTACTCGCTCCAAACCTTTATCTATTCCACCATCATCAGCTCGAAAGGAGAGCTATGTCCACTCTTCAAATGCGAAGAGTGAACCAAAGAAAATAGAATACAATGATAAGTCCCGTTCTTCTAAAGACGAATGTACCTATAAATACTTTGTCTCCTGCAAGCCCCAAGATTTTAATGGAGAAAGGGTAGTAGAAGCCTTGGATGGCTTGATGAAATGGAAACTATTGTAGATATCAGCGGATGTGCTGATAAGGATGTGGTGAAGTTTGTATCCCAATCCTTCAAGGGCATGCCCTAATATGGTGGAAGGCCATGGTCCAGTCAACAGGAAAAGTACACCTGTTGTCACACCCGGATTTCCAACCCTTGAAATCCAAACACCGGTGGGCCCGGGTGGGGAGTATCGTGACAACAGTTGATAACATCATAGTCAATTAAACATGGCACAGCGGAAGTCTTGGAGTAAAATTACTTTTGCAAACCGAATGTTCGAAAATACAAAATAATATACAAGCTTGTAATAGAAAATCCACAGGCGGATCATAAAATGTACATGGAAAGAGTACAAAACAGACTTTAGGTAGATTTAGGATTTGCAAGATCCTCTATCACTACCGAGCAGCTTCCGGCCTATTACGTATTGTACCTGCAGTTTAGCCTTTGGACGATACGTTAGCTTACGCTGGTAAATACACCCAACTGACTCATTTTGAAAACATTAAAATGGTTTTAAGTGCAAACGGCACCAAAATCTTTTATTAACTTGGAAAGTTGACCTTGCAACCTTGTATCAGATTCACATGTTTATCCATACATACAGGGCCCAGTACAGAAACCGAGACATGATTAAATACACACCACTCAGGACTCACGAAAGAGTCATCCCCAACGTCTTGGGAACATTGCATATGAGCATCAAAAGGTGTATGCCTACACCCCGTGCTAAGGTCGTGGCCAATAACTAATGTATTGAGCCCAGGATATCTAGGACACGGTAATTTAACCCCCGATGTTTAAGTTATCAAACAAAACTGATTAAAACGAAATATGTGGGTTTACAAGCCACAAGCGGGCATTCGATTGACCCCATTTTGGACCAAGCGGTAATAATATACCGTATACCAAGCCCGTATAGGGAAAATAAGTCGAGAGTATTTACCTGAGCTAGTCTTCTTCTTTTATTTTTAAACAACTCAGCCGTATACAAAAGTACTAAGTGCAGATAGCATTTACCAGGGAAGGCTCTAGTCTGGATTATGGCATAAACTAGCCAATTAAATACTAGCGGTCTTATAAACCGAATAATGTACATGATCATTACGTATAACGCTTGATTAAACGATGATCGGATAAAATGTAGTTTAAACCCGAAAAGTACCTTGACTTGTATAATATGGGTAAACTATGTACATTCTGGATTTGAAACTTAAATGAAAAGGTTAAACCCGTTTCGGTTAATTTCCGTAAAATAGTTATATATATGTAACTATGCGCATATTAGCGACATCGGGTAACCGGATAAGGTATGGACAAGTTCTATATGCCATTATACTTTAAATAAGTTAAGATGTCAGTAGGATATCAACTTGTATGACCGTTAAGGTTTCAAAACGAAATTATGCCTTATAGGGGCATTTTGGTAATTTTATACATAGTTTATAAATTGTTTGGGATTCTGAGTTTATAACATGTACCTACTGTAAATATGTTTAAAATAAGTTTTAAAATCAGTAGTTATCAAGTCTTGGTCGATAATATGGTTTAAAACCATACTATGCGCTTAAACGGCGCTTATGTCGTTAATTGACGTTTTAAGTGATGTTTACTAAAACTGACATTTGGATCAGATTAAAATGTTTAAAATATGTTATTTAATATAATATATCAGTAGGTAAATGATTTACCTTGAAAATATTGATTAAAATCATTTTATGAGTCACAAGGACTAAAACCGTCATTTATCGACATAGTTTAAGGACCTGCTTGTAAACTCAGTTTACAACTTGGTTTAACATCCCAAATAATCCTACTTATAATATTACATCAGTAGGAAACTCATTTTCAAGTTTATTATCATTAATCCTACTTATAATATTACATCAGTAGGAAACTCAGAGGGTTATGCTACATTATATTATGATCATAATGCAAATTTAGATCAGTAGGTAACTAATCTAAATCGGGTCAGAATCGAAAGTCAAAGTAGAAGTCAAACTTCGCGACTTTCGGTTGCGAACCGACCCTAGAACTGAAATTGACGAGCCGAACATGTTCTTACATGTTCTAATAATTATTACCAACTTGTTTAACTGTCAAAACAGGTTTCATAACATATATAAGATCAACTTATGATTTTTCTTAAAAATGGCATGTTTGACTTTTTAATTTCATAACTTTAACCCGTCAATTGGTCTAGCAAACGTGATCTTTAGGAGGTGCCCTTTATAGGGACTAACACCTACCTTATTACGATCACTTAGCCATGTTCATTTTGAACAATGGCTGGACCATAATGGTCTTAACCGAAAGTCAAAGCGTTTTATGAAAACGCTTGACTTTTGGCTATAAAAGCCTATAAATGAAAATGCAAGAGCAAGGAACACTTACAAGAGGTTCCTACAATGCAAGAGAACTAAGTTGGATGCTCCTTTTAGCTAGGAACATCCAGATGAGGGAGAAGAGTGATTTAATGAGAAAGGTGCAAGTTGGAATGAGAACTTATGCACCTATTTATAGTTGAAGAGCTCAAAGGAGGTGAAGTCAGGTGTTTAGGGGAGTAAAAGCGTCAGACCTGTTCTCGCGGGGCGTGAGAGGCCCAGGCCAGGTCTCTAGCGGCCCGCGACCAACCCTTGGCCAGTTTCAACTTTTGACACTTTTAACCCCTTAACTTATAAAAGCTTATAAAAAACCTATTTAAACACCATTTTGGCACTTTTAGCCCTCCGTAGCCAATACTTGGCATACCCTGGATTATGTCCGGACACTGTCGAGTTCTCGGTTCGTTAAAAGGTCACTCAGAGGTATAAATTAACATGTTGACACTTTTAATCCCTCCATTATCCAACTTTCACATATTTACAAAATCGAACTCTCTCGTCCAACAAATGGCACGTATGAGAGTTTAGGACTTCACAAAGGATCACTTAGAGGCTTATGATAAGCATGTTGATCCCGATGTCACTCAGAGGCTGGGCATGTTGACATATCAGTCACTCAGAGGCCAAATTTCAAGCATGTTGACATATCAGTCACTCAGAGGCTGTTACTTATGCATGTTGACATCGGATCGTCACTCAGAGGCTCAGATTGAGCATGTTGACGCCTTTAGTCCTTATTGGTCTTTAACAGACTATATTTAAAATACAACACGTGTCACTATATTATTGGACACGATTTTTACAGGGTGTTACATCCTCACCCCCTTAAAAGAAATCTCGACCTCGAGATTTTATTCAAAAAGATGGGGGTACTTTTGTCGCATAGTGGCTCAACCTCCCATGTATACTCAGGACCTCTAAAAGTGACCCACTTAACCTTTACTATAGGTATCATCTTTCCCCGGAGCTTCTTAACCTGTCGATCCTCGATCGAAATTGGTTTCTCTACGAACCTCAGGTTTTCATCAATTTGCACCTCATTGTACGACATTGCTAGCGACTCATCGGCTAGACATTTCTTAAGATTAGATATGTGGAATACATCATGGATTCCACTAAGCTCCTCTGGCAATCTGAGCTTATAAGCCACAGTGCCGACACGTTCGACTATCTCGAATGGTCCAATATATCTTGGGCTCAACTTGCCCTTCTTTCCAAAATGCATCACACCTTTCCAGGGTGATACTTTCAGCATGACTTTGTCCCCTATTTGGAACTTAAGAGGTTTACGCCTCTTGTCAGCATAGCTCTTCTGCCTATCCCTGGCAGCTTTGAGACGATCACGGATTTGCATACTTTTCCGTGGTCTCCAGGACAATCTCAGGTCCTGACAGTTGGGCCTCCCCAACTTCTGCCCAACATACGGGCGTTCTACATCTTCTCCCATACAAGGCCTCAAAAGGAGCAGCCTTGATGCTAGTATGATAACTGTTATTGTAGGATAATTCTATTAGGGGTAAGTGGTCATCCCAACTTCCACCTAAATCAATTACACATGCCCTAAGCATGTCTTCCAAAGTCTGAATAGTACTCTTACTTTGACCATCAGTCTGCGGATGGTAAGCCGTACTAAAATTTAATCGTGTGCCTAACGATTGTTGGAAACTGTTCCAAAAGTGAGATGTGTATCTAGTATCTCTATAAGATACAATAGATACTGGCACACTGTGTAGGGACATTATCTTGTCCACATACAACTTAGCCAATTTATCTGAATTATACATTTCTTTTATTGGCAAGAAGTGTGCTGACTTGGTCAGCCTATCCACTATGACCCAAATAGTGTTATTTCCACTTTTGGTCTTAGGTAACTTGGTAATCAAGTCCATAGTTATCATTTCCCATTTCCAAGTGCGAATTTCTAATTGTTGTAGTAGTCTTGACGGTTTCTGATGTTCAGCCTTAACTTGCGAACACGTCAGACACTTAGCTACATAAGTGGCTATGGATTTCTTCAAACCCATCCACCAATAATTCTTCTTCAAATCTTGATACATCTTGTCACCACCCGGGTGAACAGAGTATCTTGAATTATGCGCTTCCTGGAGGATTAGATTCCTAAGTCCTCCAAAGATCGGAACCCAAATTCTATTATTAAATCTTAGGATTCCATCCTTTCCAGGCGTTAATTGATCAATGGTTCTGCCTAATCCCTCATTATGGATATTAGCCTCTAACAAGGCTTGCTTCTACGCATCTAATAGCTTCTCACTCAAGCGATTTCTAAACTCAATGCTCTTAGCGTTAATCCTTATAGGTTTAACCTTCTCCTTGCGACTTAAGGCATCGGCAACTACATTTGCCTTGCCTGGATGGTAGCGAATCTCACAATCATAATCATTAAGAGTTTCCATCCAACGGCGTTGTTGCATGTTCAATTCATTCTGATTGAATAGATGCTGGAGACTTTTATGGTCTGTGTATATAACACATTTTGTGCCATACAAGTAATGTCTCCACAGTTTTAGTGCAAATACAACGGCACCCAATTCCAAATCGTGGGTGGTGTAATTCTTTTCATGCAGCTTTAATTGTCATGATGCATAGGCAATCACCTTGCCTTTTTGCATTAGCACACAGCCCATGCCAGTGTGCGATGCATCACAATAGACTACAAATTCCTCAATACCCTCATGTAGAGATAACACAGGAGCGTTGCTCAACTTGTGTTTAAGAAACTCAAAAGATTCCTGTTGCTTTGGACCCCAATTATAATTAATATTCTTACGGGTCAAAGAAGTTAAAGGAGTGGCTATTCTTGAAAAGTTCTCAATGAACCTTCTATAGTAACCAGCCAATCCTAAGAAACTACGAACCTCCATTGGGGTCTTGGGCACTTCCCAATTTATGATGGCCTCAATTTTGGCGGGATCCACTTGGATACCACGCTCACTTACCATGTGTCCAAGAAATTGGACTTCTCTAAGCCAAAATTCGCATTTAGAGAACTTCGCATAAAGTTGCTCCTGCCTTAATAATTCTAGGATGCACCAAATATGTTTCTCATTATCATCTTGATTACGAGAATAGATAAGTATGTCGTCTATGAAGACAATGACAAACTTATCCAAATATGGCTTGCAGACTCTATTCATGAGATCCATGAATGCTGCTGGTGCATTTGTGAGCCCAAAAGGCATCACTAAGAATTCAAAATGACCATAGCGGGTCCTGAAGGCTGTCTTAGGAACATCTTCACTTTTAACCTTCAGTTGATGATATCCTGATCTCAAATCTATTTTAGAAAAGTAACTAGCCCCTTGAAGTTGGTCGAATAAATCGTTGATCCTGGGCAGAGGATATCTGTTCTTAATGGTTAGCTTGTTCAGCTCCCGGTAGTCGATGCACATTCGCATTGAACCGTCTTTCTTCTTTACAAACAGAATAGGAGCTCCCCAAGGTGAGGAACTAGGCTGGATAAAGCCCCCAATTGAACTCTTAGCTCATTCATTTCGGTTGGAGCTAGCCTATATGGAGCTCTAGCTATGGGTGCTGCTCCTGGTATGATATCTATTCTGAACTCCACTTGCCTATCTGGAGGTAGGCCTGGTAATTCTTTAGGGAAAACATCGGGATACTCTGAGATAACTGGTTGATCTTCAAGGTTCGGCTTTGGTTCATTTATGGTAACTTGTGCCATGTAGATGACACAACCTCTTCTCAAACACTTGGATGCCTTAAATAACGACACCTTCTCTGGCAATCCATAGTGTGAGTCTCCAGGGATGGTGATCATTTCACCAGATGGGGTCTTAATCTCGATGAGCTTTTTATCGCAGGAAATGCGGGCTTGGTTATGAGATAACCAATCCACGCCTAAGACAACATCGAACCCCGCCAATTTCATTGGTAAAAGAGAGATAGGGATGGAATGATTCTTAATGGATATAGAGCATCCATCAAGTATGGAAGATGCAGTTTCTAAGGTTCTATCAGCGAGTTCTATCTCATAAATTTTATCTAGAGTTCTTATGGGTAAATTTAATAGTTTACTAAACTTATGATCAACAAATGATTTATCCGCACCTGAATCGAAAAGAACTCTAGCATAAATATCATTAATGGGGAAAGTACCTGTTATGACGTTATTATCATTAACAGATTCCTTAGCAGTCAGCCGAAAGGCGCGTGCATTCCCCTTCTTGGCCTCTCTAGGCTTCGGATTATTATTCTTTGAACTTTTGGGGCAGTTAGTTGCAATGTGCCCTTTTTCGTTACTGATATAGCATACAGCATCCTTAAGATCTTTACAATCTAGGGTCTTATGCCCTCTCCTTTTACAAATACCACGAGGTCTAACTTGAAAATCAGAATTACACTGTCCCCAGTGTTTGCGGTTGCAAGTCTTGCAAAATGGCATTATAGCTAACTTGCCTTGGTTCCCTTTGAACCCAAATCTCCCTTTATTTTTATTATTAAACTTATGGGAGTTGTCATCTTCCCTCTTCCTTTTCCCGTCAGTTTCAGACTTAACTGACTTCTGTCTCACAAGATCAAGGGTGAGAGAAAGAGATAGGTCTACAGCAGACCTATAGGTAGTAGGCTGTGCAGCCTTTACCATGCCCTTTATTTCGGGCGCTAACCCATTAATAAAACGTGCAATGCGTTTGGATTCAGGGGTAATTAAATAGGAAACTAACCTAGATAGGGAATTGAAATCGGAAACATACTTCCAACAGTCTAGGTTTTTCATTGATAGAGACAAGAAGTCTTTCTCTATTTTCTCCACCTCATGTGGTGGGCAGTAGGTTTCCTTAATAAGGTCCACAAACTTGGACCATCCCAGATTATACAGGTATACTTTTCCTGTTGCTTGAATCATGGCCTTCCACCATGTTAAGGCATCGCCCTTGAAGGATTGTGATACATACTTGACCACATCCCTTTCAGCACAGCTGCTGATGTCTACAATGGTCTCCATTTCATCCAGCCACTTTAGGGCTTCTACGGCTCCTTTTTCCCCATTAAAGTCTCGGGGTTTACAGGATACAAAGTACTTGTAGGTGCATCCGTCCTTGGAAGAACGAGACCTATCAGCATAGTCTATCCTCTTAGGTTCATTCTTCGCATTTGATGAGTGAACAGAGCTCTCTTTATGAGGTGAGGATGGTGGAATTGATAATGGCTTAGAGCGAGTAGCACTCAACTCTCTTAGCTTCTCTATGGCCATACCCATGGCCTTTTCTACAGCCGCATCAATGCGTGCTTGGAAGTCATTATTATTTATGGCTATATTTTCGGCGTCCTTGACATTCTGATGGCTACTTTGTGCCTCATTAGAATTAGCCATTCTTCAAAGCCTTAGTTCTAAATACCAAATAAAATTTCTCTTAGCCATGGTATAATAACCATATCGGCTTTTAAACATTGGATATAAAAATCCATTGCCTATTCTAGTGTGAATAACATCACAACCCTTAGGCTTAACATAACTATATTTTGGCCTAGGTCTTAATAGGACCATTATAGGCAAATTACAATCTGGACATAGTCCATTTATTACTAGGCAGGGGATCGCAATGTCACAACTGTCATTGTCATATTTGACAATTATATAGCACATAGGCTTGTCACAAAGGACATCAATTATGGCACATAGGCCTGTCACTATCGGACATAAAATAGGGCACATAGGCACTACATTACTAATGGATGTTTTATTTAGCACCACACTGGTGATATTAGCCGGGATCAGATAGATCACATAGGCTATATAAGATAATTCACAACCCTGAAAGGGTAATACGTTACTAATGGATGTTTTATTTATCATTGCACTGATGATATTAGCCGGGATCAAATAGATCATATGGACTTTATAGAATAGATCATAACCCGAAAGGGTAATACATCACTAATGGATGTTTAATCACCGCATTGGTGATATTAGCCGGGATCAAAACAGCTCACAAGGGCTACTTAGCCGGGATCAAATAGATCACAAAGGCTATATAACTGGGATCAAATAGATCACAAGGGTTATATAAAATACATCTCTAACGGATGTTTAATCACTGCACTGGTGATATTAGCCGGGATCAAATAGATCACAAGGGCTATTTAGCCGGGATCAAATAGATCACAAAGTCTATACAACCGGGATCAAATAAATCACAAGGGTTATATAAAATACATCTTTAATGGATGTTTAATCACCGCATTGGTGATATTAGCCGGGATCAAATAGATCACAAGGGCTATATAACTGGGATAAATAGATCACAAGGGTTATATAAAATACATCTCTAACGGATGTTTAATCACCGCACTAGTGATATAAGCCGGGATTAAATAGATCACAAGGGCTATATAACCGAGATCAAATAGATCACAAGGGTTATATAAAATACATCTCTAATGGATGTTTAATCACCGCACTGGTGATATTAGCCGGGATCAAATAGATCACAAGGGCTATATAACTGGGATCAAATAGATCACAAGGGTTATATAAAATACATCTCTAACGGATGTTTAATCACCGCACTGGTGATATTAGCCGGGATCAAATAGATCACAAGGGCTATATAACTGGGATCAAATAGATCACAAGGGTTATATAAATACATCTCTAACGGATGTTTAATCACCGCACTAGTGATATTAGCCGGGATCAAAATATATCACAAGGGCTATATAACCGGGATTAAATAGATCACAAGGGTTATATAAAATACATCTCTAACGGACGTTTAATCACCGCACTGATGATATTAGCCGGGATCAAACATATCGCAAGGGCTATTTAGCCGGGATCAAACAGATCACAAGGGCTATGTAAGGTTAGGACATAGTCCATTGCCTTGAAGGTTAGTGTGATTCCTCAAGTCACACAACCATGAGTATGCACATTACTTGAATGTTAACATAAGAGGATCTTAATGATTGATTAATGGTCCTGGTCACCTTCGACCTTAACGACCTTGGAGGTTTGGACCTAGTCCCTTACTCCTGGATAGAAGGATAACTTCCCTTAACTATCCTGATAGAAGACCCCTTCATACTTAACTATCATTTCTTGGCCAATGTGTGGTCTACGCCACTTGGCAAATCAAAACCATTAAGATCTTTTTGGAATTATATCGCAGAGCATAAATTCGAGTAAAATCGAGGCGCTCATTTTCAAGAGGATGAATACATACATATATATATTATATATTATATATATATATATATATATATATATATATATATATATATATAATTTGAAAGTACTTCATTAAACTTCGATTAGAAATTACAATACTAGAAAAATGAAATGAACTTGTCCATGCAAGGACTTAAAGGAAATAAACATGTCCACACAGGGACTAAAAGAAATAACAATGTCCTCGCAGGGACTACATATAATTATAAGAGACTTCACTCATCCTTCTTTCCCTTCACCAACTTAGAGAGTTTCTTGAAGAACTTATTTGTCTTCTCCGTTTTCTCCGCCTGCTGCTGCATCTCTTTCATTCTTTCTAAGGCCTCATTGATGGCCTCAAGTGTTGGCGGAGGTTGTGGTTGAGATTGTGGCATAACCGGATACTGGTACCCATAAGTTGGGTATCCAGTCGGTGGATAAGTAGGTGGGAAAGGAGACGGGTAAAGTGCATTGTGCATAACCGCCTGCATGTAGGGGTCTTGCGACCATGCTTGATAATCTACTGGTGTAGACGGGTTAAAAGGATCATATCCAGACGTGTCTGGATATGTAGGGATTGGGTTAGTATAACCCGATGGTGGTGGTTGAACTGTAGGTGTGGGTGTTGGTGTTGGTGTTGGTTCAACCACAGGTGAGGTGTTAGAGGGCCCACCCATTTGTGGGTCCTCTTGAATCGTGGGGTAGGAGTTTGGCAAAGGTGGCAGCGATCCCGACCTTTGTCCGGCACGTACCGACATACGTGCTCCACGCTTCCTCCTTGGTGGCTCAGGTGGTGGTTGTGGTTGGTCCGCCGGTTCCATGTGGACATCTTCTTGAACAGGAGGTGGTTTAGAGTGATGGGAAGGTGTGTGGGCAAAGGTAAATTGGTTCCAGCATTGGTCCCACTCATTAGGATCTTGGTAGGGTGATCCGGCATATGAGTTTGAATCGCTCCAAATTTCAATGGGATGCACATTTGATCCCGACGGTGGCATCTCCGGGCCGGAGTCCTCGTCCATAGGATGTGGCTGGTCCAACTAATTTTGATCAGCTGGAGGCGTGTTTAAGTAATGGTTGGGGTAAACTCTTCATGGTAGGAGTGATGAGAATGGGAATGGTGTGAATGGTAGGAGTGGTATGAGTGGTAAGAATTTTGCAAATGTGAGTGCGAGTGTCTATTAGAGACGGAACGTCTCGCTGGTTGCCATGGAGACGAATTCTCCTGATTCTTGATATGCATCTGAATTATGAGGTTGAGGAGTACGCCCCGATGGTCCCCCCTCATTGGACCTTTTCCTCGTCCACTTTGTCCTCGTACACGTGGCGGCATTTTCCTGTTAGAAATCAATTTAAAAAACAATACTAATAACTTAATAATGAAATGAGTAATCCTAGGCCAATGCCTAGACTCGGAAGTCTAAGGAATGTGCTCGTGTAAGTTTGAGACTAAACACAAAAGGCTAGTGTTTAATTCTCTCAAACGTTGGCTCTGATACCAACCTTGTCACACCCGGATTTCCAACCCCGAAATCCAAACACCGATGGGCCCGGGTGGGGAGTATCGTGACAACAGTTGATAACATCATAGTCAATTAAACACGGCACAGCGGAAGTCTTTGAGTAAAATTACTATTACAAACCGAATGTTCGAAAATACAAAATAATATACAAGCTTGTAATAGAAGATCCACAGGCGGATCATAAAATGTACATGGAAAGAATACAAAACAGACTTTAGGCAGATTTAGGATTTGCAAGATCCTCTATCACTACCGAGCAGCTTCTGGCCTATTTCGTATTGTACCTGCAGTTTAGCCTTTGGATGATACATCAGCTTAGGCTGGTAAATACACCCAACAGACTCATTTTGAAAACATTAAAATGGTTTTAAGTGGGCACCAAAATCTTTTATTAACTTGGGAAAGTTGACCTTGCAACCTTGTATCAGATTCACATGTTTGTCCATACATACAGGGCCCAGTACAGAAATCGAGACATGATTAAATACACACCACTCAGGACTCACGAAGGAGTCATCCCCAACGTCTTGGGAACATTGCATATGAGCATCAAAAGGTGTGTGCCTACACCCCGTGCTAAGGTCGTGGCCAATAACTAATTTATTGAGCCCAGGATATCAAGAACACGGTAATCTAACCCCCAATGTTTAAGATATCAACCAAAAAATGAAATATGCGGGTTTATTAGCCAAAAGCGGGTATTCGATTGACCCCATTTTGGACCAAGCGGTAATAATTTACCGTATCCCAAGCCCGTATAGGGAAAATAAGTGGAGAGTATTTACCTGAGATAGTCTTCTTCTTTTATTTTTAAATAACTCAGCTGTATACAAAAGTGCCAAGTGCAGATATCATTTACCAGGGAAGGCTCTAGTCTGGATTATGGCATAAACTAGCCAGTTAAATACTAACGATCTTATAAACCGAATAGTGTACATGATCATTACGTATAACGCTTGATTAAATGATGATTGGATAGAATGTAGTTTAAACCCGACAAGTACCTTGACTCGTATAATATGGGTAAACAATATACATTCTGGATTTTGAAACTTAAATGACAAGGTTAAACCTGTTTCGGTTAATTTCCATAAAATAGTTACATATATGTAGCTATGCGCATATTAGCGATATCGGGTAACCGGATAAGTTATGGACAAGTTCTATATGCCATTGTACTTTAAATAAGTTAAGATGTCAGTAGGATATCAACTTGTATGCCCGTTAAGGTTTTAAAACGAAATTATGCCTTATAGGGGCATTTTGGTAATTTTATACATAGTTTATAAATTGTTTGGGTTCTGAGTTTATAACATGTACCTACAGTAAATATGTTTAAAATAAGTTTTAAAATCAGTAGGTATCAAGTCTTGGTCGATAATATGGTTTAAAACCACACTATGCGCTTAAACGACGCTTATGTCGTAAATTGACGTTTTTAAGCGATGTTTACTAAAACTGACATTTGGATTAGATTAAAATGTTTAAAATATGTTATTTAATATAATATATTAGTAGGTAAATGATTTACCTTGAAAAGATTGATTAAAATCATTTTATGAGTCACAAGGACTAAAAACGTCATTTATCGACATAGTTTAAGAATACACGCAAGTTCCTTTTATACGACATATAATTACCAAAACGCCCTTATGAGGCATAATTTCGGTTTCAAAACCTTTTCGAGCAAATAAGTTGTTATCCTTCTGATATTACAACTTATTTAAAGTATAATGACATATAGAACTTGTTCATGACTCATCCGGTTACCCGATATCGCTTATATGCATACGGTTAAATATATGTAACTAGTTTACGAAAATTAACCGAAACGGGTTTAACCTTATCATTTTAATCTCAAATTCCAGAATGTTAATTGTTTACCCATATTATACAAGTCTTAAGTACTTGTTGGGTTTAAACTACATTCTATCCGGTCATCGCTTAATCTAGCGTATCATACCGATTTTAATCCTTAAAGCTAGTCGGTCTAAGTCTATGACTTAAATAAAGACCGTTAGCATTCTAATTGGTTAGCTTATGCCATAATCCAGACTAGAGCCTTCCAGTAAATGCTATCTGCACTTATTTCATTTTGAGTACGGTTGAAATATTAAATCTTGCATTTTTAAATCATGACTAGCTCAAGTAAATACTCTTGACTTATTTTCCCTATACGGGCTTGGGTTATGGTAAATTATTACCGCTTGGTCGGAAATGGGATCAATCGAATGGCGGATTGTGGCTAGTAAATCCGCATATTCCGTTTAAATCAGTTTTGTTTGATAACTTAAACATTGGGGGTTAACGACCGTGTCCTGGATATCCTTAGCAAATTACATTAGATAATGGCTACGACCAAAGCACGGGGTGTAGGCATACACCCGACAGATGCGAATGCTAAAATTATTTTTACTCACAAGTTGGGGATAACTCCTTCGTGGGTTCATAAGTGGTGTGTACGTTAATCATGTCTCGGTCTCTGTACTGGGCCTCATATGTATTGACAAACATGTAAAGCTGTTAACAAGGTTACAAAGCTGACTTTCCCAAGTTATAAAAGATTTGTGCCCTGTGCACTTAAATCAAATTTTTAAAATGTTTTCAAAATGAGTCAGTCGGGTGTATTTACCAGCGAAAGCTGACGTATTTTCAAAAGACTAAGCTTGCAGGTACAATACGAAATAGGCTGGGAGCTGCTCGGTAGTGACATAAGAGGATCTTGCAAATCCTTAGATCTGCCCTAAAGTCTGTTATACATTTTTGTACATTTTTACGATCCGTCTGTGGATCTTTCGTTACAAGCCGTATGCATATTATTTTGTACTTTGAACATTTCGGTTTGTAATAGTAATTTAAATTCAAGACTTCCGCTGTGCTATGTTTAATTGACAATGATGATATCAACTTACATCACGATATTCCCCAACCGGGCCCACCGGTGTTTGGATTGGAAATTCGGGGTGTGACAGGTTTTGGTGTAAGTAAACATGTTACACCCAAAAGTGTTGTAAACGAAAAGTAGGTCGAGTGTACTCACGGTTTTGCGTAGTCTTCAAACTTGACGAATTTGCGAAGTGGGTTGACGGGTGGGATGAGCGCCAAGTTATCCTACAAGAGGAGAACTTAGGTTGGTAAGTATTCGAACGATAACGAAGGATTTAGGAATTAAAAGCAATAAAGTAGTTTATACGAGAAAGTAATCACTTAGACTTAATACTTGTTTTTGACACTATAAGACCATTCGGGTTGATGTGTTTTCATGGGTTAGGATATCCATTAGAATCGTAACGAGAGATAGTACTTAGGTGATGGAACCTAGTACCATGACAAATAATCATTTGATTACCATCAAGAGTGTAACATCCGTCAAAAACGGATTTACCAAACCCGCTCCGTTCATCAAACCGAACAGTCAGTTAAAATTTTCGTTGCGAATTAAATGCCCAAAATAATTTTAAACGATACATAATCAATTATTATGCGGGGATATATAATTAGTTTTTGAAAAACTGTTAAAAATCGCAAAATAAAAATGTTTTACTCATGCCGGGTTTCAAACTCGGGTCTGTACCGGCTCAACAAAGACTTATCACCCAGCCAGTCAACCGCTCCGCCGCTTTGATTTTATGATAATAACAGGAAACAATTAATTCAAATATTCAAGTTAGGAAGTTAAATTCAGTAATTGCGCCCAATTAGCAGTCGTCGGAAATCCCGACGACTTCGCCGTTTAATTATGTTTTCGCTCAAATTAACCGAAAGACTTAACTCCCACAACGGTTATAACCGACGTCTGAACCCGCGACATCAGCCGTAACCGCCGGAGGAATGGCTGACTTCGAATTGAGACCGAATTCAGACCCCATACATCTCGATACTACCCTAATAATTCACCCACAACTCACCAGAAATCTTTCACACTCAAATCGCACCCTTTCTCGGCGAAAACTCACTCGCCGGAAATATTTTATACGTCGCCGGAAAACCGTATCATTAATCTCTGAGCTTTACTGAACCCCTAAACTTTTACCGAAGTCACCCACATCCTTTGTAAGCTTTCGGAAGACTCTCTGCTGCAAGACACTCGTCGCCGGAAAGAGATTGCTGTCGCCGGAGTTCTGCCGGAAAACAGAGGAGAACCAGTCGGTACTTTTCACGCCTAATTCCTTTCCTTTTTACTTTTATCTCGTCTGTAATTGATCAAAACGCTAAAGAAACCTGAATCAACATTTCGCATCAGTCAGTCGTCACTTCCGGTGAAAACCAGTGAAGAAGACGAAGTTTCGGTAATAGTTAAGTATAATTAAAATCCAGTTATTTACCGGGTTAGAACACAGTCCAGCGGTGGACTGTGTGCACATTGAACGCTAAGGTCTCGAGTTCGAGTATTGTTCCTCACACGCTGCCTTAATAAAAGTTCCTTTTTCAGCAAACTGAACCGGATTGATTTAAGTATATGTTAAGTATATTGATAACCGAGTTTATAACCAAGTGAGACACACAGTCCAGCGGTGGACTGTGTGTACGCTAACCCAAAAGGTCCCGGGTTCGAGACCTGTGGAGCGCACCGGTTTTCGGGATTTAAATCATTTTTAAAAAATAAAGGATTTCTGTTTAATTCTAATTAATGTATATATGTAATTAAAATCAGATATATAACGGGTTAGACACGTAGCTCAGTTGGTAGAGTTTGCGTGCACGCGTACGGGAGGTCTCGGGTTCGAGCCTCACCCAGCGCACAACAATATGCCTTCGAACCGGTCAACAGTCAGTCAAAGTCAATGGTCAAAGTCAACTGTAGCAAAAATCAAATATTTTTTTATTATTTTTATTTAATTATTTTAATTAAAAATCAATTAAAAATACTTAAAAATAACATTTTTAAGGTTAGAAAATAGCCTCAAACTCACAAAAATACACCCAACAATCCTACTAAAATAGATTAATAAAATCTGTTTACTTACCGAACCAAAATGCTATTTATCTAGGTTAATTTCACTCGTGGTTAAAACCATTTCGCGTGCATTCAACATCATCAACCGAACGCACCCAATGTGAGTGAATTCTTACAAACTCCCCTTTTTATTCATGTTTTGGGGTGTATCATGTGTCGCTTAAACTAATTCTCTTATGCAAATTCGTGCTATACCATTATATGAACTAAATTAGAATGTAACTATTGTTGGTTGTGATGTATTACATATTGTCAAAGTTGTATGCAAATTATTTAGGCCCATCAGTTCCTCGTGGGAGACGAGTTGAACAACGCGTGCCTTAAAACTCATTCATTAGGCCCATCAATTCGTAGAACAATGCGTGCCTCAAAACTCATACATTAGGCCCATCAGTTCGCAAGAACAACGCGTGCCTCAAAACTCATTCATTAGGCCCATCAGTTCGTGGAACAACGCGTGCCTCAAAACTCATTCATTAGGCCCATCAGTTCCTCGTGGGAGACGAGTCGAACAACGCGTGCCTCAAAACAATCATTTGGTGTATGTGTGTTCAATATTCAATATTATGTGTTGTGTGAATAAATTTACATCTACATTTACTCATATGTGGTATGCACATTATTTATAATCAATTGGATAAACTTGTTCAAATGTTTTTCCATAGGATTCACTCGCCAACATTATGTTGATCCAAAAACCTTTTTACACATGATACAGGTGAACAGGTTGAAGCAAGGAAAACATAGGATATGCCTTAGAAGAGAACCAAGAAGCTTAGACTGATAGTTAGAACATGTTGTATCATTTATTGTAAATTTCCATTAAATTGTATTAATGAATATGAAACGTATAATAAATGTCATGAGCTTTGATGATAACCCAATCATGCCCCGGTCACCTTTTCCGCTGCGGGTCGGGGTGTGACAGATTGGTATCAGAGCCATGACTATAGGGATATAGGATAGGTTATTAGACCCTTAGAGCCTATACTATAGTCTGCCTAAATTTTAATTGATTAGGTGGTTACATACAAACTTGTGATATTTATTTGTTTCATATTTGTTTATATTACAGTCAAACATACATGCTTATATACATATTCATTATACATATATCAATGTTCATACATTCAATTCATTTTCATACTCTCATTATTCAAGGATTTTGTTGCAATTTTCAATCTCATCAAAGTAAGTTCTGCGACGGGCATGTAGTAACCGGAAGGGTACAAGTACCGGTAGTCGGGACGTCCTGTCTAGGTTGGCATTCGTATAAATCCAAAATAACGGACCAGTTTGCCTACCTGGGGACTAACGATGAGAGTACGACGGACCTATTAGGCGCAAAGCATGCCACACCAAACGTCGTTCGAACTAACCTCACTTTGAGATGTCATCGTGTCCATGCCTGGGCACATTCCGAATATCATACGTTACATATTTCTCGATTTTCTCCGGGTTTTAGTGTACGTAACCAGGCTAACACATGCGAACCATATGAAAAACCCGGTAATCATGGGGGCCCACATGATTACGAAGGTGAAGTATGGCGGCATGCAAGGCCCAAATACGAGCAAAGCCCAAGACACCCTATGGATGTAGTAGATTTATTTTTCTATATTTATTTTATGAACGTTCATTCCCAAACACGACCCACGATCCCAAAGGCATCCAACTCATACTCTTGACATGTATTCCTTGTAGATGTCTTCTAACCTCGCCCGTAGGAAGATGAGAGCAGGAAAAGCCCGTGAACGCATGGCTGCCCAAATCGCTCAGCAAATGGCGACCGTAATACCCAACATCGTAGTTCAAGTTCAACAAGCCCTTACCGCTAATTCCGTTAACCCAACCCAACAAGAGGATCAAAACACTGTCAACCTTTCAGTCACTAAATGCACCTACAAACATTTCAAATCCTGCGATCCTCCAAAATACGAAGGTATTGAAGGTGTCCCCGGCTCTCCTCCATTGGTTCGAAGAAATGGAGAACACTTTTCTAAATTGCGATTGCCCGATGATCGCAAAGTGCGTTATGCTACCGGTCGTTTACTTGGAACAGCACTCACATGGTGGAATACAGAGAAGACCAAACGAGGTGTTGAAGAAACTATGACCTTGTCTTGGGAAGAATTGAAGGGAATCATGACAAGACGGTTTTGCCCAAGAAGCGAAATCAAGAAATTGGAGGATGAGTTCCATGCTTTGAAACAAAAGGAAGGCGACCACACCACATACAACAAGAGATTCCTTGAGCTAAATCAAATGGTTCCCAACTTGTTCACTCCCCTCTACCGTTTGATCGAGCACTATATTCGTGGTCTTCCATCAAAGATTCAAGACTCTGTAATAAGTACCTCGCCTGCAACTTTGGAAGCAGCAATGGAGCTAGCAACCGCGCTCACCGAGAACCGAATCCGGAACCAAGATTTCAAAGAGGAGAAGAAGAAGGATAAAGCATCAACCGAAACCTCAAACTCCACCCAAACCGAATCCTCTACACCACCTATTTTTAAGAGAAAACGAGATGGGCAAATTTTTGCCGTCACCCAACGCAACCAACCAGCTTCACAAGTTGTACCTCCTCAAACTATCCCAAACGCTCAAGTAGCACCCAACTCAACTTACCCAAATAAGAAAACCTTACATGGACCTCACCCTCAATGCAACACCTGTTTCTATCACCATCCATCTACTTTACCCTGTCGACTATGTGCGAATTGTGGACGTTACGGTCATTTGAGCAAAGGTTGCCGCACCGCTCAAAACCAAACCTCAACCCCTACTCAACCCATGATCCAAACATATCAACAACCTCAATACCCCATGTACCCATATGTTCGAGCTTGTTTCAATTGTGGCGAGCCTACCCATTTTAGAAACACGTGCCCTCGTTTGGTTAACATCATAAACGCCCAAGCTCAAGCAAACCCAGTTAACCAAGCAAATCAAACAAACCCAGCTCCACCGCCAGCAAGAGGAAGAGTTTATAACATCAACGCCAATCCTGTTGAAGATATTAACGGTCCAAACCAACCACTTAACTAGCCTTCTCTCACCAAGAATCAAGATTCAACTCCAACCACTTAGTTTTTATGTTTTTCTTTATGTTATCTCAATTTTCACGTATCTCAATTGGAATTTTATCCAAGAATTTTAATGCAAATTACTAGTTCAGTTTGTTTTATACTCATTGATTTAATATTCATATCATCATACTTCACGACATATCTCAGTTTCATCATTTAAAGAAGTTGAGTTGTGTCTCACTTCTACATAGACTAACCTCTCCATCATATTAAACGAGAGAGGTATTGTCAAACACGGATACTATTAGAATTAAGACTCAAGCGCTGGTTGTTGTGTTTGTTTATGTTGTAGAGTCGCATAGAACTAATCATAACTTGCGGATAAAGTCAATGAGAATTTGACAAGAATATGGTGGATACGCCGCTGGTACTTCCTATATATAAGTATTCTTGTCAAATGATCGGAGGCATTATCAGGCGGTTATGAGCGGTTCCATGCATAGGTTGTTTGTGTGATTAAGTTATTCATTTTCAGTACATGCAATAAGCTCGGCTCCGTTTGATTGAGCCTTGAGCACACAGACAATTTCATTTTCAGTACATTCAATACGTTCGGCTCCGTTTGATTGAGCCTTGAGCGCACAGACATTTCAATTTCAGTACATACAATACGATCGGCTCCGTTTGATTGAGCCTTGATCGCACAGATATATTTCATTTCAGTATTTTTATGTTTGTTGTATTGGTTGTAGAGTTATAGGACTAATCATAATTCACTGATAAAACCAATGAAAATTTGACAAGAATATGGTGGATACGCCGCTGGTACTTCCTATATATAAGTATTCTTGCCAAAGGATCAGAGGCGTTATCAGGCGGTTATGAGAAGTTCCATGTAGGATTTAGTATTGCCTTGGTTGAAATTTGTGTTACATTTATATCATCTCACTATTTAAAGAAATTGGATTGTGATCCATTTCTACATAGACTAACCTCTCCATCATAACAAACGAGAGAGGAACTGTCACCATTCAAACATATATACTATCAGAATGTGGATTCAATTATTAGTTGTTGTGTTTATTTGTGTAGATTGTAGTATTGGAAGTTTTGCCTTAGGATATAACCATACTTTTCCAAACATATCTAAACTCTTATGCATGATATCATTTTAGCGAACCATTCCTGCTTAACAATACTTATACAGTAGGCAACAAAAAGCGATTCCTGTAATAGGGTACTAGACCCTTACAAGGAACGTTACCACCTCAAACAAAAACTTAAACCCTTATTTCTTCTAAAGCGTGTAACTGTCAAACTAAACACCATCATTTTTTAGTCAAATATATCACTATTTAAATTTCGGGACGAAATTTCTAAAAAGCAGGGATACTGTAACATCCGTCAAAAACGGATTTACCAAACCCGCTCCGTTTATCAAACCGAACAGTCAGTTAAAATTTTCGTTGCGAATTAAATGCCAAAATAATTTTAAACGATACATAATCAATTATTATGCGGGGATATATAATTAGTTTTTGAAAAACTGTTAAAAATCGCAAAATAAAAATGTTTTACTCATGCCGGGTTTCGAACTCGGGTCTGTACCGGCTCAACAAAGACTTATCACCCAGCCAGTCAACCGCTCCGCCGCTTTGATTTTATGATAATAACAGGAAACAATTAATTCAAATATTCAAGTTAGGAAGTTAAATTCAGTAATTGCGCCCAATTAGCAGTCGTCGGAAATCCCGACGACTTCGCCGTTTAATTACGTTTCCGCTCAAATTAACCGAAGACTTAACTCCCACAACGGTTATAACCGACGTCTGAACCCGCGACATCAGCCGTAACCGCCGGAGAACGGCTGACTTCGAATTGAGACCGAATTCAGACCCCATACATCTCTATACTACCCTATAAATTCACCCACAACTCACCAGAAATCTTTCACACTCAAATCGCACCCTTTCTCGGCGAAAACTCACTCGCCGGAAATATTTTATACGTCACCGGAAAACCGTATCATTAATCTCTGAGCTTTACTGAACCCCCTAAACTTTTACCGAAGTCACCCACACCCTTTGTAAGCTTTCGGAAGACTCTCTGCTGCAAGACACTCGTCGCCGGAAAGAGATTGCTGCCGCCGGAGTTCTGCCGGAAAACAGAGGAGAACCAGTCGGTACTTTTCATGCCTAATTCCTTTCCTTTTTACTTTTATCTCGTCTGTAATTGATCAAAACGCTAAAGAAACCTGAATCAACATTTCGCATCAGTCAGTCGTCACTTCCGGTGAAAACCAGTGAAGAAGACGAAGTTTCGGTAATAGTTAAGTATAATTAAAATCCAATTATTTACCGGGTTAGACACACAGTCCAGCGGTGGACTGTGTGCACATTGAACGCTAAGGTCTCGAGTTCGAGTATTGTTCCTCACACGCTGCCTTAATAAAAATTCCTTTTTCAGCAAACTGAACCGGAATGATTTAAGTATATGTTAAGTATATTGATAACCGAGTTTATAACCAAGTGAGACACACAGTCAAGCGGTGGACTGTGTGTACGCTAACCCACAGGTCCCAGGTTCGAGACCTGTGGAGCGCACCGGTTTTCGGGATTTAAATCGTTTTTAAAAAATAAAGGATTTCTGTTTAATTCTAATTAATGTATATATGTAATTAAAATCAGATATATAACGGGTTAGACACGTAGCTCAGTTGGTAGAGCTGCGTGCACGCGTACGGGAGGTCTCGGGTTCGAGCCTCACCCAGCGCACAACAATATGCCTTCGAACCGGTCAACAGTCAGTCAAAGTCAATGGTCAAAGTCAACTGTAGCAAAAATCAAATATTTTTTTATTATTTTTATTTAATTATTTTACTTAAAAATCAATTAAAAATACTTAAAAATAACATTTTTAAGGTTAGAAAATAGCCTCAAACTCACAAAAATACACCCAACAATCCTACTAAAATAGATTAATAAAATCTGTTTACTTACCGAACCAAAATGCTATTTATCTAGGTTAATTTCACTCGTGGTTAAAACCATTTCGCGTGCATTCAACATCATCAACCGAACGCACCCAATGTGAGTGAATTCTTACAAACTCCCCTTTTTATTCATGTTTTGGGGTGTATCATGTGTCGCTTAAACTAATTCTCTTATGCAAATTCGTGCTATACCATTATATGAACTAAATTAGAATGTAACTATTGTTGGTTGTGATGTATTACATATTGTCAAAGTTGTATGCAAATTATTTAGGCCCATCAGTTCCTCGTGGGAGACGAGTTGAACAACGCGTGCCTTAAAACTCATTCATTAGGCCCATCAGTTCGTAGAACAACGCGTACCTCAAAACTCATACATTAGGCCCATCAGTTCGTAAGAACAACGCGTGCCTCAAAACTCATTCATTAGGCCCATCAGTTCGTGGAACAACGCATGCCTCAAAACTCATTCATTAGGCCCATCAGTTCCTCGTGGGAGACGAGTCGAACAACGCGTGCCTCAAAACAATCATTTGGTGTATGTGTGTTCAATATTCAATATTATGTGTTGTGTGAATAAATTTACATCTACATTACTCATATGTGGTATGCACATTATTTATAATCAATTGGATAAACTTGTTCAAATGTTTTTCCATAGGATTCACTCGCCAACATTAGGTTGATCCAAAAACCTTTTTACACGTGATACAGGTGAACAGGTTGAAGCAAGGAAAACATAGGATATGCCTTAGAAGAGAACCAAGAAGCTTAGACTGATAGTTAGAACATGTTGTATCATTTATTGTAAATTTCCATTAAATTGTATTAATGAATATGAAACGTATAATAAATGTCATGAGCTTTGATGATAACCCAATCATGCCCCGGTCACCTTTTTCGCTGTGGGTCGGGGTGTGACAAAGAGTTCGGTTAGTATTCATATATATATATATATATATATATATATATATATATATTATATATATATATATATATAGTATAATAATCGGTAATTCATAAACATCATGTAATTTCATAGAAGTCATGCATGGAGGTAGGAGGAGAACCTTCCTTTTAAAACCTCTCATATAGTATACCAATGCATAAGTCGTCACAAGGACAACAAGGATGGTCATGAGTACGTTTGAACATATAAGTAAAAGACAAAAAGTAAATGAAAACATCAGTGAGGTGGTGGATCGAAGTTTAGAATCGCCAATGCTTCCAAGTGATCATACTCTACCAACTCAAGTCTTGTTTCGAGAACAAGCTTGGAAGGATACAACACTTGTGGGTAAAACCCTTATAAAACCAAAAGAAATTCGTTACCCTTGGGACCTTAGACATGGTGATGTTCAAAGCTAGTCTTCCATGGAAGACTTATGGAAACATTCCAAAGGTATTTCCAAGTAGTAAGAAAAAAGAATGATCAAAAGAGAGAGGTGAGTTAGAACTCACTTTTTAGGAGCTTTGATCTTTGAGAGAAGAAGAGAGCTCTTTAGAGCTTTTAGAGAAGAGAAAATAAGATTTAGGTATGAGTTGAGAGTGAAGGGGAGTGGGGTATTTATAGTTGAGGTTTGGGGGTTGAGTTAGGTGAGTATTAAATGCAAGAAACACAATCCAACAAACACCTTTTTGCCCAATTCATGAGCTACATACAACTTTCTCCGGATTATGCTAGTTTTAGTCCTTGAACTTAGTTTATCTTTCATTTCATGGTAAAACTTGATATTTTCCCATGTTTTCAAGTGTATAATGTATATGTAAGTATATTTTAGGTATCAAATATGAACGTATGAGTATTTGCACGTATAACAAGTATGGGTTTGTATGTAAACGCGTATTTAACAATTAAATGCATGTAAGGCAAGTATGTATCAGGTATGAATTTTATTACGATCAAAGTCTCGGATTATAAGATTGGGAAATGAAATACGAATGCGATATGAATACAAGTTTCCATAGATAGAAATACGATTACACTTTCTAATTAACGAAAGTACGAAAAAACGAGGCGTTACACAAGGCATTGGCGAGGATACAAGTTTGAATAATAGCATAGTATAAACGTTTAAACAAATATTCATGCGTACTTGTCTATTCTTGAGGCTAACATACATTGAACTATCATGCATAAGTATATTAGTCAACCCAAAGTTTACCGCTAGCGTAATCTCATCGTCGCAACGATAAGACCGTTATGAATGACTTAACATGACCTCACGAATACGGGCGGTGCGTTACTCCTGTAGCGCTATACATGTTAAGGGAGGCTTGATCAAAGTTAATGATCGAGTGTAAGCATATCGAGTACAAGCATGTGATTTCAAGTTTAGCATAAGAGCATGTATAAAGATTGTTTGTGTATTGAGTATAAGCATGTTTGTGTAATTTTGCATAATGTACATGTATTGCACCCAAAGGTGATAAAGCGTAAAATGGGATCGAGTATGCTCACAATTTTGCAAGCTTCTTTAGTAAGTTTGTGGATGGACGAGTGATCAGGTGATGCAACACGGAGTTACCCTACATAGGGTAATCAGTAGAATGTGAGTAATCTGAGTGGGATGATTGGTCTAGATTCTGAGGTAGAAAGTACGGAACGAAAACGGGAAAAATACCACCTCGTACGAACAGGAGTGACCACCTCGTGCAAGTTGACTGTTCACCTCGTGCGAGGTCACATCCTTAAATGTATTAGCCCGTTCAGTACCTATTTCGACACTGATTTCTGCGATCGGGGATTGTGATAACGAGGCAAAATGGTCTGGGACATAACACTAGATCAGAATGTGATTAATGTTACGTCCAGAATGGTTGTTAAGCAAACATGAAAAATAAGTATAATTTATGTATAGCTTAGTCACATTTTTCATAGAAGTCAAGCATGGAGATGTTAAATATCTTTATACGTTTCACCAAAGCACAAGGTTAATACAACTCGGTTGGTCATGAATTAAAGAAAGTAAAGATTGTTCAAGTGAGATTTGGAACTTAATTCGGGTAGCCAAAGCTCCCAACGTTCTCACTAGCTAGAACACTAATCCAAACCTATAAGGATGATGAATTAGGTCATCTTACAACACTTGGTACAGAGAAGAAGATAAGTTAAAAGTGTTAGTGAGTTAGACTCACTTAGAAGGAGATGGTTCTGTCGAGAATCAAGAAATTCGGAAGTGAGAGCTAGAGTGAACGGAAGGTTGGATATGATGAAGTGCGTCTGTATTTATAGGAAAACGTCTACCAACTCCACTTCATGCAAAGCAGGCTCCACTTTGTACGAAGTGTGCCACTTCATGCAAGGTAGTTTCAACTTCGTACGAAGGGGTCAGTCAAGGTTGGTTCCACGTGTTTTAGCCAGTTTTTAAGTAGTTCGAGCATGCATGAATGATATATAAGTGTAATCGCATGTAAAATTGAGTATTTGAATATTCGAAGTATGAATTCCTTGCATATAATCATGTATTCAACTTTGTAGCGTATAGTTTAAGTATGGAGTATGTGCAAGTATCAAATAAGTTTCCATTATGATCACAATCTCAAAGTACAAGGTTGAAATGGAATGATACAAATGTAATTACAAGTTTCCAAAAATAGAATCACAACAATTCTTTCTAAATACGGAAAGTACGAGAATACGAGGCGTTACAACACGATCGTCAACCAAGCACGTCGGGAGCAAGTATAGGTAGTTACCTTCAGAGCTGTAAGTATAGATAGTTACCTTCAGGGCTGCAGTATAGGTAGTTACATTTGGGCTGCAGACATAAGAAATTAACTACGGGGTTGTAGATATAGACTGTAACAATTGTGTAAAATGGGTTCCAAAACCCGCTCCGTTGAAATTCAAGCATTTATTCAATAGTTTGTTACGTATTTATTAGTATTTATTAAATTATTTTATTACTCATGATTAATAATTAAGTCACCTAATTAAAATAACAATCAATAAAGAAAAATAAATAAACCTTTTTATAACAAAAAGAAATAAAATAATAAAAATAAAGAAGTTGCCGGGGTTCGAACCCGGATACCCCCACAAACCGCACACACCAAAACACCGCTGTGATACACACACTATATGTTTATAAACCCGAAACAAATATCTCTTATAACAAAACAATCCCTTAAATCTGTTTATGTTTCAAACGCCCAAAAATTTCAACGTTGTAACCTCCGAAATTTGCATTTAATCGTCGCTTAATCTAAAGAAAACCGGTTACAAATCATGCTTTAACTCAAAATCGGTTACCAATCAATGAGGTAATCAAATCTTAACCGAAAACTTTAAAACTCGATTTCGAAACCGACAACCACTTCTGCATCTATAAATAGTGAGCAAAAACTTTGCAAACCTCGCTCATTCGTTTGTCTAATCACTCAATCATCACTCTCTGCGAATTTTAATGTTTTAAAATCCTTATCGGAGTTAGTCGTACTCGCCGGAACAGTAGTTGGAAAACCGGGATTTGCATTTTGTCGATAAAATTCTTCACTCTATTTCTGACATTTAATATCATCATTTTCATCTTTAGTCGCATATCAACAACATCAATTTATCTGGGCATGATCGAAAGTCGGTACTAGTTTCTTTTAAAATGAAGAAGATGAAATTATTTCGAGTGTATAAATGTAATAAAAACCGGGATTATAACCGGGTTAGACACACAGTCCAGTAGTGGACTATGTGCAAACATAGCGTATATGTCCCGAGTTCGAATCCTGATCATGTCTGTTTCGTTGCATTAAACCATTTTTTATAAGCACTTATATTATCCCTCAGTAAGATGTTAAGTATAAAATAAATCCAAGCATAGGCGGGTTAGACACCCAGCCCAGTTGGTTGGGCTGGGTGCAAAGCAGATCGGTGGTCACGGGTTCGATGCGTAATACACGCACCGGTTCAATGGGATTTTCAAAACCTTTTTAATAAATAATTTCTGGAATAATGTAGTTTGTATATAAGAATAATAAAAATCAAGATTATTTCGGGTTAGACACGTAGCTCAGTTGGTAGAGCTGCGTGCACGTATACGGGAGGTCACGAGTTCGAACCTCACACGATGCCAAAAATTAATCAAGTTGAACCAGCCATTGACCAGTCAACTCTGAGAAAAAGGGTATTTTTAATTAAAATCCTTTTCTTTTCTTTAAAAATTTGTTAAAAATATTTAAAAATAAGTTTTTAAAGCTTAAAAATTAGCATTAAATACCAAAAAAATAACCTAAAAATCTAATAAAAAGCATTAATTAAAATATTAACTTTTACTTATTTATTCAATTATTACGTTATTCTTTTAGGCTAGTTTTCTATCGTGATTAAATTCCAAACTCGTGCGCGTTCGTCGTCAAATCAAGGAAACGCAACCACTGTGAGTGAAATTTTACAAATTCCCCTTTTTATTCATGTTTTGGGGTGTATCATGTGTCGTTTATATATTTCGTTTATTCAAACAATTGTGTTATTACCATTATATGATCTTACGTGTTATGTAATGTTATATGTCGTATTTTGTGTTACATTTTTGTCAAGTTGCGTGCAATCATTCATTTAAGGCCCATCAGTTCCTCGTGAGATACGAGTTGAGCATCAGGTGCCTCATTAGATCGGCTCCGTTTGATTGAGCCTTGATCTCGTTGTTCATCATTTGTCATGCTTGTGTGTGCATTGATTGATATTATGTGGTTTATGGTTAAATTTACATATGCGTATACTCATACTTGGTTTATGCACATTTTTATTTAAATAACCAATATAACTAAGTCTTTCAAATGTTTAAATGAGATTCACTCGCCAACTTTTGTTAACCCAAAACCCTATTTTTACACATGATACAGGTGAACAGGTCGAAGCAAGGAACACATAGGAAATTGCCTTAGAAGAAATATAAAGAGTTCATGAATATTGTTGTGCTTGTATGATTGTTGTAATCTTTCCTTTAAATTGGAAAATAATAAATATGAAACTTTATTATAGTAAATGTCATGAGCTTTGATGAAAACCCAATCATGCCCCGACTACCATTTCCGCTACGGGTCAGGGTGTGACATAGACAGTTACCTTCGAGGTTACAATTATAAGATAGTGACCTCCGTCCTACCAATAGTTGTACAGGGTTAGAATTGGGTGATATGATCACTCGTGAACGTAACCTTAATGATAAAGTTAAAGGTTAAAGGTAAAGTATGTTATGTAAATATTGTCATGATAAATGGAAATATACTTTTAAAGTCTTGATATGTTTTATAAACTAGAACTCGCTTAGTATAGCTGGCTTTTAGCATACACATCTGATTAATGTTTTGGTTGCTCGAGAGCCCATATGATTAGTAGTGGAATTTGAGTGAACACTACCCTATTAGAGACTAACATGTCTATTACCTACGTTAGGTTATTCTTATTTTTTGTCTAATAAGCCTTTGGATATTGGTTTATATTAGACTTTGGATATCATGTTGGATGTTTTCCGTTGCATATGTAATGGAATTTCCAATTTAAGAATTGTATTGCAATGTCTAAATCCAACATGTGAGACCCACTGGTTTGCAACATATTATATATAACAATTTGAAAATTTTACCAAAAAAACTAAAACTCAATTAATATATTTATTATTTTCTATAAAAATAGTAGACATAAAATAATAAAATTTATTTTTTGGATTCACGAACTCGACTTGCATGTATTTTTAAATATAATTAAATTTTTAATTAGCCCTCAACAACTTTTTGAACGGATTCTCACACACCTCCAACGTCTCTCGCTCGCCCCACACCCGTTATGCCTCTCACGAACTCGACTTTTGCATGTAGTTTTTATCAACATTTTATTTCTTCGGTCTGGGATTTAAACATCCACTTATCTTTTGTCTAATGCTATCTAAAAAGTCTATATTATCATTTTTTTTGAAACCTTCAAAATAATGATTAAAGAAATTGTATTTATAGCTAGATTAAAATGAGAGTTAAATATCCAAGGTTATATATCTCACATATTAGCAACATCCACATGTTTAAAAATATTTGTTCTCAAGAGTCCCTAAGAGCACCCACAATGTAAGTTTGTGTCGTTTCCACCACCCGCAGACACTCAATATTTGGGGACGTTGTCCCCATCACCGGTGGCTACACCCTCATCAATAAGAAAGAAAAGGCGGAAACCACAATTCGAGTCATCATCTAAGCCAAAATTCGTAATCCACAAATGGACGATGTACAAAGAAAAAGTTCTCACCGCCCCTATATTCACAAATTATGTGACTCAATCATCGGAAACAACCAAAAATGCACAGATTTATGGTAACTCCGGTTAACAAGTTTTCAGGGATGTTCGACAACATGGGAGTCACCTAAACGAGATGATTAAGTTTTGGGGCAACCAAAAACAGAATACCATGTAGATGAAAAAAATCAAGATGAGCACGTGTTCAATATTCTAAAAACGAGCTGAAACGACATGATCTGCCACCCATTCAACCAAATAGGACGAAGATCCAGTTCAGGCCACTATAGCACATCTGCTTCTGCTTCCAACACGAACACAAACAGTGTCGACCTCGAGGCAGTGTTGCAGAAATCGACCTAGGCAGCCGATTAATCGGTGCCTAGTCGGTTATCGGTGGTCCATCGCCTAAATTTTGCCAAATCGAAAATTCTAGGCGGTAAGGTTAACATCGGTCAAAGTCGTCAAAAATTGCTAAAAATCAGAGTTAGTCGGTCAAATATGAGGTCAAAATCGGATCATAATGGGCCAAAATCGAACCAAATCAGTCAAAAGGAACGGTGTAACATCCGTGAAAACGGGTTCTAAAACCCGCACCATTTTGTAACCAAGTTTATATTTTAATTCTCTTTTCGTTGCGTATGTATGTTAATCGTTTAATAGATTCATTATATTAATAATATAAATAATAACAAATAATATATAAAAACATATTAGTACTAATACAAGGATATTATACACAAAAATTAAAAATAAATAAACATGTGCTGACCGCAGGACTCGAACCCGGGTCGCACAAGAGTACATACGGACAACACACCGCTACACCACTCGCCCAACATCTGAAATGATTAAACCCAATAATCTGTTATATCATCTTTCCTTTGATCTGAATTCAAAAGAAGTCGCCCAGTAACGGCTGTAATCACCGGCAATCATCAAATGGCCGTTTTCTTGCAATTAACTGAAGTAAACCGTTTCTAAACGTGAACCTGGACTCAATCACTAGTCAAACCTCATTCAATTGTGATTGCTAACAAACCGCCATAACCAAAACTCCTGAAACCGAAGCTTAAATCGTGCGACCCTCCTCATCTATAAATAGGAAGTTCTGGAGCCATTAGAATGCACACACACTCCCAAATCTCCTTGCAAATCTCTGTTCATCAGAACCCTCGCCGGAATCACTAGCCAATCGCCGGAAATCAGAAGAAACTCCCTGTTTGGTATATCACTCCTCTAACCACTTTCATTCTATTTATATCATGAGTAGTTAATAGGGATTTATAAAAGAATCTTCAAACTCTAGATTCAATCGGGTTAATAGGTTCTGTTTTCTTTTATAAAGAAGATGAACTGGAGTTATTGTTTAAATGAATTAAAAATGGTATATAAACCGGGTTAGACACACAGTCCAATTGGTCGGACTGTGTACATATGAAGTCAAGGTACCAGGTTCGAGTCTTGTATACGTTCCGATCCACTGAATTAACAAAACCTTTTTATAACCCAATAATGAAACAAGACAGTAAGTATATAAGATTTTTTAAAATCTTATATTCAACGGGTTAGACAAACAGCCCAATAGGTCGGGCTGTGTGCACACATGAAGCAAAGGTCGCGAGTTCGAGCCGGCTTCATGACACTGTCCCTATAATATACCAACCTTTTTATTAAATCAGAATACGGTTTGATCTAGTAAGTGTATAAACATAATTAAAATCCAATATATTCCAGGTTAGACACGCAGCCCAGTTGGCCGGGCTGCGTGCACACGAACGAGAGGTTGCCGGTTCGACTCCCACACGCTGCGTATCCGATCGGTTCTATCCGATTTAATTTAAGGAAAAACATATTTTTTTAATTAACTAAACCTTTAATTATTCTCTCCAAAACTAAACTATTTTATAACCAAACAATATTATTTGCAAATAAAAGTTTAAGCAAATAAAAATATAGTAATCAACATAATAAAATTTATCTAAATTAGCTATTAAAATGTGTAAATAATAAGTTACAATATTAAATTCAACCAAAAAGAATATATTTTCATCTAAATTATTATGTGAATATTTAAGTTAGCCATATCGTCGCTTGATATCTCAACCACTCAATCGTTCACAATCTTCATCGAATCGTAATCGCACCCACTGTGAGTGAATCTTATAACTCTCCTTTTATGTCACGTTTTTGGGGTATATCATGTGTCGCTATTATTATCTCGTTATTTTGAATCTAGTGCTATTACCATTATGTGATCTAACGTGCTACGTGATATTGTTTGTTTATTGTCATTTTGTGTTTATATTCTCATTACAGTCAATCTCTCACATTAGGCCCATTTGTTCCCAATTATATACGGGTGGAGCGTCGCATAGCCTAATATACTAGATCGGCTCCGTTTGATTGAGCCTTGATCTCGCAGCACGTCGCTTATCGTGCTCACATGTACATTATTAGTGATGATGTGGTTTGTGATTTAGATTACATACACGATGTTCCATATTTGGTTAATGCACATTTTTATAAAATACTAAACATATCATTTTTCTTAATGATAAAATGGGATTCACTCGCCAACTTATGTTGACTCAAAACTTTATTTTTACACATGCTACAGGTGAACAGGTTTGAAGCGTGGATCACATAGGACATGGACCTAAGAAGAAAATAAGATGTTATTTGCAAGTTTGTTTGGAACATTATAGTGTTTGTATGAATTATGTGTTGATTGGAATGTTTTAATCAAATTTGGAATAATAAATATTAAACGTTTATAATAGTAAATGTCATGAGCTTTGAGGATAACACAATCATGCCCTGACTATCTTATCCGTTACGGGTCAGAGTGTGACAAACGAGTTCTTACCTCGATTTGAACCAAAATCGGATCTGAATTCATGTCCATTGTGCAAAATCGAACCACATTGAAGAACTAATCGATTAGATGAAGCGAAATTGTGCATACAGTATGTGTTCTTTTGTTGTCTGATGAAATGATAAAGATAGGGTAACAGGCAGCGTATGATGAATGTGGGTGGGGATTAGGTCATATTAAGTTTAGATATTTTAACATTTAACCCTCTTTATTTTTCATTAGTTTACATATGGTTCCTAAACTTGTATATTTATTAATAAAAAGTATAAAGTTATCTATATATATATATATATATATGGGGAGGTTCATTTGAGAAGAATATTCTTATAAGAAGAAAAATAAATTAATCTAGGCCCTAAATTTTTTTTATCAATGGTTGTGATCAAGATATAATTTTTGTCCACTTTTAGTTAATGTTTTAATTAATAAGGGTATAATAGACAATTTGATATAGAATACTAATAAATATAATAAGAGTTACTCAAATCTCATTAATATCATCATAATTTTCTCTTTCATCACCATTAGTGTGTTGTGTCCTACACCAATTTTATTAGAAGACAAAATTATTTAAAAGTGTTGTATCCTACACATATTTTATTATGAGTCGCAAAACTATTTAAAATTGTTGGGGTCCTATACATTTTGTACCCTACACCAAAACATTATTTTATGGTGTAGGAACTTTGTTTTTATGGTGTAGGAAATATCGAATATTTGGATCATGTGCGATTGTTTTTATTGTGTAAGGTGCACAACTATTTAATAGGATAAACTCATTAAATGATTAGGGTTCATTAATTAATCTAAATATTAAAAATAAAGGATAGAGTTATTAAATGATTTGTTCAAATTACATTTGTATCCTTTATTATTTTTATTCTTAATTTGTGATTTCATCTCATTTGAACCCTCCACTATATATATCCAGTTAATCCTGATTAATCCCTAGGTAATACCTCACCGCCCAACTAGCGTCTAGCGATCTCTACAACACTGCCTCGAGGCTAATGTAACTTTGAGTCAGTTGCGAATTTTGGGATCAATCCATCTGAATAATTTGAAAAACTACCTTATCCAACCCACAAAAAGAAAGCGAAGGTAGTGATGGCAAAGGAAAGAGCGAAATCGAACATAAACATGATATCACAACCTATCGTTGACGAACTTATGGAGTGGATGAAACGTTATATGACTAAACGAGAGGAAGCCATGGACTCCTTCAAAAGTCAAATAGAACAATTTCTATATAAGCAAAACATCAACATATTTATAATGGACCGTTCGACGAAGAACGGAAGAGAATGCATTCGAAAAACCTAAGATATTTTTAAAATTTATAATTTATTTCTTTATTTCAAAGAAACATACTATTTGTAAAAAGGAATGGATATCATCAAGTATTTTCTCACTAGTTAATTCATAATTGAATCATTTATAAAAAAAAATAAGAAAAAAAACCTTCTAATTCTATAGATATTATATTTTCTATGAAATAAAGAAATAAATTAGAAAATTTTAAAGACATCTGTAATGCATAGATAATTTCATAATACCTTTGACGGTCATTTAAAGAATTCAAGAAATACATTAAATATAACCATTGGGTATGTGTTATGGAGAAAGTGTTGGGCGCTAAAACAAGCCACATTGTATGGGCGTGAAAACCATCAGGCACCAAATGTGAAAGGGGCGCTGCTCCCTCAATTGTGAAAAACTATGTGGATAGAGGTGTAAAAAAACCGGTTTTAGAATCGAAACGATAAGAAATCGAAATCGGTTTTTCTATAATTGGTTTTTCAACCGATGTTTATAGACCGGTTAGTAATCTTTATCTTTGAAAACCGGTTTTAAAACCGAAACCGGTTATAAATAACGGGTTTAACCGGAAGAACGGAAGAGAATACATTCAGAAAAAGTATAGACGAAGAACAAAAGAGAACACATTCAGAAAACCTAAGATAGTTTTAAAATTTATAATTTATTTCTTTATTTCAAAAACATAGTATTTGTAAAAAGGAATGGATATCATTAAGTATTTTCTCACTGGTTAAATTATAATTGAATCATTTATAAAAAAATAAGAAAAAAACCTTCTAATTTTAGAAATATTATATTTTCTATGAAATAAAGAAATAAATTAGAAAAATTTAAAAACATCTGTAATGCATAGATAATTTCGGTCATTTAAAGAATTCAAGACATACATTAAATACAACCATTGGAGGTGTGTTTTGGAGAAAGTGTTGGCGTGAAAACCATTAGGCATCAAATGTGAAAGGGGCGCTGCCCTCTCAATTGTGAGAAACTCTTTAGATAGAGGTGTAAAAAAACCGGTTTTGGAATTGAAACCGGAAAAAAAAACCAAAACCGTTTTTTTAACCGGTTTTAGAACCGAACTGAACCGGCAATTATAGACTGGTTAGTGATCTTTATCTTTGAAAGCGGTTTTAAAACCGAAACCGGTTATAAATAACCGGTTTAAAGCGCAAAAAAACCGTTTTTTTTAGCATAAACCAGTTAAAAATTAGTTAGTAACCGGAACTAGTTATAAATAAACCAGTTGTTATTTTTGAAGAGAAAAAACCACGGTTTAAAAAAAACGATTTATACACCTCTATCTGTGGACCGAGCACAAAAATTTATGTATGATCTTTTTCTTTTTAATTAATATTAATAATTAATTAATATATAAACTATTCAATTTATCTTCATTTCAATCTATCACACATTTCATACCGTCACTAACACATTTTAGTTGATATGTACATGAAACATTTTTTCTTTTCACATTTTACGCATGTTGCCACAACAGAATCGTAGGTAACATATAAATTAAAACTTTATGGGAATAATTACAAAATTATGAATAAGAGTTGAGTCAAAAAGAGAGAGTGACCTGGACGTAATAATCGTAGATTGGCTATCATCATTATCATATATTGGTCGGTCAAGTTTGATGGGCTGGGTGGGTTTACAATTAAAGCAATCTTGTTTTAGTAATTTGTTGGGTTATGTTCGATTTAAATTCTGCTATTCAGATAACCCGTGACTCATCTACGACAAAACTTTAAGAGGTTTTTCTCTTTACAAAATTATTGATGGAAGTCGACTCTTTGGCCGGCTGACATTCTTGTGTTTGGGTAGATAGGGGAATGTGTGAACCCTACAAAGGTGTCCCCTCTTGTTGGGCTCAGAGATAATGGATATGTTACTCATCAGGCTAGAGGTGCACAAATCGGGTTTTTTTAAATACCCGGGTTCGGGTATGACCGGGTTTTGACTTTTCGGGTATTGATCATATCCGGGTCGGGTTCGGGTTCGGGTCCGAGTATTGGCCAGAAAATCTATACCCTTTGTGCCCGGATTCAGGTTTTCAATACCCGGGTATTAGAACACCCTATTTCCGGGTCCGGGTAGGGTTTGAGTATTGGTCGGGTAGGGTTCAGGTATTGGTCGGGTATGGTTCGGTTTCGGGGTTTTTTATTTATTTTTTTGTGTAAAACATAGAAATATAATGGATACATTTATTTATACATATTGTATGCTTTGAAATCTGCCCAAAAAAACCTCATACAAGCTCTAAAGGTTCAAAAAAAATGTTGTACACAAGGGGTCCGGGTCTTACGAATACTCGGGTCTGGGTATCACAAAAAACCCGGTTACGGGTACTACGAAAACCCCGATACAGGTTTTATGGAAACTCGGGTACGCTGAAAACCCGGGTATAAACTGGGTACGAAAAAACCCGGGTTCGGGTATTATACAAAAAATGCTAGGGTCGGGTTCGGGTTTGAAAAAAACCCGGTTTGGGTTTTTTGTGCACCTCTAGACCAGGCAGCGCTGAATGTGGAATCAAGCAAAGTCGCTAAACACGAGAAAACTTGTTTAGAGAATTAAAACGTCTTTATCTCATTTGCTTTTGTTACATTTGGTTCTATAGTCCCGTAGGCTGTAGAATTCTGAAGCAGGGTCCAATGGGACATGAATGGTAATTTCTTGGCCCTTAAAAATTACAGCTTAAAAGAGGTTGTAGCGTAGTTTGTTGCCTATTTACCTGTCGTTTGTAATTTGTTGTTTTGGCATTTTAGAAAGTACTAATATTCATATGAGAAAAACTTTTATTATAAACCAGTTAAATTTAATCATAGTATTCGACAAAATGTAATACGAATAAATAAAATTTTAAAAATCTGAAAGAAGTATTATACATTCTTGTAAAAATAGTTAATAAGCTTGGTGATAGACTATTACTTTGTCAGCAAGCTTTAAGATTGATGGTGAAAGGAGTCCAGGTACGGGCCCTTTGAACACACATGTATTATGAAGAGTATATTTTTATTATTAGAGTAAACTTTGATATTCGTTTATGTGGTTTGGTTATTTTTACGAATTCTATCTAAAAAGTTTCTTTTTCACGTTTGGTTTTGAAAATCTTGCCACTTTCCTTCACTTCGTTAAACCCATTCAATTTATTTTTTTCTTACAGATGTTGATTTAGATTTTGGGTTGGTGGTTAGAGTTGTCACCTGATTTTTCAAGGCTGACGGATAATAAAGGTAGCAGTTAGGGTCATCGAAGGAGAGGGGTAGAGAGTGGAGATGATGGTTTAAATTAAAGTTTAATTATTTATGAAATAATATCTTGTAACTTGTGCATTAAAATGAATGGAGAAGATGAGATAAGATTGACTAAAATACCCTTTCCTTTATTTTTCAACTTTGTCACATGTCACAACCACATTGCTTCCTATCCTTCCTAGCCAAAGTATACTTCCTATTTGATTTTCTCCCTCTAAAACGAATTAACTACTAGCATGTTTTCGAATGCTAAGTGCCAAAACAACTGGTATCAAGCTTTAAAAGACTTTATAACAACTTACAAGAATTGGAAAAATCGTGACACAAAAACAACTCTCAACTCACCAACAGTTCATCAACGTGATGAACTCTTAACACTCCCAAACAGATCTATACAAGCAGAACAAGTTCTTTAACACAAAATCTTAACAAAAGCTCTGATTCTCGAACATAAAATAGAAACCCTAAGAGTGAGAATATGAGAGAGACAGTAGAAAGATCTGGAACATGTGTGTTATCTCATCTGATCTGATGAGTCTTTGTAACATCCAGCGATTAATTGAAATAATCATAAGCCCAGCGAGCAAGCCCATTCCTTTCTCCGGCTTGAGCAAACCCAGTAAGCCCAGTTCACCTTTTCTCTTGTCCAGTTGCCCAACTACTTCCATTTATAACATCTAGCAGCCCAATAGACATAACAACCTATAAAAGGAACTTTATAAAATGAATGAGATTATGGACAATAAAAATAATAGAAGTGATGAAAGAAAATAAAAGTAAATGTGTTATTTTCAACACAAAAAATACTAAAAATAGCTTATCAATATCATCATGGCCAATGATTTAATTGTAGACAAATGAGTTTATAATATTCTCCTTTTTGTTTTGGTAATTAATCATATGTGTTTCCAAAAAGGGTCTAACACGATAGCTTTATATATTGATAGAAGAGCAAGCGCATTTCTATTTTTTATTTTTTGTTCTATTATACAATCAAAGATGTTTAATCTTTGGTCAACCTCTTTGACCATATGTGCTTTTTACTTTTTACAATAGTTATGTATTTTTTATTGTAAAGATAACCAAGTTTTTACCGAGCGTGATGCATCTGAAAGCATGTATATATTTATTAAAATTAAATGAACGGTGACAATAAAAACAAAACAACACTTTATTATTAGAACAACAAGCTTATTATAAAAAAGAGAACATAACATAAAATAAAAAAAAATAAAAAAAAACACCAAAGGGCTATGCTATGCAGTCTTCCATGAGGAAATAGCATAGATCACCCTCCCTTTCCACCCTTGAACCATCCAATCACCATCATTATCCACCATGAAGTCTTTATGAAACCCTATTTTCACCTTAGCCTTAACCTCCTTCATTATGTCTCTATTCATTGGCACCACCTTAAACCCTGCCCTCTCATTCCTCACTTGCCATTGTTTATATGTTTCTGGTCTCTCAATCCTCCTTGTTCCTTCACAAGCTATCACATTGATCACTTCTCGACCGATCACCTCCTTCTCGAACAACAACCTCTCTTCGTCTTCGCGGTGCAATGCCGCCTCAAACATGTCGAATAACACCGAGAAGTTGAAGTACGCCTCGCGAAACCTAGTCAAGAAGAACGGCGGTTGTAGTTCCCGTTCACGACACCGTGGATGAACAAATCCGGTTTGACGCTCTTGATCAGCTTTAGAACCGACTCACGTGGACAATCTACAGTTCCAAGCACAGTTTCATCAAACACATTACGCAGTCGGTACAAGCAATTCACCACGAGGATCTCGTCCTTGTTAATTTGGAGATCCTCGATCTTCACGCTATCCCATGGTTTTGCGATAGCATGATATTCAAATGGCACGTTGAATCTTTTACAATAGTCAGCGAGTCGTAGTCCAGTCTCTTCGACTCGCTCAGCCGGACGAAAGCCCGTCTGAGGAAAATCAATTCCTGTTATTCTGAGGCTTGGCGGCCCACCAGGCCGCGCTGATAGACCCTGAATAAGACAGGGCCATTGGAATCCGTACAAGATTCCAAAATCTATAATGTGTAGCTTAGGTGAACCTCTAGCAAGGTTTCCTATCATCTTATTCGCATAAATATTGGACATTTTCTTAAAAGGACATGCAGACACGTAAACCTGATAAGCTTTAACAATGTCACATGCATTGATCTTACTTGAAGCTATATTCGTATATAGCTCCATCCCCGTGCCCGCGAAACGGGCTTCGAGTGCATCAGCGAAGTAATGCGCTAAACGCTCGTCAGCGTCTCCACGAGGGGACGAATGCTTTCGGATCTTCTCGAGAAGGTTTTCGACTGTGAGTTTGTTGTTCGAAGAAACCGCTTGTGCACATTGAGTGAGTAAAATCTTCAAATCAACAATCTCTTTAGCAGGGTTAACTCTCTGTCTTCTTTGTTTTTCAGCAAGTAAACTCGGATTCACCGGCTTGTCGAAAGGACAACAAGCAAGCTCATCATGCAAACCAACTTCAACCGAACCGGGACAAAGCAAAAGCTTATCGATCATCGTCATAACCTCGCTTTTCATCAGTTCTTCCTCACCCAAACCGCTTGCTACCTTGTTACTTCTATGTTGCTCATGGTCATGGTCACACTCTGGCGGTTGCCTGTTCTTCTTTCCCCTAACAGAAACCCTAACCGGACTCACCGGATCACAAACATATTCGCTTTGATCCGGGAGTTGGACCGAGGTGAAACCTCGGTCCAAAGCTTTGATCATGGAAGGAAAACTAGGTTGGGTTTGGGCAAGAACATCATAGAAAGATTTTTCAGTTGCTTGAAGAGCAGAACAATCATGATACATAGATGACTTGTTCATCAACTCATCTTCTTCACCCATGAGCATATCGTTTATGTAATCAAGAACCGCCTCAAAGTAGTCGTGTGGGACGTTCGGATCATCGCATTCGGTGCAGCCGCATGAACACCACCCCTTCTTCTTCTCCGGATTCGGAGATATTATTGTTGTTTTTAGCATGGTTTCAGCTGGTGTTGAGTGTTGAAGCTGAAGGAGGGTGTTCATGGCTGATGGTGGTGGAGTTAGTAGTTGTGGTGGAGTGAACATGCATGCATGCATGCAAGGGTTTATATAGGAATGGAAGAAGAGTTTATCGAGGATAATGGGATGTGATTAATGTGGATTGAATCAAGAGTTAGAGTGATTTCGGATCATGTTTCCTAACGGACTAGCAATGGGATGATGTAAGTGAAAGAAACCACAAAGGCTAAGAAATCAATGGCGTCATATTACTAAGAAGATGTATGTATCATGATGAGAGCAACCTCTTTCACAATGAAGGTGACGCAAGGTTTATTGTTAAATGTTAACCACCATCTTTGACCGGAGAAGGGCTGTGTCAAATACATTTTCTGGTGGTATAAGTAGCTTAGCGGTATCAACGTGTATGAAAAAAAATATGTTTGTTAAGTCCCAACTTGGACAAAGGTGTAGATCAGGAGTTGGATGTGTGTATGTTAGATGTTGGTTGTTGTTTAAAGTTGAAATTTATTTGATAATGTTTAAGTTGTGATGTGTTGATGATCAAAACAAGGATTTCTAAAAATTTGAATTTACATATTTTATCGTTGCGGATTGAGTCAAATACATGTATTGTGATGCACCATCTAAGATGGCATGTCATGTCTAAGTTAAACTTAGTCATTAGTCGATGTGTGTTTATGTTTATGTTAGACTCGACGTGTTTACATAGTTAATAATCATCAAAAATTATCATATTTGAAGCACACGTTGTCAAGAGTTCTTTTATCTGATAACATAGGTGAATTTCTTCCGAACAAGTGATGAGGATTCAGACTCTATTACGCCTATTCAGATGGATTGATTTAGAATTAGAGAGTGTGTGTTGACTTTATATAAAAAATAATGGCAAGTGAAATGATGGGTGGTATAACAATACAATCAATTTAAAAGGTTAAGCAACTAAAAATTTACATAATTCTATTAGACCGTCTGTAGTTGGGTAGTGCTCCAAGCCACCTCATCACTTTTAACGCCTCCTTCAACTCAAAACGGAAGGGGCTCCAAGGGCTCACAACTAGCGATGAACATTTGGTACTGGGTACGGGTATCATACCGGTACCGAATTTTCCTTGACGAATTTTGGTACCGGTATTTTCGGTACTTGCATCGGTACCACGTTCATCTCTACTCATAACCCCTTAGGGCGTTTACAGGCGTGAGAGGACAAGGGTGTGAGGCCACTAATTTTTTCCAACCAATCACATATTTTTAATTTTAATTTACTTTTTTTTATATTTTTATTTAAACCGCTACGTATTTTTAACATTTGATTAGTTATTCACCCCCACTACCTACATGGCATTGATACCATCAGCACTTTTGCATTTTTTTTTTAGTTCCACTAGATATGACGTTGCTCTTTTCTTCGGGCGATCAAACATGTCTTGATCTTTTCATCTTGGGACCACGTCATCTTCTTACGTTGTCATCGCATGTGACAAAGTCTATCAATGTTTGCAAAAGTCTTGGACCACGTCATCCTCTTACGCTACCATCACGTGTGTGACAAGTTCGAGCACTGTATATGCTAAAATTGGTTTATCAAGATTCTATTTTATTAGCAACTACTCGATTTAAACGAAAGAGACCAATTGAAGTAATAATTTATTAACAATAAACCAAAGTATCAAACATTCAAAATAAAATATAGATAAAAATAAGTAAAATGATCAAAAATCTAAACGTTACCTGTAACGTTTTGGTTGTAGTGTAACCGATAGAACTAATCTATATTGAAGAAACTTAAATTTAATATTTTGCTCAATTGCTCGTATACTTAGTCTATAATTCCTGCTTTTGATACTTCGTTTTATGTTTATTTGGATTTATTACTTTTGACAAGGTTATTGATTTTGAATACCATGTATTAGCAATTTATAAATTTGGGTTATGTCTTGAATACACGATCCAATTTTGTAGTTGTTGAGTCAAATGTGAGTCACTAAAGTGGTTTTCTTTTCTTTTTCCTTTGTACATGATACATGTCTTTAACAATTAGAGTTTTAAGTTTGGATTTTACCTTTATATTGTCGTTTTCCTAATATAGAAGTTAAGTTTTTTCGACAATATTACTATTCAATTTTAAATCCAAGTTTATGCTTTATGTGGTTGTACATTGTGCTTTGTTGGTCATGTTTTTTTATGATATTCCTTTCCTTCGGTTAGACTGGTATAAGCTGCAACACGCAAGTGTGGTTCAACGTATTTTTTTACGGTTCAACGGCCCCATCGCAGCGCGTGGGACTAAGTCGACTTAGTTATTCTTTTCTATGTTTTACGTTTCGGCCTAAATGCGTGTAGTGGTTCAATGTTTTTGCATCTACCTTTTGGTAGGTTTAACTATTCTACTGCCAAGCGTGAGTCCTAAATACTAGTTTAGACAATTCAACAAGCAGAAACCGATATGAGCAGGTCAGTTTTCCTTTTCTTTTTCTTTTTTTAATTTTTTTAAACAACAATTTCTACTCTTAATTTTACACCATCATCCACCCCGAGACTCAAATAGCCAAGATCTTTGCAAAAGGCACACCTTGGTACAGATAATTGAAAAGGCCCTTTGTTACTTAGAGAGGTAATTAGGTATGACAAAATAAATGATTTGGTATTCAGGAAGGTCACTTGGGTGAAAAAAAATAAATGATTACACGCATTTAATAACATATTTTATCTAAGTTAAGTCTTTTTTTTTCAAGTGAATATATTGTTGGTGTCAATCTGCAAGAGCTAATTAAAGGGAAGGTGGATGACGGGGATACTATAGATTTCTGGTTGGATTCTTGGTCAGGAGCCATCCCTTTTCAGATGCGGTTCTCAAATAGGTGGAGAGCTGAGATGGATAGGATTCCTACAATGGTAGCTTTGAGTAGGAGGATTATTCACGTTAACTTTCGTGATTGCATCTTGTGTGGTTCGGAAAGCGATTCTTCTGATCATGTATTTTCGGGCTGTCGGGTGGCTTCGATAGTCTAGAACCATGTTAGTAGGTGGTGCAAGGTGCCACATATTTATTTGTTTTCTATAAGGGCTTGTTGGAAATTCATAAATATTCTAGATTGGATCATGGTTATTGCTTGTCGGAGGATTTGAAAAGTTAGGGACCAGAAACTTTGTAGAGAGATCAAGATCGAAAGCATTATTGAAGATGTGTAGCCTTGGTCAAAATTGTGTAGCTTCAATTTGATGTAGTTTGCTGTTTTGTTTTGTTTTGTTGCTATTGCCTATTTTTTTGTGGGCTACAGCTGTCTGTGTTGTGTATAAACTTTATCTTTAAAAAAAAAAAGAAAAAAGTCAACTGGGTCAAAACATGTGGATTGGTATCAAATCTCCCATCTTAAAAAGTACAAAGACTAGAAATCTAGAGTGTAGACATGTGTACATGACCTTTGACGACATCTCTCAACTTTTCTACAATTTTGACTTTCACAAGTCAAATTACATAAATATAGGACCATAGTCTTGTCAACTTCTGAAAATTACTCTCCAAAACAGATCATGCATATTAAACTAGCTATCATGTGAATACAAATTTAACTAGATCATTAAAAGAACCAGTACATATTTATACATCTCGATTTTTCAAAAAAAGAAAAAAATTATCATAATATAGCAACAACAATACTACTAGTAATAAACATACAGTTTCAGCTTCTAGGCTGGTACCCAACATGAACTAGCATACAGTATCCGCCCTTTCCATCCCTGTAATATCCATTTCCCGTCTTCATCAAACACGAAATCTTTATGATACCCGGCCCGTTTACATCTCAACTTCGAAACAAGGTCCCTGTCCAACGGTTTCAGCTTGAACCCAGCCCGTAATGTTCTCACCTGCCATTGCTTATATGATTCGGGTCTCTCGACCCGTTCAGCACCTTCACACGCGATCACATTCATAGCTTCACGCCCAAAAAACTCCTTTTCGAAATTCAATCTTTGCTCATTCTCCCGCTCTAGAGTGGAATCGAAAATGTCGAACAAAGCAGAATAATGAAACAGTGTCTCCCTAAAACGGGTCACGAAAAATGGAGCACTGTAAGCTCCGTTAACAACTGAGTGGATGAAAACATCGGGCTTCATATCACAGATTAATTTTAAAACCTTATCTCGCGGGTTTTCTTCACAAACAGTTTCATCGAGCAAGTTTTGGAAACGGACTAAACAGTTGACCGCTAAAAACTCGTTCCTTTGAAGCTTTAGGTCATCGATTCTAACCGTCTCCCAGTTTTGACTTGCTATGGAGTTGTACTCGAATTGAACACTGAACCGTTCACAATAATTGGCTAAACGTCGGCCCGTTTCTTGTAACCTCTCAGCTGGGCGAAAACCAGGTTGCGGGTACTCGATTCCAGTGATCCTTAACTTACGTGGCGCGTTAGGTACTTCTGAAAGATGCTTAATGAAAATGGGCCATTGAAACCCGTATGCAATACCGAAATCAACTATATGGATAGTCGAATTCGACGAGGCTAATGCGGAGTCGAATATCGTTTTGTTGGCAAACGACATGCCGATTTTTTTAAACGGGCAAGCAGAAAGATACACTTGATACGCTTGTAACTTTTCAGCAGCCGAGATCCTTATAGCACATTTGGCTGCGTAGAGCTGAGAACCTGTGCCAGCTAAGCGGGCCTCGATACCTGATGCGAAAACATGGGCTAACCTCTGTGAAGCATCACCGGAACTAGAAGCATGCAGTTTTATCTGGTTTAGTTGTTCGGTTGCGGTCCTCTGGTCACCAGCAGCAACTGCCTGGGCACAGTTGACTAACAGAGTACTAAGATCAACCGTTTTATCATCGGTCTTTTTTCGAGCATTCCGGTTATTGTTAGAGCCGCGTGTTCCGTTTTGCTGTAGCTTGTGCTCTACTTGAACGGACGGTTTACTACAAGATTCAGCATATGAACAGAGAAGAACTCTATCAAACATTTCCGATAAGTCATCTTCTTCTTCTACGAAAACAGCAGATTGTTTGCTACTTCTTTCTTCCTCGTAACCGTTGTCCTCCAGTTGATAATGTTTTCTTCCCTTAAGCCCGTTTGATGGTACAAGCCCGTTTGATGGTTTAAGCCCGTTTGATGGTTCAAGCCCGTTTGATGGTTCAAGCCCGTTTGATCGTGTAAGCCCGTTTGATGGTTTAAGCCCGTTTGATGGTTTAAGCCCGTTTGATGGTTTAAGCCCGTTTGATGGACTATCTTTCTCGACTTTGACTGCAACCATCGGGGGTCATATTTCGAATCTCGAGGCAAATCGTATTTATCCAAATCGATAACTAGCGGTTTAGTAGACGGTAAAAATTTACTCGCTTCCTCCATCCCTTTATTAAACTGCTTGATCGACTCACTATCGGTAAATATATTCTGGGCTACGTGCGTATTCAGCATTTCATCATTCGTCACACTAGCGGGTGAGTCATATGGCCACAACGGGCTGGGGTCAACAAAACCGGTTTGCGCGACTGGCGAAAACGAATCGAAGGTATAACCACTGGGCCAATCAGGGTAGGTGTTATTGCTATAACTTGAGCTGCTGTTTGTATCACCAGAGCTACCAAAGAGATTGTCTTCCGAGTTTTCGAGATTTGGGCTTGAGTTTGGGCCTGGGCCCAGGCCCAGTATAGGAGGTGGTTTAGATGGAGACGGATATTCCTGACCAAGGGCTTCATACAACGATCTCTCGGTAGCTTGTAATTCCAACGGGTCACAAAACAAACTTTGGATGCCCTCTACGTTTTCTTCAACGAGAATCTGGTCTATGTAGTTGAAAACACAATCATTGAAGTCGTCAGGAGAGTCCGCTTGTGGCGGAAGATCAGGGGACACGCTTACAGAAACGGGGTTAGGGTTAGTGTTAGGATAGAGTGCGGTGTGAGGAAGATCTAAGAAGCTGAGATCTGGAAGTTCGTCTTTAAATCGGTATCCGTTGGTAAGGACTGAACTTTGATCGAATATGGGTAGTATATCATCATCGTACGGTGTGAAACCATTGATGTGATTATAGAACTCATTTTGATGTGGCTCCATGAACATATAAGATTTAATCTCGTAATAGATTTAGTCAGAACTGAGCTTCAACGAGCATGAAAGGCACAACGCTTCATACAAGCTACAGGGTATCAAATAACTTTGAAAAGTTTCCCACAAAACCTACAATAAATTAAAGCACATGTCATGTTTTGTTGCATAAGACCTCAGAATTAGAAGCATAACTGCATAAGCCCATTCATTAACAAACAAAACTTTTTTTAGCAAAGAAAAAGCTTTCACAGGCTCAATCTAACTTTAAATATTCAAAAAAACAATCAATTAATAACTAAAAGAGTAAAGAAAGGGGAAAAAACCTAACACATCTAGGTTCTGCATACATCACACACCTAGAAATCACTTAAACTGTTGAAATTCATTAATAAGGCCCCAAAATTAGAAGCATAATCCCATTCATTAATTTTTTTTGCAAAGAATAAGCCTCTACAGGCTCAATCTAACGTTCCAAAACCACAAAATTAATCAAAAATAAAAAAAATAATAATAAAAACCTAACAGATCTAGCTTCTACATACATCACACACCAACAAATCACTAAAACTATCAGATTCACAGAACAAAACCTAAACAGAAAATTCTTTTTGCAAAAAATAAGCTTCTACAGGCTCAATCTAACTTTTCATATTCACAAAATCAATCAATTAATACCTCAAACAATAGAAAACAATACTAAAATCCTAACAGATCTAGCTTCTACACACATCTAGGTCACTTCTACATACATCACACACCTAAAAAATCAGTAAAGCTGTTAAATCATATAAGGATAAACCAAATATTGTAACATCCAACAGATAAGATCATATAAACCCTTAATTTAAAGAAACAAAAAAAAACCTAAAAACTTTCACAAATAAGACGAAATCAAGCAGATGAACCAGATGTAATAATAATTAAAGAAGAGGTCAACAGAATGATGAAATTGATGAAGTCAACAGTAGTTTTACCTGCGTTAGGAGCGGCGTGAGGAGGAGAAAAGTTGAAGAATACAGTGAGATGCGAGAATTTATAGAAGACAGCAAAGGGATCTGGAATCAGGAAGAGTCCAGGAAGTGGCGGTGGGGCCAAGTGGACTCCGGCCGCCGTGAGTGAAGCGGTGACAGGTGGTGGCAAGTGTGAACACACACAGTTAATGCGTGTATTGCAGTAACCAATGAAGTTAGCGGGATCCTGACATATGTGGTTTGGAGTTTTATGGGTAGGAATATTCAAATATACTTTTTTCATTTGTTACATCAAATGTATTGATGTTAATTGTTAAGTGATAAGACCACATAAAAGTTGAAGTTGATATGTGGCATCGCTTTTTTCGAGTATTTAACCGGTTGAGTTGTTCTAAAAAAATATAAAAATAAGAAGTTTAAAAAATTATTACAGAGTGATAATTGTTTCAAAAGAAATCAAGTGAGAAGGGTAATTTTGTTAAAGATAATAAAAAATCATGCACATACAAGTCATATGTTATTCCTCTCTGTTTTTAAACGTTCATAACTTTTTATACGTCATTTGCTTTTTAAATCATACCATCAAATCGAGCGTTTTTTTATCTTTAATATGAGAACCACATTGTTATATTTAGAAAAAAAACGAAAACACAGTTGCTTATTACACAATGCACATAACGTAAAACACAATAAAAAACCCAGTTGCGTATTACACAATGAAAAGTAGACCAAAAACAAAATCGATAACAACATATAGAAGACACAATGGACATAACGTAAAACACAATGAGTATCAAACTAAAAACACAATAGAAAGTAGACCAAAAACACAATCGATGACAATAAATAAAAAACACAATGGACATAATGTAAAACACAATGAGTATCAAACTAAAAACAAAATGGAAAGTAGATCAATAACACAATCGATGACGATAGATAAAAGACACAATGGACAACAGACTAAAACATAATGGACAACAGACTAATACACACTGAACAACAAATTAAAATGCAATGGATAACAGAATAAACACAATGACCATAACCCATAACACAATGTATAGAGTACCCAAATATAACATCATCTTCATTGTGTCATACATTATGTTATAGGTTTTTATAAAAATGCAATGAACAAAACCCTTGTGTTATAAGTTTTGGTAATAACACAATGTATAGAAACTTTAGTAAAAAATGTAAGGACGAAAACACAGTTGAAAGACACAATTTTCATAACCTTTAACACAACACAAAGAAAACCCAGTAAAGGTGAATTTTATTTATTTTAATTGTATATAGTAATATCATACTCATATTAAAGACACAAAAACGCTGGTTATTAGGGTGTTTTTTTAAAACAAATGTTGTATGAAAAAAGTTATGGACATTTTAAATTTGATAGGAGAATTGACATGTGTCTTACACGTGAAGAAAGAAAATTATGTATGATTCCTTTTATATCATTCTATTATTTTCTTTTCTCTAAAACTAATCTTAATCCTTCAAATCTATGATCAACGGTCTAGACACCTTATTACCTTCTTATTCATGTTGTCATTTGTATTTGATCTTAATCATATTTAACGTTATTTGGTATTGTTTTTTTATATGTGTCTTTTTATTAGAACTTTGTTATATTTCTCGGTATTGTTTAATATACTGCGATCCGTTTTGTTTTTTATAAGCCTCATAGATTTAAGAGAATACGTAAGATAAATTTAAACTAGATCAACAATTATCTATTACCTACTTAGTCGTTACAAATATAAATACAAGAGATACATCCTGTATAAAAGATTCTTCCTATATTTAACAAAATAATTTTAATATTGAAATTAATCTTCTAAAATAGTTTCTGCCTAAAGATAGACTGTTATGATGATGCAATTATGGATAACCATCCCAGCAATAACGACACCACGCCTATTCGATTACGAAATACTGATTTTATTTATTAGTACTGAACTTTTATTTTATTTGACAATGAAACTTGTTGAACACGAAACTTTTGGAACACATACAAAAGTCAATAAGCTGATGGTTGAATCGATAATTCTCATGACCCATCGAGAGTATAATATTCAATCACCGAATATTTACGTATTACATAATTTGTTTTCTTCTTTCTTTGTTTCATTATATAATTGTAATAAAATATTTACTTATTACATATTTTTTAACGATAATTTTTTTTAATCTCCATCATATGTATGCCTTGAATCTAAAACCCTCTCTTAAACTCAGATGTTTAAAAATCATCAACGTATCACTTATCAAATTTGATATGTCCATACTTATACCGTTTGCTATTAATTTTAGAAGTGTGTACTTTTTATATTGCTTTTGTTTTTTTTTTTTTTAGTTTTGCTAATAGTGTAATTTTTAAACGTGTGAAATAATTATTTTACTGAATCTAACGTCTTGATTGTTAAGTCTATGAGAGATAATATGTAAAAACAAACAATGAAGGTAAAAAAAAGAAACCGGTTAATAGTTTTAAAAAGTAACATTTCTGATTTAAATCAAACTACATGACACAAATACCTAGCTTAATTTATTCTAGAGTAAATTGTACAAAACATCCTTTATGTTTCCTCAAACTTGCAGTTTCCAGCCTTAATATTTAAAAGTTGCTAAAAACAGCCTTTAAGTTTATTTTTGTTACGGATTCAATCCTTTACAGCTAACCACGTTATTTTCTTCAGTTAAGTTCCCTCACATGCATAACATGTGAGGGTATATTCGTCATTTTGGTTGATCTTCCACCCACGTCAATTATAAGAAAAAAGAATATTTAAGGTTAACCTATTTTAAAAAAAATTCTAACCGCAGGGACTAATGTGCAATAAAACCAAACTTTTAAAAACCAAACACCATCTTTTCCGGTCTTCTTCTCCGACGACTTCGCCGGATTCTGGCGAACCCGGAATTAAGATAGGAATTTTGTTAAGCTAGCCCACTAAGCTGTAAAGATTAACACAGATTTTGATCATGCCAATCAAACTCTTCAGGATTATCACCAGTTGGAAGAATCGGCGCCTTATTCGCATCAGACGGGAACGACAAACGACTCTTCAACCCTAGATACCTCTTACGAAACTCCGATGCCGTCAAATCAGAGAACTTCATAACACCGTGTTCAGTAGTCGGATCCAGCAACTGGTGACGCTTAGGACGCCGCAAGTTAGACTTAAACACTATCAAATGGTAATCGTGCTCCTCTGTAGTCGCGTACGTTTTACCAAACTTTGTTTAAACTAGGTTAAAACTTAAATATTCTTTTTTTTATAATTGAAGTGGGTGGAAGATCAACCAAAATGACGAATATACCGTCACATGTTATGCATGTGAGGGAACTTAACCGAAGAAAATAACGTGGTTAGCTGTAAAGGATTGAACCCGTAACAAAAATAAACTTAAAGGCTGTTTTTAGCAACTTTTAAACATTAAGGCTGGAACCTGCAAGTTTGAGGAAACATAAAGGATGTTTTGTGCAATTTACTCTTTATTCTATAAATACTTTTAAAAATAAGAAGTGTACAAAGACACAATGGATGACACGAAATAACACAATGAGTCGCAAAAAAGACATAATGACTCAAATATAGAAAAGACACAATGATAAATAAAAAATATTATGATAATAAACAAAAAAATCTACTATCTATAACCTATAAAGCCAAAAGTGAAAACCTAAAATCTTACATCATATAGTTCGATAAGACAGTTCCAATGTTGCTTGAATGAGGTTAATCAGAGTCCGTTTGATACCTTTTGTACGACTTCTTATTTTTAGGAGTCTTTGTATTTGATCCTAAACCCATATATATATATAGGATTAGGTTCATTTATGAACATCTTCATAGTAAACTGTGTGAACTAATCAGGACCATTGATTTCATTTTTAGTTGTTAAGAGGTAGGATTGTAATTTTATAATAATTTAGTTTTGAATCTTTATTTTAATAATTGTATTTCAGTTACAGAATCCCTATTTTATAGTGATTATCATCTAAGATATATTTTTATCTTTTACAAAAACCAATATTTGAATATTACGTAACTTACAAAGATCATAAAACCTATAAGTCGAATTCATTCATACAGTTTCATAAAACCTAGAGTTCAAATTCATTTATACAGTTCCATAATACCCAGAATTTAATTTCTATCTTCCTGTCTTTCAATCATGGAGGACCCAGAAAATAATACCCATAATTCCTACGAAAACGTTGATGAAGACAACGTTCCGATTAACGATAATGTTTTCGTTACAACAATGGATCGACCAGTTGTGTTTTATATGATATTTAAGATGAATATATGTATACGAATGTTGGTACAGGTTGTAACATCCGTCAAAAACGGATTTACCAAACCCGCTCCGTTTATTAACCGAACAATCAGTTAAAAATTTCGTTGCGAATTTAATGCCCAAAATAATTTTAAACGATACATAATTAATTATTATATGGGAATATATAATTAGTTTTTGAAAAACTGTTAAAAATAAGAAAATAAAAATAATTTGGCACTGCCGGGTTTCGAACCCGGGTCAGTCAGCCGGTCAACACAGACTTAACACTCAACCCTTAAACCACTGCGCCACTAGTGTTTCTTGGTAATTGTTAGACTCAATTAATTCATAACATGTTTTACGAATTCAAAAACCGGCGCCCAAATTTCAGTCGTCGGAAATCCCGACTAACTCGCCAATATTTTATGACTTCTTCAGTTATAACGTAAACGTTTAAACCTATATCGGTTATAACCGACGCCTGAGTCCACAACACAAGCTAATAACCGCCGGAGATTTTCTAACCGACGAATCAAGTCGGAAATTGGACCAAGTTCATCGATAACCTGCCTTATAAATACCCCCTCAAACCTCTGCAAGCTTTTTCGCTCAAAACCGCACCTTTACCCGACGTAATTTCACTCGCCAGAAAACTTCTGCACATCGCCGGAAAACCGAACCCTTCACTTCTGAGCCTTACTGAACCCCCTGAGCTTATACCGAAGTCACCCACATCCTTTTCAAGCTTTCGGAAGACTCTCTGCTGCAAGACACACGACGCCGGAATCTGTTGCTGTCGCCGGAGTTCTGCCGGAGAAACAGAGGAGTCCAGTCGGTATACCTTACACCTAATTTCTCTTTCTTTTTATTTATATCTCACCTGTAATTAACTGCGCTAACGAACATGATTAAAGACTTCGAACCAGTCAGTCATCGTTTCTGGTTAAAATCAACGAAGAAGACGAAGTTCTGTAGTGTTTAAGTATAATTAAAATCAAGTTATAACTCGGGTTAGACACACAGTCCAGCGGTGGACTGTGTGCACAATAAACACGTAAACGTCTCGAGTTCGAATCTTGTCCCACGCACGCTGCCTTAATAAAAATGTCTTTTTTTGTTAATCGAACCGGAGTCACCACTGATATATGTTAAGTTTGGACTGTGTGCACAATAAACACGTAAACGTCTCGAGTTCGAATCTTGTCCCACGCACGCTGCCTTAATAAAAATGTCTTTTTTTGTTAATCGAACCGGAGTCACCACTGATATATGTTAAGTTTAATAATAACCGGAATAATAACCAAGTTAGACACACAGTCCAGTGGTGGACTGTGTGTATGTTTAAATCGCAGGACACGAGTTCGAGTCCGGTCTACTGCTCCGATTCGGACAATTATCTAACTTTTTAAATAAGTCAGAAATGAAAATACTTAGTTTGTATTTAAGTATAATAAAAATCGGTTTATATAACAAGTTAAACACACAGTCCAGCGGTGGACTGTGTGTTAACTCAACCCACAGGTCCCGGGTTCGAGACCTGTGGAGCGCACCGAGTCACGGATTAAAATCGTTTTTAAGAAATAAAGGATTTTCTGTTTAATCTAATTAGTATATAAATATAATTAAAAACAGATGTATTTCAGGTTAGACACGTAGCTCAGTTGGTAGAGCTGCGTGCACGCGTACGGGAGGTCTCGGGTTCGAGCCTCACCCAGCGCACACAATTATACAAGCGAACCGGTCAAAGTCAAAGTCAACGGTCAACGGTCAACGGTCAAAAAAGTCAATTTTTTTTAATTATTTTTATTTATTTATTTTAATTAAAAATCAATTAAAAATACTTAAAAATAACATTTTTAAGGTTAGAAAATAGCCTTAAACTCACAAAAATACACCCAACAATCCTTCTAAAATGGATTAATAAAATCCGTTTACTTACCGAAACATTATGCCATTATCTAGGTTAATTTCACTCGTGGTTAAAACCACCTCGCGTGCATTCAACATCGTCAACCGAACGCACCCACTGTGAGTGAATCTTACAACTCCCCTTTTTAATTACACGTTTTGGGGTGTGTCATGTGTCACAAAATAATTAACTCGTTTATTTAAACTTGTGCCATACCATATCATGATCTACACTTAGATTGTTATTATTGTTGTAATTATGTATTTCATTTTGTCAACTTATACGAAATTTATTCATTAAGCCCATCAGTTCCTCGTGGTAGACGAGTTGAGCAACGCGTGCCTCAAAACAAATCCATTATTGTTCATGTGTGTAGTATTGAGTTTATATTGTTGTAGTTATGTCTTCATATTATCATGTTTATGCAATTCATTCATTAGGCCCATCAGTTCCTCGTGAGAGACGAGTTGAGCAACGCGTGCCTCTAAACGACCCATTATTGTTCATGTGTGTATTAGTTAATATTAAATTGATTTATGAATAAGTTTACATCTATTTTTACTCATGTGTGGTTGTGCACTTTATTTCATAATCAATTAAATAAACTTGTTCAAATGTTTTCCATAGGATTCACTCGCCAACTTTTTGTTGATCCAAAAACCCTTTTACACATGATACAGGTGAACAGGATGAAGCAAGGAAAACATAGGAAATGCCTTAGAAGAAAACAAAGAAGCTTAGACTGATGTTTAGGTCATTGATGTAATTATGATTGTAAATTTCCATTAAATTGTATTAATGAATATGAAACGTTAAAATAAATGTCATGAGCTTTGATGATAACCCAATCATGCCCCGATCACCTTTTCCGCTGCGGGTCGGGGTGTGACACAGGTTTTTTTCATGTGATTGTTTATCCAAAAGTATTTTTGATTGAGATCAATGATGCAGTTCGTGTTAATACACATACGTATATTGAATACCAGCAGCCAGGATTTTTGTGTTTTTTAGATACCCCATTGTATAGTTCGTGGTTTTAAGTTTGAGTGAGCATATAATTTTTTTGGCAATGGATGTTCTTAAATACACATGTGTATAACGTAGGAGGGTTGCATGATTTACATCTGATAAACATTGTATTTAACACATGATATAATGATGCAGTTCACAATAATACACATATGTATATTTTATACCAAGAGTCATGAATTAACTGTTTTTAGCTTACCCCACTTGTTATACACATACGTACAGTTCATGTTTTTTAGTAGGATTGAACGGATATAGTTTTTTATAATGGATGTTAATACATACACGTGTGTATTTTCGTAGGTGGCTTCCATATGGCCCAAAGGAAAAAGCAATAAAGAAACCAAAAAAACATAGAAGGAAATGCACTTTTTGTGGCAAAAGGGTAAGGAAGCACGATAAAAGGAATTGTCCACTTAAAAAGGGCGACCCAACAAAGGACGATTCGTCGACAGAAGAAAATGATGAGGAAGAAGATGACGAGCATTACAAGTATGAAGACGAAACTGACACCGGTACTGATGGGCAATTAGAAGAGAGTGAAGACAACGTTAGCGAGATATAGATTTTTTAAAAAAAACCAATACATGCACCAGGTTTACGTCGTTTTTTTCCAGTTTTTTTGGAGCGAATGTTGATGGATGTTTTTATCATTGTTTGTGACTGTATTTCGTTCTTATTTTTATTGTCCTATAGTTACTACCTACATCTAGATACTACTCATGGTATATATGTTAAGGCGACATGATATTTAGATATTACACGTAATAATTATTTCCTTCTAAGCACAAATGTACGCTTTTTGAACTGTTGTACACATGTGTATTTTATATATTACCCACGACTGTCGACATGTGTACATAGTTGCTCGGTCTATAATATTACACAATACAAAACATTCGATACACTATTATTTAGATAAAAAATATATATTAGATCCTATTAACTCTTTTTATACATAGCATAAAGCCCAAATGTATGTATAAGATACACCTACGATTTGGACTTATGTTTTGTACTCAACTATACACATGTATACACAGTTACAATTAACTATGTTATGTACTCAACTGTACACATACATAAATCACACACAAGTATACAACAATTTACTTAATAGCCTTTTCTACATTGCTCACAAGACGGTAATAAACAACGTATCATTATAAAACATCATACACAAGTTCAAAAATGTGTCAAACCAAACAAACTTACCATTCCTTTACTGAATCCTGTTTTCCAAATTCATAATACCAAAATAAATCAAAATACCAATATCTGGTAATCAAACTATCAAATGGATATCATTGTCAAAAACTGAAACGTACTAATTAACCCTATTCTTCTGCTTTTCCGTATGCTGCTGCTTCTGCCATTATGCGATTACGGTGCTTGTTAACGTTTGATATTACCATCTTCACCACGTATTTCTTCCTTAAACGTGTCAAGCATGATTTCTTTTGGGTATGTGCAAGGGGAAAGCCACTATCCAGTTTCTCAACGGTTACGCCCGACCAAGTTTCCATATGACGCACAACGAACACCCCACAATCAACCATGTTGCCGAACGTTTTCCAATCAAAGTCTAACATATGCGGCAATGCATTTTCTATTTGCGAATACTTCGGATGATGGCCCATCTTGAGATACTTTGTGAAAACGTCTTTCTGAGATCGAAGATCATGTTATAATCAGTTAAAAAAGTATACTAAAAAATAAAAATATATGTATTTCAATGTTAATTAACACTTTGTATGACGTCCTCTTATTGAAGAAATTGTCATCATTGATTAGCATGATAAGACTTTTCTTTATATCAAAAAGTATTTTTGATTGAGATAAATGATATAGTTTTTAGAAAAGAAAATTTATCTTTTAAAGAAATCAAATCCTTAATTCGGTCTCGTTTTTTTAACTCTTTTAATCTAATGTCAACATTCTTTTCAATTTAAATGTGTTTAAAATGTTATCTTTTTTACTTTTTCTATTTATTTATCTCCATTATATTGTATTTTTACATCTCTCATCATCCACCTTTTTTTTATTTCTCTTCATCCAGCTGCTCAGATCTCTCCCCCTCCACTTTTTTTTATATCTCTTTATCCAACTTTTTTTTTCTAAATCTCTTTATTCAACTCCTCAAACCATTCACATCCAACCCTCTAAATTATGTAACAAGGGTTTTGTTTTATAAAAAGTGGTTGTAAGGAAAAATAAAATATTACTGTTCATAGGGCTCTTTATGAGCCGAACCTAACAGACGTTTGCTCGTGCTTGGCTCGTTTACAAACACAATGGAGCAGAGCGGCTCGTTTAAAACTAAGCCTCAAATTAAGGGAACATTTTCCGAGCAGTAAATATTCCGAGCGAGCGTCGAGCGAAGTTCGAGCGATTTGAACAACCATCTCACCCGATTTAAATTTGCTAAGAGATATAGTGAAAATGTTGGATCTCAAATTTTTATGTCTTTAAAAACAGGCACATTTTATGGCATAAGATTTTTCTTATTAATAACAATGTTGGGGCCGACGAGGCGATAATCATATTACACGAACAATGACGTTGAGAGTAGGAGATGATCGAGTAAGGGTAATGACATGAAACATTGAGGCGGTGAGCAGACTGTCATTTATCGATTTATGGTTAACATTAGATTTTATATTAATTTTTTTATTGGCGTGATTCGGCTAGTACGTTTAGATATAATTATAAATTTTTGTATTGTGAACCAAAATCTAATAGAGTGGTATATATAAAACTATAAATTTAATTTATATTTAAGCATATATGTATGTGTGTATATATATAGGTGTGTGTATACATGTATAATTTATATTGTGTATATAAATGTTAATATATCTATGTGTATATGTATATGTATATATATATACTAATTAAAAATAATAATACGAGCCGAACTGAGCGGATCTTTGCTCATGCTTGGCTCGTTTACAGATCGAACCGAGCAGAGCGGCTCGTTTACAGTCGAGCGTTATATCGAACGAGCAATTTTCGAGCAATTTCGAGCGAGCGGCGAGCAGTTTAAACGGCCCTAACTGTTCATCTGTAAATTTGTGAAGGACACTATTTACCATTTATAATTTTTTAATATATTTAGAAAGTCATTGTTAGTGGAAGAGAAAGAAAGTGTAACGATAAAGATATTAAAAAGTGTTATTTAATTGAAAATATAAAAAAAAATAATGAACTTTAGTGTAATATAAGATAAAAATTGGGGGTTGGATGTGAATGCTCTAACATCTCTCGCCATCCACTGTTTTTTATTTATCTTTATCCTCAGTTTATCAGCCGCTCAGTTTTATATATTTCTCTTGGTCCAGTTTTGCACTTCTTAATATTTCTCTTAATCCAACTTTTTCTCCTTTTATTATATTTCTCTTATTTCATATTTTTTATATTTTCTTTTAAATATTTGTTTCTATGTAATTATTTTCTCCTACTATTTAAAGTTATTCCACCATAAGTAACAAAATAATAAAAGTAAAATAAATAAAACACAAAAGCTTCTTTTTAAAAAGTTCTTTTATGAAATATATTCTCTAGGTCCAGTTTTGCACTTATTAATATTTCTCTTACTCCAACTTTTTTTCTTTTTATCATATATCTCTTCTTGCATGTCTTTTATATTTTTCTTTCTAATAGAATAAACTTCCGTTTTGCTCTCTGTGCTTTAGTCGTTTTAACGATTTTGTTTAATTCTTTAAAAATAGTCATTTTACTCCCTGATGTATAAAGTTATCTCTATTCACTCCCCGCCTCTAACGTCATCCAATTTAACTGTTAAATCCTTGTCTTCTTCCTTCCCCACATGGTTTTATCCCCAAACATTGGAATCCAAAGCTTACCCACATGGATTTTCCCAACAATAAGCTCAATGGAACCATACCCACTTTATTAACTCTGTTAGAAAGCTTAAAGTTTCTTAATTTATCATCAAATCAGTTAATTGGAGAAATACCTACTTCATTTGGTGACTTGATCTCTCTCCAAAACCTATCTTTATCTTCAAATTCTTTATCCGGGTCAATACCCGGATCCATTTCCACCATTCCAAGATTGACCCATTTAGATATGAGTTCAAATCAGTTCAATGGAGCCTATTAATGCCTCCACCCGTAGCCGATTGGATCTAAGGTTGTTACAATATAGAGATGCAAGTTCATGAAATGTTTAATAGCTTACCGATCTTCATATTTTCTAATGTCTTGACACTAGATAATACATCAACCAACGTCTTCCACACTCCAGGAGATTTTTTTACCACTGTTGAAGCCTTTAAATGCCTACATGTAAGATATTCATTTTGCCGTTATTAAACAAATATAATTAAAGGTGAAAGTGTTGAAAATTAAATAGGAAAATTAATAAGTTTGAGCGGAGTAGAGCGGGTATGTGATCAGGATTTAACAGTTGAATTGGATGGTGTTAGAAGTGTAGAGTGAAAAAGAGATAAGCTTTATAGGTCAGAGAGTAAAATGACTATTTTTAAAGAATTTAGGTAAAACTGTTAAAACGAACAAATCACATAGAGCAAAATGAAAGTTTACTCTTTTAAATATGTGTTTCTATGTAATTATTTTCTTTTACTATTTTAAGTTATTCCACCATAAGTAACAAAATAATAAAAGTAAAATAAATAAATAAAACACAAAAATTTCTTTTCAAAAGTTATTTTATTAACAATTTGACACGTTATATAGAATGCTTTTGAAAATGCATCACATGCAAAGCTGTGTTCTTTAGAAGAAAAAAATCTTTTTGCATTATATTAAATTCACATTGTATTGAATTACCCAATGTTACTAGAATTTTATTCAACCACTAAGTGAGGTGTTATGGTTCCGTAAACGGCATCTGGGAAGTTGGGTTGGACGGTTGGGGGAGTGAGGAATACCGCGCCACCTCCCTTGTCTTGTGAATCTTTTTTATTTGTTTGGTATGACGTAATGAAATGAATGAGCGAATAAAATTGACGAGGTAATGTAATGGATTATTACCATTCTATGTCCTTTTTGGCTACCATGTGGTAATGAAATTAATTATTATCGTTATTGTTTGGTATACAAGAAAACAAAGAATAAAATCGGCAGTGAGTAGTGGTGGTCGGTGGCGGTGATTATGGGTGGTGATGTCGACGACGATGGGTGACAGTGACAAGTGGGTGGCGGTGGCCGTCGCTGGTGGTTAGTGGCGGCAGAGGCGACAACAATGGTGGTTGGTGGCGAGGGAGGCGAAGGCGATGGTGGGTTGCAGCGACTAGTGGGTGGCGGCAACGGTGGGTGTCGATGGTGGGTGGTGGCGACGGAGGCGGTGGTAGGTTGAGGGTGGCGAGAATTGGTGGGTGGCGGCGACGATGGGCGTGGGTGGTGGGTGTCACACCCCGACCCGCAGCGGAAATAAAAGTCGGGGCATGATTGGGTTATCACCAAAGCTTTTTACTAATAAGTTTCATATTTATTAAATTGAAATTAAAACTTCAAATATTCAAACACAATGAGTATTACAAGCACAAATAGAACCAAAACATTGTTCAGAACATAATAACTTTGTTTAATCTTCTAAGGCAAATCCCCATGTGTTCCTTGCTTCAACTTGTCCACCTGTATCATATGTAAAAATAGGGTTTTGGGTCAACAAAAGTTGGCGAGTGAATCTTAATTAAACATTGGAAAGAATTATTTATATTGGTTAATAAAAATGTGCATAAACCAAATATGACTATACGTATATGTAAATTTAACCACAAAACACATAATAACAATTAATGCACACACATATTTAAATGATGAACAATGAGATCAAGGTTCAATCAAACGGAGCCGATCTAATGAGGCACCTGATGCTCAACTCGTCTCCAACGAGGAACTGATGGGCCTAATGAATGATTTGCACGCAACTTGACAAAATGTAAACACGCAACACAACAAACAACATTTACATCACACGTTTAGATCATATAATGGTAATAGCACAAGTGTTTGAATAAACGAAATGTACAAACGACACAAGATACACCACAAACATAAATAAAAAGGTGGAATTTGTAAGAATTCACTCACAGTGGTGGCGTTTGCGATTCCTTATAAAACTAAGCGCGCAAAAAGAATTTTAGGACTTGGAATCGTGAGTATTATCCTAAGATAAGAATTAGAAACGTACCAAATAAGTAGGAGATAATAAGCTAAATATATTGCGTTTAAACGAATGCGCGAGATTATTTTATAAAAGTATGAGTGTTAGTTGTTTGATATTTTATAATCTCTAAAAGTGTAACTTGGTTTATATAAATACATAAACTATATTTATGATAGTATGTATATATATGATTTACTTATATGAATGTATAACTATACAATCTGATTAATTTACTTAAAAATATATTGATTGGGTTGATATATTTACATATACATACATAGATGCATATATATGTATATAATACCGATTTGTAAATAACTGTATATAAGTGAATTGATATAATCAAGAGATTTCTTCAAAAAAATAAAGTCTGATTTATAGATACATAAACCGCTCCTACATACATATATCCGATTTTATTAAATATATATAAAACTGCTATATCATTTATTTAAATAACAAAATAAATAACCCTATATATATATATATATATATAATCTGATTTTTATTCTTAAATGTTTAAACAAACAGAATCTTTAAATAAATAAAAAAATATGGTTTGAGAATATTAAAGACAGTAGCAAAAATAACAAGAAAAAGAATAGCAGGTGTATAACCACCCAGACCACGCTCTTCGATTCAAATCGACACGAAAGACCACTACACTACATCAGTATCTTGTGTTCATTACAGTTGTTAAATATATTTCTATTAGACCTGATGGTCATCTTCTTCAAGAAAAAAAAAGACACTGTGCATGAGGTTGTTTGAAAGAGTATTACATGTTTAAGTTTTTATAGTGTTATCTAGCTGCATCAATGCGACGATTAGAAGGAAAATTATACAGTAAAGGAGTATGGTATACCGAACTGGTTTTTGCGTTCCGGGCCGAGCCTCCGAGTTCCGGTTGAAAGTTTATATCCCCACGCCAAGTGTCAAACTCGTTTTTCCGGTGATAAGTTTTTTTTTGTATTTTTATTTTTCCGACGTGTCTGTTTATTCCGGCGAATCGGTCCTCTGAGTTGTGTCTTCTCAGCGAGAGTAGAGTGGAAGGGAGAAGAGAGGTAACCGAGATTAGGATGAGATGATCGCGTTTATATAGTGGGGAAGTCTGAGTTTTCTAGGATTAGAAAAAGGATGATGGCAACCGTCGAAGATGATGAGCGGAGATAAATGGGAGGTCTTGTGGCTCACGGATGTATCCTCTTGTGAAGATGTCTAGGTGCAGAGGAATGTAATTATGGTAAGGCTAAATCACAGGAAAGGTGAATGGAAACTTGTTGTCTTCACTTCCAGCGTAAGTCGGTAAATCTAATTAGTTGGTGGACTCGGGCGGCAAACTTGTTTTTAAAAGAAAAGATTAACTGCAGAATGTGTATATAATATATGTGAACCTGAAGTGTGTACCAAATATTGGGTATGTGGTCCATTATGTGTACCGTTGAGACCCGGGTTCGAGTCCCGCAGTCTCGGTTTTTTTTATTAGCTTTATATATTTTCATATTCACCTAATTAGTCCCTGAACTTCATCTTTAAGAAAATACCATAATAGTCCCTCTAGTCGATTATATAGTGATAAAGAAAAAATTCATATGAGAGTGTATATATATATATTTGGTATATACATGTTCATGATAGGTTTATATTTTGTATGTACATTTAGATACGTATTTGTATATATATATATGAATGTGTTATAACGGCAAAAATTTCAAACCTTTCGTTAATTGAATACGAGGAAAGTAAATTTGAAAATTTCAAAACGGGTCGGATTTTGGAAGCCCATTTTTTACGGATGTTACAGTGGGTGTTGATGAAGGTGGTGGGTTGTGGTGTTGTTAATAAAAGGTGTAAGAGGGATGGAATGAAAAAAAGAAACAAGTGAGGGGATGAAATGATTTTGTGGGAATAGATTGCTTTATGAAATGAGTGAGTCTATTCCATTGACCAACAAAACACCCTTGTCATCATTCCTCGTAATGAACCATTCAATTTAGTCTCTCATTCCTTCGTAACAAACACCACTTTTGTTTTCTCTTTCTCTCCCTCTATGAAAATGAAGGTGGTTTCGATGATGGTGATGGTTTATGGTGGTGAAGGTGGAGCAACGGGGAGGCGAGTTAAAACACTTATATGAGAATTATAGGTTTATACAAAAGGCGATGGTGATGGTTTTTGTTTTTTTTTTCACTTTTTTGTTTCTTTATTTAAAACAACATTCAAGATGATATTATATTATAAAAATAATTCTAATTTAAATCCTAGTTAAAAATAATTATGTTAATATTATGTTGTTTTTGATAGTTATTTTTAAAAGAGTAAATTATAAGTTTTGTTCTTTACGTTAACACCCTTTTATAGGTGGCGTTCTTTGGCACAAAAGTTATCTAATTTTGTACTTAATATTCCAAAATCCTTCACATTATGTCCTTTACTCTTAACTAAGATTTTTTTGTTAAGTTTAATCATATGGACCCTATATAAGGGTGTTAGTGTATTTTCACATTTAATATATAAATAAACCCTTTTCTAGTATAGAGTATGTAGTTTTTGTATAGAAATTTTTGAGTATATACGTTTTCGATCCCTTGGTTTTATAGAAATTTTTAGGTCTGTTGACTTCCGCTCCCGGTCGAAAATCTCAAGCTTCGCCACTGGCTAAAGGACATAACGTGTAGGATTTTAAAACATTAAATATAAAACTCGTAACTTTTGCACCAACGGACACCGCTTGCAAAAGAGTATTAACATAAAGAACAAAACTTGTAATTTACTTTTTTTTAAACTTTCTCATATGTTGTATTTTTTTTATTAAAAGTCTGTGAAATAAATGCTATCTAAAGTCGGATCCTAATCACTCCCCTTAAATAAAAACTCCCAAACACCTCTTTCTTATTAAGGGCAAACACACTTCACTAAAACCAACTTCTACAATTCATTTATTTCTCACCTTCCGAAACCAACACCAATTTTGATAAAGATAAACACCTTGTATCACTAATCCAAGACCCGATCGTTCCTGAGTTGATATATGATCCATCGACATTTTCAAATATGGCAACCCGACCCGACTATATCAATATATCATACCGGATCGATTCAATTCCAATCCCTTTATTACTTTAATCACTCTGGAATCTGGATCACATATTAGATTACTTTTAAATTAATAATAATAAATAAATCATCCATCTTCGATATCACCAACAACCAACACTCTCAACTGCTTTCTTCCTCTTCCATCTAAACCCTAATTTGCTCTCACCATCTTCAATTATTCAATCTTGTTCATTGTCGATAATCGTATCGATTTAGCAAGTATGAAGGACAAGAATTCTGCAAAGTTAAATCCTCAACATAAACAAGATCAGAACGGCCACTTATCTCCGTCAACGTTCGCCAAATTGCTTGATCCGGAAGCTTCTTGGGATAAGGTATGCTTATTTTCGTTAGATCCTTTGCTTACGTTGCATTGTTGAATGATTTTGTATGTATGCTATGGAATATCTCAAATTGAGGTAATTGTTGTGTGAAATTGAGGAATATCTCAAATGAGCTACTAATTTTGATTTTGTTAGGTTCAGTGATTAGTAATTACCTTTGATTTTGGTTTTGTTAGGAGTAGCAGATAAGTGAAGGTTAGGTACCAGTTTAAGGATCCATTAGTTGTTTAGGGAAAGGTTAGGAGTGACTAGTATATCGGATAGGATAAAGGAGGGAGGCAACGCCGCCAGTTAGAGCGGTGGAAACCTTCAATGTGGAGGGGAGGAGTAGAGCCAAGTCCATATTGATTTGCGATGAGCAGATTAGGCAAAATTTGCTAGAGCTGCACCTTTTTTGTGGACATGGTCCAGGATAGGAGTTCGTGGTGTAAGATCAAGGTTGTAAAAATCCCGACTACGGAGAGTAGTCGCCGATTAACGCTAATCGGAGGTTCACTGATTAATGGCTAGGTGGTCAATGACGGTCCCAAAATTCCTGGGCAAATATTGGGCAGATCCTGGCCAAATTTCGACCAAACCTTATAAATTCTTGCCAATTAAAAAAATGGGTCAATGAGGGTTTAAAACATATCTACTATAAAAAACTACATATAAAAATGTGTTTTTATATATATATAACAAAAAATTACATATAAAAATCTTAATCCGATTCATCCCTATTAATCCCAATTAATCGCTAGTAGGTACCCCACTGACCGACTAGTGCCTAGCAATTCTTACAACACTTTTAGGGGAGGGTGCATGCCTGTTTCTGTTTGACTATGTTATTCTTCCTCTAACTTTCACTAGTTGCTTGATCTGGAAGCTTCTTGGGACGCGATCTGATTTTTTATTTTTATTTTATAATTCAGTTTTTGTTAGGTATCTGTTTTGGTTAGATCTGTTGTTACTGTTGCGTTGTTGAATGAAGTTGCATGTATAATCTGGTCAAAGTGAACATGTTAGATGGGAATATCTGAAAATGAAGTGAGTTCTCGGTGAATTCTTATGTAAAATTGAGCAGCCTAAGTGAAACAGACTTATTTGATGAAAGATTCACTCTGTATTAGGGATTTATAGTTGCTTTAATAAGATTTCAGCTTAGTAACTAGTAATTTACCTTTGATTTTGATTTTGTTAGGAGTAACAGATAAGTGAAGTTAGATACCAAATTATGGATCCAATAGTTGTTTAGTAAACTTAAAAAGTCACTGTGATAGTTTAAAATTTTAATGTTCTTAGTGAACTGATGTGACTGAGTTACATTAGATTTCTCAGTTGAGATCACCATTTGGAAAACCTGCTAGCTGATAAACTTAAATGCTCAAGTGTCTCTAGGTGTTCTACAGCCGTGAAAGATTACTGTATGTAAACTTGGAGAAAGTTTAGTTGATTGTTTGGTTAGATTTATTAGACCCTGAATTACCATGAAAGTAAAAGAGTTTATGGTGTATAATTCTTGATGATCTAATTCATGAAAGAGAGCCCTTTAAATAGGGAGAATTACAATGCCTGCCTATCTCTAATTTAGGAAACACAATCACAATAGAATTCCAATTGATCATCTATCTAAAAAATAATAAATCAAATATATAATAATATATATCGGCTAAGACTCCCCCGCAGTTTGAGCGGGCGGTGGACAGACGCTGAAGCTGGATCTAAAATATTGAAATAACTGACGAGTAAGTCCCTTGGTAAAGATGTCTGCAAACTGTAAGGCTGAGGGCACATGTAACACTCGAATATGTCCGACGCGGACTTTCTCACGAACAAAATGGATATCTATCTCGATATGCTTGGTTCGTTGATGCTGGACAGGATTGTCTGACATATAAACAGCAGAGACATTGTCACAATAAATCACAGAAGCCTTCTGAAGAGGAAGATGCAGCTCAAGAAGTAAGTAGCGAAGCCAAGTTGTTTCAGCAACAGCATTAGCGACGCCCCGATATTCGGCTTCAGCACTTGAGCGAGAGATTGTCGGTTGCCGCTTGGAGGACCATGAAATTAAATTATCACCAAGGAAAACACAATAACCACTAGTAGAACGACGAGAATCGGGACACCCACCCCAATCAGCGTCAGAATAGGCAACCAAAGAGTGTGTATTAGATTTACCGAGACGAATACCGTAATAAACCGTGCCCTGTAAATATCTTAAAATACGCTTCAGAAAAGCAAAATGAGGATCCCGTGGGGCATGCATGAAGAGGCAAACTTGTTGAACAACATATGAAATGTCCGGGCGCATAAATGTAAGGTACTGCAATGCACCAGCCAGGCTACGATATAAGGTAGGATCATGAAATAGAGAACCATCGGAAGCACTCAGTTTGGTGGATAAGTCAATGGGTGTCGTGCATGGTTTACAAGAGGACATAGAAGCGCGTGAGATGATGTCCCTAGTATACTGAGCTTGATCTAAGAAAAGACCACTAGATGTCTGTGTAACCTTGATCCCCAAAAAATGATGTAGCGGACCTAAATCGGTCATGGCAAACTCTCGTGAGAGCATGCGAATAACATCCTGTAATAACTCATCTGAGGAGGCAATGAGAACAATATCATCAACATATAGAAGTAAATAAGCTGTCTGTGAGCCCCGATAGTAGACAAACAACGAGTTGTCACACACACTGCTGCAAAATCCCTGTGATAAAATATGAGTAGCGAACCTGATGTACCACGCCCGAGGGGCCTGCTTAAGACCATAAAGGGACTTTTTCAACCGACACACAAAATTAGGAAAACGCCTGTCGACAAATCCTGGTGGTTGATGCATAAATACAGTTTCATTCAAATTCCCATGCAAAAAAGCGTTCTTGACATCCAGTTGATGGATAGGCCAAGAACAACAAACAGCAACAGACAATACGGTCCGTATAGTAGCCGGTTTCACAACCGGACTAAAAGTATCCTCACAATCAATTCCTACTGTCTGAGATTTCCCATTAACCACCAAACGTGCTTTATACCGTTCAAGTGACCCATCAGATTTAAATTTATGGCGAAAAATCCACATACAACGAGTATCCGGGCGATCAGATGGTCTAGGTACCAACTCCCATGTATCATTTTCCTGTAAAGCACTGAACCCAGCCTGCATAGCATGTAATCAATGAGGGTCGGCAAAGGCCTTGGCATACGAATTGGGAACCGGAGAAATAGAGGTGGAAAGCAAAGTACGGTGGGCTTTAGATCTGGTGGTCATTGGGTGGGTGTTAGTGGAGAGAGGAGGCTGGGAAGGAACAGCCGTAGGCTGTTGGGCGGGCTGGGACGGAGCTGCCGTAGCAGCATGGGACGATGGGGGCAGCGGTGGTAGGTTTCGGGCGTCGGTGATAGGTATGTATGATGGGTGAAGGTGGTGTGGGGTTAGGAGGTATGGAGACGGGCTGAAAATGAAACCGGGTGGCGTAATATCATCTAAGAATGAATAAGTGGTGGATGGGGTTTTAATGGTATAGGGGAAAGTGTGTTCGTCTAAGGTAACGTGACGAAAGATGATGACTTTACCAGTAGTAGGGTCAAAACAGCGATAACCCGGAAATCAGGAGGGTACCCCAAAAAATACAACGAACTGACCGTGGGTGTAATTTATGTGGTTGGGTGGCAGAGGTATTTGGATAACAAGCACACCCGAACACCCGTAAGTGGTCGTACGTTGGGTGACGGAGATATAAGGCAAAAGTTGGAGTGAAGTAATTGAGTCTTTTAGTAGGAAGAATGTTATGGAGATATGTGGCGGTGTGAAGTGCTTCTACCCAGAACATTGGTGGTAATTGTGCATGAATGAGAAGGGAACGTATGATATCATTGAGACGGCGAATCATTCGTTCAGCACGACCATTTTGGGAGGATGTCTGAGGGCAGGAGAACCGAAACAACAGACCATGTTGTTGAGCAAAGCTTTTAAAGGCATGGTTGTCAAATTCGCCCCCGAGATCACACTGAAACGTTTTGATGTTGCGGTTGAATTGTGTTGCAATCAAACGGTGAAATTTGGTGAAAGTGGTGAATGTTTTGGATTTATATTTTAGAGGATAGGCCCACACAAAGTTTGAGAAATTATCGATTAAGACCATATAGTATTAATATCCAGTTTTACTCAGTATAGGAGATGTCCATAACTCACAATGCACAATGTCTAATGGAGAAAAAGTAAAAGAAGTGGATTCATAAAAAGGTAACTGTTTGCTATTAGATAAATGACATGAATTGCAAAAAGAAGAATGTTTATTCGAGTTACACGGAAAACCAAAATTTCTAGTTAAAACGTCTAAAACTTGCGCTCCAGGGTGCCCGAGGCGGTTATGCCATGGTAAAGTTGAAGATGCAATGAAACAAGCTTGTGGCGGAAGGGTAGGTGGAGTGACTGGATAAAGATCGCCTGTGCAATTGTGGCGGGAAAGGAGCCAGCCCGTTTTGAGGTCCTTCAAGGAAAAGCCAAAAGGGTCAAATTCGACAGAAACATTATTATTACGTGTGAAACGGCGTACGGACAATAAAGTTTTGATAATTTGGGGGCTATAAAGTATGTTGGGTAGAATATAAGTTCGGTTATACATGGGAAGGTAACCAGTGCCCGAACTCTTAATTGGTAAACGCTGCCCGTTGCCGACTAACAGTTTAGCAGTAACAGGAAAAGAATTAGGAAGTTGAATCATACCTCGGTTTTCGGTAACATGACGTTCAGCCCCTGTGTCCATAACCGGATACGGTTCCGTGTAATTTAGCTGCATAGTGTTGAAAGCTTGGTGGAGATCCGACGGACATAATGTATCGTATTCGGGTGTGGGTGGTGCTGGACCATAATTAGGTTGCCCCAATTAGCCTGTGTAGTGGGCTGCAACATTGGGTTGAGTTGGATTGGGTCGTCATGTGGTTGCAGTCGGATATGGGCAAGGTGGAGTATTCCACCAGGCCCATTGTGGATAAGTTTGTGGGTTCTGGAACTGCCAAGGAGGTCCCGTAGGGTTTCCCCTGTTGCCACATCCACGTCCGCCCCGTCCGCGGTAGTTCTGACCATTCTTGCCCCTTCCACGTCCACGATAATTGGACTGGTAGGAGCCATTGTTGGCAGCAGCTGTATTATCGGTGGAGGGTGTTGCAGGAGAGGGCTGTTGTGTTTGGGTCGTGGAGTTTGGGTTGGATGTTGTTACCAAGACAGACGAGGATTGTTGTTGGCGAGCAGTTTGCCTAATAACTTCATCATTGAGCATTGATCTGGCAAGATCCCAATTAGCATCTTGAGAATTGATTAAAGATGCGGTAGTGTCAGATTCCTGAGAAAGCCCGCGAACTAACTGCAGTACCAAGCGTGATTCCGTAACCGGTTGGTCAACGTCTTCCAGTTGATTTGCTAAATCTTTCAGTTGTTTGCAATAGTCTTCAACGGAACTACAGGCTGCGAGGGTGAGGTTTACAAACCGGGTTTCAAGTGCGGCTACTTTGGTTTTCTTATTGCTAAGAAAGATTTTTCTCAAGTTTTAACCAACTGGTTCGAGCCGAAGCTTCGGTGTCGAGAATTCTGGTTAGCAGATCATCAGAGACCGTGCTATATATCCATTGAGAGACTAAAGCATCCAATTCCTTCCACTCCGTATAAGTTGGATCCGTGGTTGTTGGGGGCGGTGTATCATCGATGTGGTTGATGACCCGGTATGCAATAGAATGGAACTTGAATAATTTTACCCAGGAAGAATATGTGACAGATGTACCGTCAAGCGTTCGGATTTTGGATTGTATATTCGAAACCGAGTAGGCAGGGTGAAGGGTTTTAGGGTGCTGGTCATCGGGTTTGGATGATGATGTCTGGTCATCGGGTTTGGTCATGATGACCGGCTGTTAAGGAAGTAATCGGAAAAAAAAGGGAAGGGAAAAGAAGAAGATATTCAGAACCGAAGCTCTGATACCATAAAAGAGTTTATGGTGTATAATTCTTGATGATCTAATTCATGAAAGAGAGTCCTTTAAATTGGGAGAATTACAATGCCTGCGTATCTCTAATTTAGGAAACACAATCACAATAGAATTCCAATTGATCATCTATCTAAACAATAATAAATTAAATATATAATAATACATATCGGCTAAGAGAAAGTGGTAGTCTTAATTCGATTTAGTAAAGCATTTTTACCAGTACTGCAGCTTAAAGGATTTCAGGTTTTTACTTTGTAGGGTTCTTAACTATTAGTGGTTAACCCATAGCACTAGCATTACAAGTGAGACTAAGAGCTCAAAGTCTCGAATTGCATAGTTTCAAAAATCCAGAGCAGAAGCCGGATGTGGACCACCAATCCCTTAGCAACGTAATAAGTGTTCTGTTTTAAAATGTAATTTTGTATAGTTGATGATATGTTAGATTCTTTATTTGTCTTTTAGCCATGACGCCGCCACTTGCCAGAATGACCTAGGGCATTTCAATGTAATCTAGTTGTTGCCCTTTTACTTGCCATTTGTTTGTAATTTGTTGTTTTGGCATTTAATGAAATATTTAATCTGTGAATGCAAGAAATTAACTTGGCCTAGCCTCTTAATTCTTGATTTAAGCATTTCAAACTTGTAGAGTTTCATGCAAAGGTCTTTGAAGTTGATACTCAAATGCTTTTTTATATTGCTCATTTGCTCCTCTATATGTAAGAAACTAGCCTTAATGTTATAGTTGCCATATCCTTAGATTAAAAGATATATCCCATGAACGACTTTTTATCTCTATTAATCATTCTAAGGACCCTTTACTAGTGGTTTGTCAACTTGACAACATGTATGATATTATTCCAAAATATGTTTTGGAGAATAATGAATGATACTTTCTTCCCTACTGATTCCTTTATCCACTTGCTAGTATTCCAATTAGGAGAGGTGAACATCTTACGCATTTTATTCTTTTGCTTGTACATTTGTAGAATGGTGATGAATAATGATGCAAACCGAGTCACTTCTAGTCTATGCAAGTTTCTATGAGGTGTGAACGGTGAACCTTCTCATTATGTTCACAAGACCGTTGCCGTTGTGTGTGTGTGTGTGTGTGTGTGTATATATATATTCACAAACATGGCACTTTTCAAGCAAATTTGAACCTTTGGATTTTTTTTTATATCTTCCAACATAAGATCATTAGGTCAACGTGGTGCTGTGCATCGTGTCCAATATAGGACGTGGTCTTTTAGCTTCTAACATTGTTCCTATAAAGATTTTCAGGAAAAAAACAAGATATAAAAGCAAAGGGAGTATCTAAAACATAAACAATATAGATTATAGAAGTATACTAACTAGTAATTACTACATTGAAAGCTATTAGTCTTGAAAGAATATACTCAGTTGACTTCAGAGGTCAACGAAGCTCTCGCTTGTTAACCCGACCTATATAATTTTTCTTAAGTGAATCACCTGAGAAATCTACATAGCATAAAGGTGAATTATTAGATTTTATGACGTCACAAAGTTGGTTATATGTTATTTTAATATAGTGATAGGCTTTGAGTTAATGAGCATCTTGTTTGTTTGACTGTAGGACCAATTAGGAGATGTACTTCACTGGATCAGGCAAATAGTGGCCCTTGTATGTGGGCTACTATGGGGTGCAATTCCTTTGGTCGGGGGTATCTGGCTTGTCACGTAAGTTAACCGTTGCATAACTTAACTCGTTTTGCATTGTCTTTTATCTATAACATCTGCTGTTTAATTTGGTTTCAGATTTCTGGTTATTTCTTCTGGTATCATCTATGGTTATTACGCAATCGTACTCAAGATTGATGAAGAAGAATTTGGTGGTCATGGACCTCTTCTTCAAGAGGGTCTTTTCGCTTCAGTCACACTCTTTCTGGTACATCAATTAATTCCATTATTTTCTGGTGCTGTTTTATAAAAATAACTGATTTCTTACAATTTTTGTGTTTTTTTTTCAGCTGGCTTGGACTCTTGTTTACAGCTTGGCACACTTCTAATGTTTCTAGTTCACTTACATGAGGCACAAAGCAAAAATCTGAAGTTTTGGTATTCCAAGTGTTGAACTTTTAACATTTGATCTTCATAATTGTGCATTAGTTGGTGGCTTAAACATTTAAACTAACCACTTTTTTTTTATAATTCTAAGCAGGACTTTGTTTTCTTTATCATTCTGTGTCTTAATGTAATGTTTTCATAACCTAACCAGTCATCGAAATGGTGGCCTTACTAGTTACTAGTCGGATTTTCATATTTGATTAAAAAACTGGATGACTTCATAAATAATTTGAAAATTCAAGCTATACATGCACATATATGCGTACACATATATAACTAAATTAAAACCAAATATCAAACTGTTCTATGTTTTGATTTGGATGTACAGTTATTAAAATATGAAGCTTTAAGTAAATAAATTACGAGTATGAAGTAGTAAATAAATAAAAGATTATGAAAAGTTATGAAATCCCGGTAGAATCACACATCGTCCAGTTCAACCGGTAACCAGACGGTTCAAAATCACTCAACCAGGTCGGTTTTGGTGCTAAAATTCACCAGTAATCTCCACACGAACAACGACCCTTCTTGAAGTGATGAAACCGGCTCCTGTCTCTAATCACAATTTCCCTTTCAAAAGTCTCGGAAATTAGCTTCATCACAGCATGACAATCCCCACAAATCCTTAAATTCTTCACTACCCGTATAACGGTTCCTTTCGTGGTAGCGATAAGACCAAAAGCAACCGCCACTTCTCGCTATGATACAACAACACCTTATCTTTCTCTTCATCTTCAACATCAAAAAACACCTCGTTTCGGCTTGCAACATGTCCTACCAACCTTAAACGACTCAAAATCTCATCGATCATCTTATGAATCTCCTTCAATCTTGGATGAACCTTGTCCTCGGCTCCAAACTCATGGATCTCGCCATTAACCTCAATCGAACTACACCCACGCAACTTATCAACCCTTTTGTTCTCATCAATTCTCGTGTTCTCGCCACGTCATCCCACCTTCCGGCATTTGCATATATGTTGGACATCATTGTAAGATAACCCCCATCTTCATGCTCGAGCTCATTCAAGTGTTTGATAGCCGTTTCGGCTAACTCAACGTTCTTGTGAAGCTTGCATGCACCAAGAAGTGCACCCCAGACCCCTGTGTGTGGCTCCATCGGCATACTTTTAATTAACTCATACGCTTCGTCAAGTAAACCCGCCCGTCCGAGAAGATCAACCATACAACCGTAATGCTCGACTCTAGGTGCTAAACCAAGATCTTTAACCATACTATTAAACAACTCGCGACCCTCATTCACAAATCCCGCATGAACACAAGCACATAGAACACCGAGAATGGTGACTTCATTTGGCATGACGGATCCCAATTTCATACGCGTGAACAACTTTAACGTCTTCTTACTTTGCCCGTTCATCGAGAAGCCCATAATCATAGCATTCCAAGCAACATCAGGGTTTTGCAATTTAGTAAACACATATTCAGCACTTTCCAAAGCTCCGCATTTCGAATACATATCCACCAAACCCGTCCCAACCACAACGTTTAACCCACGATTGCTCCTATCGATGTACGAATGCAACCATTCCCCTGTACCTAAACCGCCAACTTGAGCACAAGCAGACAGAAGACCTACCAATGTTATCTCATTCGGGTGTATGTTTTCACTCAACATTTGGTGGAAACAGTTCATAGCTTCTTTGATTCGTTTGTCCCGAACTAGTCCACCGATGGCGGTGTTCCAAGATACCAAATCTTTCACGGGCATTTCATGAAAAAAGTTAATCATCATGTCTACTTCACCATGTCTAGCATATCCACCTAAAATCGTGTTGTACATTAACAAATCCTTAAAGGGAGCTAACGCAAAAAGCTCAAATGCATTTTGAACATCACCGGCTTTAACATACTGAAAGATCATAATATTCCAAACCACAAGATCTTTACCAGGCATTTCATCAAACACTTTACGCGCAGCCTCCAAGTCGCTACATTTATCGACACACAAAGACAACAAAACAGTCCAAGCAACCTTATCTTTCACCGGCAATTCATCAAACACTCGGCGCACAGCATTCGCATCACCAAAACCACCATAGAATTCAATCAAACTCGTACTGATGAACATATCCAACTCGAGCCCGACTTTAAACAACAACCCATGAATACATTTCCCTCTAACATGCTCAGCCAACTCAGTACAAACCCGAATCACAAACGGGTACGTAAAACAATCCGGGCCAACGCGTTCACTCCGCATACGATCATAAATACCCATTACCTTTCTGGGTTCATGGTTTTGTTGGAACCCTCTAATCAGGGTGTTCCAGACGAATGAGTTTGGTTCAGGCATTTGGTCGAACAGTTGGTGTGCATAATTCATGAGGCTCAAATTGGCACAACCGGTGATGAAGTTTCCGACGGCGTAACTGCTCCGGTGAAGGCCGGTTCGGAGGAGGATGACGTGGATGGACCGGAGGTGTTTGGGGCATTTGATTGATTGAGGGGTTTTTAAGAGTGATAAAGCTAGCTGCTTTTGTTGGGTTTGTGGTTCTGTCATTGTTATGAAGAAACCCATCCATTGATTGTTATTGATTGTCAAGTGTGAGGGTTAACGAGGGAGATGTTGAATGGGTTTTGACGATGAGAACCTGTGTTCAATATGGAGAAGACATATTGAACAAAGGAGGGAGTTACAAGTCAACTTGATTGGTAGGTATTGAAAGGAAATAGATTTGGAATTTTAATTTGTTATAAAGGTTTTAAATTTTAAGATATTGAAATTTTTCAATAAAAGAGTTTGTAATGAGTTTGGGTGACAAAGCAATTAATTTTTATCATCATGGCCATCATCACCTACTATTGTCGCCGCCTTCGCCACTTACTGATCAATCAGTGTTGTCGTCAACCCTGCACCACCGCCTCGGCCTGCCGCCACTTACCGATATGACGACCGTGAGTGGTTAAACAAACCAATTGCACCATATAGTCAAAGTCATCCTACATGATTCTCCTCGTTTTATCATTCTTGCTCAACCACACTTATATTAATATCACATTCTTTGCATTAGGCCACTCGGTGTGGGATCGTCAGGCCCGGCGATGACCACTAACACCGTCCCGGGTGGTCCGGCGTCGTCCGAAAGTCTCCTAGGAGACGTTGAAAACGGGGCTAACCTCCACTTCCACTGCGGCCTTCACCTGCAACCACCACTGTCAAAATCACCACCCACCTCCACCGTGAACATCACCACTCGCTACCACCCCCACAGCCACCACACCAACGGTTCACAATAGAGACGCCGGCGTTAGGGTTTTCGGTACGAATCGAGACGGAGATGAAGGCGTTAGGGTTTCTGGCAATGGAGATGAAGGTAGTTGTGATTATGACGGTTATCGGAGATGAAGATGATGGTGAGAGTGGTGGCCGAAGGTGGAGCTGATGGTGATGGTGTGGTGGACGGCTATAATATTAAAAAAGCTAAGTGGGGTCGGGTCGTCACTCATTTCCTTGGTTTCATTCTTTAGAGGCGTTCTCGAAGGACTCTGACGTGGATGCTGACGTGGCGTCACCCATAGTGAGTATACTTAAAAGAATGACAAGAGTAAAAACTTGTATTGCTTGAATGTCATAAAATATTTGTAAACTAAACGGGGAAAGGCATGGTAATGATTGGATAGGTCAATACTGGGCCATGGTAATGTTGATGAATTGGGCCGGTATAGTCAGTTTGGGCACTAATTGGATCAGGATTACAAATAAATGAACTGGGCCCATGAAAGTCAATTTGTATCCCACAAAGTTGATACTAGAGATGGGCATAATACCTGGTTCCAAACCCGATCCGGTGGAACCTACCTGGGACCGGTTCTGGTTCCTACCCGACATATAGTAGAACCGGTTCCGGGTTCAAAATACCCGATGGTTCCTACCCGGTTCCACATTTTTGGAAAAAAATAAGTTCCGGAACCGGTTCCAACCCGTACCCGGGTTGTACCCGTAACCGGTTCTTATCATACCCGGTTCCTACGGTAACCTTCCAGACCCGGCGTCAATATATTTTTAATGTGAGTTTTTTTTATAAGTCTTTGCTAGAAACAAGTACCCGGTTACACAAACAACCTAAACAAGAAACGTTAAACAAAACATATAAAACACTAAACATACTAATCATAAAACACAAATGGGTTTACAATACATAAAACAAACTAAACTTTCGATGACCCGGTCCCGGATGCTTCACCCTTTTCATTGTTTTTCGCCTTTGTCACCGGACAATGGCGGTCGGTGTGTTTCTTGAGCGTCGAGTTGGCCGCCGCCTTCATGAACTTCCCGCACCCTTTGCATCTAGCCATTTCATGGCTATCCGACATCAAGCACAAGTCAAAGTGCTTCCAAATAGCGGGGTTTCTTTTGGTTTCCAAAACAACCACGACCTTATCGTTGCAAGCCATCGTTATCTCTTGTTAAAGTGTTAAGTTTATATAGAAAAACCGATTCTGTAAAGTGTAAAGTGTAAAGGGGTTTATATAGAAAACCGATTCTGTAATCAGGAATCGGTTCCAACGGTAACATTTACCAGGAACCGGTTCCAACGGTAACATTTTTATCAGGAACCGGTTCTGAACAGTGAAAGTCAGGGTTTGACTGTCAGGAACCGGTTCTGAACAGTAAAAGTCAGGTTTTGACTGTCAGGAACCGGTTCTGAACAGTGAAAGTCAGGTTTTGACTGTCAGGAACCGGTTCTGAACAGTAAAAAAGTCAGGTTTTGACTGTCAGGAACCGATTCCCAACACTATCAGAAACCGGTTCCGCACCATACCCGGTTCCACACCATACCCGGTTCCATAATACCCGTACCCGGTTCTACACGGTTCCATATTCTTGGGTGTGAACCCGGGTAGGAACTGGACCCGGTTCCACACCATACCTGGTGCCAATGACATCCAAGCAGAACCGGGTTCGGGTTGGAACCGGTTCCAGGTAATAATAAAACCCGATTATACCCATCTCTAGTTGATACGATTCATGACTCAGTTTTTTGGTAACAATGTTAGGCTAGTGGTTCAAGGGCTAGTGTGTGATATGATGATTGCATGCTAAGATGTTATTAGAAGTAGGTGGTTCAAGTCTTGACGAACATAGTTATGTCAAACGCCGGTGGGACAAATGTATATGGATCAAGCGTGTGTTGCTACAAATTGTATCTAGATGACTCCAAAAAGCACTAATGAGGTAGTAGTGGAGTAGTTGGGGAAAGACTTGGTGTTCTTTGTGATGCAGGTTCGACTCCCACTCTCCCCATTATTTTATGCGGCATAGGCGAATACGGGTGGCGCCGACTTGTCTTGGATGGGAGGCAAGATTTTACCGATTATTCCACTATCGTGCCTTCGGGCGGGTGGAGGTCAGGTTTCCGCGTATCTTGGAGAGCTAAGGGGCTGGCGACAATTGAGTAGTCGACCTTGGCCATAGCGTCCGGTGTCACAGTGGTTGACACGTCGTTCCTTGTCGTTCATAACAAAAATGACTCCAAAAAGCGTGTGGTAGTGTATGAAAAGGTAGAACGATGAGTTGGGATCTTCAATCATAAAGAAACATATGTTAAATCTTGCCACTGAGGGAAGAAAATTTCTTCTGTAACTCAATCTCAACTTGAGAATTAGAAAATATATTTGTGAGAATAATCGAACATTAAATGGGGTAATGAATTTGAGTAGCAAGGGTGGGCATAGCTCATCCCATCTATTAGTAGGGTTGTTCACTAGCCGAATCAAACCATCGTATCTTTGCTCGTACTCAGTTCGTTTACAAACTGAACCGAGCGTTTATTCAACCGAGCCAAAGTCGAATGGGCGTCTTTCGATCCAATCAATTTTCGACAAAACGTCGAGCAATTACTCAGCATCGTAGAACAAAAAGGAAAGTGACGATGGGGGTGTTAGTAAAGTAATGTTTTCGTCCCTAAGGTTTTGTTAAATTAGAACACAAGTATAAATTTAACAAATAACAAAGAATAAAAAAATCACTAAACTGGTTGTCTGGTTCTATCAAGAGATTAACTGAGTGGGAAAATGAATCTTCTATCGCTTGTAGTAGACCCTTGTTCTATTGGAAGTTTGAAATCGAATGAACCAACTGAAGCAAAACCTTGGCGAGTTGGCGATGAAGAAATCTAATAATGATGGGGTTTTTGGTTAGTTTGTCACATCTTAATAATAGTTGTATGTATTATATCCGCTAGTTGAACCTTAATGTGTGCGCGCGCTCTTTTATCGTAGTTTAGAGATAAAGTTTGTTACCTTCATTTGTTTTATTGTTTCTATCTTGTTAGTTTGTTAGATCAGTTGTGATGTATTTGTACTATCTCTATATATAAATAAAGAGATGTTTATGAGTTATGAAAGAAATTAAAAAAACATTCAACATCGATATTGTATTCTTGCATTATGTTTGTCATCGTTACCTTTTTTTCTCCCCCATGTCAACGACTCATTTGCCTTTGGGATCCTTTCTACCATTGGTGGGATCTAATAGTGTGTGCGTTATACGTTTAGTACTGTCACATCAATTTTCTTTGTACCTTTTATCTGTATTGTTGTTTATGCGATTATAAGGTTGTCGTGGTACAAATCCATATATTCTCATCTTACGCCTGGCCCCCTGATCAAAACACGGTGGTTCGACTAGATATCCAATAGTAAGGACATGATAGTCCAAACCGGGGCCATATGGGGGGACATATATGAGTTATCTCTTCCATGTGCATACGACGTTCCTTAGGCTACTCGGTATGGAAGAGGATAGTCCTTGGAGGATGACCCTCCACCTCAACGCCACATCATAGTCGTTGGAGGATGCCCTTCTAAGGATGGAAGCAAGGAAATGAGTGATGGGCCTATATATATATATTATATAGGAGAGTTTAAATGAGAACGCTAAATATCGTAAGAACCGTGAGAACGAATGAAAAAACCACTAGAACTTGATAAAAAACAAGTGAATTCAAAATTTCTTTTTACACTTGTCATTATTATTCGAATACAATTCTAGAAATTTAATTTACACAGGCAAACTTACACATGTGTAAATTTGTTATATTTACACATGTGTAAAAAATCTAATAAGAGTGGTTTTGAGAGTAGAAATGAATTATTTGATCTTGTAATTTCTTTTTTTGATGTTGAATTTTAATTAAAATGATAATTGTATTAAAAAAATGGTTTTGATTGGTTTTCTCATTCGTTCTCACGGTTCTTGCAATATTTAGCGTTTTTAAGATAACCCTCCCCTATATATATTGTGGTTTGGTGTATAGTGTGTGTGAGAAGGGGAGGAGGAAATGAGCATTATTTTTTGTCATCCTCTACCCGTCCTCTTCGTCTACTCCCTGCCGGTCACGACGACGACGCACCATTGGAAATGATGTTGAGGCCCGACGACGGGTCAGGACGGGCCAAGCCGGGCCCCATACCGAGTGTCCTTACAAAATAAGTCGATGAAACCGTTGTTCCAAGCATAGATTTTCCGTTAAGTCTCTAGAAGATCAATTGCTACATCTGTACCTAATAGTTTTATGTAGTACATTTATAAATCATGTACTTATGCGGTTGTTAAGTGCTTTTTTTTTCTTTTCCTTGATCTATATATGTTTTCATTCATTTGTGGTATCTAGCAAAAATATGATGAGTTTGATCTCGAAAGTTAGTTAATCAAGTCTTTAAATTTAAAATTCTAGTTAATTACAACAAGTGTTATCTATAATCATAGTTATTTAATTTAAACAATATCCAAACGACAAATTTCTATATTGTTGGACTCGAAATAAAAATATTAACACAACGAAATGAGTAAACCTTGTAAGAGTTATCCTTGCCAATAGTGGTAAACAACTCCTCGAATTAAGGTTGTTACTTAATCTTTAAATAAAGTGATTCCTAGGTTATATCTCTCTTTTAAAACGTATACAATAATATTTATTTCGATAAAACTATAATATTGAATATGTTCATTTTCATCAAATATCAAACTTATGTTAGCTTATACCATTGTGTTCATCTCTCTTCAAAAACATTGTCGGATATAATCTAAATTTGAAGGAAGGGGGGGGGGGGGGGGGGGGGGTGATTTTGGTACATATTTTGGATTTTGTGATGGATGATGCTAGAAATTTAATTGTTATACTTATAATATGGAGATATCATTATCGTGAAGAAGGATAAGAATGAGATAATTAATAGTGATTGTGTTAGATGTTGTGTTTAATTATATGTATAAGTCTAAAAAAAGAGTATTTTTGGTTTTGGATAGTATATAAATTGCCATTGTTACGTTTTAGAGTTCTATGTACTTTTTGTCTGACCATTTTCGTGTACGATTAATGATGCAAAATGTATCACATTTTGCATGAATGGTTATAGTTTTCACTTGGCACTCATCACGGAAAGTCATACGAAATGTTATAGTTAAGCAAAAGCTTTGTCCACCTGAAAGGTGACTTTTTGCGTGGAGGCTTTCATGCAAAACACTAACCATTCTGCATTATGGTGCAAAAATTTTTATGTGGCTCATTTGACCAGTTGACCGAGTGTTTAAAGGTTATATTGTATGTTTTAATCAGTAAAGAAACTAACTCCTAGGTGAGTTCTAAATGTCATTTTACTATTTTGGGTTGATATGCATGCTACCCGTACGTTCATGACTGTAATCATCTGCTGTGACTGTTAGATGTTACACGCTTATGCTTGATGTTAATGTTCGTAATTGATGTTATATGATTGATGTTCAATGTTAAATGATTGATGATGATGATAAATTAGTGATGTCTAGCGTTTGTTGTTAGAGTTATTGATGCCTAGCATTTATTACCGAAAACATATTGATAAAAAAGCGTAAAGATAAAAAAAATGTGTTTAAAAAAATCAATTATATCAAATAATTTAGAGATGTTTTAAAAACACAATATTATTAACATATTTTTAACTATATTTTAAAAACTGAGATAAAAGCTAAAAGTTAGAAACGTCAAAATTAATTATTTTTTAAAACTTTTCTTAAACAAAAAATAGGTATTTTTAAAAACTTTTAGAGAGTGTTTTTAAAGTTTGTGTTGATTTATCACATTTAAAATGAATGTATTAATCTGATTAGACAAGGAGTTGAATAAGAAATTGAGAGGTATGTTTAGATCTATCTTGTTCTATAAGACTTGACTATTTTCATCGTAGCATTGCATATTTGCATGGCCCTAAATTATGTAATCATCTAAAAATTAATGATATGTTACACGCTATCGTCATGCCCTCATCATCAAACATATTACAATCATCCGTGGCACCAATTTTTCGTTTATATTTGTAGCATGACTTTTTTTAATGACGAACACCCCTTTATAAGTAGTAGAGGATTAGGTGGACGGACGCACCTTTTGAAATATTATTATAGGGTAAAATCCTGATCGCACCTTTTAAAAATTCCATTAAATCTATGTTCGCATTCTTTAAAAATGTTTCATGGGTCTACCACTTAATCTATTCCAAAAATTCAAATGATTACATACTCTGTAAGACTTGAAAACCCATACTACTTTGGTGGGACAAGGGTGCTTGGATTGGATCGGCTTCAACTCATCGACATGTTGTGGCAATATGCAGTACATCGGTATGTTGCATCCTTTGGCCTTTAGTCCACCCGTAGTGGGGCGACATATACCGGCTAAACACCACATAGCGCCCCACTAGCGCCGCACCACACCGCTACGATCGGCGCCATGGGTGGTTGAATTTGAATCCCCGCGAGCAATATAGCTGCGTGAACGTGGAGATTTTCAAAAAAATGACCGTTGCAACAATCATATATTTAATAAAAATAAAAAATTCCTAAACAATATATATATATATTATATATATATATTATATATATATATATATATATACATAATCTATCTTCACATTACACTCAACCAAACTTCAAAACACTCTCATTGCTCAAATAATATTCCCACTTTCTTTTAAAAAATAATGGGCTCTGCATTCGAAGATTCGTTCACCAATATTTACTGAAGGTTTTTTTTCAGCTGAAGAAATTGCGAAAGAGGAAGAAGCGGTTACGAGTGCATGTGCTCTCGCGATACAAGCCATGCAATACGTTAGCCGTTCTCCTCCACGCCCCATTTTGAGGGGCACTTTTATCTTGCGAGATCGTGAAGCCGCAAACGGCGTTTGATTAAAGACTATTTTGATCCCACATCGGTTCACGGACCCATTGTTTTTAGACGGCGGATTAGGATGAGCCAAATGTTATTTTTGCGCATTAATGATGATTTGGAAGCTATGTATGACTACTTTAAGCAAAGAATGGATGTTAGAGGATATCTAAGGTTCACCTCAATTCAAAAGGTAACTTCCACTTACATATACTAGCCTACGGAAACACGTACGACATCAACGACGAGTATTTGAAGATGAGGGAGAAAACAACACGAGATAGCGTGGAAGATTTCTGCTTTGGTATTTTTTTACTCACTTTTATATATTTATTTTTATTTTAAAGTACATCACTAGTAAAACTTTTTATATTAAATTTTATATATTTAATTATATTTTAGGTGTATGCCAGTTATATGAAAATGTTACTCAAGAAATCCCATTGGAACGACCTTCAACAAATATACGAGGTGCATTTAGAAAAGCATGGAATACCCGGCATGATTGGTAGTTTGGATTGTCGTCAATGGCGTTGGTATAATTGTCCAACCGCATGGCAAGGTCAACATATACGCGGTAACTAGAAATGACCAACTTTGGTTTTATAAAAGCGGTTGTGTCATACAACCTTTGGGTTTGGTCGGCTTTCTTTGGTGTAGCCAGGTGTATGAACGACATTAAAACCTTCGAGTGTTTACCATTGTAAGAGAGCTACATTTCTGGCACGATACCGAAAGCTAGTTTTCATTCAAATGGGAATGACTACTGTAACGCCCGGCTTTTTCGTATTTCATAATTGGAAGGCATCCCTTGTATTTCTATTTTCAGAAACCTTGTACTCTCTTTGTAATATACTTTCATGTCATTTGTAATTCGGGACTATTGATCATAATGAAAAAGAAGGTATTTTAATCAGTTAGTGTTTTCATATTAGACTTATGTGCATCTGTTAATCAAATTATCGTTTGAGCGAAATATTATTCAAGGATTCTTGATTCTTTATTTATCGACACTTGATACTCATTAAACTAATTAAAACTCTTAAAATAATTCGGATCCTAATTCTCGAAACTGAAAGCTTCATGAAATGAATAATCGTTTAAAGATTTTACCCTAATTTAAATCCGTTGTTTATCTATCCTATTTAATTAATTGAATTAATTAATATTACAATAAAAAGTTTTGTTTGTTTTTATAAATAAATAAATAAGTAAATAAAATAATAATCTAGTTAGTTTCGTTAGATTTTAAAGTTAGTAAATACAAACTAACCTAGTTAGTTTGTATTATAAAGTTAGTTTCTTCTTTTAAAGCAAATATCTTGGTTAACTAAAGTTCAGGGGTAGTTTGTGCAAATTGCTGAAAGTATAAAGTTCTTAAATCAAGAAAAAAAAAAAAAAAAAAGCTAAGACACGGGACTCGAACCCGGGTCAACAACCACACCAAACACGTGCCTAACCAGCTGAGCTGGGACTCCTCGTCGAACAAAACCAGCCCGTAAAACATATTCATCTCGTCAAAACGGCCTGATCCGCAACCAGCGCGACCAGACTCGTTTTGGGCGGGTTTTTTTTGTGAATTTTTGAGTTTGAAACATGTTTTAACATTTAATACTTTACCAAACCCAACCCTAATCCTTCCCTATAAAACCCAAGCATAATCCAAACTTTTTACACTTTTTCTAATCATCTAAACACTCTCAAATACTACAAGCTGAAAATCAAGAATTCGAGCAGATTTACCACTCTTCACAAAAGTGAGCATATCTCACTCATTTCTTAACCTTTTTCATCCATTCTTCTTCCCACTTGCTTGGTTTGACCTTGTGAACATTTCCAATGGTTTCCATAGGAAAACCAGACTCTGGATTGTCACGAAAAAGGCTTTCCAAAGTGGAATGTTTTCATTTTACTTCTTCAAACTTTGTTAAACTTGTTCAAACTTGAGTCTAACTCATCTCAAACCTATGTCCGAATGCTTACAACCTCCTTATGGTTGGTTAGGCTTAAAAACATGGTTGAGACATGTCAAATTAGAGGTTAAAACCTTACAAACTTTCTGTCTTCGACTAGGGTTTACACCCACAAGTAGTGTTCAAGTTAAGCTTGATGAATGTGTGATATTTGGACTAGCTTGGGCTATCCACCATGGAATCCACACACTACTTGATGATTTTTCATAGCTTAGTTGTCTCATTTCATTCCTTACTTGTAAGTTCATGACCCTCCTTGTGTCTAAGACACATGTGTAGTGGTGAATCCAAAGAGGTCTTAAGTGGATGGTAAATCCTCCACCTCTACTTGACTTATGTAAACTACAAAGAGGTTCCTAAATGGATGGTTCAACCTCCTACCTCATGCTTGACCTATATGACTTAATGTACACTATATAATACTTATATATTATCAAAGTAATCGAACTCTTGATAATGAACAAGTGGTCATTTGTCAAAATAGTAGGTTACATCATCTAAAGACCATACATTTGTTACGATCCTAATGGATCTTTGAATCCATGAAAACATACCAAACCCTTGAGGTTCTATAGTGTCAAGAACAAGTGTTATGAGTACAAGATGATTACTTTAATAATACTATTTTCACGTTATTTAATTCCGAATCCATAATCTTCCATTAATTCCCAATACTCACACGCCTATGTTTCTTTGTGTAGAAGGACAAGGTACTCGAAACTAATCCATCAACCAACAACGTTCGCGGGATTTCAAGTGGGAAAGCTTGCAAAACCGTGAGCATACTCGATCCCTTTTTCTTTTTTACACTTTGGGTGCAACATGTACATTATAAAAAAAATCACACGACACTTAAACTATTTTAATCTCTATCCATGCTTAACATGAAACTACTTGATGCTTGTTAGACTTGTATGTTATGTAAACTATTTGTGTCGATATATGCTTCATTAACTTTGCTAGCCTACCTTAACAATTATAGCGCTATAGGATTAACGCACCGCCCACGAAACTTGGGGTATTGTTAAGTTAAACATGTTAACCTCCCGCTACTCTATTGGGATAGGCTATTTTAACGCGTTGGATTCTTGGGTTTGAACATATAGTACACCTTTTCGGCATGCTAGTAAACTTGCAAATTATGGTTCATGTTGGATATGAGACTTTAAACAAATTTATTCTATATTATGCTATGTAACAAAACTTGTATGCTCGCCAACTTTTTGTTGATATATTTTAATACATGTTGCAGGTTGATTGATGAGGTAATGTTACAAGATGAAACAAGATTTAGGTGGACTTAGATACACACCTAGATTAATTTATCTATTTTGATGTTATGTCGTTTTGAAACAATTGTTGACTATTATTTGGAATTTTTGTATGACAATTTAGTCTTGAATGAAATTTGAATTTAATCTATATTGTCAAATAGCGTTATGAAGTTTTGAGCAATTTGTTCGTTTCATCCCGATGTTTCCGCCATCGGTTGGGGTGTGACAGATTGGTATCAGAGCCATAACTATAGGGAATTAGGAAAAGTAGGAATGCTTTGCCCTAGTCTATAGTTTTAGGAACTTGATTCTTATTTGTTGTTTAAAACTTCATTGATTTTATTTTTTTTGCTTCTTTTTCTCCTTCTTGGTCTATTAAACTTATATGGCTTTCCTAAGGCCAACACAAATACACTTGAAGCTTTGAAAACACTCATATTTTACCAACGAGGCGATTTGCACCAAGATAGGCCCAATGACCCACAATTTTGGGTGAAGTCCCTCATTCCGTGTATTCAATTTTGCACGAAGTTACGACATCAAGCTAGGAGTGATATCCACATCTTGATGGAAAACTTCCATTTCATACTCTAGTTTGACCTTACTAACGAGTCGGAATTCGCTCCTCGTTTAGTAAGAAACAACCACATTAGGGTACGAAATCGTCAAGTTAGGGGTGAAACCCGCACCTTTTCGATTAAGTCCCATTCCTCGATTTTCAATCTCGCCAAAGTCTCGATTGTTTCGATCGGTTAGAGACGTGTAGTAACTGGAAGGGTAAGATACTGTTAATCGCTTCTCGACGAGAGTATCTTACCTATAGGCCAAAGCACGTTTCTCTAATTTGAAAGGACCTTCGACCCACTTTGGAATAGTCGACGTTTCTCTACCCGAAACAATCCAATAATTTATTGAGCCTTTCTTTTATGTCATCTCAATTTATATGTGATTTTAAACTTGATACTTCGTTCATATCAAACTTTTTACACAATTCGCAGTCTATCGCAATCAAAAACAATAATAATCTCTCGTGAACAAACTAAATTTACAATGCTTTCATTTTACATGTTATGCTATGTGGAATTCATGATTATGATATGTGAATCAAATTGAACATTTATACACTATGTGAAACTATATGCTATGTGATGCATTCATGGAAATAATTTTTCTTAAACAATCATTATGATCAAGTCTCACCTATTCGTTCTTTGAATCTTAGATGTCTTCTCATCTCTCCAACTTGATTAAGAAGTCGAAGACCAACTCCAAAAAGAAGATGATGGCTTTCATGGCCAATCAAATCACTCGTATTGTCCCAAAGATCGTCACCGAAATTCAAGCTTCAAACACCCCCAACGGTTTCGTGGAATCAAAAGCGGCTCAACCCAAAACTGTGAACTTTAATTACAAGCATTTTTCATCTTGCAACCCTAAGCCATTCACTGGCAACGATGGGGTGACTGCTATGCTCGAGTGGTTCGACAGCATAGAGGTCACGTTCATCAATAGTGGATGTCCTGAAGAGCTTAAAACGCGTAGTGCGACAGGGGTATTCCAAGCCCGAGCTCTAGAATGGTGGACAAACGAAAGGAATCTTCGTTCCAATGAAGAGGCTTATGCTTTACCTTGGGAGGAAGTTAAGACACTCATGATGGAGGAATTTTGTCCCCTGCACGAGCAACAAAAGCTGGAAGATGAATTTTGGACTCTAAAACAAGTTGGCGATGATAACCAAGCCTACACCACCCATTTCAAGCAACTCAGTTTCATTGTTCCTCACCTTGTTTCGACCCTCAATTGCAAAATCCGCAAGTACCTCCATGGATTACCTCCTGCTATGCGAGATACCATCGAGGCAGCCAAACTCGATAATATCGAAGCCGTTTATCGCCTCGCCGCTTCCCTAAACAACAATCGCATTCGCGATAAGCAAACTTCAACCCCAGTTTCCTCCAAACAAGCCCATCAACTTACCCAACAATCAAGTGGCAACAAGGGGAAGAAGCGAAAGCAATCGAACCCTAGTTGTAACGCGGTTGTACCAGCTGTTAACCCAAACCCTACTACACCTGCAAGCGATCGAAAGCCATACATTGGGATTCACCCCAAGTGTACTACCTGCAACTATCATCACCTTGCCAACGTCAATTGTCGCCATTGTACCATTTGCAACCGTTTTGGCCATAACACCGCCTATTGTAAGAACAATCCTGTGCCACAAGCCCAACAAGCTCAAAACGCTAAACCAGCTAGAGCCTGCTACAAATACGGTGACGCAAATCACCTTCGTCCTCAATGCCCTCAATTGAATCAGGAACAACAAGCTGCTAAAGGACGAGCTTTCAACCTCAATGCAAACCAAGTGCGCAACGCCAATGAAGTCGTTAATGGTACGTTTCTCGTCAATAACCTTTACGCTTCAATGCTATTTGATACTGGTGTGGACAAAAGCTTTGTGTCTGTTGAATTTGAACCTTTGCTAAATTGTACACGCTCTAAACTGCCTAAGTCGTTTTCTGTTGAAGTTGCCAATGGCAAGTCTATCTTAGTCGATTGCGTTCTTCGTGACTGTCTTCTCACTCTTAACGAGCACACCTTTCCTATCGACCTTATACCCATGCAACTGGGTAGTTTCGACATCATAGTATTCGTAAGAACCATGCTGAAATTGCTTGCCACGAGAAATACATTCGTTTACTTCTTCCTTCTGGTGACACCTTACACGTCTATGGAGACCGACCTTCGAAAGGACTGAAATTGATGTCCTGCACACAAGCAAATAGGTATGTACGTAAACAGTACTTTGCCTTTTTAGACCACGTTGTGGAAGAAAAAGGCAAGGGAAAAAGCGTAAGTGATGTTCCAGTAGTGCGCGACTTCCCTGACGTCTTTCCTGAAGATTTACCTGGTCCTCCTCCACCTCGATCCGTTGATTTTTGTATTGATCTCGTACCTGGTTTAACTCCTGTTGCCAAAGCTCCTTATCGTCTTGCACCCTCTGAGATGCAAGAGTTATCTACTCAACTCCAAGAACTCCTTGATAAGGGTTTCATACAACCAAGTACCTCACCTTGGGGTGCTCCTGTACTTTTCGTCAAGAAAAAGGATGGCTCGTTTTGCATGTGCATCGACTACCGAGAGCTTAACAAACTCACCATCAAGAATCGTTACCCTCTCCCGCGTATCGATGATCTATTTACCAACTTCAAGGCGCAACTTGCTTCTCCAAAATCGATCTTCGATCTGGTTATCACCAACTTCGTGTTCTCGAAGAGGACATTCCCAAAACCGCATTTCGCACTCGCTATGGACATTACGAGTTCGTGGTTATGCCTTTTGCTTGACCAACGCACCAGCCGTGTTCATGGATCTTATGAATCGTGTTTGTAAACCATATTTGGATCGCTTTGTAATCGTTTTCATCGACGACATTCTTATTTATTCAAAGACGCAGGCTGACCATGAACGTCATTTACGCCTCATACTCGAACTTTTGCGTAGTAATCGCCTATACGCGAAGTTTTCCAAATGCGAATTCTGGATCAAAGAAGTCCAATTCCTTGGACACGTTGTTAGTGAGAAAGGAATCCATGTTGACCCTTCCAAAACCGAAGCAGTGAAGAATTGGACCGCACCTAAAACTCCTTCTGAAATCCGTTCTTTCTTAGGATTGGCAGGTTATTACCGCCGATTCATCTCGAACTTTTCAAAAATCGTTGTTCCTCTCACCTCGTTGACTCAAAAAGAGAAACCTTTTGCTTGGGATCTTGAGCAAGAGGAATCTTTTCAAACTCTCAAGAACTTGCTTTGTAACGCTCCTATTCTTGCTCTTCCTGATGGGAATGATGATTTCGTGGTATATTGCGATGCCTTAAATCGTGGTCTTGGTTGCGTGCTGATGCAACGAGATAAAGTCATTGCCTATGCTTCTCGTCAGCTCAAAATACATGAGAAAAACTATACTACCCACGACCTCGAGCTTGGCGCAATTGGTTTTGCGTTAAAGATTTGGTGACACTACCTATATGGTACAAAGTGTGTGGTTTTCACTGACCATAAGAGCCTACAACACATCTTTGACCAAAAGGAACTAAACATGCGTCAGCGACGTTGGGTGGAATTGCTTAACGACTACGACTGCGAGATTCGCTATCATCCTGGTAAAGCGAATGTCGTGGCCGATGCTCTTAGTCGTAGGGCTCATGTTAGTAGCATTCGTTGTTTTCAAGTCTCAAGCGATCTCCACACTTGTATTCGTGAAGCTCAATACTCGTCAGCAAACGAAGGAAGTCTAATTGACGAAGTACGAGGTGCTCCTATGGATCAACTCGTGACAAAATAACGGACTTCAATACTATCTTGATCGTATTTGGGTGCCAAATTTCGACAATCTTCGTGAACTCATTATGACCGAGGCACACAAATCCAAGTACTCGATTCATACTGGTGCTGATAAGATGTACCATGATCTTCGTACATCCTATTGGTGGCCTGGTATGAAAAAGGACATTGCCATCTACGTTTCAAAATGCCTCACTTGTTCGAAAATCAAAGTTAAAACCAGCGTCCGTCTGGTTTGCTCAATCAGCCCGAAATCCCTGTTTGGAAGTGGGATAGCATTGCTATGGATTTCATAACCAAACTTCCTCAAACACCTTCTGGTCATGATAGCATTTGGGTAATCATCGACGGTCTCACCAAATCTGCGCATTTCCTTGCTATTCGTGAAGACTTCAAAGTTGAGAAACTTGCTCGAATCTACACTGATGAAATCATATGTCGTCATGGTATACCCATTGACATCATCTCTGACCGTGATGGTCGTTTCACTTCCCGTCTTTGGCAAACTTTCCAGTCCGCTATGGTACCCATTTGAATATCAGTACGGCCTTCCACCCTCAAACGAATGGAAATACTGAACGTACTATCCAAACCCTAGAGGACATGCTCCGTTCTTGTGTCATCGACTTTGGTGGTGGTTGGGATGTACATTTACCTTTGATCGAATTCTCGTACAACAATAGCTACCACTCTAGTATTCAAATGGATCCTTTCGAGGCATTGTATGGTCACAAATGTCGATCTCCTCTTAGCTGGCATGAGATTGATGACAAACAAATTACTGGCCCTGAGATCATACAAGAAACGACGGATAAGATTCTTCAAATCCGTGATAATCTACTCAAGGCTCGAAGTCGACAAAAGAGCTATGCTGACAAGAGACGTAAACCATTGGAGTTTAACGTTGGTAATCATGTACTCCTCAAGGTATCTCCTTGGAAGGGAGTAGTTCGTTTTGGTAAAAAGGGAAAACTGGCCCCTCGCTATGTTGGTCCTTTCAAGATACTCGAGAGGATTGGTAAGGTGGCATACCGACTCGATTTACCTCAAGAACTCAGCAACGTTCATCCAACGTTCCACGTTTCGAATCTCAAGAAGTGTCTCGCTGATGAAGTACTCCAAGTTCCTCTTGAAGTGCCACACCCCAACCGATGGCGGAAACATTGGGATGAGACGAAAACTAGATTACAAAAGGCTTCATAACGCTAATTGTGTCCAGTGTTTAATAATTACCTTTTTACATAGTTTAAATCAAATAATACAAAATTTAGATCCCGGCACGTAACAAATATAATTTCATTTCATTGATAACGATTTAATACAAGATATTGAAACGAAATACATGTTTGAAACAAATACAATACAATAAGTATTTAAAGTTTAAATGCGTTTCTAGGCAATCCTACTAAATTCCATGTGTCATCAAAATTCCTGCAACATGTATTAAAAGCATAGATCAATACAAAAGTATTGGAGAGCATACAAGTTTGAAATTAATTATAAGTATAAAAGTTGGTTTTGATTGTGACAAGTATATATTCAAGTCGAATCGCACGAATATGTAAACCACTTTCGCATAACAATAGCATATAATCGAATTCCTTAACTAGCATGCATAGTATTCTAAGCATAACGATATCATGAGAATACAAGTCAAAACTAATAAGCATAAACAAACTCAAGCATAACAAGTAGCATGTATAGACGAGTTTAAACTAACACATATAACTCACATAAGCGTAACTGATGGCACATTTGGTATTGTGAACACATTTAATTTTGTTTAAAATAAATTTTGTAATTTATACATGTTGCACCCCAAAATGCATTAAAGTGTAAAAATGGGGTCGAGTATGCTCACGGTTTTGCAAAGCTTCCTTTGGTGATTCCGTGAAGAGTTGGAGGTTGGAGCTTCAAGCTTCCTTTAAAACACTTAGTGTTTTCTTTTAGAACTCTTAGAGTTCTCTTCCTTGCATGGTTGAGAGAAGAATGGTTGGAACACTTAGTATCCTTTTAGAATTCATAGAATTCTTGATTTAGAGATATTGAGAGAATTAGAGAGATGGAGAGAAGAATAGTGTGAATAAAATGGTAAAAGGAGGTTGGTATTTATAGGTAGAAAAAGTGGAAAAGGGTGAAATATGACTGGTTAAAAAATGTGGAAGATGATTGGTGGAGAAAGGAGGTGGAAAAGAGTGAAATATGATTTGTTAAAAAAGTTGGAAGAGGATTGAAAAGATGATTGGTGGAGAAAGGAGGTGGAAAAAGGTGAAATATGATTAGTTAAAGAAGGTGAAAGAGGATTGATGAGGTGGAAAGATTATTGATATATTTCTTGGTATTTATTGAGTATATATTATGTAATTGAGTATATAAAAAAGTATAAAAGTATAATTCAAGTACTGAGGATGTGCGTATAAGTATTTATACGTATAATTGTGTCGGTTTGCGTATAAATACCTATTTAAATGATCGCGTCGTGTGATTAATGAATATGTAATAAGAGATATATGCATATATATATATATATTATGATTAACGCCTCGAATTACGATATAAAAAAATAAGGATACTAAAATACGAGGCGTTACAGTCTCCATATTTTAGGAAATTTCGTCTCGAAATTTATTCAAGAGGAAGTCTTTAGAAAAAAAGAAGATGGTATTTCGTAGTATGTGTGGGTAGTAGACGAGTATTAGGTCTTGAGCGATCAAAGTTTGTATTCAATAGTAGAGAACCACCGAATTTCTCATGGCACGTTTTTACGAAAGTTCGGTAATATGGTAGGAACACTTATATATAGGAAGTACCAACGGCGTATCCACCATTTTCAAACCATATTACGTTCGTTTCGCTAATCGATGCCATGTTACGTTCCGTGTCACGATCAGGGTTTATTAGCATATTACGAGTGAGAATGATAGCGTATATAGAGTCTCAAGTATATAAGTATAATTGCATTTAAGTATGAGAGAGGGCATAGTGTATAAGTATGAGTATAAGTGTAAGTGTACGTATATGCGCATTCGTGTACAATACAAATGGTATATTTTAGTTTAACCAAGATTAACAAATAACTGGCATGTGAATAAATAGGTCAAACCATCGTGTACCGCAATGTAGACTACCCATCATCGTTAAAACGAAGAGGGTGTATAATAGTTTACTTAACATGACCTCAAGAATACGGGCGGGCGTCACTCCTATAGTGCTACACAAGCGCTATACATGTTAAGGTGTGGCTTGATCAAAGTTAATGACGAGTCTACCACATAAACATGTGAATAAACAAGTCAAACCATCGTGTACGCAACGTTGACTAGTCAATATTGTTGAATCATAGTGTAAAATAGTTTACTTGGTATGAAATAGTTTACTTAACATGACCCCAAGTCTCAAGGGCGGTGCGCTACTCCTATAGCACTACGCATAGTGCTATACATGTTAATGTGTGGTTTTATAACGAGTTTATCACATATAATGTTCCAGTAATCCCAAATCAAGTATGATGTTTAGTATGCACCTATAGAATCGTTGCGTAATAGATTTAGTATAAATGCGAAGTTTGTCGTGCAAAAATTCGATTTTAGTATAGTGTGACATTGAAAAAAAATAAAGGAATAAGAATTATATAGCATAAAATGTAAGATAGCATAAAAGAGAGGCTTGTTAAAATGTTGGAGTGTTTCAGTTTTAGAAACTTCGAGTATTCCAAAGTGACTCGTAAGTCCTTTCGAATTAGGGAGACATGATTTGGCCTAATAGGTATAATACTCTCGTCGCCAAGCGATTAATGGTACTTTACGTTCCAGTTAGTACATGTCCCTAATTTGATCGAAAAATACGAAACTTTGGTGAGATTGAAAACTGAGGAGCGGAACCAGTCATCAAGGTGTGGATGTCAATCCTGGCTTGACAATTTCGTCCCCAAATTGTGGTTTATTGAACGTATCAAGATATAATTTTGAATCGTCAATAAGGATCCACTAGATTATGAAATGAAACTCCCATCAAGATATGGATATCACTCCTGACTTGATGGGGAATTTCGTGCGAAATAACAAGTAAAACGGATTGAAACTCGTCATCAATGGCGGGAATCACCCCTGTATTGATGAGTTATTTCTATTGTGGAACAATAATATACTCAAGAGCGTATGTTGTGTTTCATGTCTTAGGAAAGACATATTGTAAGTTTTAGGATCAAAAGGGGGAGAAGTATGATAGAAATAATAACATTTTAGACAAGTATTACAAATGGTCAAGAGTATGGTACTTAAACTATAGACTAGGTCGAACATGACAATTCTACCTAATTCCCTATAGTTATGGCTCTGATACCAATCTGTCACACTCCAACCGATGGCGGAAACATCGGGATGAGACGAAAACTAGATTACAAAAGGCTTCATAACGCTAATTGTGTCCAGTGTTTAATAATTACCTTTTTACATAGTTTAAATCAAATAATACAAAATTTAGATCCCGACACGTAACAAATATAATTTCATTTCATTGATAACGATTTAATACAAGATATTGAAACGAAATACATGTTTGAAACAAATACAATACAATAAGTATTTAAAGTTTAAATGCGTTTCTAGGCAATCCTACTAGATTCCATGTGTCATCAAAATTCCTGCAACATGTATTAAAAGCATAGATCAATACAAAAGTATTGGAGAGCATACAAGTTTGAAATTAATTATAAGTATAAAAGTTGGTTTTGATTGTGACAAGTATATATTCAAGTCGAATCGCACGAATATGTAGACCACTTTCGCATAACAATAGCATATAATCGAATTCCTTAACTAGCATGCATAGTATTCTAAGCATAACGATATCATGAGAATACAAGTCAAAACTAATAAGCATAAACAAACTCAAGCATAACAAGTAGCATGTATAGACGAGTTTAAACTAACACATATAACTCACATAAGCGTAACTGATGGCACATTTGGTATTGTGAACACATTTAATTTTGTTTAAAATAAATTTTGTAATTTATACATGTTGCACCCCAAAATGCATTAAAGTGTAAAAATGGGGTCGAGTATGCTCACGGTTTTGCAAAGCTTCCTTTGGTGATTCCGTGAAGAGTTGGAGGTTGGAGCTTCAAGCTTCCTTTAAAACACTTAGTGTTTTCTTTTAGAACTCTTAGAGTTCTCTTCCTTGCTTGGAAGATTTGAAAGAAGTAGAGAGGTTGAGAGAAGAATGGTTGGAACACTTAGTATCCTTTTAGAATTCGTAGAATTTTTGATTTAGAGATATTGAGAGAATTAGAGAGATGGAGAGAAGAATAGTGTGAATAAAATGGTAAAAGGAGGTTGGTATTTATAGGTAGAAAAAGTGGAAAAGGGTGAAATATGATTGGTTAAAAAATGTGGAAGATGATTGGTGGAGAAAGGAGGTGGAAAATGGTGAAATATGATTTGTTAAAAAAGTTGGAAGAGGATTGAAAAGATGATTGGTGGAGAAAGGAGGTGGAAAAGGGTGAAATATGATTGGTTAAAGAAGGTGAAAGAGGATTGATGAGGTGGAAAGATTATTGATATATTTCTTGGTATTTATTGAGTATATATTATGTAATTGAGTATATAAAAAAGTATAAAAGTATAATTCAAGTACTGAGGATGCGCGTATAAGTATTTATACGTATAATTGTGTCGGTTTGCGTATAAATACCTATTTAAATGATCGGTCGTGTGATTAATGAATATGTAATAAGAGATATATGCATATATATATATATATTATGATTAACGCCTCGAATTACGATATAAAAAAATAAGGATACTAAAATACGAGGCGTTACAGTCTCCATATTTTAGGAAATTTCGTCTCGAAATTTATTCAAGAGGAAGTCTTTAGAAAAAAAGAAGATGGTATTTCGTAGTATGTGTGGGTAGTAGACGAGTATTAGGTCTTGAGCGATCAAAGTTTGTATTCAATAGTAGAGAACCACCGAATTTCTCATGGCACGTTTTTACGAAAGTTCGGTAATATGGTAGGAACACTTATATATAGGAAGTACCAACGGCGTATCCACCATTTTCAAACCATATTACGTTCGTTTCGCTAATCGATGCCATGTTACGTTCCGTGTCACGATCAGGGTTTATTAGCATATTACGAGTGAGAATGATAGCGTATATAGAGTCTCAAGTATATAAGTATAATTGCATTTAAGTATGAGAGAGGGCATAGTGTATAAGTATGAGTATAAGTGTAAGTGTACGTATATGCGCATTCGTGTACAATACAAATGGTATATTTTAGTTTAACCAATATTAACGGATAACTAGCATGTGAATAAATAGGTCAAACCATCGTGTACCGCAATGTAGACTACCCATCATCGTTAAGACGAAGAGGGTGTAAAATAGTTTACTTAACATGACCTCAAGAATACGGGCGGGCGTCACTCCTATAGTGCTACACAAGCGCTATACATGTTAAGGTGTGGCTTGATCAAAGTTAATGACGAGTCTACCACATAAACATGTGAATAAACAAGTCAAACCATCGTGTACGCAATGTTGACTAGTCAATATTGTTGAATCATAGTGTAAAATAGTTTACTTGGTATGAAATAGTTTACTTAACATGACCCCAAGTCTCAAGGGCGGTGCGCTACTCCTATAGCACTACGCATAGTGCTATACATGTTAAGGTGTGGTTTTATAACGAGTTTATCACATATAATGTTCTAGTAATCCCAAATCAAGTATGATGTTTAGTATGCACCTATAGAATCGTTGCGTAATAGATTTAGTATAAATGCGAAGTTTGTCGTGCCAAAATTCAATTTTAGTATAGTGTGATGTTGAAAAAAAATGAAGGAATAAGAATTATATAGCATAAAATGTAAGATAGCATAAAAGAGAGGCTTGTAAAATGTTGGAGTGTTTCAGTTTTAGAAACTTCGACTATTCCAAAGTGACTCGTAAGTCCTTTCGAATTAGGGAGACATGATTTGGCCTAATAGGTATAATACTCTCGTCGCCAAGCGATTAATGGTACTTTACCGTTCCAGTTAGTACATGTCCCTAATTTGATCGAAAAATACGAAACTTTTGTGAGATTGAAAACTGAGGAGCGGAACCAGTCATCAAGGTGTGTATGTCAATCCTGGCTTGACAATTTCGTCCCCAAATTGTGGTTTATTGAACGTATCAAGATATAATCTCGAATCGTCAATAAGGATCCACTAGATTATGAAATGAAACTCCCATCAAGATATGGATATCGCTCCTGACTTGATGGTGAATTTCGTGCGAAATAACATGTAAAACGGATTGAAACTCGTCATCAATGGCGGGAATCACCCCTGTATTGATGAGTTATTTCTATTGTGGAACAAGAATATACTCAAAAGCATGTGTTGTGTTTCATGTCTTAGGAAAGACATATTGTAAGTTTTAGGATCAAAAGGGGGAGAAGCATGATAGAAAGAATAACATTTTAGACAAGTATTACAAATGGTCAAGAGTAGGTACTTAAACTATAGACTAGGTCGAACATGACAATTCTACCTAATTCCCTATAGTTATGGCTCTGATACCAATCTGTCACACTCCAACCGATGGCGGAAACATCGGGATGAGACGAAAACTAGATTACAAAAGGCTTCATAACGCTAATTGTGTCCAGTGTTTAATAATTACCTTTTTACATAGTTTAAATCAAATAATACAAAATTTAGATCCCGACACGTAACAAATATAATTTCATTTCATTGATAACGATTTAATACAAGATATTGAAACGAAATACATGTTTGAAGCAAATACAATACAATAAGTATTTAAAGTTTAAATGCGTTTCTAGGCAATCCTACTAGATTCCATGTGTCATCAAAATTCCTGCAACATGTATTAAAAGCATAGATCAATACAAAAGTATTGGCGAGCATACAAGTTTGAAATTAATTATAAGTATAAAAGTTGGTTTTGATTGTGACAAGTATATATTCAAGTCGAATCGCACGAATATGTAGACCACTTTCGCATAACAATAGCATATAATCGAATTCCTTAACTAGCATGCATAGTATTCTAAGCATAACGATATCATGAGAATACAAGTCAAAACTAACAAGCATAAACAAACTCAAGCATAACAAGTAGCATGTATAGACGAGTTTAAACTAACACATATAACTCACATAAGCGTAACTGATGGCACATTTGGTATTGTGAACACATTTAATTTTGTTTAAAATAAATTTTATAATTTATACATGTTGCACCCCAAAATGCATTAAAGTGTAAAAAGGGGGTCGAGTATGCTCACTGTTTTGCAAAGCTTCCTTTGGTGATTCCGTGAAGAGTTGGAGGTTGGAGATTCAAGCTTCCTTTAAAACACTTAGTGTTTTCTTTTAGAACTCTTAGAGTGCTCTTCCTTGCTTGGAAGATTTGAGAGAAGTAGAGAGGTTGAGAGAAGAATGGTTGGAACACTTAGTATCCTTTTAGAATTCATAGAATTCTTGATTTAGAGATATTGAGAGAATTAGAGGGATGGAGAGAAGAATTGTGTGAATAAAATGGTAGAAGGAGGTTGGTATTTATAGGTAGAAAAAGTGGAAAAGGGTGAAATATGATTGGTTAAAAAATGTGGAAGATGATTGGTGGAGAAAGGAGGTGGAAAAGGGTGAAATATGATTGGTTAAAAAAGGTGGAAGAGGATTGAAAAGATGATTGGTGGAGAAAGGAGGTGGAAAAGGATGAAATATGATTGGTTAAAAAAGGTGGAAGAGGATTGAAAAGATGATTGGTGGAGAAAGGAGGTGGAAAAGGGTGAAATATGATTGTTTAAAGAAGATGAAAGAGGATTGATGAGGTGGAAAGATGATTGGTATATTTCTTGGTATTTCTTGAGTATATATTATGTAATTGAGTATATAAAAAAGTATAAAAGTATAATTCAAGTATTGAGGATATGCGTATAAGTATTTATACGTATAATTGTGTCGGTTTGTGTATAAATACGTATTTAAATGACCAGTCGTGTGATTAATGAATTTGTAATAAGATATTATATATATATATTATATATATATATATATATATATATATATATATATTATGATTAACGCCTCGAATTACGATATAAAAAAATAAGGATACTAAAATACGAGGCGTTACATGAAGATCTCCAAATCAACGACACCTTGCATTTTGTGGAGAAACCTGTCGAAATCATGGACCGAGTATCAAGAAACTAAGGCGCAGTCGAATTCCTATCGTAAAGGTTCGATGGGAAGGAAAGCGTGACACTGAATTTACTTAGAAACTCGAGAGTGATATGAAGACCAAGTATCCGCATCTTTTCGTTACTTCTTCCTAAATTTCGGGACGAAATTTCCTAAGGAGGGGAGACTGTAACACCCGGCTTTTTCGTATTTCCATAATTGGAAGGCATCCCTTGTATTTCTATTTTCAGAAACCTTGTACTCTCTTTGTAATCTACTTTCGTGTCATTTGTAATCCGGGACTATTGATCATAATGAAAACGAAGGTATTTTAATCATGTTAGTGTTTTCATATTAGACTTATGTGCATCTGTTAATCAAATTCTCGTTTGAGCGAAATTTTATTCAAGGATTATTGATTCTTTATTTATCGACACTTGATACTCGTTAAACTAATTAAAACACTTAAAATAATTCGGATCCTAATTCTCGAAACTTGAAAGCTTCATGAAATGAATAATCGTTTAAAGATTTTACCCTAATTTAAATCCGTTGTTTATCTATCCTATTTAATTAATTGAATTAATTAATATTACGATAAAAAGTTTTGTTTGTTTTTATAAATAAATAAATAAGTAAATAAAATAATAATCTAGTTAGTTTTGTTAGATTTTAAAGTTAGTAAATACAAACTAACCTAGTTAGTTTGTATTATAAAGTTAGTTTCTTCTTTTAAAGCAAAATAACTTGGTTAACTAAAGTTCAGGCGTAGTTTGTGCAAATTGCTAAAAGTGTAAAGTTCTTAAATCAAGAAAAAAAAATAAAAAGCTAAAGACCACGGGGCTCGAACCCGGGTCAACAACCACACCAAACACGCGCCTAACCAGCTGAGCTGGGACTCCTCATCGAACAAAACTAGCCCGTAAAACATATTCATCTCGTCGAAACGGCCAGACTCTGGATTGTCACGAAAAAGGCTTCAAAGTGGACTGTTTTCATTTTACTTCTTCAAACTTTGTTAAACTTGTTCAAACTTGAGTCTAACTCATCTCAAACCTATGTCCGAATGCTTACAACCTCGCTTATGGTTGGTTAGGCTTAAAAACAAGGTTGAGACATGTCAAATTAGAGGTTAAAACCTTACAGACTTTCTGTCTTCGACTAGGGTTTACACCCACAAGTAGTGTTCAAGTTAAGCTTGATGAATGTGTGATATTTGGACTAGCTTGGGCTATCCATCATGGAATCCACACACTACTTGATGATTTTTATAGCTTAGTTGTCTCATTTCATTCCTTACTTGTAAGTTCATGACCCTCCTTGTGTCTAAGACACATGTGTAGTGGTGAATCCAAAGAGGTCTTAAGTGGATGGTAAATCCTCCACCTCCTACTTGACTTATGTAAACTACAAAGAAGTTTCTAAATGGATGGTTCAACCTCCTACCTCATGCTTGACCTATATGACTTAATGTACACTATATAATACTTATATATCATCAAAGTAATCGAACTCTTGATGATGAACAAGTGGTCATTTGTCAAAATAGTAGGTTACATCATCTAAAGACCATACACTTGTTACGATCCTAATGGATCTTTGAATCCAAGAAAACATACCAAACCCTTGATTCTCTATAGTGTCAAGAACAAGTGTTATGAGTACAAGATGATTACTTTCATAATACTATTTTCACGTTATTTTAATTCCAAATCCATAATCTTCCATTAATTCCCAATACTCACACGCCTATGTTTCTTTGTGTAGAAGGACAAGGTACTCGAAACTAATCCATCAACCAACAACGTTCGCGGGATTTCAAGTTGGAAAGCTTGCAAAACCGTGAGCATACTCGATCCCTTTCTTCTTTTTTATACTTTGGGTGCAACATGTACATTATAAAAAAAATCACACGACACTTAAACTATTTTAATCTCTATCCATGCTTAACATGAAACTACTTGATGCTTGTTAGACTTGTATATTATGTAAACTATTTGTGTCGATATATGCTTCATTAACTTTGCTAGCCTACCTTAACAATTATAGCGCTATAGGATTGACGCACCGCCCACGAAACTTGGGGTATTGTTAAGTTAAACATGTTAACCTCCCGCTACTCTATTGGGATATGCTATTTTTACGCGTTGGATTCTTGGGTTTGAACATATAGTACACCGTTTCGGCATGCTAGTAAACTTGCATATTATGGTTCATGTTGGATATGAGACTTTAAACAAATTTATTCTATATTATGCTATGTAACAAAACTTGTATGCTCGCCAACTTTTTGTTGATATATTTTAATACATGTTGCAGGTTGATTGATGAGGTGATGTTACAAGATGAAACAAGATTTAGGTGGATTTAGATACACACCTAGATTAATTTATCTATTTTGATGTTATGTCGTTTTGAAACAATTGTTGACTATTATTTGGAATTTTTGTATGACAATTTAGTCTTGAATGAAATTTGAATTTAATCTATATTGTCACATAGCGTTATGAAGTTTTGAGCAATTTGTTCGTCTCATCCCGATGTTTCCGCCATCGGTTGGGGTGTGACAACTACGAGCATGGATACTATTTGGGCGATGGTATATACCCGGAGAATTCGAATATTGTTAAAACGTTTTCTGAAACGCTCGATGTGAAAAGACAATATTTTAAAAAACTTCCAGTCTTCGCAAAAGGATATCGAAAGGTGTTTCGAGGTTCTTCAACAACGATGGCATTTTATTAGAAATCCTTGTTGTATGTGGAGTAAGGATAGCATTCGAATAGCCATGTATGCTTGCATCATTATGTATAATATGATCATAGAGTATGATGGAAAAGCGATATGCCAAAACTATTTTCCAGAAGATGTAGTTAAAGGAACCCAAGCAACAATGGAAGAGAGAATCTTAAATACTCAACTATTGCAATCTAAAGAAATACATAACGCGTTAAAGGCGGATTTGGTCGAGCATGCTTGGGCGATTCGCCCAATTCGACACGATGGCGACGTCGAAGAAGACTACGAGGAAGAAGAAGTTGAAGAATTCGAAGCTGGGAACTTTGCAGACGGAGGTTTGGATGATGGAGAAGACGAAGAGGAAGAAGGAGAGAACAACGACAAAAACGAAAAATAAATGTATTGTTTTTTTTAATTTAATAAAAGTGTTCTTTAAATAATCTAGAGATTAATTTAAAAAATAGAAAATTAAGTATCTCCAAAAAAAACCAAATTAGTATTAAAATCCTTTTACTTGGACTTGAACCAGAATCTCTAAAAAATCAAAGTTTCTCACCTTTTCTTTTTAACTATTATGCTAAGAGATGATTGGTATTTAACCTGTATATAATATATACAAAATCCAAACTAAATTTGGTCTATTGTGGAAATATTTTCTTGTTTAACGCTTTTTTCTCGAGGTTTGCCTAGCCCACCTTCATTGCATGTTTACATATCCCATCGTCTTTTATTGGTGTAGGATACTAATAATTAATTCTGCCTTTAATTTGAAGCAAGTGTGTTTTCTAGTTGGGGTATATTGAATTATAAAGACATTTAACCCCTTGTAGCATGAGAAAGCAAAGGCCATCATTCTAGGATAATAAAAATATTCCTCATTTATAGGAGGGGTAGAAATGTAAATTCCCATCAATGCCTTAAGAACAAAGATAATATCATTTATGGGCAGTTGGTTCCTCATGGCTTGTTTTGAACAGCAATCATTGCAAGCCAATCTCATAGCTTCAGTTGAGAGTCTTTATGATTTGTTTGGTTTAATTTATATATTTTAACACCTACCAAACTAATTACTAAATCATATTAAATAAGACCTACCAAATTAATTGTTAATTTAACTAGTTGGATTATTCGAACTTAATATCGGACTTCCGGTTGATGTCGGTAACGGTTGGATTCGATATGGTATCGGCACATTAGAGTAGCAAGCAAAAGAGATACACCCAAGAGAATATCAACACGCGTTTTACATCGATCGAAACCATAAAAACGAATACTGGTAACGGTACCAAAATTGTCCGACTGGTAGCTTATGGTACCGAAAATGTATTCTATTGTGACTACACCTCCATTATCAACGAACTTTATACCGTCACATCGACTGGGACTAAATTCCGGTTCAACTTTTGCACTCCCTGCGCGAAGGAGCGTGGGAGTTGTGGTAAAAGATGTCACAAAGTTATATTAGTTAGGTAAAAACTTTACCTTATAAATAACATTCCTCTTTGTTCCCACATCTATGTGGAATAAAGTGTTTCACCTTTTGAGAATTCATTCACACACACCCAAATTTTCAACATTATATATATATATATATATATATTATATATTTGAATCATCGATAAAGATTAAATGATTTAGGTTCTTTGCTTTTTTTTCCTCGCAATAGCTTAGTGTTATGTAATTAACCACGATATATATATAGGGAGAGGATAATGAGAAACTCTTCCTTCGTGAGAAAACTCTACGAGACAACTGATAGCGAGAGTAAGCTAGAGATGTATATTTATAGCGAATATTAAAAACAACAAAAACAACTACATACTGTACTTGTACACACATGTACTGTAACAAGTAGAACATTATGAGAACGAAATAAACTGTGGTATCTTTTACTTATAAACAAATTAGATCATACCATGTCATTATTTGTAGTTCTTGAATTACGTTCGAACAGATAAAGATTAACATCCTCCTCTACCTATACCTTGTTTACAACGTTTTAATGAGCAACGTTGTGAGCATAAATAAACATACGAGGGGTGATATATACATTTGGCATGTATTTGGAGCAATGTTTTAAAATCGGTTTTTATACTGTATTAAATTGGGTTTAGAAACGGTTTAACCGGATGTGTCGGATGATTTAACCGGCACTACCGGCCGATTTTAACCGTTTTTTTTAAACATTGATTTGGAGTGTTTTAATGTGAAAAACTTGTTTGGTTAAATAAAATGGAAAAAGGAAAAGGAAAGGGGACGCGTGAGGCTCGAGAAGTGCGTGGGCGCGAGTGATGTCCCCCTCATACGTGATGGTGCATAATGGAGCCGGTGATCACGGTCATAAAGAGGGTCCCGTCTCTTTACCTATAGTTTTCATTTTATTATTGCAAAAAGTAACTAAGGGGGATTTGACTATTTGGTAGCTATATGTTTTATTTTTTTTTAAATAAACCAAGGGACAAGAAAATATGATTAATGTTCTACTCTTTATTTACCTATAATATTAGTTTTATCATTACATTACATTACATTACATTACAATTAGTAACTAAGCGGGTATTTGACTATTTGGTGGTATATAGGTTTTTAATTTTTAAAATAAAAACTAAAATAGTTTCGGAATTTAGGCTGCTTTTGTTACTTTAGTCCAAAAATGAAACTTTTGTATCTAGATCTCTGAGATTTCATTTTTGTTATCATTTTCATTCAATTGACAAACTGGGTTATTATTTTTTGTTAGTTTCTCCATTTTTTGTCGTTTTCCTTATTTAATTAAAATATATTATGACATAAAATGACAATTATGCCCTTTATTTAAATGAGGAAAACGACAAAAAAAGAATAAGTTAACAGAAAAATCTTTCTCAGTTTGTTAATTAAATGAAAATGATAACAAAAATAAAACCTTAGAGATCTAGATACAAAAAGTTTCATTTTTAGATTAAAGTGACAAAAAGGGTGTAAACTCAAGGACTATTTTGATGTTTTACTCAAAAACAAAAGAATGAACAAGAAAATATGATTGATGTTTTACTTAGAATTAAACTAAACCTGAAATTTAACTACTAACGGGTATATATAAGGAAATGCTCGTAAAAAAGATAACATCGTTCGCATAAAAGAGATGCAAACACCTATGTTGTGACCACATGGAGAGTTTCTATCGCTATTGATAGTGTCATTGTGGCAAACACATTAGTATGGCAAAAAAGTATAGCAAAAATTTTCTTCCTTGAATATGGCGGACAATTAATTGGTGTAATTTTAATTTTTTAAACTTTTCTATGTTGGTGTAAAGTTAACTGTGTTTCAAAATAACAAGTTATTTAGTTAACTCTCTGCCACTTCCTATATAATAAATATTATGTCACTTACTATAACAAAATATTATTGACGTTAGTTATTTAATTTTTGTTTTGATTGAGAATGTTTTAGACAATATAAAGATAAAGATGTTACAATGAGATTGGAATGATAGGAACATTATCTTTATCAAAATATAAGTAGTCCTCTAAATTTGTAGTAGTTCATATTAAGTACTTATCGACTAAATCATGATAGATACAAAGTTCATGCATGATAAAAGTAATATAAACCTAGTAATGTGAACTACATACAACATTATATTCCACTAATCTAAGCCAACTAGGTCCAACTATATATATCAAAAACTTATGATTCTAGAATAATATTTATTAGGTATAATACAATATCCTCTACGCAAAAACATCAACCTGCGAGGCAACCCTAGGGGGTGGCAGTGGTGTAACCGCTCGGGTTCGAACCCGCAAGCCATACCTGCTAGGATGCCCCACCCTCCCTTACATGTACTTTATGAAACTAACGTAAACAAACATTTAAGCATATTTATGAAACTCGTCTTTGTTAATATCTAAATAAAAATGTTACGGTCCAAACACGAGGACTCTACCTAAAATACCAGTCTGGTGAGTGAGAGGACCAATTTGGTATATAATCTCCCCATTTGTTGCTCATACAATTGATTCGAGAGACAAGTCTCATTCCTTTCAATGATTTTAGTTCATAACAAAAACACATCCGTGCCCTTATAATTCCGAAACAACATAATCGCTATCAGACTTTAGTTAAAACGACATGTAAGAAACGATTCATGTCAAACATGTGCTTAAGTAATTTTCAGAGAGAACACATTGTTAAACATTTATTCATTTAGAGATTAGAGAGAACACATTGTTAGTCAACATTTATTCAAATTTTTGGATATAATCTATATAAAAGAAAGTTGTTCAACAAAAGAAGTTGATAATCATGAGATTAGGGATCTAATTGCTCATACCTCTAATCACGGCCGTTAGTTGCGGCTCGATTAATTATTCCATTTTTATATTTGAATTTAATCATTGTAGCATGTATATTCAATGCAAGAATTACATATATTTTTGAGGTGTGATTTTTGGCGGTAACTTCTCTGTTAAGCCGACCAGTAATTAGTGATGAAAAGTTGTACCGACAGCCAAATAAATAGTACGGATGTTTTGTCGCATGAAACCATTTGGATGAAAAACAGAATTATACTAAAAATGGACTAGTGTATATCTATATTTTGGTAGATGCTTAAAATAAACTATGTACGTCAAATAATATAATTTATGCTATTGTTAATTTGCTAGACGTATACGTAATATAAACTATGTAACGACAAAGAGTTCAATGATGTTCAAGTCTCGGGTAACGCAATGGTAGACGGTGTCAAGGTCGATACATTTATTTGGCTTAAGAGTCGATTAGGGTTTGATAAGTTGGATTGGGGGAGATGGGTGGATTTTAATGTGAGAGATTCTATCAATTAGTTTGTATTGTGGGGGTGTAAGTTGTTTTTCGCTTCCTTTTCTGTGACTGTTGTTCGTTGGGTTTTTACAACATATGTTGCCCATATTCTATAATCATATAATCCTACCGTTCGAAAAAAAAGATAGACTTGTCTTACGTGATTATAAAGGTATAAATATATATTTTGAATTATGTGTGAAATAATTAATAAATTAGATATACTCCAGAGGAACTTATGCAATGCAACGGTCTGTTTGGAGGTTAAACAAAAACTACATTGAAAGAAACGAGGTGATCGGTCTTTAGGTTAGAATGATGGAGGATTAAATTTCAAACTTTCACTTTATAATCCAATATATCGTATCGTTTTAATATCTCGCGTATTAAATTTTCAAGTTTTCAATTTATAACCCAATATATCGTATCGTCTTAATATCGTGTGGAAATTACCTTTTTATCCCGGAGTTAATCTTTACCTTCATTCCCTAAGAATCGGAAACGTATCTTGTTTTGCATATATGTAGATGATTTCTTCTCGTTTAGGCATCGATCATCACCTCTTTCATATCTACTTTAACTATATTGTTAGAGAAGAACGATTAGTTTTAACGTATTGTTCTTAGAGTAACACCATTTGTACATCAATCAACTCGAGGAGAAGGTAACTAACATTGGTTTCATGTCGACCTCTAAACCCCTAATGAAATGCGTTCACTACTTCACCATGACTCATTTCATCAAGTTACGTTATTTTAGTAAGGTTGATACTTATGTTCTACTTTCTTTAAAATGAATAGTAAGTTTGAAAACGACAATGGTGGTGTCAGAGGCATTGGGTGGTGCCGATTGTGACAACGACAATGGCGTTGGTGGTGGTGATGGTGGAACAGACAATGATTGTGACAACAATTGTGTCGATGGATGGTGACGTATGCACAGGCCGATAGTGTTGCCAATAACGAGTAGGTGGTGACGACAAACAAAAATCTCAAGTGATGCTAACTCATCTAGACTTGTTTTAAGTTAGCAAGTTTTATAGAGGTATCCGGTTTTTACATATTGTATAGGTTAATTAGACCCAAATTATAGCTAAAGAAATATGAACCATATCAAAATAGAAATTGAATGTCTTTTGACTTGCTAGCCATCTCCTTCTAGATGAAAGTTACTAGTCCAAATAAACCGGATCCAAATAACTAGAACCCGCCAAATAACCAATGGTTCTTTTTTTTTGGTGTGAATAAGTGACAAGGCGTCAACAAGAAAATAAATATAAAAAATTTAAAGTCATTAACTTCCACACAATCCCCTCCATAAATACCACCCTAACAACCTGATCTCTCCTCATCCCTTCAACGACCAAACACAACAACACCTTATTGTCCTCAGCCGGACTAAAATGGGCATTCGAGTCGGCATTCTTTTAATCATCGTTTCAGTTTTCTCGGCCGCCAACGCCAGAATCCCAGGAAACTACGCCGGCGGCTCTTGGGAAAGCGCTCATGCCACATTTTATGGAGGCAGTGACGCCTCGGGCACAATGGGTATGCCTCGTTTCACTCACATTGCTACACTTGACGCTTTAGCGATATATAAAATTATATAACATATTAGTTAGGATTTACTATAGTAAAGTTACTTAAGTATATTGAAAATCAATAAAATAAACCATTTTCTTTTACTTTTATGTTTTAGAACGGTAACATTATATAATATTCTACTACTAAACTACACTTTCTGCGTCCACAACGAGAATTCAACTCTCACCACTATTTTTATTTCATATATTCAACTTATCTAACACGTTGGTACTGTTAGGCTAAAATCCCTTTCTGCTTATATTTTTTTAGGTGGTGCTTGTGGATACGGGAACTTGTACAGCCAAGGTTACGGAGTGAACACCGCGGCGCTAAGTACCGCGTTGTTTAACAAAGGGTTCAGCTGCGGTGCTTGCTTTGAAATTAAGTGCACACAAGACCCGCGGTGGTGCCACCCTGGAAGCCCCTCCATTTTTATTACCGCTACCAACTTTTGTCCGCCTAACTACGCCTTACCTAACGACAACGGTGGCTGGTGTAACCCTCCTCGTACTCACTTTGACCTTGCTATGCCCATGTTTCTTAAAATTGCTGAGTACCGCGCCGGCATTGTCCCCGTTTCATATCGCCGGTAAGTATACTTGCACAAAGCAGGGGTGAGCAGAAAACCAAATTAATTAATATAATCGAACCAAACTGAACCATAACCAATTTAAACCTAGGAAAAAAAAATTAACCGAAAACTAATTGGTTAAGCTGAACTGGATACAAAGAATGTATCAGTTTTGATGAAAACTCAAAAGTCAAAACTGAACCAAAGTGTCCTATGCACGCCCCTAGTAGTCTAGCACAAAGTTTAAAAAATAAACACAACTTCAGGTGTCGTTTAAACAATAAAATATTTCAATATATAAAAAGACAAAAATGACCTTGGTTTTTGTAATGTATTACTATAGGGTACCATGCAGGAAGAAGGGCGGGATCAGGTTCACAATCAACGGTTTTCGTTACTTCAACTTGGTTTTGATCAGCAACGTCGCGGGTGCAGGGGACATACAAAAGGTGTGGGTCAAAGGCACAAAGACCAACTGGATGAGCATGAGCCGTAACTGGGGTCAAAACTGGCAATCAAACGCGGTCCTAGTTGGCCAATCACTTTCCTTTAGGGTCACAGCTAGTGACCGACGTACATCCACCTCATGGAACATCGTTCCGGCTCATTGGCAGTTTGGTCAAACATTCACCGGAAAGAATTTCCGAGTGTAAAACAGGATCCGAAATCTACGGCTGATATTGGACTACTGGTGTCCACTTTTACCCTTTTTTGTCGTTGACTCTTTTTGACTTTTGTTAGTGGGTTGCTACTTTTTGTCTCATCAGGGGCTAAAAAGCTAATGTCTTGAAAGATGGAGGGTGGAAAAAGATATGCTTGGAAAAAATATTAATTTTTGGGATACGTAGGTTTGTTTGTTAGGCTGAGGTGGCTACAAAAACATGCTGCCCGCAGCAAAAATCTAAAGGGAATATATGATAAGTTTAATTGCTTTGCTTTTATAAGTTGGTGGCTCTTTGGTATTTTTTTTGTTTTGTTTTGAGATGTGTTTACTTTAATTAATGGATTGATTTTGGTTATGTATGATATTTGATATATAGTATTGATCACTGATGATTACTGTAGTATCATCGTGCGAGAAGCGAAATCACCTGTATCATATCCATCTCAACTAGCCATCCGATGTTATATTAACTTTTTTTAGTATGGTAACCCACACTATCTAACTCTACACCTAAATTATACTATTATTGACAACCACGAAACTTGAACCATCAAGTCTTATTAAACACCTTGGCACTAGTGGTGCACAAAAATCTAAACCCGAAAAAGTACCTGGACCCGGGTTTTTTTAAAACCGGGTATTGTGAACCCGAACCCAATAAAGCGTGGGGATCATATTGGAGTTGGGATCCAAAGGAAACTTGGCCTTTATTACTTGGATCGTATTCGCAATTTATTTGCATACTCGAACAAATAAAATTTTGCAAGGATCAAATTCCGCAATTGTGGCGACTCTAGGCTTTCTTATAATTTGGATATGCTATTTTGGGCCCTACTCGTAGGGTAGATTCCGAGTATGGTATGAGCTGTGAAAATCCGAACCCAAGTTTTTTTCAACCTGTTTTGTACGCGAGTTTTATCAATACTCGTACCCGAGTTTTTTTGCATTCCTGACACCGGGTTTTATCAATACCCGGGTTTTTTTGGTATACGATACCTGGGTTTTTTGCGGGTATGCACTTTTAAGATGTAATGTTGTTAAATTTTTAAGTAATTAATATACTGGAACTTTTATGTTATTAATGTAAAAGTTTATAAAGCAAAAATGGAGATGGAAACATAAAACTAAAAAAAAAGAGAAGAAGAAGCAGTCAACACAACAGCGAAATCGGGTTTTTTTATACCCGCTGGGATTTTTCTATAATTGTATAGGGTTTTCCTAATACCCGACCCACCACCGGTTTTTTTTAATCTTCGCACATAGGGTAATTTAATACCCGGGATAGAAAACCCGAACCCAATCTGGGTATTGCCAATATCCGAAAATCAATACTATCCATACGCGGGTATTAAAAAACCCGGTTATGTGCACCTCTACTTGGTATCGATAAACCAAAGACCATTTGGTCATTGTTATGATATTAATTATTGTAAGAATCTAGAAAAATGAGAAATGCCGAACCAACCATCATGTTTTGACAGGAGGGGCTATGTTATAAAGGTGTGTGAACAACATACATATACTTTAAACATAATCATCGTAAGATGTTTGATGATGTATAGTTAAAGAAGAATTTACTATCATTGTTTACTTTTCATCATAGAATTATCTATTTAATGCACTAAAAATACGATTGTTTTTTACTTGACCAATCATCAAAATAAGCAAATACTTATACAACGGTTACATTATTAATTTAGATTGAGGAAATAGCAATTTACACAAAAACAACTGATTGAAGATGTTGTATAGCCACAGAAAGGGCCAAATAAATCATGTCAAAGGCTAGCTATTCAAGTCGATTGTGTAGTAATACGATCCGCTAGGCCTTATTCAGTTGTTTGAATACTCAAAGAAAGGTAGACTTATTGTTGATTATCGTTTTAGTGGGTAAACCGCTTTGGAAGACAATTCGCTTTATAACTTTGATTTTGTACAACACTTCATTGATAACTAACACTTTCAAATGAATAGTGGAATTGGAAACTTTAATTCTTTGAACACAAAAAAGAAGAAAGATGAAAAAGAGTGAGCATGAGATACCCTTTTGTTATGTTCAAGTGCCCTTTAATCAAGGATGGGTCAAATTCACTTCTCTTGGGGGAATTGCTTTTCACCACTCAAAACAAAAGGCTAGAATTTGGCATTAGGTATTTGTTTTATTCCCAAGTAGGCTAAAATGGGTATCTTATGTTTAATCTCTCCTATCCTAATTCCTCAACTAAACTCCTTCACCCCCCTCCCCCCATATGTTTTTTTGTCTCTAAATACCAGAATTTTCCCTCTAGCCATATGCGGTATCGCTACTTTTGTATCATATCGTATAATATGAAAATCAGTTATTTCTCATGGTCGTTGGAGAACAACATATAACAACAACATATCATAACGGTTTCAAATCAAACAAATGAGATATGCATCCATGAGTAATCCAAACACAGAAAATAAACAAGTAAAACCAACCATAAGAGACAATGTTTAGAAACCACCAAAGGGAAAAAAATTGAATTAAAGATTTGGCATGTTCATTGACTTATCTGAAATACTTTTAATAGATGGGCCAAAAATTTCAACTCCTTGTGTATGAAAATAAGAATTAATATATATATATATTTTTAAAACCCCACCTAATAATTGATGTACTTACTTTTTCTAATGGCACATCTTCTGGTTCACATCTGTCCAAAACTTATTAAATTTGGGCTGGATAGTGGATTTTTATTTTGTAGAAAGCTTTCTGAGTTTCGTATGGGCCTGTCTAGTGGCCTATGCATAGCATTAATGGACGTCTAATTGCAACAAATTTGGGCTGGATACTGGGCCTTTTTAATCGGAAACCCATTGTTAATACAAACCTATAAAGCTATTATGCATAAACCTTCTAAAGGTATATAGATAGTATATTATCGAGTAAAATGCCATCTTCGTCCTCGAGGTTTGGCAAGTTTTGCGACTTTTATATAGGTTTGTTTTCCGTGTTTGAAGCCAAAAGGTTTGAAATCTTGTTATTTTCATCAGGATCGTTAACTCCATCCATTTTTTCTCCGTTAAGTCAGGTGTATTTCTGTTTTTTTTTATTTACTTAAAAGGCAATTTGGTCATTTTACTTTATGTACAAGCATTTAACATAATGTAGAAGTATAAACAAAACAAGTAGGTAAAAGACAAAAATACCCCTAACTTAACGGAGATAAATGGATGGACTTAACGAGCTGGATGAAATGACAAGGTTACAAACATTTTGGATCCAGATGCGGAAAAACAAACCTTTTGACGAAAGTTGCAATACTGGCCAAACTTTAGGGACGAAAATGACATTTTACTCTATTTTATCTTTAATAAAGGACACAAGTGTCTGAAAGTAAATGTATATTTACGTGCAGTGGCAGATCCAGCCATGTTTTGTGGGTTCACGTGAACCCACTTGTTTTGGAAAAAAATGAGAAAAATAGTGAGAACCTTGTATAATTTGAAAAAAGTTAGTGAAAATCTATAAAAAAAGAACCCACTAAAAAAAGTTTCTGTATCCGCCACTGTTTATGTGTCTCAATACATAGTACCTTACTATATATCGGAAAATAATCTAATTCTAACGCTAATGGGCTTAACCTTAACCCTGGATTGAAACTTGTTGGTATCCAAAATTAAAAGTTAAAAGGTTATTTAGTTTAGGATTAGTTTGAAACTTGTTGGTATCCAAAATTACAAATAAAGAAGATTAATGATTCAATGGCTACGTCCCCACACACCATGGCTGGCCCTTTTTTTTAGCCGGTACGAACCTCGTGGGTGTATGGTCCTCTTTCTGACTCTTTCTCCATGTGTGAACTATCAAAACATGTGGTATCTCATATGGTAATATTTTATATTCATTCAAAATATATTACTTAAATAAACCTATACCAAAGAAATATTATATTTGTCTTCAGGAAAGAAAACAAAATATAACTAAAGTTTTGTTTTTTGTTTTTTTTTTTTTGAAATATTTGATGGGTTTGAAAGCCGAATTACTCCGGAACACCTATGTCACATTAAGCGATACAAAACGAGGCTTTATCGAGACATAGGTGTCTTATACAAGAGTATTAACCAAATGACACAGATCTTAGGGGGTGAGAAGTCCTCCTCCATCTAGGTATCAAGACATGTTAATTCAATCAGATAACAAGTTAAAGATATCTCATAAGGAAGTTTAGTTCAGAGTTGTTATGCTTCATATCACAATCAACCACTTCACAACATAATATCATATACTAGATTTTTACCCTTGTGACACGTTGCGGCCGCAACATTATGTTGGTGACTTCGTTACATGCAATACGATGACCACGTGACATGTTTTTTTTTACTTTATTACACACATTACGGTAGTTATATTAACGTGGTTAGGCACAAATAAAAAGAGTATAATGTCTCACATGTTGTGGTGTAAAGTTATAAAAGTAATTTAAACAAAAGAATGGAAGTATATTGTAAAAGATAAGGTATGAAGTTATAAAGTAGAAATAAATCATGGGTGATAGTTCTTAAATAACGGATCCATGTGTCACTTACCAAAATATTAGAATTGAGTGTGTAAAGTATAAAGAGTGGAGGTCAAAAAGGAAAATTAAAACCATGGTTATTAAGATATGATGATGACATTAACGTGTGATGCCTACACGTGACGTGACATGCTGGTTTACTTTATTACACAAATTACGTTAGTTACATTAACATGGTTAAAAAAAAGACATAACAATATTATATTCAACAAAGCCATGTCTAAAGACAAGTATTGACGTAAACATTTCTTATATAAGCCCATCACATATAAGTTCCCTAGATATGCGATCTATACCCTCATAAATTTCTTAGTACCGTACTTATAAATCAATTATGGAGAAATTATATCTCTGGATATTTTAGAGGTAAAACGGTTGAATCGGGTTTGACTCCAATTGGATTGATTACGGTGGAGGGGGCACACTATCCACTTACCATAAGTATTCAATTACAATGTCTAATATAATCATGCCAACTCAAACTTATCCCAAATACTTATTTTTTGTGAGAGCTGAGAACACCTTACCTCAATTACTTACCACATTTTTTATTTTCTTGAAAAACATACAAAAAGTTAAACAACTAGACAAGGAAAAGACATTTTCATTAATTTAATAAAAAATACAGTAGTTAAATACAACAAACCAATTTTTTTTATATACCCAACCCCCCTAATTTTTTTGAGAAGGCCACCCAGTGTGTCTTATTGCCCGAACTAGACCCCGCACAGAGGAATTTTTTCATTTTAGCTTCCAAGGCTTCAATCACCCCCCGTAGGGGCTTTATATAAGGAAAAGAAATAGAGAGGAAGACTTTCCAAGATCGCCTTGATTAAGACAAGTCTTCCACCTATCGACCGAGTTTTACATTTCCACAAGTAGAATCTATTATAAAATGTATCCAAGAAAGGTTTCCAATTGTTAATTTGATTCCTATTAGCCTAATTGTATCCAAGATAGGTTTCCAATTGTTGAAACAAAATCATTATTAGGACACAATTAGACTTTGAGTTTGTACTTGTTTCAACAAGTTTTCACCAATCGTTGCGGTGTTTATGGTCCGGATGTCGCAATTTTTATGTCAAACGTGAGCCAACCCATTAGTAATGGTTTTTTTGTTTGTAAAACAAAATCAAGCCGTTAGTAATAGTTTGGTTCTGGTTTGATTTCACGATTTGGGCTCGTTGAGCCTTTAGGTACTAGGTATTACCGTGTTCTTCAAGTCTTCGACTTTACGAAGAATGGTAATGGCCACACAAACTTAGTGTTGAATCAATAACACCTTACCATGATATTTGATGGAAGCTAGAAGGTTTAAACATTTTAGTTTTTAACATCTAATTAATTTTTTAGGGTTGGAAATTTGAAACTAAGAATATTTATAGAAGGAGCCAAAGGCAGGGGGCCAACTAACCAACTTAGTGTTAGTACCTTCATGTTTTAAGATTTGAGAATATGAAAATGGGATTAGCCTACTCTTGATTTACTTAAACTAAATTAGCTTTTAATAATAACTTTTTACAATCTGATCCGGTGTTATACGGTTGGTTTTTGGTATAAACTAAAAACCAAACCGTTCACTAGGGTTTGCAAATACTTAAACAAACTCACCGAAAGTTAAGTTAAAAGATTGACCGTGAAACCAAATCGATAACTGGTTAGACAGTTTCACTGTTTGAAACGGAACCATAACACCCCCACCGCCAGCCATTAACACTCACCTCTCTCAAAATACAAATATCATGATACTTTAATTGAAAATCGTCTGAATATAAATATAGAACGGGAGCCCTAGAAGTTACTTTAGTAAAATTTCTATAAAATCTTATTAAATCATGATAGTAGATGTCATCTAAATTCAAATGTTAACAAATACAGTTGCGGGGGTTACAAGCGTAGATCAAAATTAATATTCACAATTTCTCTTCTAATAGACCATTTCACTCAACTAGTTTCAAAATTGGAGGTGAAAATTTACGTCAAATGTTGTTGCAGTTTCTTTCTAACTTATTGAGAACCGTAGAATCTAGATGTTGTCATTTTGATTTTTATTTTAGATTTTAGTAGTGCTAACTGTTATGAATGTGTTTTATTGAGATATTAATTATTGAAGTAATGAACTATTTATTTAAAAGCTCTAATTTGAGGACTTTTATAAAACCCTTGATGTTGATTGACATCTAAAGAGAAACAAGTGAATCCCATCTCCTTACCCATCTCTATCTCTCTTTGAAAAACCAATAACCAATTTCAAACATAATTCCTACACCTTGCAAACCAAAAAATAAAATCAAAAACAATTATGATTATCTTCATTGTCATAACTTTTACGTCACCGAAACCCTCTACTACCTTCAACACGTGCCGATAACTTTTTTTAAACTGTTACTGCTTTACTTTTTGTTAGATGATGTACCTTTTGTTGTAAACATTTTTTATTTCTTATCCTACAATATATATACATGTTTCTTGTCATGTCACGCCATAAAAACAAAAAAAATCAGTTTTCGGTAAATATTCAAAGTCTTGAGCTAAATGAACACCTTGTTATCTTCTTTTCACACCATAACTTGCATACGAGTCACAGACTAGTTATACATATTTTCCTTTTTAAACCCATATGGCATCATTCATCATCTAATAAAATATCATCCAACTATACACGTTTTCATATATCTTTTCAAGTTTGTCTATTAATCACGACTTATGCAACCATATAAAAAAGAAAGGGTTACTTTAGAGATAGAGTTGGGGGTGGGATGTAGAGATAGATAAAAGAAGTGGGTAAGTTTTTAATGTTTAAGGGGTTTTTTACGCAATTCACACTCACCTAACAGATAAAATAAACACCATCTAAGGGCGAGGACTAAAAATGTTACCTCTACCACATTTGGAATCGATCCTGTAGTTTTCAGTAAACATATATGAAAATTGAAATAAAAACATACCACAAGTATTAATCGTATAATCAGTTCTATACGGTTTTTTAATACCTCTTGATGTTGATCCGCACCTAGGACTAGGAGAAACAAGTGAATCTCATCTCTTTAGCCGTCATTGTCTCTCTTTAGTTTCAACACCTTACAAAACAAAAGATTTCAAAAACAATTATACACATTTTCCCTTTTCATTATGACACATTTATGACATCATCCAATAAAATATCACACCATCTAAATTTGTGATGCTCAACTTTTAAATGCAATTTTAAGAGCATTATAACCAGTGATATTTAAGAGTGAAATAAGGCTTAGTAACTATTAGGTTATGGGTTCGATTCCTACAAAAGAGTTTTTTTTTATATTTATTAGGTTTTCTTCTGAATTGATGTATGCATTATTGCTTAATAGAAATAGATATAATGAGAATACTCTAATAATCTGTTAGTTAAGTGATTTAAATTTGTCGATAAAAGAATATGACACCATTCAAATTTGTGATGGCTCAACTTTTAAATGCCATTACAAAACATTCAAATTCGTGATCCATCTTCACCTTCTTTATGGCCAATTTTAATAAGACCCATCATCACTTCCTCTCTCATCTCTGCAACAAGACAACAAACCAAAACCTGCTTTCTTGTTTTCTTCAAATGCCATATGTCCATTAAACACAACACAACTGGATACAAACATACATAGTACAATTCAAACGCTACATAGACAAACACAAACACAAACACAAACGACGCCGTTTTAATCACTTAGAATGAAATGAGGTGTTTTCATTTTACTAACGGAGAGAGGAAACCTGACGGCGAAGCGTCGTCGTTTCAAGGTCATCTGCGAGAGTATCGTGGGCCCGGTCTCTGAGTGTAGCATCCAGCAGCGTTGATAACACTCGCCGTTCTGAGTTCGATTCTGATTGTAGTGAGTTGGGTGACTCGGTTGGGTTTCTGGAGTTGTTGACTCAGCGGCGAGCGAATGATGTTAGGGTTTTTAAGTTCTCGGAGTTGAAAGCGGCTACTAAAGGGTTTAATCGGACGCTTATGATTGGTGAAGGTGGGTTTGGTTGTGTTTATAGAGGAGTTGTTAAGGTCGCCGGAGACGGTGCTGTCGACGGTGGCGGCGGTGCTGGTGGTGGTGATCGGTTTTTGGATGTTGCTATTAAGCAATTGGATCGAAATGGTTTTCAGGCATGAAGTTTTTTCCTTTTTTTTAATTTATATTCTTGGTTTTGTTTTTTTGGATTAATTATAATATATCGGAAGGACCGGTATTTGAGGAATCGGTTATCGAATATATTATATATTATGCTGAATTAATATATATAACAATTTGTAGTAACAATTCAGTATACTCTCCTACCATTAACAGATTAACCTTTTGCAAGTTGTAAAACACTAACAATTGTTGCAACTATGAACTAAGACTTAAAACACTAATAGCAACAATAAGAAAATATTATGCTGAATTAATATATATAACAATTTGTAGTAACAATTCAGTATACTCTCCTACCATTAACAGATTAACCTTTTGCAAGTTGTAAAACACTAACAATTGTAGCAACTATGAACTAAGACTTAAAACACTAATAGCAACAATAAGAAGATAGACGAATGGTAGAACTAAGAAGAAAGGTACTATATCGGGAAAATCGGTGATATATCTGTTATATCTATAACCGCGGAAATTATCGGTATCGATATGCTGACCGATATTTTGTACCGATATCTTAGCAGTGGACTAATAACCGATATATTATATCACTGATATATCGGGATATTAACTACATAGGTTAAGTGATCATAAAACGTGTGGCACTTCGATTCGATGTGCTTTGATTTCAAATGCCGATGTGTTAAGCGTGCACATCAGGTTTGAGAGGCGTTAATTACCAAAAAAAAGTATTAAAATAAATTTGTAGATGTATGTTGAATAGGTAACTTTTAAAAACTATAATATAAGATATTTTCATCATCTATGGTCAAATTTGTTCAATTGATGGTTTAATTTGTTTAAGTACTCAAACCTATTGCTCACTAGATACGATGGTCATATGTGTTCAATCAGATTTGAAAAACTCAGACCCGTTGCAATTGAGGGTCTAATTTGTTAAAATATTGGTCACTGCAAACACGTCGCATACGACTGTATCACGCATCAGTCGCATTGCATGTGCATCATGCATTATGCGCTCCTGATGTGCGCATTTTTAAAACCAAGATCATGCTTCATGAACATTTTTAGGGGTGTGAATTTGCTATGCATATGAACAGAGAATATGTATGTAGTATAATAGCAATGTAACTGATGATTCAAAACCAATGCAAATGCTTATCTTATTGCATAAGTTGGATTTATTTTCATCTTATGTATTCTCTTTTTATTCATATGTTTTAGTTTTCAGGGGCATAAGGAATGGATCAATGAAGTGAACTTTCTGGGAGTGGTAAACCATCCAAATCTAGTGAAGTTAGTCGGATATTGTGCGGAAGATGATGAAAGAGGGATTCAAAGGCTTTTAGTTTATGAACTTATGAGCAATAAAAGTTTGGAGGATCATTTATTGGGTCGTGCGAAATCGCCTCTTTCTTGGATGACACGTTTACGAATTGCTGAAGGTGCGGCTCGTGGTTTGGCTTACCTGCATGAAGAAATGGACTTTCAGGTTTTGTATTTTGATCTCTATTATTAGATGATTTTACTTGGGTTATCGCCAAATATTTCATGAATGATGAATTTAAGGTAATAGTTATTGCCTATGCATGAAGTTCCGACAATTGGGAAGTATATCAATCTACAATATGAAGACTTCGGTTTTCTTAGGACTTGTATTAGGAAATAAACCAATTATTATTTCTAACTTTCATGCGTTCGAGGGAATCCAAATGTTTGCAGAGCTTACTGTATGATGCGAAGAGTATGTTATCATACACATGATCCGGCCCACTAAGTCGTTTCCGGGTTCATTATCTATGAGATCCTTAACTCCGAATGTAAGAAAAGTAATGTCCTATTTTAACTCGGGCCCTTTTGTCGCCAACTTCCTTTTTCTAGTTGTTCGAAGTATGAGTCTATTAAATTTTGGTACGGCGTCATATCATTTATTGCGGCTTGTTACATGATCCGATTTGTCGAGGACCTATCAGCCATTACTTGCTTATATTGATCATGGCTATTTATATGTGTATATTAATCCACTCGCTTGAGTAGTTGAGTATCGAACCTCTTCATTTAACCGTCTTTCTTGAACATAACTACATGTTTTCATTTGAACACTTCTTATGATAGTACAAGAATTAAACCCTTAATTTTTGTTATTCTAGTTTGTAGAATAAATCTTTATTTGATTTTGAATATGATCTGGTAGTTTATTCTAAGAGTAAAATGCCAAAATGGTCCCTGAGTTTAAGCCACTTTTGCCACTTCAGTCCAAAAATGAAACTTTTTGTATCCGGGTCCCTAAGGTTTCATTTTTGTTTCCATTTTCATCCAATTGGCAAACCGGGTTAGAATTTTCTGTCAACTTCTCCTCTTGTTTGTCGTTTTCCTTATTTAATTAAAATATATATTGGCATAAAATGACAATTATTTTTGAACTAAAAATTCTAACCCAGTTTGCCAATTGGACGAAAATGGCAACAAAAATGAAACCTCAAGGACCCAGATACAAAAGGTTTCATTTTTGGACTGAAGTGACAAAAGTGGCTTAAACTCAGGACCATTTTGGCATTTACTTTAATTCTAATGTTGACAATAACACTTGTTATATTTGTCATAGAGCACAAACTAACTAAAAACACATTTTTATATGCCTACAAGCATGTCTTGTACTATATATAGGGTTGCTCATTACACAGCCAATTTTAAGTATAGAACTGCGAGAACCACATAAACACTTGTACCTACTGCTTTAAGTGTAATACATAAACTAACTAATAACACATTTGTATGCGCACGTGTTTATGCGGTTCTTGCGCTTCTGTACTTATTGGTTACGTATTGAATGTACCCCTATGTCTATGTATTGTATTCATATTTTTCCTTGCTAAAATGCTAATGAAGCGTTGATATTTTCCTTCACATTAATATCACCCAAACAACTTTCAAAGTTTGTCAAATATGGTAATAAGAAAATAAATATGCTAAATTTGGTATTTTTTTCCTTTTATGCAGTTAATCTTTCGAGATTTTAAAACGTCAAACATTCTTCTGGATGAAGATTTTACTCCGAAGCTTTCAGATTTCGGATTGGCTCGACAGGGCCCCGCTGCCGGACTGACCCATGTTTCCACAGTCGTAAGCTCATTTCTCTACACGAACCAACATTTACAACTTCAGGATGTATTTATTGGACTAACACTTTATTTTTATTTCAAAGGTTGTTGGGACAGTAGGTTACGCAGCTCCAGAATACCTACAGACGGGTAGATTAACATCCAAAAGTGACGTTTGGAGCTTTGGTGTGGTCCTATACGAGCTTATCACGGGTAGGCGAGCAGTGGAACGAAACTTACCTCGAAACGAACAAAAACTTTTGGAATGGGTCAAACCTTACATTTCCGATTCAAAAAAATTCCACCTGATTATTGATCCACGCCTCGAAGGAGATTACCCGATTAAATCGATTCATAAACTTGCTTCTCTAGCCAACAAATGCCTTACGAAGAATCCCAAATCCCGGCCCAAAATGAGCGAAGTGGTCGAGATCTTGGGGAACATCATTGATGATATGTTGCCACCTCAAGAGGAACCCGAAGCCCAAACCGAAACGGAAACTGAAACCCAAGTTGCGGAAGAAAATGAAGACGGTCTAGGCGAAGAGGGGTGTGGGTTTAACTATGTGAGGCGGGTTTTTGAATTTAAAGAATTGGTTAGTTTGAGAAACCGATCGTGTGGGAGATTGGATTGGCGATATTGGACACATGGGAGTCGTTGAAATAAGCGGTTTGGGTTCGGGCCTGTGTTTTGTATCACATTTGTTTGTATTATACTTCATAAAACTATGATGGGCAAGTTCAGGTGCTTTTTTACTCTGAACAAGGTCTAAGACGTCTAGTTTATATGGCGGTCCAAATAGCTTGCAAATATCTTGCTCGAAATTGGGTCGTTTAAATTTTAGACTGGCTTATTTAAGTTTCGAGTCACGGTCGGCTTGCTCTTTGGTTCATGAATAATTTTATTTGAACTTTAGTTTTAGCCTGGGTTATAAAGCCCAATACCCAATTCAGGCCCATTCAAAGTCCAACTTTTTTCTTGAATTACTTCCCCTAAAAATTATTGGATGCCACATTATACAAATACATATAGTAAATTTCCAATTTGTTATATCAATAGTCTCTTTTAGAAATATTTGTTTAATTAGCATCAATCTTAACCTTAAGTTTTTCTAATTATTTTTAACTTACTTCCTAAGAAAATGATCTCAATTTAGAGTTCGATGTATACGTTGAAAAATTGTTTCTTCATGGCAACATTTTTTATAAATACATTTATATTAGATGGTAGCACCAAGGACACTTTGCACTTAAATAATAAATAGGGTTTGTTCATGGCAACATTTGGTATATGTTGTTAAGAATTGGTCGACCCTTGGTGTAATTCAAAATAATGTTTCAAAAAGTGAGAGGGACATCACAAAGTTATATCCCAAAAGGCACATTTGGTTGTTAAGTGGTAGTGGGGCAACATTCAAAGTTAGCCCATTATTCATAACCTACCAGCACCCATAAAACACTTTTGTTTGAACTTTCTAACATCCTTATCCATTTCCTACTTGCATAAACTTAAAACTCAAGATCAATCAAATGATAATATATATACTAAAATGTAGGAGAAGTTTAACGTATAATATTTATTAACGTGTGATTATACGATATGAATATACGCATGTAATAAAACAACAAACTCTAATCACGTATGGTTGTGATTTTTCAACACGCGTGATTAGGATTTTCAGTTTTATAACATGTGTAATTTCATATCATACGTATCGTACGTTAAGGAATTTGTATTTTACACTTTCACGTAAAATGTATACCACACAGGATATTATACTTTGAATAAATTGTTGAATTATGGAGTTTGATAAACGAATTAGTTCAAGCGAAAACTGAAAGGAATCGGGAAGCATAGCGGCTGATTAGCTCAAAATCAGGTTAATATTGGATGTTTACACTTACACTAACCTGACTTAGGCCAGTGTTTAAAATTACATCGTTTTAGTTTATTATATCAAAACCACCATGTTTTTAGTTGATTTGTATCAGAACACGATATTACCACACTATAAATTAGTAACACTTGGTTGCTACATATTGTAGAATCCTATGCATAGGGTGTCTTTCAAAAAAAAATTGAATTTTCACTTTCAACCTATAAGCTTTTTTTCTTTTACATTTTAACCCCTTTGAATGTTTTACTTTTAACAAAAAACTTTTCATCTTTTGCAATTTAATAAAACCACTTTTTTATGTTCAACTTTAGTCTCTGATACTTTTATCTTTCGTCAGTTTTCGTTTTACGTTTCGTTTTAAATTTGCGAGTCAACACACCGCAACGTCCATGTGGGGTTCAATGTTTTTTCGTCTATTTTTTTCCGTTTGACAGGCCCGTCACAACGCGTCTATTTTTCTCCATTTGATAAGTTAATCACATCGCGCGGGTCATCAATCGACTTAGTTATTCTTTTCTACGTTTTACGTTACAGTCTAATTTTTCCCATTAACATGACACAGCATGCTTGCGGGATTCCAATTTTTACGTCTGTTTTTCGTTCAGTGTTATTTATTCCTTTTTTATTTATTTATTTTTACGAGCTTTTTTTATGTTTGTGGTCGCTGGCAATGGTGTCGCATTGGTGCTACTTGGCACGATTTTACGAACGTATTTAATCTAATAAGTTTTTACTAATAATTTGTTTTGAGTTTACCACTATACCTCCTTTACTTAAAAAACTATTTTTCCCGTGCTTATGTTTATGTATGTGTCGATATGAGTTCGATTTGCTCTACGTTTCGACGTAACTATTTTTATGTACATATTTTTATGTACGTTTCGGTATAAATTCAAGTTGATGTATGTTTCGACGTAAACTTTTTTGAGAGACGCGTTAGCTCAAATATAATATGTTTTCGTGCTTATTTTATGAATGTTTCGTAAAATTTGTTTCGAATTGAGTGGAGTCAAATCGAGGTTTCTTTTTCCCCCTTTTTTCAAAAGCTCTAATGAATCTCTTTTAAGCATACGTGTCAAATTTTCCGTTACATATGTTATGTTTTTTTATGTATGAGTCAGGTCACATATAATACGTTATGATTGTACGGTATAAATTTGATTTACTTTATGTTTTGATCCAATTGCAATGCTTATATAAGTTACATTGAGTTCAATCAGATACGTCAAAACATGCGTTTTTATATGATTAACGCATCACATAACGTTTGACTAATCCATTCGATGTTTGCGACGTACCGGCGCTGCAACACGCGCGGATCTTATTGGTAGTTTTAGTTAAATACCTAAAAACTGATTTTTGTAATTTTACTCTCCACACCAAAGTTTCTTTGGATCACAAAGTATCATTGACTTAAAAAGTGTGTACTCAATGTTATACAAGCAAGATTTGTGATAATAAAAACATTATATTGAAACAGATTTTTATGTGAAGAATAAAAATTAGGAAAAATAGTTTTTACATATTAATTCTGGCATACGTTTGAACTAACTTATGAATTACCAAGTTGAAGAAACATCAAACTAATCTTGGGACTAGTTTGTGGTTTGTGCCTCGACAAATAAAGGTTTATCTTCTTTCGTCTCATCCAAATAGCTACAAAGATCCTGCAAAACCAACAATACACTGTAAGCTCGTCACAAGGAGGAGACTAGGGGGATCTCCTTGTAACCACCATTCGACGTGGGAATAAGTATCGGTTTTTGAGGATAATAGTATGTGTATTAAGTGAGAGAGTATGAGAACGATTCCTAAACTTGGAGGTAAAGTCCTCTACTTATGGCGGAGGTGATTTGTGAAGGAGTTGGGCTGATGGGCCTTGGGCGTGAGGTTGACAACAAGGAATATCCATTCTGCCTCTTCTGCCACGACCGCTAGTGATTCCAGGCGGGAGGGTAGTTGGCGCAAGGTGAATGGATCCACGTGTCCTTACATTTGTCCTTGTCTGGCCTGTCATCAGCAGTTGAGTGGAGATCGTGAGACAGTGGTCGGTGCAAGCTGATTGGTGCCACGTACATGTCCTTGTGTACTTCTTGTCCCATGCACTATTGCTCATCGTGCAACTTGATCCAATACATCTTGTTGAGCGCCTATTGGCCTACGACTCTGCCATTTATACCTTTGTATTCGTTCTGTGTTGCCCTACGCTTCTTCCTTTCGCGCGACTTAAGAGCCGTCTGTGTAGTAGGCACAAGGTTTTAAAGCCAGGCCTCTTTCATCAAAGGACTAAGTGTTGGAGGTGGTTTCATCTTTCTCATGATCCCGTGCGTGACATTTGAAACAATTGTGTGGTCGGCGCAAGGTCGGAATAGTCATCCTTTCCTGCAAGACTAAGTATAAGAATTGCTTTTGCCTTAATACTAACCTCGAGCGGACTCAAGAAACATCTATGTAGACGGCGCGAGGTTCGAGAAGTCATCATCAAGGCTTATCTTGGGTACGGTCTCGCGTGCGACTTGAGGCTAACTCATTTGGTCGGCACAGGATTTAAGACCATACTCCTTCAAAAGTTATTCAAAACTAATTAAATTCTAAATTTTGAGTTTCTATGTGAACTTATTTAAAACTAATTGTTATAAGTAAAGATACAAAAGTGAATAATACAAGAAACTTATTCCAAAATCACAAGTAAAGAAATGTGTAAACACTTAGACGATTTCGTCTACGTAAACATGACGTATGTATGCCTTCAAAGTCTCAAAAACTTAATTGAAAACAACCTCATGTATCATTTAGTATTTTTCTAAATGATGAATCTTATTGATGTGAGAAAAAAAAAAACAAAAAAGAACAGCTACACACGTCCTTTTCTTTAAAAATATTTACTCTATTAATTACTTATCATATTAAATTATACTATATTAATTAATTAATTATTAATTAATTTACATCATTAGCTACAGTAAATAAAAAAATAAAAAGTCCTTGTTTTTATATTTAATTACCAAAATGCTATTATAACAGAATTTTTATTTTACTCTCTAATTTTTAATAAGTTTATCATACAACCTTTTTACTTTAGTAATAACATGGGCCCTTAATCTTAATAATTGTTTTTCATTTTGAACCCTTACACTTTATTACAATTACTATTTGACTCTCAACTTTAGTTTTTCCCTTTACACTTTATTGTAATTACTATTTAGACCCTAAACATTTTTTTTCTTTTACTTATTTATTGTCGTTTCTTTTTAGTTTTTTTTTCAAGATAAAGTCATTCTAACTTTCATATGTACCGTTGTTAGTAGGTTATTTTGTTTACGTTTCGAACCTGACGCACGTATTCCTTTTTATGGTTATAACAAGTGTCGATACCCTCCTGGACTGAATCAATAACTTTTTGTGACATTCGAATATACCGTCGTGACGTGGTTTTTTACCTCTACGTAAAATGTAACGATTGTTTTTTTATCTATGGTTTGAACCCGCCGCGAAGCGCGGATGGTAACCCATTATATTAAACAATTAAAAAATAGGATATGGCCATACAAATTCAAGTTTTATATACTTCTCTGATGATCATTGATTCATACAAATTCAAGTTTTATACATTTCTCTGATGATCATTGATTAAATACAAACTCAAATAAGATTAACCCCACAACAAACTATACAACTATTTTACCAAAACCAATGCTAATCTAGACATAAACCAACAATTGTTTTTCTTCCCTTATGTTCTTGCACTCACTTACTATATATAGCAGACGCCGAAGGCCGCGGATAGGCGGTGGAACGACCACCGCTAGCGGCATTACTATCTAGAGAAACCAACCGCCTCGTTTGTGCCTCGTTGGCGGAATGTCTTCGTAACCTTGCCGCCGCCTTTGGATCTTGAAGTAACTCTAGTTCTTTAACCACATCTACCATGCTAGGCCTCAACCTTGGGTCCGTTGAAATGCATCGTAGGGCTAGGTCAGCTGTGGCGTGGACCGCGTTTAAAGTGTATTGACCTTCCAGACGATTGTCAAGAATCCGAAAAAGTTTCCGTTTGTGGGGTAGGTAGGGTTTGGCCCATGCAACTAGACTTTGTTCGCCCGTGGGTCGGTTTTTGTCTATGGCTCTTCGGCCTGACAACATTTCGATTAGGACCACACCAAAACTATACACGTCACTTTTTGTAGACAAATGACCTATAAATGACCAAACATAAAACGATTAGATAAAAGCAAAAATTAATAAAGTTGAAAGAAAAAAGTTAGTTAGTATACCGGTGGCTAGATATTCAGGGGCGGCATAACCGTAGGTCCCTATGACCCGTGTCGAAACATGGCTTTTGTCGCCGGTGGGCCCATCTTTAGCTAGCCCAAAATCAGAGAGTTTGGCATTGTATTCCTGTTTAAAAGAAACAATTAGTGGATAACTAACTTTTTTTTAACCATTTAATTTTGAAGCATCACATACCGAATCAAGTAACACATTAGAAGTCTTGAAATCCCGATAAATCACTTTGGTTTCGGCACTATGAAGAAAAGCTAGTCCTTTAGCAGCCCCAAGAGCAACCTTTAATCGAAGACTCCATGTTAGCGGTTGAAAATAAGATCCCCCTGTAGAAAAAAATGTACAAAACTCATCAATCATATGAAAAACTCGACTTTTTATGTCGTGCTAAACGTAACTCAACCCTTATGTTTTTACCGGTTGTAACCTCTTATCTCTCTACTTTACTCAATAGAGGATACGTTTAGCATACAGAAGTACATTTAGCCAACCCATCGTTTTAACGTATTTAATCATTATAACTTTTAAGAAAACACGACTTACTCCTGAACAAGTGATTCTCCAAGCTGCCTCGAGGCATGAACTCATAAACCAGAAGCCGATGTTCATCTTCTAGACAATACCCAATCAAATTCACAAGATTTGGGTGCGAAAACTGCCCTAAGTAGTTCACTTCCGCCTACAATAATAGAACACAGTTTGGATCCAAAACATGTCAATTATGACATATATGGAATTATCACTTTTCTTTTCTTTTTTAAACGCGAACACACCCCCTAAAATCTACTCATAAAACCTAATGGAAATGAGGCTTACCAGCCATTCTCTATGACCTTGAAAACTTTCTGCATTAAGTCTTTTGACAGCGACAACGACTCCAGTCCCCGGTTTTGAAGCCGCAAACGATTGTTCATCGATCCACCCTTTATAAACCGACCCGAACCCACCTTCGCCCAACACGCTATCGGGTCGAAAATTTCTTGTAGCCATTCGAAGATCTGAATAATTAAAACTCTTCAAGTTACAAGATTGCAAGATTTCACCTTCACTCCGGGGGATCGGAGGGTTGCAGTTGCTGCCACTTGAATTTCCATTATCATTTCCTTCTATACTTACAGTTCTTGAACTCACCCCTAAATTATTAACAAGATGCAATAAAATCAGATAATTTTATTATGATTTCAGAATATTCTCATACCTTTTTATCAATTCCTTAATGGGTATTTAAAATTGATGCAATTCCATCATAACCCTGATTTCAAAATCTAATCTTGACAATTATACTAAAAAAAAGACTCCAAAAACATTCTTGAACTCACCCTTAAATATTATTAAACAAGATGCAATAAAATCAAATACATTTATTCTGATTTCAGAATATTCTCATCCCTTTTTATCAATTCTTTAATGGGTATTTCAAATTGATTCAATTCCCACATAACCCTAATTTCAAAATCTAATCTTGACAATTATACTAAAAAAAGATTCCCAAAAACAGAAACTTGATCATTACAAACCTAAAAAAATACATTAATAAAACACAATAAATCAGTACCTGTGTGATATGGGCTTTCAGCTTTGATTCTAGCACTCAAACAAATACCCATTGAAATGATTATAATTCTTGAAAGTGGGTGTCTTTTTTCACTTCAACAAGATTCTTGAAACAAGAGGATCTTATAAAAAGAAAAGCAGATCTGATCTGGGTGTGAAAAAGGTGAAGAAAAGAGATAATATGCAACTCTGTTTATCACATGAAAGATAGATATGGGGCAATCTTTTGCACTGAAACCAAGTTTCACTGCTAACTATGCAACAATATAATTAAAAAAAAAAAACCTTTTTTAACAATTTGTGGTAAAAAAGATGAATTTGCAGAAACCCACAACGAGGTTCAGTAGCAAGATTATGAATCTTGATCTGCACCTCGTTTTTATGAATTTTTTTTTTTAATTTGGTGGTGGCCGGTGGATGGTGGGTGATTGTTTTTGAGCAAGATTTTTGGTGGGTGTTTAGGCAAGAATTGGTGAGTGGGGTGGTGGATATAGTTTGAGATAAAGTGTATTAATGGCGGATTTGGCTGCTAAATACTTGGTAGTGATATGGATAATAGCCGGTAGCCGGTGGGTGGCTATTCACACTACCATCTAGTTTGCTTCGTTTCATACGCTCATGACTCACCTACTAGTTTTATTTTGAGTTTTTAACTAACTATATTTTGTTGCTTTCTTTCCTTTTTTAACTACCTCTTTCTATTGGTTTGGCTTTCGCACTTTTAAAATTGTAAAGCTTCGTTCTTTATTTTGGTTAGATTATATTATTTTAACTGGGTTCACGTTGGTTTTATAGTTTGGCTCGGGCGTTTCCCCAGAAAAATCATACTGTCATTATGCCATCACCGTACAGTCGTTATGCCACCATAAGAGCATAACTCTTTGGCTTAACACACGGTGCAACGAAAACCCGGGTAGGCTCGGGATTCAAACTGACAACCTCGCACAAGGCCTACCTCAAAACCTTCATAGCCTTAATCCATAAAAAGTGACATAAGTGGGGATCGAACTTGGGTCTCCACTTAACAATCGTTGTGCCACTACAGGAGCAGAATTCTCTAGCGTAACACATGGTGGGACGAAAAACTGGGCAGACACGGGATTCGAACTGATAACCTCACACAAGACCTACCTCAAATCCTTCATTGCTTTAATCCACTAAAAGTGACACAAGTGGGGATCGAACATGGGTCTCCACTTGACAATCGTTGTTCCATTACAAAAGCAGAACTCTTTAGCGTCACACACGGTGGGACGAAAACATGGACGAGCATGGGATTCGAACTGACAACCTTGCACAAGACCTACATCAAATCCTTCATTGCTTTAATTCACCAAAAGTGACACAAGTAAGGATCAAACTTGAGTCTCCACTAGATAAACCAAGTCTTCTACCATAGACCACAAGTTAGGATCGAATCTGTTTCCTCATATTTGATGTTTAATCGAGAGTGTTTAGCTTAAGGGGTCTTTTTCTTTTTTTAAGTAACTAAGCTAATAAGTATGTTTTTAACTTAATGTAATTCCATGAATCCTCTAAACTTGAAGTAAATTAAATTTCGTGTTTATGTGATTTAAAAAAAGATATTACAAATTGTCCATTGTATATTATGACTACACTACATACTAAAGATAATAAAAATTAGCTATTATTTTACATCTTTATTTTAATTTGTTTTTTTTATCTCATGTGTTGCGGCGATAATTTGTTTGGTGTTCTTTCGCTTTATTATGGTATCAATACATTTCACCCATCCATTGATGAAGCTTATCTTCCGGCCCTACTGATTTTTCGCTTGTAGTGTTAACTTTATCAAAAAATTCTGAATGTTTTTTAGTTTAAAATATTTAAGAGTCTGGTCTCCATTGAATTTTCGTTGAAGGTCCGCTACTTCACCCATCAAAAGGACAATTCTTTTATGTAGTGGCGGTTTTGATAGTGTGCGAGGATCTCCGCACAAGGCCCGTGATTTTGAAGGGCACGTGATTAAAAAAAAGACCTGGTTTATATATATATTATTTTTAAATAGTAAACGCTACTAATTCCAATATACGCCCATTTACAAATTATGTTTTAGAATATAGCTCACTTGGCATTAGGTTTATTGTGCCTAATACTAATTTGATTTATAAAAAAAAATAATGAAACATTACGAAAAAATATATATTTTGAACTCGAACAGGGTATGCAAAATCTAAGAGATGCCTCTGTTTTTATGTCGTTTTACCAATGAAGATGTATTGATTGTTAAGCTCTTTCTCGTTTTTTTTCTTCCAAATTTGCTAAAGCCTCGTAAGAAGAAAAAACGCCAATCGACGTCTTCTAAGTTATGAAACCTTTAGCATTGTCAACCACTTGTAGCAGCAGCTACTGGTGAAAGTGGTAGTTCTAGTGCCCTACGCACCTCAAGTAACACACTAACTAATAAAATACGAATTACCCCGTAATATGTAGCATAGAAAAAGTCAAACAAATGCTTTTAAGACTATAAAGGTCACATAGGCGTCCCACTTGTGAAAAGGTTGGCTAAATATATTCTTGTTATATAAAATGTCTAAATTGTTCTTCTCGTTAACAGAAAAAATGAATGAAGTTAACCGAAATTGCTCTTTTAGTTAACAGAATTACATATAAAATACCTATATTGTTTTTCTCGTTAAAAAAAAATGAATGAAGTTAACCCAGTGGACCAAAATAGCAACGGTGAAACTTTTTTGTACCCACAGACGAAAAATAAAATCTTTAGACTAAACTGACAAAATAACGCAAGCACAAAGACTAAAATGACATTTAAATCTTTTAAGCATTTTAGTCACCATTTCTAAGGTTGAATTACAGATAGGACTGTAGCACGATCAAATAAGCAAATTAATGTACCTTTTCTAACTAGCCTTTTAGGTAGACACTAGACAATTAAGACAAAAACTTAAACATGTTTTATTAAAGTTTAGATGCCACTAACATAATAATTATAAGTACAATGACTAGTATGAATAGAAAAAGGTACAGTGGCGCAAAAGATATTTGAAAAAACTGATATACACATATCTAATTAGTTATTTAAAAGTAAGGTTTAGGTTTTTTTGGTTTATATTTACGGTTTAGTTTTAGGTCTTTGGGGGCGGGTTTCTGGAGGGTAGGGGGTTTAGGCTTTTGGTGGGAATGTGGATTTAGGTTTTTGGGGGTGGAGGTGGGGGTTTAGGCTTTTGGGGGGTGTCAATGGAGAGTGAGTTAGGTGATTTAGGCTTTTCCGTATTATTGCATATGTTAAGTACAACTTTATTTTTGAAAAAAGTTTTTTTATATATATTATTTATAGTGATTTCTGATAAAAAGAAATTCAAAATAAAAATTTGGTATGAATTTTAGACTTTTTTAATTAATTTTTTTGTTTTCTCAGCTTTTTTATAATCCATAACATTGTACACCAATCCATTATTGGCATATAAAGGTTATGTAATATTGTTTATTGGACAATCCTGTTCATTAAACCACCTAGCCGGAAATGTAACAAAACAAGTATAAATGTTTTGCACTAGTTTGGCTTTGGCTTCGGTTTTTCTAATTCACTCATAACAGGCCTTGTGCTACTCAGTTAGCGTTAAAATGAACCGCATGTCACCAACGGTTTCGGATTTGTGATAGATTTTTCTCAACTACTATGAATGGACGTGGTCTCGCGTGCGCGCGGATGGGATGAGGTGCTTAGAAAAAAATAGTGTAATTTGTAGAAAATAATTTTGATTGTCTCTCTTGAAAGTTCAGTCGAATTACTCATTGCCTCCCGTAGAAAATAGATCATAAATCACCACTTGGTGTATGCAGGGTGCACCTTTTATGGTGCAAGAGGCTGTATTCGCCCCTGTCAATGTTTCAGTTAGAAGTGTAATTTTTCTGATTTTTCGTTCGAAAATTTTAAAATCATATAGGTTCGTTCCTGCCAATTATTTTGCCTAAAATTTATCTACCTCTACCAAGTTTATTGTCCAAAAAATTTATACCTATTTTCGTACCGAGTTTAAAAAAACGTGAAGAACATGGCTATTAATAATTTTTATAATTGTTTTTACACTTGAAATGAGTTAAAATAAAGTTTGAAACTAGTTTTTATATAAATGAAACTTGAGGGTTCATTTTTTTCTTAATTGAAAGATGTTTAAACAAAAGAAAGAACAATACGTGTGGATAAAAGCGCCCCATCTGTGTTGTTCAACTTCAATAGAAGAAAAAAAAAGTTTAGTGTTCTTGAAGCCTTCAAATCCCCAATCATTTATACATATTTTCACATCATTATAAATATTTCTATCTTTTGTTTGTTAAACAACATTTAGTTTTTTTGTTAGAATTAGTCTTTTTGAATGAATGAAAATTATTTAGTTTTAAATGAAGTTATTATTATTTGACCTGACCCGAATCGAATAATCGATCCAAACATATAACCCGACACACGATAAAAATTTGTTTGGTTCCATAACTTTTAGTCTACACGAAATTTAATTTTTGATCAAGCTTCGGGGTTCAAAGTGTATGGAAAACACTAGGTCAAATTTAAAGTTTGCAATGGTTTGTTTAGATTTGTGAGGTATGAGGGTAAAACAAGACTTATGATTGGTGGGATTGGAAAGAAAATGAAAGCATAAAATGAGGAGTGAAGTTTTCTAGAAGACGTGTACGGCATTTATTGTTTTAGTGAATGAAGAAGTCAAACTCATTGCGAGATTTACGGTGCGTACATACGCCTAACTTGTGCCACCACACCCCCTACCATTTTTTTTAATTATTTCCAATTATTTTACATCAAAACATCTCTATGTTCCCTCTGATTTTAATTAATAAATCTACCCACAAAAAAAATGAAATGGCATATATTAAACTTGGTAGGACTTAGGAGCTTGATTTGATAAAAAAAATAATTGAATTAGCATCTGATAAGTTTTTTATATGAATGGTATTTGTGATTTATCAAATTTCAGATGTGGTCTTTAATTTTTTTTAAAATACATGGATAGTTTTTGTGGTTTGCACCTAGTAACGCATTTAGTTCCTAACTTAGACTAGCTAAAACATTTAGATTTGTTTGCTAGGGACTAAATGTGTTACAAAGTACAAACCATAAGGATCATCTGTGTATTTTTAAAAAAGCTATGGACTAAATCCAAAATTTAGATACACCATAGAGACCATCCGCATACTTTACTATTTTTATGTGTGTGGTTTGTAACATTCATTTGAATTGGATCTGAATCAGGGGTGGACCTAGAGTGATAGAAGGGTAACCTACGTTGCCCTTTGACGCTCTGACGCTAGTGTAAATTTTGGAAAAATTTAACCTTTTTTTGATTTCATTACCCCTTTTCATTGAAACGTTACCCCTATACGAATTTTCTACATCCGCCACTGAGCTGAATTCAAATGGTAACATGTTCTCATGTTTTGATTGTAGATTCAATATAATTTGTACTCTTTCTTTCATTTTTTTAAATAATTGAATTCGGCATCTCTTTTAAAGTGTGAAGTAAATAAACCAAAGAAATTGACCTTCCACTCTATCTCACTGCCACCGTTGTTTACAATGTTGTTTTGGGGTCGATTATGCAAAGGATGTTCATAAAATCAACAATGAACATCGCTAATGATGTTCACGCTCCTAACTATTAGATCACAATAATCATTTCTGCACATGGAATTGATTGTTCTTGTTGTAACAAGCAAATGTTAGATGTTGATGGTGGGGTCAAGATATTAATACGGTTGGATTTCAAAAATCATCAACTCATATTAGACCGTACGGTGTGGGCTTGGGTTAGGGTCGTGGATAGCTAAGCAACGCCGCTTTAGCCACACTGGGCAAGCGGGGCCAGCGAGGCCAACATGGTAGCGACGTTTGCCCCGCTGGCGTGGCTATAAAGCCTGGCATGGGACGGTTGAGACGACGACATGGCTTGCTAAGATTGGCTTGCAATAAAAATTTATAATATATTCACATATGAAGATCTCTTTCCTTTTAATAAAATATGGTTGAGTATAAAAAATAATATGAAGGTATTTTAGAGAATTACACGAAAAACAGCACTTCTTTGTTGGTTTTCGAAACCAAGATATACATAAATGAAAATACAATGGAATTTTTTAGAAAGTAAAATCATTTTCTTTTCTTATTTTATTGTTTCTTAATAATAAATATTTGTAATAATATGTAAAATAATATAATTAACAGGAGTATTGGACAAGTATAAATCATCATTAATGAAGAAGAAAAGAAAAGAAGACACGTATAAAATGAATAAGGTTTGAAATTGACCATTAAAGAAATAAGGAAATATCAAGTAAAGATCAGCACTTGCCAAAAATACTAGAAAATCAAGTGAATACAAATTTTAGCATTGTTTAAGTTCTTATTAATTGAGACAAGTTTATTAATATTTAATTTATGTCTAAAGATATATGTTTTGGATTGTGAGAACCTACCAACTTTTCTATTTTCTCTACTCATGCTATTTTTTTTATCTCTTCTTTTTTAAATTAACCTTAATCTCATTTAATTAAGTTATTTTTCCTGAGAAGTTGACTGGTTTACAGTTAACAAACACTATAATGATATAAAATATAAGTTGGATACATGAGAGTCGTTCATGTGTTATGATATTTTATGAATAATTTTGTTTTAACGTATGTAGTGTGACCAATAAACAAACATATGTTAATGTTTATTTTAACAGGATAAACAAACAGAAGTATATGTTTATTTTAGGATCTCAACCAGGGATTGGTAAAAAAGCCCAAGCCTGACGGGTATACTCGAAATCCAAAACATACGGACTGGGTATACCCGAAGCCCAATGAGTATGGGCCGGGTACGGGCTTAAAAAAAGAAAAAATTCGGATACGGGTATGTGATTTTGTAACACCAAAAAACGGATTTGGTAATAAAAACACGTTAATATTAAAGAACGAGTAAAAGACCGTTAGTGGTAAAAGTTAACCCGTAAACAAAATAACTAGGAACAAATTAACCTAGTTAATAACATGTATATAAATAACAAGACAATGAGTTGTAGTCTCATTTATAATCAAAACTAAACTTGAGGGACCAAAGCTGCCAAGAAAGGAAACTTGTTTTATTAAAACACAAAATTAACACATAATACACACACTTAGTGTGTGTATATGTCGATGATCAGGAGAAGAACAAGGGGAAACCCTAGTTCAATCAAGACTCAACAAATTGAAGGTCAATTCTAACTTCAAATCAATCCATGAACGCATATAAACGATCACCTAAATGAGGGGATCATGAGGTATGTCTCAAAACCTTGATTGATGAAAGTTATAATTTGAGACAAGTAGAATACTTGTAATAAGGTTATTGGATTATGATCCAAAGATGAAATCAAGTGTATGTGTATGCTTGATTTCGTTAAACTTAAGGAAATTGTGCACTATTTGATGTAAGATTACTTGTAGGTTATTTACAAGTAGATGTTGAAGTGAGTTTTGATTATATGATGACATAGATGATACATAAGTGTTCATGATCATCATACTTGTATGTATGTGTTAGATATTTGAACAAATTAGAGGTTCGAATAAGTGTTCGTACATAACTTGAAATGGTTTTTTTGCATAACATGATGAAATTAATGCTATGTCAATGTTAATAGGTGTTTGAGATCATATTGTTTACTAATTAGTGCGTAAAATTTGATTATATTAGGTATTCGGATGAATGTCTAATAATATGATGAAATGGGTTGCTACATAAAGATGAAAACCTAGCTAATGGATAAATTAGCATTTGTTAATCAAAAGCTAAGTTAACTTGATGTTAACAATCGCTTGAATTTGTTTAAGTGAAAGAAACGACATGAACTTGGTTTTAGAAACGTAGCTATAATGGTGGCCTAAGAATAGCACTTACTGTCACACCCCGACCCGCAGCGGAAAAGGTGATCGGGGCATGATTGGGTTATCATCAAAGCTCATGACATTTATTATAACGTTTCATATTCATTATTACAATTTAAAGGGAAACATACAATCTTAATTTCATCATGTCCTAAACATCATTCTAGACTTCATTGTTTTCTTCTAAGGCATTTCCTATGTTTTCCTTGCTTCATCCTGTTCACCTGTATCATGTGTAAAAATGGTTTTTGGATCAACAAAAAGTTGGCGAGTGAATCCTATGAAAAACATTTGAACAAGTTTATTGAATTGATAAAATAAAGTGCACAACCACATATGAGTAAATATAGATGTAAACTTATTCACAAATCACTTAATATTAAATAATGCACACACATACAATAATAGATTGTTTTGAGGCATGTGTTGCTCAACTCGTCTCCCACGAGAAACTGATGGGCCTAATGAATGAGTTTTGAGGCACGCGTTGTTCTACGAACTGATGGGCCTAATGAATGATTTGCATACAACTTGACAATATGAAATACATGACTACAAACAATATATACATTCTAAGTTTAGATCACAATATGGTATGGCACAAGTTTAAATAAACGAGTTAATTTTAGTGACACATGACACACCCCAAAACGTGTAATTAAAAAGGGGAGTTGTAAGATTCACTCACATTGGGTGCGTTCGGTTGATGATGTTGAATGCGCACGAAGTTTGATTTAACCACGAGTGAAACTAACCTAGATAATAACATAATGGTTCGGTAAATAAGTGGATTTTATTAAATCAATTTTTGTAGGATTATTGGATATATTTTTGTGAGTTTAAGGCTATTTTCTAACTTTAAAAATGTTATTTTTAAGTATTTTTAATTGATTTTTAAATAAATAAATAAATAAAAAATATTAAAAAAATGTTGACTTTTTGACCGTTGACTTGTTGACCGGTTTTATTGTGTAATTGTGTGCGCCGGGTGAGGCTCGAACCCGAGACCTCCCATTCGCGTGCACGCAGCTCTACCAACTGAGCTACGTGTCTAACCTGAAATATTTCTGTTTTTAATTATATTTATATACTCATTGAATTAATCCGAAAATCATTTATTTTAAAAACGATTTTAATGTCTCGCTCGGTGCTCGCCACAGGTCTCGAACCCGGGACCTGTGGGTTACCGTGCACACAGTCCACCGTTGGACTGTGTGTCTAACTTGGTAAATAATCTGGTTTTTATTATACTTAACATGGTTTTGAGAGTTAACCCGGTTCAGTTAAAAAGGCATTTTTATAACAAGAGAGTAAGGCTGGGACAAGAATCGAACGCGCGACGTATGTGAAATTGTTTGCACACAGTCCACCGCTGGACTGTGTGTCTAACCGTTCATAAACTGATTTTAATTAAACTTATGTTATAACCGGCCTTCGTCTTCTTCGTTAACTTTACCCAGAAAAACAAAGTCCGAATGTTTCGACTGATTTATGTCTAATTTGATTTTCAAACATTAATAGTAATTGAAAGGAAATGTATGGAGAGGGTTTGGGGGAAAGGAGGTACCGATCCGTGTCTTTCACAGAACTCCGGCAGAGGTCCGTCGGCTCCGATAGTGAACTTCGGCTGTTAGGATCAATTAATAGTTCTGCTCGATTAATTATGAAATTGAGGTACTTAAACAAGGATTGACAGGAGTTTGAAGGGTTATACCGATTCACAGTGCGATATCAGAAATTTCAGAGATTTTCCGGCGAAGGTTGAATATTCCGGCTATGTCGCCTGGGATGGATTCTGATGGTGGATTTGTGTTAGTAACAGTCTAATCAGTTGATTGGAACAGAAAAAGTCAAAGGAATTACCGTGTGGATGTGAGTCTCGGTTTTCCGGCGACTTGCAGATATTCTCCGGCGAGTGAAAATACGTAGAGAATTTGTGCGATTTTGAGCGAAAGGGCTACCAGTGAGTTGTGGGTGGATTTATAGGGAGGAATCGAGACGCATGGGGTCGGATTTCAGTCTTGATTCAAAGTCAATGATTTTTCCGGCGGTTATGACTTGTGTCGCGGACTGGACATCGGTTATAACCGATGCAATACTTAATATTTGCGTTAAGATACAAGAAACCGACAGAGAAAAGCGACTTCGTCGGGATTTCCGACGACTGCGATTTGGGCGCGTCAGTTTGAACTCGGGATTCATGTTATGTATTTAATTGTTTCATTATGAACACAAACATCACAAGTGGGGGAGTGGTTGAGCGTGTGGAAGTTAAAGCTTGAGGATTCCTGGCTGACCCGGGTTCGAAACCCGGCAGCATTGATTTATTTTTATTTCATTATTTTTAATACATTTTCAATATAAATTATATATTCCAATATACTTATTAATTATGTATCGTTTAAAATTAATTTGGGCATTAAATACGCAACGAAATTTTTAACTGATTGTTCGGTTAATAAATGGAGCGGGTTTGGTAAATCCGGTTTTTGACGGATGTCACAGTATCCCCTTCTTTTTAGAAATTTCGTCCCGAAATTTAAGTAGTGACATATTTGTCTAAAAAGGATGGTGTTTAATTTGACAGTTACATAATTAGAAGGGAGTAAGGGTTTAAATTTTGTTTGAGGCGGTAACGTTCCTTGTAAGGGTTGAGTACCCTGCTACAGGAATCGCTTTTTGTTGCCTGCGGTAAAAATATTGATAAGCGGAGTTTATTCACTAAGTATGATTTCATGCGCAAGAGTTTTGATAGGTTTGGAAAGATAAGGTTATATCCTAAAACAAATTTCTAATACTAAAAACCTACATGGAACTTCTCATAACCGCCTAACAATGCCTCTGACCCTTTGGCAAGAATACTTATATATAGGAAGTACCAGCGGCGTATCCACCATTTTCTTGTCAAATTTTCATTGGTTTTATCAGTAAGTTATGATTGGTTCTATGATGTGACTCTAGAACATAAATAAACACCACAACCAATGTACCAAGAAGTTACTAAATCCTACATGGAACTTCTCATAACCGCCTGACAATGCCTCTGATCCTTTAACAAGAATACTTATATATAGGAAGTACCAGCGGCGTATCCACCATATTCTTGTCAAATTTTCATTGGTTTTACCAGTAAGTTATGATTGGTTCTATGATGTGACTCTAGAACATAAATAAACACAACAACCAATATCTGAGTCCAAATTCTGATAGCATACATGTTTGAATGGTGACAGTTCCTCTCTCGTTTGTTGTGATGGAGAGGTTAGTCTATGTAGAAATGGAACACAATCCAATTTCTTTAGATGATGATATGATATGAATGTTAAATCAGTGAATATAACACAAATTTCAATCAAGACAATATTAAATCCTACATGGAACTTCTCATAACCGCCTGACAATGCCTCTGATCCTTTGGCAAGAATACTTATATATAGGAAGTACCAGCGCGTATCCACCATATTTTCGTCAATTTTCATTGGTTTTATCAGTAAGTTATGATTAGTTCTATGTGACTCTAATACATAAATAAACACAACAACCAAAACTTGAGTCTTAATTCTGATAGTATACATGTTTGAATGATGACAATACCTCTCTCATTTGTTATGATGGAGAGGTTAGTCTATGTAGAAATGGAACATAATCCAATTTTTTTAAATAATGAGATGATATGAATGCTAAATCAGTGAGTATAACACAAACTTCAACCAGAACAATACTAAATCCTACATGGAACTTCTCATAACCGCCTGATAATGCCTCTGATCTTTTGACAAGAATACTTATATATAGGAAGTACCAGCGGCGTATCCACCATATTCTTGTCAAATTTTCATTGGTTTTATCCGCAAGTTATGATTAGTTCTATGTGATTCTAATACATATAAAACACAATCAACCAAAGCTTGAGTCTTAATTCTGATAGTATACATGTTTGAATGGGACAGTACCTCTCTCGTTTGTTATGATGGAGAGGTTAGTCCTTGTGGAAGTGAGACATAGCTCAACTTCTTTAAATGATGAAATTGAAATACGTTGAAATGTATGATGAACAAACTTCGACCAAACATTACTAAATCCTACATGGAACTTCTCATAACCGGCCTGATAATGCCTCTGATCCTTTGACAAGAATACTTATATATAGGAAGTACCAGCGGCGTATCCACCATATTCTTGTCAAATTTTCATTGACTTTATCCCCAAGTTATGATTAGTTCTATGTGACTCTAATACATAAATAAACACAATCAACCATAGCTTGAGTCTTAATTCCGATAGCATACATGTTTGAATGATGACAATACCTCTCTCGTTTGTTATGATGGAGAGGTTAGTCTATGTAGAAATGGAACACAATCCAATTTCTTTGAATGATGAGATGATATGAATGTTAAATCAGTGAATACAAAACAAACTTCAATCGAGACAATACTAAATTCTACATGGAACTTCTCATAACCGCCAGATAATGCCTCTGATCCTTTGGCAAGAATACTTATATATAGGAAGTACCAGCGGCGTATCCACCATATTCTTGTCAAATTTTCATTGGCTTTATCCGTAAGTTATGACTGGTTCTATGTGACTTTAAAACATAAACAAACTGAAATAGTAATTCGCATTAAGATCCTTGGATAAGATTCCAATTTATAACTGGGATACGGGAAAATTGAGATAACATAAAGAAAAACATAAAAACTAAGCGGTTGGAGTTGAATCTTGATTTTTGGTGAAGGGGACTAGTTGGGTGGTTTCGTTTGGGTCGTCATTATCTTCAACAGGATTGGCGTTGATGTTGAAAACTCTTCCTCTTGCTGGTGGCCTAGTGATTAGGTTTCCTTGATTTGCTTGGTTAACTGGGTTTGCTTGAGCTTGGGCTTTATGATGTTAACCAATCGAGGGCACGTGTTTCTAAAGTGGGTAGGGTCGCCACAATTGAAACAAGTTCGAACATATGGGAACATGGGGTATTGGGGTTGTTGACAGGTTTGAATCATGTTTTGAGTAGGGGGAGAGATTGTTTTTGAGAGGTGCGGCAAGCCTTGCTCAAATGACCATAGCGTCCACAATTCGCACATAGTCGACAAGGTAAGATAGATGGATGGTGATAAAATCAGGTGTTACATTGAGGGTGAGGTCCAAGGTATGGTTTCTTATTTGGGTAAGTTGAGTTGGGTGCTACTGAGTGATGGGGATAGCTTGGATGGGTATGGCTTGTGAAATTGGTTGATTACGTTGGGTGACAGCGAAAAGTTGCCCATCTCGTTTTCTCTTAAAAATGGTTGAGAAGGGGATTGGGTTTGGGTGGAGTTTAAAGTTTCAGTTGATGCTTTATCCTTCTTCTTCTCCTCCTTGAAGTCTTTATTCCGGATGCGGTTCTCGGTGAGCTCTGTAGCTAACTCCATTGCTGCTTCCAAAGTTGCAGGCGTGGTACTTATTATAGAATCCTGAATCTTTGACGGAAGACCTCGAATGTAGTGCTCGATCAAACGGTAAAGAGGAGTGAACAAGTTGGGAACCATTTGGTTTAACTCGAGGAATCTTTTGTTGTACGTGGTGTGGTCTCCTTCCTTTTGCTTCAACGAATAAAACTCATCTTCTAATTTCTTGATTTCGCTCCTCGGGCAAACCTTCTTGTCATGATCTCCTTCAACTCTTCCCAAGTCAAAGTCATAGCGTCTTCAACACCTCGTTTGGTGTCACACCCCGACCCGCAGCGGATAGGTGATCGGGGCATGATTGGGTTATCATCAAAGCTCATGACATTTATTAAACGTTTCATATTCATTAATACAAATTAAATGGAAATTTACAATGATTGCTACAACATGATCTAACTACAATCTAAACTTCTTTGTTCTCTTCTAAGGCATATCCTATGTTATCCTTGCTTCAACCTGTTCACCTGTATCATGTGTAAAAAGGTTTTTGGATCAACATAATGTTGGCGAGTGAATCCTATGGAAAACATTTGAACAATTCATTTAAATTGATTATGAAATATGTGCACAACCAAACATGAGAAAAATTAGATGTAACTTGATCAACAATCATAATATGTTAAATGAAAACACTCATGAATAATAATGGAACAATTAAAGGCACGCGTTGCTCAACTCGTCTCTCACGAGGAACTGAGGGGCCTGATGAATGAATTGCATAAACATGATAATATGAATAACACAACTACAACAATATAAACTCAATGAAAACACACATGAACAATAATGAATTGAATTGAAGCACGCGATGTTCTACTCGTTTCCCACGAGGAACTGATGGGCTTAATGTACGAGTTTCATGTAATTTGACAAACGGAATATAAGTAAATCACAACAATAAATCAATCTAAGTTTAAGTCATGATGTGGTATGGCACAAGTTTAAATAAACAACTTAATTATTTCATAACACATGACACACCCCAAAACGTGTAATTTAAAAGGGGAAATTGTAAGATTCACTCACAGTGGGTGCGTTCGGTTGATGACGTTGAATGCACGCGAAGTGGTTTTAACCACGAGTGAGATTTAACCTAGATAAATCGCATTATGGTTTGGTAAGAAAAACGGATTTTATTAAACTATTTTAGTAGGATTGTTGGGTGTATTTTTGTGAGTTTGAGGCTATTTCTAATCTAAAAAAAAATGTTATTTTTAAGCATTTATAATTGATTTTTAATTAAAATAATTAAATAAAAATAATAAAAATATTTTATTTTTTTCTGCTACAGTTGACTTTGACTTGTTGACTTTGACTGGTCGTTGACCGGTTTTGAGGCATATTGTTGTGCGCTCGGTGAGGCTCGAACCCGAGACCTCCCGTACGCGTGCACGCAGCTCTACCAACTGAGCTACGTGTCTAACCCGTTATATATCCAATTTTAATTTCATATATACATTAATTAACATTAACAGAAAATCATTTTATTTAAAAACAGTTTAAGCGGCTCGGCGGTGCGCTCCACAGGTCTCGAACCCGGGACCTGTGGTTTAATCCAACACACAGTCCACCGCTGGACTGTGTGTTTAACATGTTATATACTTTGATTTTTATTATACTTAAATACAATTTAGTTATTTCATTTTTCTGCCTTATTTAAAAAGAATAGATAATCGTCCGAGTCGGTGCTGAAGACCGGACTCGAACTCGTGACCTGTGATATAAACAAACACACAGTCCACCGCTGGACTGTGTGTCTAACTTGGTTATTATTCCGGTTAACAATATATTTAACATATATCTGTGGCGATCCGGTTCAGTAAACAAAAAAAATGCATTTTATTAAGGCAGCGTGTGTGAGACGGGAATCGAACTCGCGACGTTTTGCGTTTTATATGTGCACACAGTCCACCACTGGACTGTGTGTCTAACCCGATTAATTTCATGATTTTAATTAAACTTATATGATACAAAAGTGCATCGTCTTCTTCGTCAATGTTGAACCAGAAATCGGGTCTGACTGGTTCGAGTTTTTATTCAAGTTTCATTAGTGTTTTAGGTTAATTACTGGTAAGATAGAAGTAAAAAGAAAGGAAAATAAGCGTGAGGTATACCGACTCGTTTTCCTCTGTTTTCCGGCAGAACTCCGGCGACAGAAAACAACTCCGGCGTCTGGTGCCTTGCAGCAGCAAGTCTCCGAAAAACTTGGAAAGAGTATGGGTATCTCCGGTATAAGCTTCAGAGGTTCAGAAAAGCTCGGCAATGGGGAAAACGGTTTTCCGGCGACGAACAGGGTTATTCGGTGAGTGGAATTACGCCGAGAAAAGGTGTGATTTTGAGCGAAAGTGTTTTGTCGTCGGTTTTGTGGGTCAATTTATAAGGGAAAATCGAAATGTATTTGGTCTGATTTTGGACTGTATTCATTGGTTTAAGTTTTCCGGCGGTTTTGAAAAGTGTCGCGGACATCAAACATCGGTTATAACCGATATGTGATTAAGGTTTACGTTATAACGTAAATTGGTGTTAAAACTCGCGAATATTCCGGGATTCCGACGACTGAAACGTTTGGGCGCCGATTTTTGAATTTGTAAAGTCACTTTATGAATTAAATTATTTCATTATTTATCAAACAAATCAGTTGGCGCAGTGGTTTGTGTTTGTGAGATAAAACACTGAATGACTCGGTACAGACCCGGGTTCGAAACCCGGCTGTAACAATTCATTTTTATTTTTCGATTTTCAACAGTTTTTAAAAAACTAAATATATATCCCCGTATAATAATTGATTACGGATCGTTTAAAAATATTCTGGGCATTTAATTCGCAACGAAAATTTTGACTGACTGTTCGGTTGATAAACGGAGCGGGTTTGGTAAATCCGTTTTTTGACGGATGTTACATTTGGCCTTCTCTGTATTCCACCAAGTAAGTGCTATTCCAAATAAACGACCAGTAGCATATCGCACTTTGCGATCATCGGGGCAATCGCAATTTAGAAAAGTGTTCTCCATTTCTTCAAACCAATGGAGGAGAGCGGTGACACCTTCAGTCCCTTCGTATTTTGGAGGGTCGTAGGATTTGAAATGCTTGTAGGTGCATTTAGTGGTATTTGGGGAGGGTTGTCAATGTTTTGATCCTCTTGGTTGACGGGATTAGCAGTAAGTGCTTGTTGGACTTGAATTATAATTTTGGGTATTACGGCAACCATTTGTTGAGCGATTTGGGCAGCCATACGCTCGCGGGCTTTCCTGCTCTCATCTTCCTACGGGCGAGGCTAGAAGACATCTACAAGGAATACATATCAAGAGTATGAGTTAGATGTTTTTGGGATCATGGGTCGTATTTAGGAATGAATATTTATAAAATAAATATAAAATAATAAATCTACTACATCCATAGGATGTCTTGGGCATTGCTTAATTTGACTGCGATTGAATATCGATCCAAACATATAACCTTCGTAAATTTGTGGTCCCCCATGAAATTACCGATATTTATATTTTGATAAGTTCGGGTTCAAGTTATAAAACCTAGGTAAAAAAGTGAATGTTTGTTATGATTTGGAATGAGGTCCATGGTGGTTGGAAAGTGACAGCATAAAATGAGGAGTGAGTTTTCTAGAGACGTGTGGCAATTGTTTAGTAATAAGGTCCTCTTCGAGATTTACGGTCGTAATACCCACGTGCCAAACGCCTCCTTTTTTGAATTATTTCCAATATTTAATCAAAACATTCAGTTACCTCTGTATTTAATTAATATCTACAGCCACAAAAAAACTATGATGGATACTATTAAACTGAAAAGATTTGATAAAAAATATTTGATTACACTGATAAGTTATATGATGGATTTGTGATTTATCAACATTTCATATGTGTCTTGAATTTTGTATGTAAATATGGATGGTTTTATGGTTGCAATAAACATTATGTCCAATTAGACTACTAAAACATTAATTTTGCAGGTAAATACAAATACAACAATTTAAAATCTGTGTACTTTTTAAAAAGTAGGACTAATTCAAGTTGTCAATAACCTATCCTTACTATTCTTTTATGTGTGGTTGATACAATTCTTGAATTGGATCGAACAGACGAGGGAAGAGTGATGAGGGTAACCTCGTTGTTTAGCTCTACAGCTATGTAAATTTTAAATTTAACCTTTTATTATTATTACAATTTTCATGGAAACGTTACCTCTTGAATTTTCTACATGCCTGAAATCAAATGGTAACGTTCTATGTTTTGTTCTAAGGCATTATTTGTACTCTTTTTCTTTTTTAATAATTGTTCGGCATCTCTTTAAATGATGTTCAAAAATTGTTTTATCTACTGCACAACAATGTTGGGGGTCGATTTGCAAAGGATGTATAAAATCATAATGAACATCGTATGATGACGCTCTAATATTAAGTCACAATAACATTCTGCAGGGAATATTCTTGTTGTAACAAGAATTTATTTACAAATATTAATACTTATTTCAAAATCATCAATCATATTAGATAGTTTTGGGTATGGTCGTTGCTAAGCAACGTCACTCCACAGGGAACTGACGGGCCTAATGTATGGAGTTTGCACCCGTGGTTCTAAAGCCTGATGGGTACTGAAACGAGTGCTTGCTAAACTTGACAATATAAATACATGATATCAACATATAAATCTCTTCCTTTTAATACAATATGGTTAGTAAATTAAAATATAAGGTAATTTTAGTGAAATTGACACAAAAAAGACTCTTGTGGTTTTGAAACAAGAGTTGCTAAGATAACTACAATGGAATTTTTGAAAGTAATGCAGTTTCTTTCATTTTAGTGTTCTAATAATAAATAATTTGGTAATAAAGGGGATTTAATTAATATAATTTATCAGGATATTGGCAAGTATAATTTTATGTAGAGATTAAGTATGATTAACTTTTAAAATGAATTTTAAGGTTTAATTTTAAAGAATTTAAAGAATAAATAAAATAGCAATCAAAAATATAAAAACAAGTGAATCTTTTGAGCATTGTTTAAGTTCTTTAATTGAGACAGTTTTTATATTTAATTGTACGGTCTAAAGCATATCGTTTTGGCATTGCTAGACCTACCAACTTCTATTTTCTTACCTGATATTTTTTTTTATTCTTTTTATTTTAAATTAACCTAATCTCATTTAATTAAGTAATTTTTAATGTTGACTGGTTTACAGTTAACAAGAACTATATGAATAGAATTGTTGGTTACTGAGAGTCGTTACATGTGTTTAATTTAAATAATTGTTTTAATATTATTACTAAAACATAGTTTTAGTAGTTTAATTATTAACAATGGTTGATATAACAAACGAAGTATAGTTGACTTAAGAATCTCAACCGGATTGGTAAAATGAAGCCAGTCACTGACGGGTTAACCGATCCAAAATATTACGGAACTAGGTATAACCGGCCCATTGTACTTCCGGTACGCTTAACAGAAAAAAAATCCCGATGTTATCGCTGATTTTGTACACTAAAAGTTTGATATCAAAACAGTTAATTATTAAAGAACGAGTAAGGAGAGGGGTTTGGGGTAAAGGATTAACCGTAACAAATAACTAGAAGGCAAGTGTACGCTAGTTAATGAACATGTAGTTAATACAATAATGAGTTGTAGCTCATTTATAATCAAAATAAACTTAAACAAGGATTGTCAAGGAAGGAACTGGGTTTATTAAACACAATTACCATCATACAAAATTTCAGTAGTTATATTCGTGAAGGTGAAAAATCAAGGCGAAGCCCTGTCAATGACTCCAATTGGAGAGTCAATTCTAACTCAAATCAATCATGAACGCAATAAAGATCAGCTAAACGAGGGATTGAGGTCTGTCTCACCTGATTGACTGCAGTTATTTTGAGACAGTAAATACTTGTAATAAGGTTATTGGATTATGATCGCAAAGAGAAATTAAGTGAGTGTAGTTGATTTGTTAATAAGGAAATTGAGACATTTGATGTAGATTATTAGGTTATTCAAGTCAGATTTTGAAGTGGTTTTGATTATTGATGCATGATGGACATGTTTAAGATCATCATACTTGTATGTTGGTAAAATACATGAAACAAATTAGAAGCGAACTTGTTCGGTAATAACGAATGGGTTTTTTTGCTCAACAGTTGAAATATATGTTATGTCAATTTAATAGGGTATTTGAGACACATCATTGGTTTATAGTTAGTGCGTAAAAGTTTGAGATTCTGTAGGTTTCGAACTGCAATGTTATATATGATTTATATTTTTACATAATATGAAAATATAATGATAAATTACATTGATTAATAAAACTAAGTTAACTGATGTTAAAATTTAATTTGTGTTTAAGTAAAGAACGAAATTTTTTAAAGCTGTTCGCTAATAACGGTGGCTAAGAATAGCACTTACCTGGTAATTAACGAAATGCCTAAATAAGTTGTTAAACTTATTCGTGAGTTTGTATGTGTAAATAGGTAGTTGACTTTTTAAAAGTCAAACTGACCCGTAATAGCATCGAATGATAAATTTGATGTAAAATCCGTAAGGTGGAATAGTCGTGTTAAATGATGACTAACCTAACCATCTTGCGAATGATAAATGATAGTTTGACGCTTGACAAGCTAGGTGGAGGCTTGGGAAGAAACGGATCAAACGGATTAAGTACGCGGAAAGAGCATAATTGGATTTTAAGGTAAGTAAAGCTTACATCCTTAAAATAATAAATGTATTATGTATTTGAATATGAATAAGTGATTTGGTATTTGGAACGAGATTTCGAAATACAAGGTTCCGACGTGTATTGATACGGGTCGGAATAAGCAAATATGGTATTAAATCATATTTGATGGTAAAAAGGTGGATAATAGTAATATTGTCATGTGTTGACAAATAAACAACGAATTTTGAAAAGTTACCTTATGGTGTAAACCATAAGGAATAAGAAGGGGGTAATATGGTAATTCAGTCACCGAGTTTGATGAAAAATATTAAACTCTAAAATAAGGTACCGTTGCCAACGTATAGTCGGCCGTCGCCGACGCCACACATAGACCCGACGCAATAAACTACTGTCTACGGTAGTAAAGCTCCGACGCTGGTTATCAAGGGGCGTCACCGACGCGGCAAGGTGCCGTCGCCGACGCTACCTTAAAAATTTAAATCTCTGTTTTGATTTATTCAACTGGTTCGTTAAGTTGTGTTTTTCGGTAATTTGCTATAATACTAATATGGTGCAAATTCCAGTTCAGGGTAATCGCAAGCACTTCCGGATGACGATCAGGGCCATGAAGAACCGAACACGATCAAAGATCAAGCTTCCGCATTTGGTTTCGATGTTACGAAACTAATTAGTAAGGACATGTCAAAATGTTTAACGTAATAAAGTTTTAATAAACTCGAAAATTTTGTAGTGACGTGTATTCGTACTTACTCGTTTAAATGCAATTTTTATAAATTTCAATATATTAAATAGGGTATTATAGATTTAGTGATACTCGCTCGATACCCGAATAATATCTGAAAGTATCATATTATAGATTTCCATATATATAAACTTAGTACATGTACTTATTACCTTTTCTATAGTCATATGTTGATATGTATTTGGCAGGTGTTTAGTGAACATACACTTATTTTTGAGCATGTATATTGGATATGGAAGCTAAACCCTTATTTGTGGATGTTTATGCGATTAGGTGGTCCTGATAAAATTACTTAATTAAGTTATCATTTTTATTTAGTTTGGTATACGAGGTCTGAATATGATATATAAGCTATTAATCATATTTTCATTTGTTATAGTCATTAAAATAGTAAATTATATAAACATCGAAGTAAAAATTGCACATTTGTCCCAACGGGTATTTTTAAGAAATTAACGGGTATATCCGATACCCGACGGGTAACGGGCCGGGTATGGGACATAGAATTACAACCGGGTACGGGCCTGGGATCACCAATACTCGGCCCAAGCCCGGCCACTTGCCATTCCTAATCTCAGCCTCCCATTATTCTCACATCCCTAAATCTTATTTTCACACCCCTATATGTATACCTTTCGTATAGAGTTATACAAGTCGTATAACTGATTGTTGCACACAAAAAAATGTCATAGAATGTTTTTTTGTCTCCATGTATACGAGTTGTATAACATTATACGACTCGTAAAGAATGTTATACAACCCATATAATATTATACAACCTAAACTTCATATAGTGATATACGATCTATATAATGTTATACGACCCATATAGAATGTTATACGACATAATATTCTCTATCTATACGAGCCGTATAACAGTATACGGCCTAATATTTGTCATGTCAGATTATTTGATACAGGTCGTATAACGTTATATGACCAGTATATAATATGTAAAATTAAGATTTTAGGGTGTGACTTTATTAACACACTTGTTAAGATGTTTAGTGATGTATAAACGAACACAACAATATTGTTTAGTAATTTAAAAACAAAAAACTTGACACAAGAAAAGGTTGGGAAAAGTGGTCGATTGCCACCCCATTCCCAGCGACTTCTGTCCTCAAATTATACATTGACAGTTATCATTATAACTTGACTTTGACAGGCCATAAAACCTAAGAATTTGTGTTATTCATAAATACCGACAATGATCTAAAAGATTAAAATCCTCAAGATTTAAATTTATGTTGTAATACAATATTTTTGTTGATTGTGATATAAAAACTAAGTATACCATTTTTAATCTTTTTAATAATAATAAGTAGAAATGGTTTTTAGAGAAAATAATATTAATGCAAATGGTTGTGGTTGGAAATTTTGAGCTAAGAACATGGGTGTGATGTTGAACTCCTACCAAATTAGATAATGGCCATTGCTTTCACCATGCAAGTGGCTAAAACAATTACTTAATATTATATTTTGTGATATTGCCTAAAATTGTTTTCCTTTTCTATAAGCCTAAAATTGTATTCCTTTTCTATGGTAAGATATGAGGTGTGACTTTCCAAATGTACAAAAATAATATATGATATGAAGTTTTATTTAAAACAGTTAAATCTATTCACGTTAGAAAAAAGTTTGCATGTTATCACATAATGATTAAATGTGGTTTTAGTTACAAAGTCTAAATTTCTTAAAAAGTGTACAAAGACATAAAACATCATAATTTCAGCCATAAAATATATTGAAACCCCATAAAAAATATAGTGAATATTACAAAAACACCATATTCAAACCCCAACAATCCATAAAAACATAAAATACACAATCATAGAACTATAAATATAAAACACAACATGATAATTATCATAAAACACAATAATGTTAGTCTTTTAATAATCAAAGTTTTATCATCCAAAACACAAAACAAAACCACATATATGGTGTTTTAGTAATCTTCATTATGTTATTTGTGGATTTTGGGTGTGTTTTATGACTCATATTATGGTGTTTTATTACTTTTAACACTTTTTAGAAAATTTGAACTTTATAGCCAACTCCTAAGTTATGCTAATAACCAACATTTACCATTAACTTTGTCGTTCTAAAGTTATTAGAGATTTTAATATATTAAAATGGTATTGAAACTATTAACCATATATAACAATATGCTTGGTAACTTTAACTGTGACTTGCTACTAGAATTTTTCATTTTGGACATTTCGTTTTAGCAGGCTTTATAAGAGTCAAATGTTAGTCTACCAAATAGGCCCATTTAAATAGCTCCTTTTAAGCCCAGATGTTACTTTAATCTAGTGGTGCACAAAAAACCCGAACTCGAAAAATAACCTGGAACCGGGTATTGTAATAACCTGGCTTTTAAAATCCGAACCCAACCTTACCCATAAGGTAGGGACCGGGTATGCATAATGTCATCAGAATCCGAACCCGTAACCGGGTTTTTAAGTACCCGTATTCTACCCGGTTTTTAAGAATACCCGGGTTTATAGAATACCTGGAACCGGGTTTAACGAATACCCGTAACCAGGCTTACAGAATACCCGTAACCGGGTTTTAAAATACTCGGACAAGGTTTTGAAATCTGTTCATATAACAAAAAAGAACAAAAAGTTCAAAAAAATGCCCGCAAAATTCGCTACACACATTCGGTTGCTTATTTCGATAAGAGACTTTTCAAATACCCGGTCAGGTTTTATCAATACCCTATGCGGGTTTTTCAATACCCGACACATACCCGAACTCGGAAATAGGGTATTATAAAACCTGACCTGAACCCGGGACATAGGGTATGGAATTTCTGGCCAGAACCCGACCTGGGTATTCTCAATACCCGAAAATTAAGAACCCGGTCGTACCCGAACCCGGTTCCATACCCGGAACCGGATATTAAAAAAATCCGATTTGTGCACCTCTACTTTAATCGATTTACCGAAAAAAATAGTAGACACGAAATTCACAAGTTTAAGGTTTGAGTTTCTTTAAACCGTTTCGGGTTAGAAACTGGTCAAGCCTCTGAATACATTTAACTAAATGAATCATGTTTGGTTTACCTGTTTAACCACGTTTTTAACCTTCTTGTTCTTTTAAATGTGTTTTATGTAATCATTAAACTAATCGGGTATTTTTATGCTATGCTAAAATTTGGAAGTTTAAAATGTGTTTGACATAGGTTAAACATAGTTGCAAAAAATAATAATGAACAAATAATGTGTAAATTTAGAATTTTGGGGTTAAATGAGTCGTGTGATGTTGTGGTAACATATGTGGCATGAATTTTGGATTCGTGCTAGGTTCAATCTGCCAATGCACACGAGCACAACCCTTATATGACCCTAGACAAAAGAACCCAAACTCGAAATATTCGTGATGGGTATGAGATTAGCTCTGAATCTTTTAACGAGTTTGGAATGAGTTTAGTATTATGTGATGCCCGCCATTTAACCAAATCAAATCGAATATATCGATAAATTAAATAATTATTACATATAATAAAATACTATGTTGAAGTTGTTGCAAATGTGAAACTATTAAAAGGATAAAAACTCCTATAAATGTAGTTAAAAGTATTTGATATTTTCAATCTCGGATTAGGCGAATTTAAGTGTGGGTTTCAGGTAAAAGGCATCCTAATAGGGTTTGGATTATTATTTTCGGGTCTGGATTATTCGAGATTCAAGTAACAAGTTGCATAAACCACTAGTTACTACCCACAAGATTGTGACCTTAATTGTTCAATCAACTTTAATTAAAGTTGAGTTCAGGATCAATGCATGAAGCTAGATTCTAGACAATTATGCAGCAAGTCAATTTCAAACAAACATGTAGTAATAGTCTATGTTGAATAGATACAATGGCATAGTATAAATTTTAAATATTCATAACCTAATACAAACTAGGGATTTTGTAATTCCTAATATAAATATAAAATCTTGTTTTCAAGAAAATGCGAATTCATTAGACCAAAACCATCACCGAAGCTGTTCAAGAACTTTCAAAAGACTGTAGGTTTCAGCATCCGGCCGAGACCCACCAAGAATCATTCGTTTCAAAAGATTCGGATCGTATATTTTGGCCTTCACATAACCCTTAATCAAAGCGTTATAAACAAAACTATATCTAGCATAACTTGCTTTCTTCAATTCATCAAACAGCTTCTCTGCATTCTCCACATCTCCGTTTTCCGCAAAAAGATCGACTAAGGCAAAAGTCGTTTCCAACCATGGGGTTGACTTTTTCACACTCGTGCTCGTTGTCAAATCCATACCCATGTCTAACGTCTTTAAAGTTTCCATTTTTAACCCTGATTTTAAACAACCAACAGCGAGATGTCTAAACGTTATAGAATTCGGTTTGCATCCGTATTTCTCCATTTCTCTATACAACCCAGTCGCTTTGCTGATAAATCCGTGTCTACAATACACGGATATCAATGAATTGAAATGTTCAGTTGACTTTAATTCCTCCTTTGACTTCAATTCTGACCAAAGATCTTCCGCTCGACTTACATCACCAATCTTGCCAAAAGCTTCAATTGCAAGAACATAGCTTTTAGATTTAACACGGGGTTGTTCTTGCACAATTCTCCAAATTCGTTCAAGATCCTTCGGTTTTCTTAAATACCCGTATAATATAATAAGAATATCTAGTGTTGACCAGTTCTTCCCGGTCATTGACTTCTCGATAGCGTCGACATACGTCTCACATGCAGTGTATAACCTACTACCGCATGTGCAGTCGCAATTATGCAATACGTTATCTCATTCGGTTCTACACTCACCCGATTCATGTCACCGAAAACTTTAAGTAACCCTTCAATGTTGTGTTGGTTAGCTTCCATTTTCAAAAGAATGTTGTAAGTGGAGACGTGTGGGGCCACCTTATCGGCTTTCATTTGAGTGAGGATTTTTGGGATGGATTTTCGTCGGGTTGGGGACGAATGGAGGATTATTAAGCGGTTAAAAACCATGTACGAGATGGAATAACCGAGTTCCCTCATTTTTTTCATGTAAGCTAATGATAATCTTATCATGCCTTTATCTAAGCACGCGATTACGAGATTGTTGTAGAGTAATTCGTCTTGGAATTCTATAGGGATGTGAGAAAAGAGTTTTTCACCTTGTGAGATCCCGTGAAGCTTTGCGGTGAATTCTAAAAGATATGAGTAATCAAGTTGCTTTGGCATATAAGGCCTTTCCCTAATCACCCATTCCATCACCTGCAAAAGATTAAGAAGCGTACGAGCTCAATATTCATAAACACGAATAAAGCTCATTTTTTACAGCTTGGTTTTAAAACACGTGAGGCGTTTAGGTCCTGAAAGCCTAGACGTGAAGCGTAGGGAAAAAGCTTAAATACGCGAGGCCTTGTTCTATGTACAACAAAATAAGCCTTTTCACAAAAAAGAGCATTCATAATCTCTTCATCCTTCTAGTCGTTTTTACATATTACCCTCCTATAGACCCTAAAGTTGACCAATCTGACCCGGCAGTACATGAAGCCCGTCTCATGGCCTTGAGGCGTTTTTCAGATCGCCTCGAGTCGCACTTTATCAAAACTAAGATCTATTGTTTACAGGCATGCATACTTAACAGACAAATGCACATTCATTTCACAAGTAGAGATACAATGAACCATTTCAAGTACTATAGATCATATTAGATGCATAGTTGTCAATAGCAATCGCTATAGCGAACAGCGTAGTGCATAGGTCCATGCTCGCTATATGGTCTGTAGCGATAGATAGCAACCTTAATTTTTTTTAAATATAAACAGCAAGTAAATATAGCTATAAAATAGCTGGATTTTAAATTTTTGTTAAATATACATGTAAAATACTATGTATACCAGGGTATTTTGATATAATATACAAATAATTTTTTTTCTTTTTCTAGTGTATCGCTATTCGCTATGTAGCATACAGTACCTTTCGCTAACTATGATTAGAGGATCAGTACTCAGATGCATTCCTATTTTTCATTTCAAAATACAAATCTCATACCATGTAGAACTTAAACTCTGCATTTCAAAAGGCAGAATAAGTCAGAATCATGAGTGCTAAGACATCATCCTAAGACACCCACAATTAGGGTAAAATAAAAGAAGTAATTAAATAAGAAAAAGAACAAAAATAAGGTAAAAAATTTGGGCATGTTCTTTCAGACATTTACACAAACACCTTACAGGCATTACCTCAAGTGCACGCTTATTGAGCTTCCGTTTGCGTAAACGATTAATGGTGTGAAAGATATCTCCTCTGTCAATCGGAAATCCATCGCCCATCCAGCTCTGGAACGCGAATCCAACAGGGACTCCTTTCGCTAGCTTCTCTATCCTTCCACATAAGCTTTTGGGTTCTTCTTGATCCTCGTTGGTAGATTGAGAAATGTCAATTGTTTGTTCGTGTTTGATAGATTTGAAACTATCAGTTGCTTGAGTGCAGAATTGAAGAATTTTGGAGTTGAGGAGGTAGTGGGTGGAAAGTGTTCGACGAAATGCTTGAAAGAACTGGCGTTCGAACAAAGGGAGAGCTGCTTGCATGCCTTTGGGGAAACTATTCTGGTCGCTGGACATCGTCTGATATTAAGTAGACGGCCCAATGGGCCAACGTAATATTGGATAATAATATGTTTTCTAGCCAATACATACAAAGAACCCGAACCTGGTCTCGGATCCGAAAAAAAAAACGGAACCGGGCATTATAAAACGCGAGTTTTTTATGCCCGAACCTGACCCTACCCATAGAGTAGGGGTCGTGTATGCATTTCTGTTATAAAACCCGAACCCGAAACCGGGTTTTTTATACCGTTTTCAACCCGATTTTACGAGTACCCGGTTTTAAGTCGAACCCAGAATCGGGTTTTTTCAATATCTGGTCCGGGTTTTCCAATACCCTGTTCAGGTTTTTTCTTTTCTTTTTTGTGTTTTTCGAGTTTTATACCTTGGTAACGGCTATATAGCCGTTAGAAAGTGTATTTTGACCATTTTTTGTTTACATTGTATCTCTATACCCTATAAAAGGGGTATTTGATATTTGGTTTAACATCAAGTGTTATCCTCGAGACGAACAATAAACGAAGACGATCAAGTTATTTGAAGCTATCTATGTTCATAATCTTATTCGACCGGTTCTATTATTATTTAGGTATGATGTATTTCTATGTTTTATGAAATAAAAAGGTTTTGTATTTTTTTCTATGTTTTATGCAAAAAAAATGAATACCTGAGGCATACCCGAACCAAACCCGAGGCATACCCGAACCAACCGAACCCAACTGATCCATACCCGACCCTACCCGAACCCGGGTATATAGGGTATATTTTTTTGTATAAAACCCGGACGACCGATCCGGGTATTGTCAATACCCGATTTTGTAGAACCCGGTCGTACCGAACCCGGTTTCATACCCGGAACCGGGTATTCAAAAAACTCGATTTGTGCACCACCAATTATATGTTAGAAAAAACATAAAAATGACAGGTAAATGGACAACAGACTTACTAATACAACAACTTTGAGCATCTATGATGGATGTGCGAATGAATGGATCCATGTAAGTGATGTCCGGATGGACTCGAAGAACATCCAAGGACACCCTTCTCTCCTCTACTCCATCTCATTCACTCTTACAGAGTTCATCTGGGGTGTTCGGCGTTCATCCCCATGAACGATCCCCCTCTTCTCTACATTGATCGCCATATCCTTACATCGGCCATAGACGGCTCTAGCCGCATCCCTTGAGGGGTGTGCATGGTTCAGTTTGGGTTGGTTTTGGCCTAAAACAGTAACCATAACTGAAATGCCAGTTAAATAGATAATGATAACAATAACTGAGTGGTTAAGGCGTTTGGTTAATTGGTTTTAAAAATTGGGGCGGGTCAGGTTAACCGGAGTGTGTATATTTACATGAGTTCTAAAATAGTAAATTAGTGTTTAGAATTGTGCTAACGTTAGTGTGTACATTTTTTTCCTTTTGATTTCTGGAATTCGTGGTTAGCAAAACCAAATTGTTATGCATTCATACAACAAACTGCATATTACTTACTAAGATACCCTTTAAGTTTAAAAAAATGATAAAAAAATCCTTTTGCTCTATAGCAGTATGCATTCATACAATGTATATTCGGTTATCATTCATCGGCTAAATGTAAAGGGTCCGTTCGGCTAACCTTTATTTTACTAAATAGCTACCGTTTTGTCAAGGATAGAAATATTAATAATGTTAACCGATCCATTAATTTCGGTTTAAAAAACACTCTAAACTGATTTGTCAATTTTTGGTTAAGTTTGGTTTTATGATTATGGTTCAGTTAATTCATTTTATTTATGCTTACTGCCACAATTGACAATAGTCCCAAGTAAAAGGAATTGTAATCATTTTTAGTACTAGGGTGAATCACACATGTATATTGTTTCATGCCTTTTTACTCTACATTACTCTTGAATCATAACTCAATTGCCATCTTACTTACACCTAACCACCACACTTTCTTTCACAAACACCTACTATGGTTTTACTCTCTTTCACTACCCACTACACAATTAAATAATACTACTTTTAAATAATTTAAAAAAACAAATAAAAAATTGTGATTGGTTAAGAAAAGCAAGGACCCCACCACACAAGAACCCTCCAACCCGTTTTCCCCCTCTACGCCTACCCCCACCAAGCCACCTTCCCCGCCACTTTCTCCTGTGCCCCCCACCCTCTCATGCCCGTGCCACTTGGATGGTGTGGTATATGTTACACAATAGGTTAAATTTGGTATACCAAAATTGTATAATTGGTCAAAGTATGTTAAATTTTAAACTTAAAACGGTCCAAATAGACCAACATCACCACCTATTAGGTCCAAGGAAAACCATTGTTGCCCCTACCATCACCAGCATCATTCATAATCGCTGCCAAGATGACACACAACTACAAAACGACACATGTACCAAATGGTAAGGGCTGAATGCTTTAAATAAAAACATAAATATCTAAGTAGCGAAGTAGCATAATCTTAACACACCATTAGATGATGGAAACACATTGTGTACTGGGTGAGGATGCAGCTAACAACACCGTTAAGAATGACGTGTTTTTATACACACCGGGTTCAAAACGCTTAAATTTTTTTTAATACATCAATAAGGTACGCAAATTTACTAGAAAAAAATGTGTAATTTCATAAAAATATTTTTTCCCAAAAATAATAAGTGTATAAAAGTTATTTACATCTTTATAAAACTAACTCAAATACCATTTTTACATTTTAACCGTTGATTATATTTCATCTCACCCTTGTTAGGTATTTAAACTTTTTACTTGATCATTCTTTTCCTTTATATACATGTGTCATGGAGAGAATGTGAGGTTGGTCACTAACAAAACATGTGACATGAGGTGAGGGGGAAATCTAGAAAAGAAAAGGAAAAATTAAGACACATGTTACACTCTTAGTTTTTTTATATTCAATCCACTAGACGGAACTAGAACGTTATAGAAAAAAATAAATGCTGATGACCAGAGGTTAACAGATCCTTTGACACCCTTTGGTTCTGCCCATGCTATGATTAGCAACATTCGTTGATATACGAATCAATGAGAATAACGAAAAACACGACAACGATGATACCCAAACAAAAGCATGTGCCATTAATACTTCATAGTGACAACCTTCAACACATTAGACAACCATGGATGTAACCCACAAATGCATGTGGATCCATTCTTATTCAACACACAAACATAAAAACACAAACATAATTCAAACACTGCTGCTTGTTTGGACTTCTGCTTTCATCTTGATCCTTAGCAGCTGCAGTTGGCACCACACTTGCAGTTGTCACCACACTTGCAGTTGCAGTTTCCACCCTCAGCAACAAAGCTGCCCTCAGCAAACCTACACATGTATTCCATCAAAATGAGTCATAAACATTAATAAACACAAACAAAATGAAATCAAAGTTTATATCTAGAGGTGTAAACGAGCCAAGTCGTCCGTAAGCTACTAAAAATTGACTTGCTAAAAGCTTGAATTGAGCAGAGATTAAACATACTCGAGTCTAAACCAACTTATATTTATAAAAGTTTTATATAATATTCTAAATGTACTATTATGTTTTCAATCCACCAAGGATTAGGAGCATATATTCTATTTTGCAGATCAAATTTAAAGTTAATATTCCTGAAGGGCGAGGCTAATGGTGTTTTGTTTTTTCCGGATCAAATCTATTGTAACATTCCTTAAGTGCTCAAAATCATCAATTTCCCAATATCTATTGGTTGTGAGTTTTTCCTTTTTCAAATATCTTATATATATTTATATAATAATTATAAAAAATAATGATAAAAAATAACTAAATAATATATCGTATATTTACATATAAAAATTAAATAAATATGTAGATAAATAAATTAATAAATAAAAGCTACTTTAAATATAGAGCTTGAAAAGAGCCAAGTCAAATCAAGCTCAGTTCAGCTTGTTTATACCGTTATCTATATAATTAAGTTGTGATGTCACGATGTGACGTACATCTGTTTTGGGGCAACACCGTCAATGATCATGATGGTGGTGGCTGAAACCTCAACATCAGGGTACATTCCGCATCTGCAAACACAATCTAAAATTCAGTAAAACCATCCCTCAATGAAACAAACTCGATAAAGGATTGGACAACACGTCAACGCGTACCCGTTGCAGCCGCTGCCGCATGAGCAGCTTGAGCCGCACCCGCACTTTCCGCTGCAGCAAGACATGATTGAGTGGTTTAGAGAGGGTATTGTTGTGTGTTTTTGATTGAATTTGTTGAAGCTTGATGGTGTTATTGGGGAGGAAGGGTGGTGGTATATATAGTGTTTTGTGGTGAAGATCGACCGTACACGTGTATGGATCTAAGGGTAGTTACGTATATAGAAAATTGTTTTGTCTGTCACTATCATGCAGTGGACCAGATTTATCAAAGTTACTAACTAAATGAAACCGTTCATTTCAAAGTAAAGCCATTGATTTTTCCGGAAATTCATGAAAATTAAATGCACTATTTACATCAAATATGGATTTTGTTTTTAGTTTTATAAAAAGCTGAAGAAAAAGGCAAAGATTTTTTAAATTACTCGCTTTGTCTACGTTTGAACATAAAACATCTCCTCTAAAATTCATGTGTCATAACCAAGTGACTAACTTCATATTGGTAGTAAAAGGGTTTATTATACAACATAATATTCAAAACGAGTAGAAACCTTAAGTAATTTAACATATGTTATAATTATATACGTAAAAACTTATCTAATGATGACATGTAAATATAGTAATAATGATATTTTTTTTATTTCTATATATAGTTTTTTTTTTTCAAAAATTATGGTAAATTTAAGGAAAGTTATCTTACCTTCCTCTTATTCTTCTTGAATCTTCTTTTAAGTTTTTGTTGGAGCAAAATCATATGGGCTCAATCAGGGATTTTACTACAGTGTATTTCCTGTAAAATGGTTGAAGGTCGGGTTACAATCGTCGTTTGCATTTACAGACGTGGGTAACCTTTTGCTATTGAATTTACCCGTTTGATAGAGTTTTTGTTGGTCGTTAAAAAAACAAATAAAGTTCTATTTTAGATATTCGTTGTTGAAATCTAAGGAAAGTTGTCTTTACCTTCCTCTTGTTCCTATGTTTCTTGTCTATTTTTCCTTGAGTTTTCCTATAAAACATAAGGTTCTATTTTACACAAGTGTGTGTTTTACACAAATTGAACGTCAATTTGATGCTATATTCAAGTTGATTTTATTTTCAAGTTTTTAGAAGATATAATGGTGTTTAAAAAAAGGTAACCCCAAATTCACAATGTAGTTAGCAATGACATATTATCGATTTTGTTATCAAATGTAAAACCAAAAAATTAAGTATTACAATTTACACTACAAGGTATATGTTAACATGCATAAGGTACAATTCCATCGAATATGTCTTGTTGTTACATTTACTATCACCAGGTTATGGGCGTTATTCTCTTTTGGAACAAAAGAATGGTCATTGAGTCTCCACCCTACTTTTTAGAAAAGCCACCCACTTTTTTCTTGTTATTTATCCAATTGATTTTTAAGCCTTTGGACTTTATTCATGATAATAGAAAAACCAAAAAAACAAAAAAAAACCCACTATAACTAAGATAATAGTGTTACTTTAAATAAAATAAAATTTCAAGGTAATAGTTAAAAACTTGAATTATACATGTAAATAAGTAAATTAATATAACTACTAACTAGTATTATCTAGTATTTTTTACCTAAGCAAACACATATATCGATATTACCTTACAACACAACTTAAATACTAGTTAAAAAACTTAAAAGCTACACTATCTTTTTGTCTCATATAGTATATTTGCATTTACCTTCGTATTTTTTTAATAAACTTATCATACAACCCCATTTAATCACATTTTCTTTTACCACTTTCCATTAAAAATCTTGAAATTAAAAAAAAGTAAATTTCACCTCCCGCACTTTAATTAGTTTTTTCTAATACGTTAATTTCTTCTTTTTTATCATTTTTTGTGTTGGTATTGTATTAATATCGTAGTGATGCGAATCAATATCGACCGGTTATTGTTGCAACTCGTGGGATAAAAATACTATTTTATTTAATTATTAATTAAATCAATGGTTTATTATTTCTTACAAATGTATCATATGACATGTTTGTTTTATCGAAACATGATTTATTTTTCCTTTTTAAATATAGTGTTATAGTATTTCAAATATATCGTTGTGATGGACTTATTTCATATATGTTACGATAAAAGTTTTTTTCAAAATCTTACGTATCATATATAATTAATTTTTTCTTTATACTGACAATCCGAACTGATATTGTCTGAACAACATTGGTATAATGTTATGTTGTAGTTTTTAATAAAAACAAATTTGTATTTGTCATAGAGTATTTTTTGGTATCGAAGGTAATGTTCTTATGTAAGGACATTAACTTTTTTACGTGATTCAGTGTGGCGCATTCTACGCAGTTTTCTTAATAGTGCTTTTGTTTTTTAGTGGAATAAATATTAAGACACGATATGTTAATATATTATATTTTTAACATGTTTTTTAGTGGAATAAATACTAAGACACAATATGTTAATATATTCTTATTTTTTTTAACATAAAGTAATATTATATCACCACCATATTTATGTAACATAATGATGCAATTTAGATTAGAAGTAAACAGAGATAAGATTTATGAATAGCTAGAATAGTTGTGTTTTTGTTTTTTAGTGGAATGCAAATTAAGATATATTAATATATTCTACAGTTTTTAGTATATAACAATATTGTAAGCAATGATACAATTAAATTAAAAAAACAAAGAGGCGATTTATGAATAACTTTTTTTGTTGACCACAAATTAAATTAATAATTGAAATTTATAAAAATAGATCAGTAATACATAAACTATTTTTACTATATTTTATATTATATATATATATATATATATATATATATACTAGTAGGAAATCTACGCAATACGATGATGATGACAATTTATAGTTTGATTGATATCAGTTTGTTCGTGTTGCGGTGTAAGCTTCACGCTTGTGTTTGCACGAAAACATTTTACAATAATGCCGAGCCTTTTTAGCATGTACAAAAGTAAATGAACAAATCATACTACTTTGTACATTTAGTTCAAGGAGGTGTCGATGTTGGTACGTACAAAAGTTCGTTATTGTTTAATTATTGATCCATGAAGTTTTTGTTGGTCGGTTATTAGTTAAGGGTCAACTAAATGGATTGCATGTGACGTTTGATTATGTTATTTTGAGACGGTTAATTAAACTATTGAATATTAATAACATAAAAATTATTTTTAACAAATATATTTTTATATATATGTATATATATATATATATATTTATATATATGAGAACCACATTGAGTTATGAGAACTAGGTCATCCAAAAGGTTTTCCGAATTTTTTTCTCAAAAGTCATAAAAAATCAATTGTTTCAGAATTAAAAATGCCGCATACCCACATTTATATAAGGAGTAAAAAAAATATTTATCTTCATACCAAAATTTACGCCATCGCGTAAAAAACTTGCATAAGTCAAAACTATCGACTCGACAATTTTTTCTTTATTTTTTTACAGATGTATTTATAATATTTTCATCAACGTTAGTGCAAAAAAAATTGGCGCAACTCGCGCGGGTAACAAAAAATTCTCACGGTTCTCGCAACTCATGGCGGTTCTCATTTGAACCGAGCCCTATATATATAGGGTTAGGGTAAAATGAGAACCAACTTAAGTTGTGAGAACCATGAGAACTAGGTCTTCGAAAAGGTTTTTCCAAAAAAAAATTTTCTCAAAAAACTTAAAGAAAAATCACTTGTTTCAACAAAAAAGAAAATGCCGCATGCACAAATTTACGTGAGATGTAAAAACAATTTCGTCGTCGTAACAAAATTTACATCAGCGTGTAAACAAAACTTAGGTCAGTCACAACTACCGACTCGACAAATTTCTTTTGCTTTTTTTACAGGAGCGTTTATAATATTTTCATCTACGTTTGTACAAAAAATTGTAGCCTAACTCGCCGGAAAGTAGGAGTTTTCATGGTTTTCACAAATCGTGATGGTTCTTAATTGAATCGAAGCATATACACACACACACACACACACACACACACACATATATATATATTATATATATATATAATCTTAGCGTCTACATACAAAGTCTATTAATTTTTTTATAGAATTAAAAGGTATATATATATATATATTATATATATATATATATATCTTAGCGTCTACATACAAAGTCTATTATTTTTTATAGAATTAAAAGGTACAAATCATAACAAGTAAATAACTAATCAAGAGTAAAACTAGGATGAGCTCGGGTACCGACCAGTATTGAAAGTACCGGTACAAAAAATCCCCAAAAGTGGGTACCAGTATCAAATATACCCGGCACGGTACGGTTGGATACTTGTACTGGTTTGGTACGGTGTCAGTATTTGAGGGTAAAAACCGGTACCGTACCGTACCGGAGCGGTTTTGAACCGGTATCGTACCGGACTGGTACCGAAAATGTCAAAAGTCGGTAATGAATCGGTACTGAAAATGTATCTGGTTCGGTAAATTCGGTACCGGTAACGGGTACCATTTGCTCATCCCTAGTACAAACACATGTAAAGAACTAAATAAACTAGTTCCATACCCTTCCGATGGACGGTTCTATTAAAGGCATAAGACATAAGTATTAATAAGTGAAAATGATCTAGCGATGTAAAAATATTCATGGGACATCATTCGCTACTTGTTTAGAAACTGGGTCCTTGCCTTGTTATGAATGGAGTTAGGAGATCTGTACATCCTTTATCATAAAAAAAAAGATGGGAATTTTGTTATATATTATAGCTAACATGAGTTAAAGAAGAGGATCAAACCTTGTTCGTCCTGAAGCAGGATCCATGCTTGATAGAAGCTTTTTTTCTTTTGTGTGAAGTTAAACACCTCATGTAGAAATCTATTTTCTTGTTCAAATAAAATTCAATTAATAAGATCGAATGATTAATATCAATATATGATTAAAATTAGACAATCAAACCTGGATATGCTTGACAAATTCTCCAAAAAGGAAATATATTACAAGATACATGTTACCACATAAATAATAATATAATAATAATAATAATAATAATAATAATAATACATTATGAATGAAGGTTGATTAGTGAGTAGTACTTCCATGTATAATTCATGAGGATATGTAAATAATCATCAACTTATTAAGGAAACAATTAAGTCGCTTCACCTGTAATGATATCATACCTATTGAACATATATATAATAATTTAATACGGGCTCATGAAACAAACAACCCTTTGTTAATAACAAACCTTTAACCAAGAATCTAAACGCTTTGATGGGGGAAATGCAACTTCAACATCAAGAGACTTAACAATGATTCCTTAATGATGCCTGGAAAGATATACAACATTTTGGTATATAAATAAGCAAGCATTTACGAAGCATGAATCAATATTCATAAGAATCGTCTAAGCAAGAGGATTGGAATCCCCAAACAAACCAACTATTTGAGTTTTGGCTAAGATATAGAGCTGAAAACAGTAAATTATTGGTCAATAAAGTAGCACCAAATATTCATTCAACCTAGACATGCCAATTTCAAACAATTTGTTTATTAAAAGGTTAACTTGCGTTATGTTTTCAAACAATTTTTGACATGTTTCCTGACCTGACCCGTCCATTTTGTCACCTTGACGATCATATTTGACAATATAATATTTAAGAAAAAACTTAAGACTTCAGAAAAAAGCTTTTTTCAACTCGCCTAATTTGCACCTCTAGAAAGAATCGAAAGGATTCATACATATCAGCAAACTTTGTGCTGCCTTCTCTAATTCTCAAGATTCCTCTGCCACCCAGGCAGGGGCTGCATGATATTGGGCTTGTCAATTGCCCAAACCTTCTTCCATCTAGCTCAATATCGGGGAAATAACATGAAACGTCGGGCCGCCACTTTTCAGCTATTGCACATACAATGGACTTTTCTGTAATATAAACCATACAAATAAGAACCAATTGTAACTCTAGGGTTCAGGCCAACACTCCAGCTGATCAAAAAAGAAGAGATAAAATAACATGAGTTGGAGATCTTTAGCTACCACTAAATTAAGCAACTCATATTTATTAGAAAACTGCTTGAAAAGAGAGGGAAAATATTCACATGGTTGAAACAAACCTATTGGATTTCTACCCTTGCATAGTCGTAACACACTCTGGTCGTATCCAACAAATCAATAAACATAATAATAATTAAGGGAAAACATCTTTCCATCAGGGCATAGTAAATAGAGATTAAAACTTTAATACCAAAAACAAATAAAAGACTCATAGTCTCTTATGACTGAGTGTATGTGATCAGCCAGTATATCATGTAGCTTGGTCGATCCAACCTTACGTGGACCAAAGTCTGCAGACCACCTAGGAACACAAGAAAGAGGTTCAAATTCTAAATAAAATTATGATAAAAATGAAAATCAAGGAAACAAATTTCATTGATTGTTATTGTGCATCAATATTTAGAGATAAACAAAGGAAACCAAAAAGAAATAGTACGTTATTCTTACCCGGTGGTTGTACGGATCCACATAGAACAAAGGAGACAAAATCAAACTATCACAAAGACCTCATAAGAAGATCGTAGAAGTTATAAATTATCAAAATCAGCACTTGGATCTGAACGGATTACACATATCTTGCACAACTTCACATAAACCAAGATGAATATCAAGATAATAAACCAAATATGAACACTAGAATCCAAGTTTCGCATTATAAGCTGGTGTTAAAAGTAAGATTGAACATTCCTTAGCCATGGGAGAAAAGGGTTGAGGTAGAGAGAACTGATGGTAGAGGACGTGGGGAAACATTGACTGGAATGAGAAAATTGTCTCAAAACCTCCGCTTCTAGAAGGATTTTGTGAATTACAAGGGTCAGGATTTAATCTCATCTTCATCCAATGGTTGAGATTACATATTGTTCTCATTGACTTTAAGGAGAACATAAGAATATATAATATACAAAAAAAGATACAAATTTTAGTTCGGATCGAGTAAATATGTATTTACAACATAACACAATAACTCAACACAACCGATTTACAACAATCAACACCGAAGCTCTACCCAAGCTCTGAAGTAAATCATCAATGCCAAACAAATAAATGCCAGCTCTTAACCAGCAGCACCAAAACTCAAAGAAACAACCACCATGTTCAACCGGAACATTTCTTTTTAAAACTTGTTGTGTGGGTCAAAATTGTAGCCTGCTGAATGCCTCCTAAGCATATGTCTTTAAGAATTTTCTAATATAATTGGTAATATCCACCCCCAGTTCCACAAAAGAACAATGGACTCAACACTCACAAAATGAAACACAAAATACGTATTATATCAAACGCGGCATTGACACTTGATGTATCCATTCCCATTAAGGTTACCCAAACACACCCAGACCTTCCCATCTGATGCAATATATGTATGTACTTATACAAGCATTTAACCACCACACCATCGTTCATCATCACATGAATTTAACCACTGGCATTCTCATCTTTTCTTTATACCTTATCAGGCATTCAATCACCACGACATCATTTATCATCACACGAAAGATCAACAAAGGTGACACTCATACTGACTAAAAAATAGTGCATAATATTCAAAAATATAATATTTAAGGTTATCAATTTATAGTTAAAAACGATAACCATAAAAACCCGTTTACTTAAAACCTTGAGGTTATGATCGAAATCAGGTGTTTGAAATCTAAATATAAAGATAAAAAGCACCTTAAGATTAAAAAAAGTTCAAAATAGTTGTAACAAAAAGTCAAATTAAGTCAAGAGAAGCAAAAGCCATGTTAGGATTGGTCTTTAAGAAACAATATATTTGTGTTTGGTTTTATTCAAAGTTAACATGATGTTTTCTGGTATGCTTGAAAACAAACAACGGGTACGTTGCGGGTCAAATGAGTTGTAAGATAGAATACACATTTAAGTGGTATGTAAGATATAATTAAAAGATAACGATTTCTTCATTCTTGTCTATCTAGAAGCATGACCAGAGAAACCTTGTGAAAAAAAAAAAAAAAAACTGAAAACAAAATGAATGACTTCATCTATGGACAAATCAAACCCACTTATATTGTTGCTGCCACGTGTAGTAACAGGCACATGCTCCTCAAGACCAGTTAGCAATTTAAGATCCAATTAGTGGACAACTTTCAACCCGTTTAATATGTTACTCCTTTGAACAATTTGTATCTGATCAGTTTGAGATAAAATACAACCTGATTTTTTTTTGAGTAAACGAATACAAAATGGCCCTCTAGTTTATAGGTTTATATTATTCTGAGTAAACAAACACAAATTGTCACCTAGAAAAGAAAATTAGGTTCTGTCTTTTTATTTTTCTGCTTACCACCTTCTTGAAGGGCTTCAACTTCTTTTGAAGTAAACTTAGACATTATATGGATTCAATACGATTAGTGGCGGATCCAGGAATTTTTTTCAGTAGGAGGAGTGGAACCCGTAACCTCAAGCATGGAACTACATGACTTAACTACTCTACCATCCATAAATTTGGTTACTGGGTTCATCCCAGATGTTTTTTTATGGGTTCATACCAAATTTTTTATTAACATTTCTACTAAAAATTTGAAACCGAGTGGGTTCGTGTAAACCCGTAGTTCTCAAAGTAGATCCGCCCCTGAATACGATGAGTAAACTCACAACAGCAAATTGCGTTTAGACAACTTAAATGTGATGTTATACAATGCTAAAGAGAAACATCAATTAAAAAGCAGGTGGGCCAGATTTGAACTTGGTGGATGCTAAAAGTTGATGACTGAAAGTGTAAATAACCATTTTAAAATCCAAATTACCATCTTCTTCATAAATTACCGGTAGGAGCTTGATACACAACAAGTGTGTTCCTTTGTAACTTCACCTCTAAGGCATTGGTGAGCACCTACAGTTTAGTTAATATATAATAAAAATAAGAAAAAAAAAATAACCATAAACAAATATGAAGTATGATGATCTTGAAATTGTTCAGCACACTTCCTTATAATTTGTGAGAAATGAAGATTATATGAACTAAAATCAAATTAAATAGTACCAAAAAACAACCTTTATCTTTACAAACCTTGATGAGTTCTAAAGGCTGTCTTATTGATATCCTCCTCATACATTCTAAATTGGTATATCCTAATCTTAAATCTAGCTTTGAAAGGACAGAACTACCCCCAATTCATCTAATATCCTAATCTTAAATTTGTGCTTTAGTTAAGCAAGCAAGCAAGCATACCTTGGCTCAGGCTCAACTTGTTTACAAACGAGCTGTTTACGAATTGAACGATCCGAGCCACGGTAGGCTCAGGGCTCGGCTCTTTTACAAACCGAGCAGACTCAACTCGTTTATTGTAACGGGCTGAAATGTGAATGCCTTTTGTGAATTGATATTACGTAAAACGCGCCACACAAAGTGCCTCAAAAAACATAAATACCTGCGGCAACGATCGGACGTTTACACTTTATCTATTATGAAACAACGAGCGGGCATTCACACTGTTATGAAACTTGTTTTCTTATATCCCACATCACATTCTATAAACGTTGTAGAGAAACAAATGTATAGTGGATATCAGGATTATTCATTATTACAAATTTGTAGGCATTATTACATAAAGCAATCACTTATAACACACGCTGGATATTACAACACTTTAAGGCACACTAGATATTACATGGGGACCGAAACACAAAAATAGTGTAATATATTCTTTAAGCGTCTTTTCTGGAAAAGTGAATCATCGTTGTACCTGTATGCCACGTCTGTCATTTGTGCGAGATTGACGATTGGAGCAAGTAGATCCATTGGAACTTCTGTTGGCTTTAGACAACCCTCGTTTATATCTTTCCGTGAGTTTTCAACCATTTCTTTAACTGCCTGGACAGCCACAATTTCTGACACTCGAAAAGTCTTCATATATGCATCTACACGTGTGGCCGAAGGACCTCTTTCCCGCTCAAACTTCATACGAACGTCAAGTGTATTAAAAGATATTACACTATATGCTATTTGTTGTCATGAGCAAGCTATATAACTGATCCTACAAAATAACTTTCTTAGATAAAGCTAGTAGACATCATCTTCAATCCTTCCAATTAATTCTATAGCTATTAACATCTTTGGATCACTTTTGTACCAAGCTATGGCTTCTTGGGTGACGATCTTACCCATACCGATCAAAGCAGACTTACAAAGAAGATCATGTGTAGAAGTATATAATCCAATCTTCATATACTCTTCAAGTGATGGCACCTCCCCACCAAGTAAGAATAATGTACAATGGAATCATACAGCCTTTTTTGAAGCCTCAATGATATATGGTGTCCATCGGTGAGGTAGTGGTTTGTCAAATTCAGCATACTCATCGAGTACAAAGGTCTAACATATTCCGGATGTTGCGACATAGCACTAATGTCCCACCTGAAAAGACCGAAAAAACAATTAATATTATAGTAAAGGAAAAAAGGATAGTTTGATGGCAGTATTCAACATGTAGTTTAAGTGAGAGGATAGATCAACATTATAATATATATATTAAACTCGTTATCATTTACCATGCGACTGTTATCTATATAATTGGAAGTTATTATTTTTAATTTTCTAGAATAACTTACTTTGAAATAGTTTGAAGTTCTTCCTTTTGTAAGAGTTGCAAGTAGTTGAAATGCACCTTTGCAAGCGTTAGGAGCGAGTCATATGTCAAAATTTCTTCTTCAAATTGGATCAGATACCGCCTTGCTTGGATGCCCTCGATTATAAGGTCTCTCTAACACATGTTTCACCTTCTGTGCAATTCAATTGTTTTTTTCCTATGGTTTAAGCTTTTAGTTATTGTGAATGCGTTGGCTTCATCTAAATTAGATTATCCTCTTATTCTTAGTTGCGCACTCTCATAGAAACTTATCATACTCGTCACATCTGTAGCAATGTCTTCCTTGAAGTCACCCGAACTACAGTCCTTAAACTTGTTGAACACATCTGCATAACCACCAACAATACATTATTTGAACATGATTAATAACCTTGTTAACCATTTTTTATGGACTTATACATTAAGCTCAGAGTCGCTATGGGGCGCCATAGGCCCCTTCACCTCTCGATAGCTCTCCACTGCGCATGGATTTATACATTAAGCTCAGAGTCACTGCCTCTTCCACCGGAGAGAACGACAAAATGTTTTTATTGGAATTCGTGGGCTCCCCTTAAAGTTAATTACTTGACCCGGAGAGCTATGGTGGATCACATTCCTTCTAAAACTGGCCTGATTGTGTGAGGTTACACCTCCCTAACATAGGTGCGTCTCATTTGGCATTGGGGACTAGGAGTCGGATCATATTTATTTGCTCTTGCTTGCTTGCTAGGTGTATTTTGTGGCACAACTTTGCTTGGGTTAGGGTACCCATGCCTTTACAGCTTTGCTAGGTGTATTCAGTGAATCTGGTGCGCAAGGAACTTGAAGATTTTTGAAGGAAGGTTGACGTCCATTCCGAAGCTGGTGGAAAGTGGCGGCTTTGATGGTGTGCAGGGAGGACCTCCGCACAAGGCCCATAATTTCGAAGGGCACGTGATTTAAGAAAAAATCCAATATTTAAATGTTATTTATTTATTTTTAATAGTAAACACATATCAATTCCAATATATGCTCATTTACAAATCATCTTTTATGGTTTAGAATTTAGCCCACTTGGTATTAAGTTTATTGAGCCTAATAGTAATTTGATTTTTTTTAAATAATAGAAAAAACATAACGGAAATGCATATTTTTTCAAGCTCGAACAGGGTAGTTGAGTTCTCAGAGACGCCTTTACTGGTGGAGTTGGTAGGATACACACAAGTGAATGCCTTTGTTGATTATGAAAACTTCACTATACAAAATAATTGAATTTCCCTAGTAAAGGGATTTAGGAGGTTTTATAATTTTTAATACAGTTCGGAATTGGAATGACTTTCAGCTCGTTTGACCAGTTATTTTTTAGTAATTACGTTCTTTAACCCACTAAAGATTATCATTCATTTAATGATAATATTAATTGAATGTGAAGATGAATAATTGAATAATATTAATTCATTTTTTTAAAGAATTGTTTTCCTCCCAATACTCGTTGAGCATATATACTGCCTTCTAAACTTACTAAATAGCGGGTCCATGAAATCATCCATCTTCACCCACCCATCCTCCACAGATTTCTGTAGTCCTTTTATTGTATACGATACACACAAGTGAATGCATCCATCAAGAGCGACTAAAGTTCTAAAGAGTTAATCCTAATAGTTCGAGTAACATTTCAGGTAAAGTTGTGGGATGAGATAAACAGAAAGAAAAGATAAAGATGTGTGAGCCAATAAAGAGAAGAAAATAATTAATATTAGTTAGTTGTTTAGAGATAATTATTAGTTTGAATTAAGTCCGGGAGAGCGGAATTTATCTTGTTATTATATTTATTGGGTAATTAAGTATTAGAGTTGGTATTGGTTTAGGATAGTTTGTTTAGTATAAATAGATGGGTTAGGTTATGTAATTATTTGGTTGTTTTGTTTTGGTTCGATAGTAATAAAGAAGAAAGATTCGTGATCGAGTTGATAACAAAATCCTTGTGTGTTCTACGGTTTTGATCCAGTTATTTCCAACAAGTTCCACGAGCATAACCTGAAACAGAGGGGAATTCTGTTTTCATAAAAGTTCCCGTCTTCACATCAAAACATATAATCCTGCTATGTTTTTATCTTTGTTCGGGATTAAACGTGAACTTAGATAAAAGTTGTTTATATGGGGTTGGAGTGGATGAAGAGGAGGTAAATCACTTGGCTAGTATCATTAAATGCAAAATGGGTTCGTTTCCGATCGTCTTCTTGGGTCTCCCCGTTGAAGCTAACATGAAACAAAGCGAGTTTTGGAAGCCCATTCTCGATAAATGCAATTCCAAATTATCCGTTTGGAAAGCTAAAATGTGTTATATGGCAAGTCGGGTTAGTTTGGCAAAAGTGGTGCGTGGGGCTCTTCCCAGTTATTATTTCTCGCTTTTTAAGGCGCATTTGGGCATAAAAAAGGTCTCAGAAAAATTAGAAGGAACCTGGTGTTGGGGTAGGAAAATAAAGTGGATAGCATGGGATAAAATGTTACGTCATGGGGGATTGGGCATCATATCATTAGAAGTTTGAATTTAGCTCTCCTAGCTAGTAGCTAGCTAAGTGGTGCTAGTGGATGAGACGCTTTGGGTCAAATTCGTCCAAGCCTTTCACGTTAATAAAAAAAGGTTCGTCTCTCCACTCCCCCGCAACAAGAAAATCAGCCTTTAATTTATCTCTAAATGATAATTTAATGGGAGTCCTTGGATCCGTAGCAAGCATGTCTTTTTGGCATGACAATTGGAATGAAGTGGGTCCTCTCAAATGGATGGCTCTGTTTTAATATGGTGGAAGCTGTGAAAGGAAACACGGGCAAGAAATATGGTCAAAAGAAGAGCTCGATCCAGTTGAATGATCCGTGCAGTGTTCATGTTCATGGTCACTACGTGGGAGATCTCGAAGGCGAGGGATGAGAAGCTCTTCAACAGCCATAATGTCCACTTCTCAAGAATGGCGTAAACTATTAAAGAAAATTCGTTTCTTTGTGTTACAAGCCGGTCAAAATTCCGTAACTTGGATTGCATAGATTGATATATTTTAATATTCGAGACATTATTTTGTAATTTCAGGTTCCATCTTCTAACTGATCGGGTTTCTATTTTTTTAATAGAAGTTTTGCCGTTAAAAAGAAAAAGATAAAGTAAACACTTACTAACAAAATATATACCACGTGGCAAATTTAATGTAGTTGCTACAAGTTGAATTTTACTTAATATTTAATTAATATATAATAATAAGAGAAAAGTGAATACGATGCTATCAAACGTCTAATTTTACACGCCTAATCAATTAAAACTACGTCATTTTGATTAAAAATCTTTCAATCCAGTTGAAATCAATTCCATAAATCACATCCATTGATTCAAAGACTCGTCTATTTTCAGTTCCAATAAAAAAAATCCTATACTTTTCCAATTTGCACACTTATTCCATTGTCCAACTCCATCCTCATCGTTTCTTTTAAAGTACAAAAATTTTATATGCGACTCCATTTAAAGACTTTTAATGTTGCTTATAAAATAGTTTATTAAGGTTTAAAAATTGATTTAATGTTGCTTATAAAATAGTTTATTAAGGTTTAAAAATTGATATTTACCAGGAAAAGAAATTTTAAATGTTGCTTATAAAATAGTTTATTAAGGTTTAAAATTGATATTTAACAGGAAAAGAAATTTTTCGCTATTAATAAAAATTGGTATTTTTAAAGTAATTTTTCATTTAAATTCAAGCACATCAGAATTCATTATAGGAATAAACAAATCATTGTTGTTATTGGAGATATATGTTTCTAACTTTAAGTTTACAACAATTCACCCAACAATTACACTCACAAACAAGATTTGATGGTTGCATAGGTTTATTGGTGTTTTGTAAATATGTGCTTAATCTTCCATTTTATGCTATTAATAATAATCGTAAAAAATTCATTATCATGAATATAACTTAAGGTTTAAAATATGATGAAGCAGAACCGTTGCATCTCTAAATCGAAAATGTGGTTGAACATGATAAGATAATGCGATCTTATAAACCAGTTGTTTGACTTTAAGATGGTTTAAATGAAATATGGAAGTTATTCTAATAGATTATATGATTTTTAATCAAAACGACGTAATTTTGACTGATTTTGCGTGTAAGATTAGGTGTTTAAGCCTCTAAGGGATTGTTTGACAACTTCTGAATTGGTAAGTGCTGAACTAGTAAGAGGTCTGAACCATTAAGTGCTAAACCAGTAAGAGGTCTGAACCATTAAGAGCTAGAATAATGCTTAACAATTTAGAGACAAATGTTTGACCAATTCAGATAAAAGGTCTTATGCTTAACCATTCTGAGACAAATGTTTGAACCATTCAGACATCTGCTTTCGAAACAAACAACCTGAACCATTTAGTGCTAAACCAGTAAAAGACTAAACCATTAAAACGCTTATTAAAGGCTCAAACAAACAGCCCCTAAGAGCACTGAATTCACTTTTCTCATAATATAATTGCTATTTCTATTTTGTCTTTAATAGATGTTTATGCATTCTAGAATTTTATGTTACTCTATTTTATATAACTTTATTAGATCCTTAAAACAAAAAGATGATTACCATTTACATACTTAAATAAACGATTTAATAGAATATGGCACGTGTTTGCTTAAATGTTTTTTTAAAACTAGAAAAGGTTAAAGAGTTGCATCTTTTTCCGTAAAGATCAATTTGTATATGTGAAACGTGGCCCCTTTTACAGTTTGAAACTTTTTAGCATTTTATATTCAAACGAGCCACATTATCTTTTTTACCCATTATTACGTATAACACTATGTGTGGTGGTTCTATACACGTGTTTGAGTCGAAATTTGAATAATAAGTAATTGTTTAAGAAAATTATAAATTATAAACTATAAATTGTTGATGCTTTATGAAGTTATACTTTATGCGTAAATAGTTTTTAAAAAAAATGGTAATTTTTTATTTCTAACCTAATGTTTTTCATCTTTTACAATTTACCCTAAAATCTTTTTATTTTTATATTTGGCCCCTCATAATTTTCATCTTTTACAAGTTATTCGTTTACGTTTCTTCCTAAATTTTACAAGATACGTCGCAACGTACGTGTGGGGTTCACCGTTTTTTGGTATATTTTTCCCATTTCACAGGCCCGTCGCAACACGTTTATTTTGTTCCGTTCAACTTAGTTATTCTTTTATACGTTTCGGTCTAATTCTTCGCATTAATGCACCATAATAGGCGTGCGTGGTTCAACGATTTTACGTCTGCTTTTCGTTAGGTGTTATTTTTTCCTTATTATTTATTTTATTTTTACGAACTTTTCCAATGTTGAGGTCACGGGCAGTGGTGTGGCATTGGTGCTACTTGGCACGGTTTTACGAACATTTTTAATCTATTAAGTTTTTTACTCATAGTTTGTTTCGAGTTTACCCTTATACTTCATTTACTTAAAAAAACCTATTTTTTACGTATATTTTTATTTTCGTGTCGGTATAAATACGATTTGCTCTACGTTTCGACGTAAACTTTTTCTGAAAAACGAGTCAGGTCAAATATGATACATTTTTATTAAAAAATAACCATTTTTACGTGTATATTTTTATGTATTATAAATTTGAGTTGGTCTACGTTTCGATTTGGGATATGAGTCAGAACAAATATAATATGTATTTGTGCGTATTTTATGTATGTTTCGTAAATTTTGTTTCGAACCGTGTGGAGTCAAATTGTAGTTTCTTTTCTATGTATGTGTCTGATCACATATAAATTCGATTTACCTTCCGTTTTGATCCAATCACAATTCTTATATAGGTTATTTCGAGTTCAATCGGATACGTCAAAACACGTGTTTTCATACGGTTAACGCATCACACGACCATTGGACTAATCCATTCGATGTTTGCGATGTTCTTGCGCCGCAACACGTGGAGGTCTTATTGCTAGTTAATATTATTTGTTACTATAATTAATAAAATATGTAAATGAAAAGTTCACTTACAACTACCACAAATTGAAGATATATGGGTTTGTGAGATGGATCTTGAGTTCAAATCACAAAAAGGATATGAATAAAAAATTAGTCATTCAAAAAATATTATAAATAAAAACTTGGATATTATTTGGGAAATCTATTACTTTTTTATGTTACAAGAAATAGAGTAAAACATCAAAATTGTCTATGAAGTTTACTCATATTTTCTCGTTCCATTTACTTTTCGAAAACACTAAACGTTCGCTCAATATCTTTTCTCGCTGATTCTTGCAATTTCTTGAACGATTTTTCTTTGTCGTTGGTTAGATATGAAAAAAAACCTTTTACAAGGAAAAAAAAATACTAAGCTGGGTAAGTGTCATCAACAAGATAATAACCGCGTCTATAAATGTCTCCCATTGACCATAAACGAACACCTCGATACAATTTTGTGCATTTTGTTATTGAATAATGGGATTAATGTAGAACATTGATGTCGTTGTTTGAACTGAAAACACCAAAGCATGCATGTCAAATCCATTAAGTCATTCGACCCTACCACTTCGAGCATCATCACCTCTCACAAACTGGCCAAGCAAAATCATCAGATACATTCTCCAAACAATATATGTAGAGTCGATGCTACCGAGCAACCGTGGAAGGTGTTATCCAACTTCATGTGCCACGTACAAACGTGTAATGTCGTGGTTAGGCGGTTTACGTATATACTTTATACCATATAACTTAATAATTGCATTGCAAAAACATTATGTACATTCACATGTAGTCCTTACAGACATAGCTAAATATTTATCATATTCATTAGGAACATTACCAGTTGCACGTTTACGGATTATGGATGTGCATTTTTGTAGCAACGTGAAATTGTTTTTGTTCCTCCCGTCATAACCTACTTAAAGCCATCTAAATTTGAGCATCTATATCTCCCATAATTTTGTAAAATAACTCTTTCGATAACGAATTCTTGCTCTAAACGTCTCAACATTGTACTTTCGGTTTTCGACAATATAATCAATTATTAGAACTTCATTAACCCCTTCTAGATCACTGGGCACATTTTTTCCTTCAAGTTCTTCTACTGCTTCGACAACTATGGCAAGAATTTTAAAAGTAGAATAAGAAGAGGCGGAAGAAGTTGATGAGTTGGGTGGAAACAAAGTATTTAAACCCTCCATTTATATTTTTTTTAAAGAATATTGTAGAGTAGGAGAAGAGTTTTGCTTGAAAATAATGTTTAAATGTTTGATTTATTTGTATAGTTGGAAAATGTATTTTCTCATCCCAACGGTCAAACTGACCGTTTGACAACAGTCATCAAGTTTCATCACCCACTATACCAACGTCACGGAAATTCGTTACCCACCTTGACCACCTAAGTTGTGGCGGTGTATCACGATGGTCACGATGCTCAGCATACAGGTGTGATACATATTATATTCTTAAAAAGATAATTTTTATGTTAAAAAGTCTAAAAAGTTAATTTATGGTAAAAAAAAATCTTAAAAGTTAATTATTATTATTATTATTATATACTTAAAAAGATAATTTTTATGTTAAAAAGTCTAAAAAGTTAATTTATATTTAGATAATCTAAAAAGTTAATTTATGTAAAATATAAATGAAAACGAGGTCGAAGTGGTCCATGGACCTATATATAGGTGACTTAACTAACTAACTAACTAACTAACTACTTTATAGTTTATTATTTCAACGTTCGAGTGATTGGTGCACGAGCCAACAACCAGCCTTCTTTTTGTAGTTATGTTTGGCCCTCCTTTTATCACCAAATCGCATAAAAATAACAAAATAATATATGCTATCTTATATAAAGTTTTGTTGTTTAATTTTAAAAGAATTACAAGCCTTGTCTCTTTTACGTACATATTGCAGTTTTTGTCCATATTTCATGCAACTTTCAACTAATCACACATAATCTAGAAGAGAAGTCCTTACGTTTCCGGTATAAACCCGATCTCAACTTAGACTAACTGTAGGGTGACGACTGCAAAATCAGTCATTTAAGAATATCCCATAGGGTCGCTAAGAGGAAAGGCGTTAGTCTTGTATGTGTGGATATGAGTATGAAAACCAGCAAATTTTTAATGCCATGTGATGGCATGATATTGTTGTGGGGGGGGGGGGGGGGGGGTAGATTGGTTTATATTAAAATAATGATAAAGATACTTTCTTTATTCGTAGAGTCCTATCCGTATATAAAACAAATTACAAGAAATAAATATAAACTTTTGAAAAATGTTCAAACGATGTTCTTGGCTATCTAAGAAACAAACTAATTCGTTAGTGTGTGGTTGAGGCACGTCTATTGTCAGAGATGCCTCACACACCAGACATGGTATGAACATAAAGTCAAAATTAATTACTTATATCACATGTATATATACAATTTTTTAACGGCAAATTTGGATCACTGACGGACCACTAAAGTATCATCGTGCTACCAACGGAACCACCCGATCATATCCATCTCCACAAGGCATAATGTCTAAACACCAATTCAGGAGGAAACCCAATAAATATGAGAAAAAACCCTTTTGTGAGAATCAAACCCAAGACCGATTGACCTCCAAGATGCCACTAGGCTATAAAGCCATGGACAACACAAATACAATTATTTAGTCCGTTCATGACAAGGCACATCCTCACATGCAGAGTTGAATGCAACCGTGTGGCATATCCCACGCTAGATTGGAGGCGTACTAGCAGGGTTTGCTAAAGGAGGTTTATAAATTAACAATTTGTGATACATCCAAAAGTAATATTTACATGTACACCCTAAACTAAGTAAGCAAAATGAACAATCTGCCCTTTCCAACAACTTGTTTTTCTATATTCACTTCTTAGATCAATTCAAATACCACTTCTTCTAAAACTTCATCAAGAATCAAATCTTCCAAATCCAATCCAACACACTCAGAATCCAACTGCAAATTCATCCAACCATCATCACTTTTCAAATCGCGAGTCACAATATCGTTTAATGATTCATTAATATCATGCTCAAAGTTGAGCAATCGGCTAACACTCTTCCAAACTTCATCAACAACAAGTGATCCATTCGGGGCAGGACTAATGTGGCAATAAGATGACAATCTTTTTGGGTAGTATGTACATGATCTTTCATACATAGTAAGCAAAACTTCATCAACCAAGTCAAATATTAGTAAACGATGCGATAATTCATTAACCTCCTCCGCAAATCGTTCTGGATCATGGACATAGTGAGATTCTATTTCTTGAAACACAAACGGGTCTAATGGCGGATTCGTGGAATACCATGTTTGTAGAAGACCGTTTTTGATGAAACCGGATCGTTCTAGAATCTTCTTCACATAAGTGAAATCATCATCTTTTGGTGATGAGTCCATTTGTTTCTTATTGTTGACCGCTTTGATCTCCTTCTCAAAGTTTTCTAGAAAACCTGAAATTTATTAACAAATAGATAAAAAGAAGCTTGTAAGCATAAAACCTTCTAAATCATTTTATTTAGGATTAGCTCAAAAGAAAGCCGGTCAAACGGGTCGAAAGTCACCAAGAAGTGTATTCTTTATGCATAAAACCTCAAAAATCTCTTTTTTTTTTATCAAAAATTAGATTATTACTGAAATAGAGTGAAATGTCATTTTCATCCCTGAGGTTTGGCCACTTTTGCGACTTTCTTCGAAAGGATTGTTTTTCATCCAAAAAGTTTGAAATCTTTCATTTTCATCCCTGAGGGCCAAAATTCGAGGGACGAAATTCGAAATAAATTGCAAATCTCAAGGATGAAAATGGCAAGATTTTGAAACGACAAGGACCCAGATGCGAAAAAAACAAACATTTGCATGAAAATCCAAAAGTTGCCAAACCTCAGGGACGAAAACTGCAATTTACTCAGTCGCAAAAACTGAAATAATATATAAATATAACTATTTGTCACACAAATAATTAACAAAAGTTTTTGCACAAAAAATTGGATTATTACAGAAAATGGGTCAAACGGGTTGAAAGTCATCGTCTTTGACTCACTTCAACTGATAGATAATCACCCATCTTGACCCAAATCTGGTTTGACCCGTCAACCAACCCGTCTAACCAGCCCATTTTGCCACCTCTAGCATATATATAAACTAAGTTACCTTCTGAGATTTGAACTTTTTCATCTGGTGTATGATACTCAGTGACTAAAACAGAGCTTTCTTGAGTAATTTCCCGCGAAATCTGATCATTATGTAGAGATAAAGAAACTGGATTTCTTTCACTTCGGCTACAATTCTAACGAAACAAGTGTCACAAGAACCCTGATTTAGATCATTCATTAAAAGATTCGCACTTGTGTATGTTAACTTCAAGCTTCTGGAAGCGCACAATAGTGGCCTCTTTACTGATACCGAAATCAAAATATCGTGTAGCAGATTCATTGAGCGAAGACACTCTTCTGAGACGAATAACATTCTTGACATTAACATCATAATGCGAGTCCTTCATCTTTTCGGCTTTTGATACGCTGTAACTTTCATTCAGTTTATCTTCGAGCTTCATAGGCATCAAGTTTCTACTGACCGACTTGGTCAGTTTTGGTTCTGTAATAGAAGATAGCGAACGGTCTTGTAAAGCGTTGATGAATATCTCTTTGTCAACTTTAAACATTTCCAAAATATCCCAAGAATCGTTAACTTCAGGATTCGTAAGATCAACATGTGCTTTAGAACTCACTGCACTTTCTGTGACATTTTCAGGAAAGAAAATGATCGGGTGAACCCACTCGTTGGTTTCCAAATGATGAATCGAATAAGTCCTTTGCAACTTTGGACTCAAAACAAAATCTTGTTCTTGTTCTTGTTCTTGTTCTTTATCGTTCTCGTTAACTTCAGAAATTAACGCCTTTACACGAGCTTTTAACGACCTTTTTAGGGTCGGAAAAATTTTTCTGTTACTCTGATCCACCTGATAAACATTATCCATAAACCCTTAACATTTTGTTTCTACTGAAAATTAGTAAACTTTTTAAAAAACACATACCAGTATATGACTTGTATTGGCATCAAATAATTTTAAAACTTCAAAATAATCTTGATCATCTGATTTCCTCTTGTACTTTCTATTGCCTTAACAAAATGGGACAAAGATGTATACTTTCGTAAGATTATTATGTATGAACATACAGAAACAGACCATTATTTATCTTGCTTACCTTTTCTGTGTGGAAGTATCTTCTTGACATGAAACATGTTAGACATACATCCTGGAAGACCCTTATCTTCATCTTCAACCCACAACACTTTCGCCATTTGAACCGCTCGGTTAACGAATTCAAGAACCAAGTGGTTTAAAAGTTAAAACCAAACATGATCAGCAACTGAAGCTGAAAACACATATTATTATTAGTATTATTATTTTTGGTTTTCCAATATAAACAGACGTTTGCAAGAAGGAAGAAAAGAAGCAAGAAAAGGAATCCAAGGCAGGTGAGACAATGAATGCCCTACAAGAGAAAAGACGAAAACCAAAATCATGGGTCAGTCAGGCATTTATTTCAAACACTTACTGCGAATAAATTATAAAAATCACCAGAACAAAACAAGAACTAACCTTTCTTCTACCGGGTGATCATGAAGTGCATTTCTAGAAACTATGGCAACGTGAAAGGGGTTATTAACATGTTGGATGATCCATATTTTAATAATATTTTAGCACTAGAGTAGAAGAATTTAGGTGACCCATGTGTGAATTAACAAGAAATTGACTGGTTGTTAAATGGGGTTTACCCGTCAACAACTCCACCTTCTCCCACGCCAGACCGGAGAAAGAGGGAACCTTGAACCATGAAGATGAAGAAGAATGCTTTCTTGGTCCACCATTTCATTTTGTTAGATTATACTTCTTCAATTATCACTTTTTTGTTGAATGATATCACAAATTTAATCAAACTATATATATATATATATATATATATATATATATTATATATATAGTAAAGAGTTCAATTGAGAATAACTTTTAAACCAATAGAAATTCTTCATTTACTTCATTTAATGTGTGTATTTAATATTATGAAAAATGACATATAGGTAAATCTATAATTGTCATTAATTAGCTAATAATTAAACTTGTAACTCCTACACATACTAAAATTTATCCTACACATGTCGAAAATTGTCCTTCACTATAAATTATTTTATCTTGAAAAAGTATATTAAGAAAAATGAGTTACATGTTTAATTATTAGCTATTAATGACAATTATAGATTTACCTATATGCCCTTTTCATAATATAAAATACACACATTAAATGAAGTAAATGAAAATTTTCTATTGGTTTAAAAGTTATCTTTTTATTATTACAAAAATTTTCTTCTCATTTGAACTCTCCACTATATATATCTCCACTTATATATATATATATATATATATATATATATATATATATATATATTATATTATATGTTTAGGGTTATTGTATTCGTGTGCTCTCATTGATATATAATAAGAGAGTCGAACAAGTTCGTTCATACCCAGATGTGGACCCACATTGAACGGGTCGGGGTTCCCGGACCCCAATGCTTTTTAAAAATTAGTAGATCTAGTATATTAGATTTTATAAGGACCTCATAAATACAATTAGGTGGACACCATACAAAGAAAAGAAAAGAAAAGCTGGTGTAGTAGTAAATCCCCCAAGAGGTCATAGGTTCAATCCTTATATTGCTTGTTTTTTCTAGTTATTTTTAAATCTAATTCAAACCTCACTCAGACCTGACCCGAACGAGGACCGACCTGAAAATTTTAATGTTTTGTTATAAAATTTTTGAACACTGAAAAAATAGACTCCGTTGGAAAAAAAAAATCCTGGGTCCGCCATTGTTCATACCTCGTGTTTGATCAAGGCTTTATTTCCAACAATCCCAACAATATCTTATCACCAAAGAGGCTTGTTATTAAGGTTATCGAAATAGTGTGGCTCAAATCTTGCTCCTCGTGTTTGATCAAGGCTTTATTTCCAACAATCCCAACAATATCTTATCACCAAAGAGGCTTGTTATTAAGGTTATCGAAATAGTGTGGCTCAAATCTTGCTCGACAGCTTGTATAATTTTTGAGTCAAGCTGAGTTTTCTCGTTTAAATCTTGAGTTGTGCCCGAGCCAAGGTGAGGTCTCACTCATTGGCTCACTAAAACAATTTGCTTTAATCTTATATTTACTTGAACATGACTAATAAGCATAATTCCTATTCGTAGCCCAACCATCGTCACCCTATGTGCCCCTCACAACCACGCAAACCACCACCACCACTCTCTATCCCTCCTTACTTCACTCTATCTATGTGTGTATTGTAACTTATGCTTTAATGATGTAAACCTCTGCTATTTTTTATCCTCTCCTATAAAAGAAATGTTATTGTAACTAGATCAGGGGACCACTTAATACGATATCTTAAATTACCAGCCGATTTGGAGTTTTTGGTTTTTAAGAAATTTAAAATTTAAAAAAAAATAAGTAAATTGCACAAAACATCCTTTATGTTTCCTCAAACTTGCAGGTTCCAGCCTTAATGTTTAACAGTTGCTAAAAACAGCCTTTAAGTTTATTTTTGTTGCGGGTCCAATCCTTTACAGCTAACCACGTTATTTTCTTTAAGTTCCCTCACATGCATAACATGTGAGGGTATATTTGTCATTTTGGTTGATCTTCCACCCACGTCAATTATAAGAAAAAAGAATATTTAAAGTTTAACCTATTTTAAAAAAATTCTAACCGCAGGGACTAATGTGCAATAAAACCAAACTTTTAAAAACCAAACACTCTCTTTTCCGGTCTTCTTCTCCGGCGACTTCGCCGGATTCCGCGAACCCGGAATTAAGATAAGAATCTTGTTAAGCTAGCCCACTAAGTTGTAAAGATTAACACAGATTTTGATCATGCCAATCAAACTCTTCAGGATTATCATCAGTTGGAATAATCGGCGCCTTATTCGCATCAGACGGAAACGACAAACGACTTTTCAACCCTAGATACCTCTCACGGAACTCCGATGCCGTCAAATCAGAGAACTTCGTAACACCGTGTTCAGTAGTCGGATCCAGCAACTGGTGACGCTTAGGACGCCGCAAGTTAGACTTAAACACTATCAAACGGTAATCGTGCTCCTCTGTAGTCGCGTACGTTTTACCAAACTTTGTTTAAACTAGGTTAAAACTTAAATATTCTTTTTTTTATAATTGAAGTGGGTGGAAGACCAACCAAAAAGACGAATATACCCTCACGTGTTATGCATGTGAGGGAACTTAACTGAAGAAAATAACGTGGTTAGTTGTAAAGGATTGAACCCGCAACAAAAATAAACTTAAAGACTGTTTTTAGCAACTTTTAAACATTAAGGCTGGAACCTGCAAGTTTGAGGAAACATAAAGGATGTTTTGTGCAATTTACTCAAAAAAATTGAACGGCAAATATTTTTCCTAAACTTTAATAAAGTGCAAGTGTTAGAACCCCCCAGTGATGTATTATTGCTTGCTAGAACCTTTCTAAGGAACCTTGTATTGTAATAGACAAATTTAATAGGCTAAATTTTATTAAAATGTTACTATGCTTTTGTAAATTAATTCCACGTTAAAAAAATCTTATTAATTAAAAGAAACTTTGATAATTGGCATAAAACAATGATATGGTTTTATGCATACATCATCACCTTGGTTGCATTGTTATATCCTAGGTTAAAACGAGGTTTGTTTTCTTTTTAATGATAACACTTGTACCTAATTTATTATATCAGTAATTTTAAATTTTTCACTCTTGCTCATGATTAAATATGGAATCTCCTCTCTAATAGATTTATGCCTCTACTAAGTGGGTCGCCCGATGTTAGCTAACAACTTTATTAATTATGCTAGGTTTTGAATCCTGTGTGTCACACGATTAAATATGGAATCTCCCCTCTAACAGATTTATGCCTCTACTAAGTGGGTCGCCCGATGTTAGCTAACAACTTTATTAATTATGCTAGGTTTTGAATCCTGTGTGTTACAAATAAAGAAAATATCTCACGTAAGTAAAGATGATAAATACCATAAATATGTCAATTTCTTTGAAATTTGAAGAAAATCAAAATAAATTAACACAATTTAAGATGCTAATATATCATAGATACTTATTGCTATCTATCAATATATACATAAGTTAAAACTTACAATTTAGACAACTGAATTGTGAATAATTTGAAATAGAAAGCTACACATGATAAATATGATAGTACGCTTAAATCTTAATATTAGCTAGGGCACATTAGTTTCACTTTAATACCATGTTTTGCTTTTTGTGCAAAGAATAGTATAATTTATTTTTTTAAGTTGCCACAAGATTTTTATATTAATGTTTAAGGATTTTATTCCTTTTTTTTCTATAGGTTGCTATACCGAGTGATAGTATCGTAACAAATCAAATTGATACCGATCCAAGCTAAATTTCTGCCGCATTGTCTGAGGGATTCCACTATTTGTACCTTTAAATTATATATTTGTTATTGTTAATAACTAAAAAACTAAACGCATCCCATAATGTAAACTCAAGGCGCTATTTAAATATTATTTACAAAATATGATTGATCGTAAATATATTACAACCATAATTTAAGTAAACTTTAGTAACTATATCAAATTAATTTAAATTCAAATGTGTATATTCGTTAATTCTCCAACCTTGTATAGCTATATTCACAATAATTTATATTATATTATATATATATATATTAATAAAAAATTTAGAATTAGATAACACGTACGAATTAGATCAATATCCTTATGTAAATATAATTAATAATTAAGCTATTCAGCATAAGTTATATTTATATTATATATATATTACAAAATAATATTGAAATTAAATTAGACCTGTGTGAATTAGATCAAACATAAAATATATTTATATATATATAATATTAATAAAATTTTTAAACCGTGTATTACTGGTTACATAAAAAATTAAATCATGAACTTTTATATAATAATTATCACATGGTTAAAGAATATAACAATATTATAATCTTATACATTCATAATTCATGATTTTTATTACACAGATTAAGATGATTTTAGTTTTAAAACATCTTGTTTTATCTCTATATATTTATATATTTCACGTAACATATTATAAAGATTTCTTATTTCTTAGTTTAATTATAATTGGTCAAATAACGATACTTGATCGTAATAGTCTATTAATTAGACACAACTGAATGTAGAACATAACAGCTTGACAATGAGTAAGCATACATAATCAAAATTCACCATTTATCAATGATTCCAATAATAGTATTGAGATAATTTATAGAGATGATAGTAGTGGTATAGTGATGATGGTGATGAAACAAAATACTATAAATAAATAAAGTGAAATTGTGAGTTGAAGAGAGATTACCATTGTCATTAATTTGAGTCTTTTATTATATTTAGATATAATAATGATTTAATATATATTTAATACCCAATTCAAATATAACAAATTTACTTTTTCTAACTAGATTTTTTTTCTCTTTTGATTTTACTTCTTTTTTTAGTTTTTCTTTTTGGTTTTTAGCCTTTTTTTAGTCTTTAATGTTTTTTTTTCAGTTTTACACTTCCTTAGATCTTTTTACATTCTTCTATTGGGTAGCTGATGAATTAAACTATAATTAAGAATGTTTATGTGTATGTAATACATTTTTTTATTTTTACATTCTATTTGCTAGCGATTGAATCTAATCATTAAAGTGGTATGTTTATTTGTAATGTATATACATTTTAAAGCCAGAACAATATCTTACTTTACGAGTTCTTCATAAACCCGAATATGCTCTCTAATTTTAGAGCATTAAAGTGGGTTCTACACATATTTGTGAGTGAGTTATTACATATTTAGTAAGTGGTTGTTAGTGGGAAGATAAAAATATTATTGTTCTTATTATATTTGGAAATCACATCTTCTTTCTATCTGTTTCTCTAAAGAATTGATCAACATTACCTATTTATGTATATTTAGGAAAACTACCATCGTCTTTATACTTGTTTCTCTAACAATTAATCAAAATTATTATAATATCTCAAAATAACAATACTAAAATCAAACATTGAACGCAACATGAAGTTTCTCCATCATACATACATGCATATATTGTCGTGGTGCCATTTGAAAAAAAAATATATTACAAGAATTACCAAAAAATGTTTAATCAGAAAAATGATGATATCTATACAATGATCTTGTATTTAAAATTTGATGTCGTTTACTCTTAGTAAAAAAATAAATAATAATATACTAGTTATTAATAACCAATATTTTCGCTTTTGACATTGTATAATTGATTGATTTAGTATGGCATGAAACGTGTTTCTTTAATGGTTTTTTTTTTAGCAAAACAGGGGTAAAAAGTTGATTTGTGCGTAAAAAGTTCTTAATTTGTGAATGTGAAACGTGGTCCTTTATGGTTTAATAACACTCTTCTTTTTCCACAAACCATCAATTATATTATTATTATTATTATGTTGTTGTTGTTGTTGTTGTTTGTTGTTGTTGTTGTTGTTGTTATATTAAAACCAAAACCACTTAAATAGTTTTAATTACTTAGATGAATATTATTTCAGTTTATGTTACATGTATCAAGTTGACTCTCTTTCATGATAAATTTTGTGATATATTATATACAAATTTGGTGATTTCTATGGCAGAGACATTTGAAGGAGTTCTCAGATTTAAATATGAATTAGTGGGAGCATTTGAGGATTATTTTTTAGGTAGAGATGAGTAAAATTTGTTGTTGAAATTGTTAAACGATAAATTTATATTTAACATTATAAGGTGCACATGCAGATCTTTAAAAATACTTTAAAAATACTAATAGTAAATTTACAATTTAATGAATTTAAATAAATAGTTAACTTTTCTTTTGTTTATAGAGAGAACTCACGTGATGCAGCGAAAACACACAATTATGGTGATTTAATTTAAACTGAATTTATTCTATTGATCCAACTAACTAAATTTAGTTATGGAAGTGTATCGACCCTATAGTCTTTAACTCGAATTCAAACGATCTGCTTAGCTCGAGCTTGAAATCTTGCTATTTTAAGGTTTAAGCCTCAACTCTAATAAAATCGAGTTAGCTAAGCTCGGTTATATTTAGCTCGATTAGGTTTTTAGCCATAACCAAAACAAATTTTTTTATTGTTCAATTTTTAATAAACTAATTGGCCTATAATTCATCAAAAATGGCCCATGAACCAAGAGATAATTAAAACCAAACATGCAAAGTGCCCATCGATGCAGCTAAAAATAGTTTTTTGCTGTTAAATAAAAAGATCATTGTGACTTCAACTTAAGATAGGTTCAAACCTTTAGCTTGGGTTCATAGACGATTAGCCTTTTGCGCATCTAATATAAACACCAACTTGATAAACACATTGGACTCCTACAAATCACTTTAACCAAATAAATGATTTAGGTTTCTTTTTTAAATTAACTTTTTTAAATTAAAATATGTCAGAACAAAAAATTGCAACCGTACAAATAGCATGATTGGCTTATTTCTACACCAGTTGTCACTTTCAACATTTATCATTCAAAATTATAAACATAAAGTAATATGTTGGGCACACCATACTACACCTAGACATAAGTATTACATAACACGCATTGAATCTGCAACTAATGATCAAAACATTAATTGATGATGTGGGTAGCTCAAGCTCAATAAAATACTAGAATGCAATACAACTTAAAGGGTTAAAAGCAAAAGGGTTCAGAATTGATCAACTGTCATTAACAACAAAAAGCATAAGACAGTGTCTGGTTACATCACACTTTACGTGTGAAACCTCTCACTCAGCCGCACAAGATGCATGTGGGAGAATACATCATTTTATCCGCAGGTTCAAAACCTTTTACCATCAAAACGGGCAAGCCCCTCACTGCAGTCTTGGATCACTAGTTAGTGGTTTTCTCTTATAGCCAGCCCTTCCCCTATAAATTATAACACTTTGTCATTCAGCTGGCCATCCTCGAAAATCTCATTTCTCACCTCTAGAACTTGTCACTTGCATGTTCTATTCTTCACTAACTTCAACACAATCACATTGCATACAAACATTCTGGGTTGAGTATTCATTAATCTAAAATTTAATACAAGCAATAACAGAGTAATCCAACCCTACTTTTTGCATACGTGGGGACCCCACGATCTGCGTTAAGCAAACCGAAACCCTTAAACCCTTTTGCCTAACCAGTCCATTCACTATCCTCGGTCTTGTATTTGCACAACTGGGATCCCCAATAGTACAAACATTGATGTCTCCTCGAAGATTAAATCCTTCATGAGTATACATGTGGACACCACCCAAAAGCATAAGTAGGATTGCTCAGTTGATGTCTTGATAACCATAAAATGTAGGGCCATACCATAAACAAGCTTGTTGAAAAAGTCAGGGGTGCATCTCATTTGTGTAACCTCGTCTAACTCCTCTGACTACAATAATAAATGAAATATATAATAAGCAGGTTAATTAAAAATTTTGTTAAAGCCATCGAAGGAAAATTTTGAACTTGGAACTACAGCATCCATGATTAAAAAAGTACAATATGTAATTCAAAAGGAAGAAAGTTGCTTTCTGGTATTATAAAGCACAAACAAGCAAGAAGCCTAGGAAGTTTTATAGAAATGCAAAGAGAACGTAGTATGAGGCTAATCGAACACCAACCATGAACCGTAGAATGTGATCATCCTCAACGCCCCTCTTTCTATTCCGTATCAGCATCCGTTTTGCCATCACAAATCTGAAAAGAAGATCACAATTATAATCCGACAAAAACAATACGATCCTCCAACGTTGAAGCCGACATGAGAAAGCAAGTTCTTTGCCACAAAATAGAAGTAGGCCATATACTTGAAGACAAGCATCGGTCCTCCATACTAAAAAAAATATTTCTTTTCACCATCTTGTAGTTTATTTCGTCTTTTTAGTTTCACCCCTTCTAGTTTATTCATTTCTTTTTTACTATTTTCTTTAAGAATTTTACTTTTCTACTTTAAACTTTAGTAAAGTTATCATACAACTCTTAAATTTTAATAAAGTTGCTCGGAGTTAGAAATTCGTGTTTTTATTTACACTTTTTCCGGTTTTAATCATTGTTCGGTGCTAACCATCTTACCACCCCCCCCCCCCCACACACACATAGAGGTTGTACGATTTTACGGCCCTACCCACAACCAAAGGCTTAAGACTAGTTATATAAAATGTTACTTATATTCTTTAGACTCGCGATAGTTAAACAGTTATATGATAAAAAAATTTACTATAATAGCTCTCTTTAACAAGACAATATAAGCTACAATGATCAGTCGGTAATATTTAAATATAATGACACTAACCGTAGAACAAAATACACATCTCGTAAATGTATATTCGGATTATTATAAAAATCATATTTTAGAAAATAAAGAGAAAGCGTAGTTCATCTCGTAAATGTATATTCGGAATTTTATAAAAATCATATTTTAGAAAAAAGAAAAAGAAATGTGTGTCATACTTGGTTGGTGTAAAATATAAAATAAATAAATAAATAAACAAAGAAAAAAGTTTAAGGTATAAAACTAAGTTAAATGGATATGATTGTAAACTGAAAAATTTAGGCAAAAGTAAGTTTTAAAAAACATTATTGTAACTTAAAAATCTCGAAAAGTCTGTTCAATCCAATTAATTCTATGAGTATTGTAACTTAAAAATCTAGAGAAAGTCGTTTCGATCCAATTCATTCTTGGAGTATTGTAACTTAAAAATCTAGAGAAAGTCGTTTCGATCCAATTCATTCTTGGAGTAAGTTTGAATCACTTATTAAGTGCTTCAACATATAGCCCATAAACATTAAAAAGGGGAGGTTGCTACAAAATCTAATGACCTAGTGGAGTAGTCAATGGCTCCCCCCTCTATTAAAATTGTTTGATTTATGTTGTTGGAAGCAAAGATTGGATGATATTTATATGTAAAAGATTACTATTAACAAAATATATAATAAGATAAAAAAATTATTAATAATAAAGAGGTTGAGAGTGGTCCATGGACCGTGACATGTAGGTTACTTAAACTATAACTACTTTATAATTTATTATTTTATGGTTAGAGGTTACTTAAACTAACTATTTTATAATTTATTATCTTAAGGTTAAAGTGATTGGTTCACTAGCCAACTACTACTCACAAGTTACTTTATCTCTTCTTCTTTTACCTTTTCTTTTCTTAACAGAAGGAGCAAGTTACTTCTAGCCTTCTTATTTTAGAGCTACGTTTTATTTTAGAGGTACGTTTTATTAACTTGCTTGAAGGAGTGTAGTGGTAATGCGAATGTGAAGAGGTTTTTATTGTGTTTGGAATAAGTGCCTCACACACATTACTTGATATTATGTTCGTGGCCACACTCCCGTCGGCATCCCCACTACCAAGCCACCCTCTTGAGGGGGCGATGTGCCACACAAAAGGGCTAAGGTGGCGTCCTCCCAAGCCTTCATTCACACCCAATACATATTAATTTTATTATCGTAACTAAAAGTCTTGTAAAATATTAATATATTGATAATGATAATCGAGTATACATTTTTAAATCTAATTTATTATTAATAAAAAAATATTAGACATTTTATATTATATTCTCTCTTCGCATATATACACTTCAGGTTAATATTTTATTATTATTATATTGTTGGGATTCATGGGGTATGATTTTAATTTATAAATAAAATCTTATTTTATTTATTTGGCTAATATCTCATATTAATTGACGGTGAAAGCGTGTACTCTATTTTCATCCGATTAAAATCCCGTTAGTAACCCAATCGCAACTCGTATAAACTATTATCACATTCATAGGGTGTTCATACATACCTTCTAACGAAAACCTAAGATCCCACGTGATGGAAGCAACGAACGTCACGCTAGTTGACACACGTTCACGAAAACGAACTCTCGAATCAACTCCTTGAACCAAACTCAAATCACCTGAGACTCGAACACGTAGATCGTAAACTCCTTGACAGTTCAACCTGACCAAAAACCGGTCAAAGTCGGTTTTCCTGTGAACCGGAAAACACCAGCAGCGGTGCGGGTGAAGGTGGTGGATCAGGGTGGAGTCAGAAGCCGGGACTTGATTTTAATTAATAAACTTTTTTATTAATTACGGAGTTAAATATAAACTATTTAATTTTAAAATCGAACTTTTTATCTTTTAATAAAACGCCTTTTATGAATTTACCTTTCGGATGTAACTTAGAATCTCCTTTTTAATTATCTAGTCATATTAATCATGATTGTGAAAATATTTATTTGGTGGTCTTTATGTTCTAAACAACATTCCAACCAGGCATATAAATAGTATACTAAAACCAAGCATCTAGTAATTTGTTCGGTTTGATTCGATCCATGTACGACAACCGAACCAATCTAAAGAGAGACAAAACAACTCTTATCGCGTAGCTCCACTTAGTCCAAGATTTCCATCTTTGTCCTTAGTTGCACTGTCTTCGGTCTTCAATATTTGTCTTCATCGGTTTCTACAAATTTGTGATAAAACACTATTAAAAAATAAATAAATAAATAAAAACCTAGCTGTAAAATTGGGGTTCCAAATAACCCATTAAAATAAAAACATTGATTAAGAACCAAAAACAACGAAACAAATTTATAAAACAACTCAGAAGTCCTAGAGCTCGATTTATTCATCAAAACCACAATAAACAAAAATGCTTGATTTTTATCAAATGAAAGTTTTGACAAATAAAACATAGATCGATTCAGATATAATGATTAAATGAATGCAAAACGTGTCTGTAATAAAAACCATTTTTATATATTTAGTTAAAATCTCATATTAATTAGGGGCGTAAGCGTCTGTTTTAATCCGATTAAAATTCCGTGAGTGATATATCTCATAGGCCAAAATCCGGCTACAAGCCCATGCCGGCTATAAGCCGCGTATTCGGCCCGTTTGGCTGTTTGAGATCCAAGTAAAGATAATAGGTTCATATGTTGGGTTTCAGAAATTAAATCATAAGGCCCAGTTTTTTTGAAGCGGCCCACACCAAATCTAAAGTTCACCAATGTTATCAAATAAAACTTTTGCGCGACTTTAACAAATCAGTTTTGTTATCATAGTGTAAGTTAAGTTAACTTTTTAGATTTTATTTATGATATTAGAAAAAGTAATCTTTTTTAACAAATGATTTAGATTATAAACACAGATAAGGGCTTGGTTTTCTTTTTCCAAAATAAATCTATCCAATATGCATGCAAATGAAGGAGATTCAATTATTTAAAAGGTATTAAATTACAAAATTTGTACTTTAAGTCTAATGCATATTTTTGGTTTTAAAATTGATGAGATTTATCTTGTGTTTGTAAATCTTGCATATTACGTCATTTGGCTAAATCCCAGTTAAATTTTTTCGTTAAGATCAAACAAGGGTAGTTTAGTCTTTTTACCCATTTAGTTAAAATTTAAAAATATTTTAAAAAATAAAACAAAAATAGAGAGAGAAAGAGAGTTTAGAGGGAAATGATTTTCTAAATATATAAGGACAATTTTTGTAGGTTACTCTATAACAAGTGTATCTTGATTCATTGTTCGTATTTGAAGAATGAATTTTTTTTATTTGTCGTATTTCTAGTCTAGATGTTAATCTAGTTATGTTCAAAGAGTTCACTTTAAAACATTTTAGTAAACTGAGACACCAACACAAACAACAATTAACATATATTTTTTTACAAGAATAGTCACATATTTTCATAAGCGTGCCCTTATGTATATACATATTTCTTATTACTGTAGTACTTCACTTTTCTTATTACATGGTAGTACTTCACTTGTAAAATGTTTGTTAGCGAAAAATGTTTTAGTTAGGCGGAAAAAATGTTTCAATTTAGGAAAAAACATATGTATATATAGTTCTTAGAACCGATTATATGACACGCAACTATGTGTTTTCGGTTTTGGTTTATGGTCTTACCAGGGCCTGCCCTGAAAATTCGTGTACTCTATTCGAGCTCAAAAAAACATGCCCTTAGGCCTTAACGAAATTGGGTATCGGACTCACTAAAGGTATAAAGCTAATGTCAATGGGCTGATAACTAATCTAAACCATAAGAATAGTTTTGTAAATAGGCTTATGTTTGTGTTTGTATTCGCATACCCTAGAATTTTTTTTTACATATACATATCGGGTTTATTTTAAATATCGTGTCCTTCGAACTACCGGGCCCTGGCCGGCGGTCTTCCCCACTCAACCCTAGGGCCGCCCCTGGGTCTTATGTATTGGCATTATACATTCATGTAATATATGTAATACTAGTTGAAGTATTCGTGTGTTACACGGGTTACTCAAAGTAAATTATATTACCTAACAGTGTTCACATAAATTTTGAAATGAAAGAAACATAGCTACTTATGTAAAAGTTAAACCACAATAAACTGAAAAAATAAACAAAAAAATCACAAGTCGTTAAATATTTGATTTATGCACCACAATTTTTTATTATTTTAGAATAGTAATACACACAAACATGTTTAACTAACCTTCAATTTTATATACACATATGAGAAGTCCTCATTACATAGTGGCACAATATCCACACCCAAAATTTCATTATCAAAATGCAGAGCATCCTTCTTCCTTTTGCTTGTGTATAGAATTCTCTACATGACTATGTTACCTTATTTGTATTTCTCACTTATGTCCCTTGTATCAAATGTCACAAATTCACAAATGATAAAACAAAAAATGCATGTTTTTCTTTTGGAGACACAAAACACTAAGGGCGGTAACTTGATGCTCTTTCTATGGATTATCACTATACAAGTACAATAGTTGCAGAATTCATTGACCAATTAGTCTGTTCAATATTTAAATTGGCTTTAAAAATTAAAAGGCCATCAGGACCTGCTGATACATCTTCAACTCTTCTTTCTCTTCCTCTTGCTCTCTTAATCTCTCCTCTTGCAAGTGTTGAACTATACGCTTTATCGTCGTTCATTTATATGAAACTTGACCATGAATATCAACATCCCAAACCACATAATTGATCCCCGATCAAACGGGTCAAGTGAATATAAAAAGGCCAAGGGATTCCATACATGGTCTTTGATCTATCCCCTTCAAGAGAATCACCAACCTACAAGCAACAATATCACTATATAGAAATAGGTCAGGACCAAGCAACTAAGACTTTTTTACCGTGTTGAAACAACTCTAGATCATTAAAACTTCATTTGAGCCACAACATATTCTGGAACCTCCAAAGATAGTAGATTAACAGCAATCGGCACACCCACAACAAACATATTAATGCATTGAAACTCACCTCCCTTTCTTCTTCCCTATCATCATCTAGCACTTCATCATCTGCGGCATCAATGAGAGTAAATAGGGCGGAAGCTCTAGTTTATAGCCTACATCGTTCCTTTACTTCTAAGGCTTTCAACTCTGCAGCACGTTGACTATTGAAGCGAGCAATCTACATCAAACCAAGTGAAGTTAGCAGCTTAGAAATCATATAACAATTGCACAAGAGACTGAAGTGAGCACCTTTTATGCCCTCCTGTCGACATGAGTTCCTTGTTGGGATTCATCTTCAGGTAGAAGCTCCATTGCGTCACAAAATGAAACAAATTCCCACAGATTCAAAGGTAGGCTGCCGAGGCAACTTTCTTCAACTCCGCCTAATGCCTAGAAGGTCTCCACTTACAAAATATTAAAATGATATTGGCTTTGACATCTCTCCAATATATTATGATTGGATAAGTGGAATATTTTGCTTCACTATTTGCATTTTTATATTATCAATGATCAACTAATAATAATAATAATAACTAATGAAAAAGAGTGGCTTGAGAAGCAAATGAATCACACTTTCGCTCTAGAAACAAAGATTAGTCATATAGTAAACGTATGATATTGTAAGTTTTCAAAGAGCATTGTAACTTGCAATTGCATTTTGCTTATGACTCAGTCTCTTTCAATAAAATATTCTGAAAATTTCTATGCATGTTATAAGTGTAGCTAAGACCATGTATGTGTATAGTGCAATATAACGTTTTAAAGTGTATGGGAAGGGTCTTCACTGAGAATTCGGGGTTTGTGTACGACTATAAAAACTAGTTCCCTAAATACATAAGTTAAATAAAATGTAAGTCTCTAATTTCATGGGTTTCAGTTGGGTTACATAGCATTGGTTGTGTTATTTTAAAATTGGGTTTGAATTGGCCGAAATTAATACGTTATTGAGTATTGTGTTAGTTAATTTTTTTAAGACTTAGTGTTTGAAAAATCATAATGGGTTGTAAATATTATTGTGTATCAAGTAATATAAGCTTTTGTTTTAAAAAAAGTATGAGATGATTCGCAAGCAAACATATCAATGACGAGGAACGCGTTTTTGTTATGCTACTAATACTTGTACTTGCTCTGCTATTCTGCCCCATCCTGGCTGAGGAAGAGTTACGGGCGCGTCAAACAAAAAAATACGCGATGGGGGACGGGTATACTATGTTTAATGCTTCACTCATTTACGATAAATAATAAAGAAAAAGACCATTCCATTTCGACAAAAGACCCACACCCAAGTTCCATAGCTTAACCCGAGGTTAAGTAATCCTTCTACAGATCTATGCCCCATCTTATCTTTATCTGGATCATAAAAGGGTTAGTTCCTTTTGCATGTAATTTGTTTGAAAAAAAAAATGGGCTCCCCGGAATAGTGGCCTTAGGCGTTCACCCACTTTACCCAGCCCATGATCGGCTCTGCGTATGAGAAACAATCACCAACCGCCACACCAAAAGCTGAAGAATCAAATCTTCAACCAGTGGACCCATCCAAACTTTGATTAACATGATAGTCATACCCTGACACGATCTAGAGGAAAAATGAATGTAAACCCTAAATACATAAATTCATATGGGTAAATAGCGTGTAAATTACCCTTCTCTTATTGAGACGTCATTTTCAGTACATTTTTCAACTGTCTGGGATAAACACACAAGATCCCTCATGATTATTTGTGAAGTATTGTCTTACTCTCTTCTTTTGTGGAAAGACTATGGGTTTTACTTTCCTTAAAATACTTCATAGAGCAGTTAGTGCGACTCTCAATCTAGTGAACTATATCCGTAGGAATTAGGAAAACCAATTACGAGAGATCCTTTATAGAAGTTTAGTGTTAAAAGGGTTTTAATAATAAATTTTAAGGGACCTATATATTGATTCTTGGTAGAGATAGAATTTATTAAACCTAGGAGGCTTGAAAACCCTAAATTTTGCAATGTAAGTCATTCTTTTTCATCAAATGTTTTCAAAACCCTTTTTCAATTGTTACTTATATTTACAGTGATTAAGTCTTTAATTCTTACTTTAAAACTACTGTCAGTATGTGGGATTTTGTATACACTACTTAATAAGCTTCATAGTTGAGAGAATGATCAATCTAGTAAACTATATCTTATAGGAATTAGAAAAACCAATTATGAGAGATCTGTTGTAGAAGTTGGGTGTTAAAAGGGTTTTAATAATAAATTTTAAAGGACCAAAATAGTTGATTCTTGGTGGAGAAAGAATTTATTAAACCCAAGAGGCTTGAAAACCCTAAATTCTACAATGTGAGTCATTTTTTATCGAATGCTTTCAAAACCCTAATGTTTTTCAATTGTTACTTATATTAATAGTGATTAAGTCTTTTTATTCTTACTGTAAAACTACTGTCAGTATGTGAGATTTTGTATACACTACTTAATAAGCTTCACTAGTTGAGAGAATGATCAACAATGATATGACCACAGTCACAAAGACTGTCAAGTGACAAATACCAGTGGGTAGTTCTAAGATATAAATAAATGTAATAACTCTTAATGTTGTAATTATAAGAAACCTGCTTTTCATACAAATAAATGAAGTTACCACTATTTCATTTTGATCAAATGTTTTTAAACGTGGAAAGGAAGGAAAAAGTACTAGAGGAACTTGAGCTTAAGTAAGTGGCTATGTCACCTTAAGAAAACGTGTTTTGTAAATGAGGGTTTATCCCTGTGCAAACCTTTTATGTAAATATGGGTTATACCCTACAGTTTTTGAAATGAAAACTATGGTGTTTGAAAACTCTGATATTTTTTTCCTGACACCGGTCCTGATGAAATTTCTGTTGCGATAATTTTACTAAACATCGGTACCATCTTGTCTTCACGGCTCCCGTCTAGGATGGGTCGGGGGTTGTGACACAATAGTTAGATATTTACCCACGGTTGTAAAATCTTGTTCCATATCTGACCCACTACCAATTGGGTATTTGTTGGATATAACCCGTGGGTATCGGTATACTCGTTAGTGTTTTTATTTTTTTTAAATACCCCTTTGAATTTTAATGTATATGTATTATATATTCTCGGTTACATTTTTATGTTTTGAAACCTCCACAAATTCATAACCGAACTTCTTCGTCATTGTGTGTTATCGATTCAAATAATCATGGAAAAATCAGAAGAAATATGGTGAATTTGGAAACATTATATTATGATTGAAGTCATGATGTTTTAACATCTAGAATTATTGTTTGCTATTCAAGTCATGGTGTTTTAACATTCAGAAGAACTGTATTAAGATTCAAGGCGTGGTGTTTTAAACAACAAGAAAAATTGAATTATGATTCAAGTCATGGTGTTTTAAGATCTGGAAACATTTATTATGATTACAGTAATGTGTTTTAACATCTAGAATAAAATACAATCCTTCCTAGATGGTGTTATAACACCATAATTTAAAGAGCAATACAATCATTCTAGATGTTAAAACCACCGCGATTGTATTACGATTCAAGTCATGGTATTTTTGGAATATGTCTGGTGTTTTATGCCTACAAAATAACAAAAATCATTTCAGATGCTAGAACACTATGATGTATTACGATTCAAGTCGTGCTGTTTTCTGGAATTCGTATGGTATTTTATACTACGAAGTAACAAAAAGGTTGATACAATTTTTTTGGATTAAACAATACCAATTTCGAATAATAGAAGATATAGAATATATGGTTTCCTAGAATTTCTAAAAAAACGGTTTAGAAAGATATTGTTAATTAAATTAAATTTTATTTGAAATTACCCTATTACATTAATCTCTAATTTTATTAAATTTAAATGTTCTTGCCATATTCGTTCTTACATTTCTCATGCAAAGCACCCTTCCTACAGGAACCTTAACATATATATATTATATAAAGTTATGATAAGAATAATTAAAGAACATGTATTATAAACATATTTTTTTGAACACTTGATTTGATATATAATTTAGCAGCCAATTACTAGATTATGGAAAATTAACGATTCTCAACCGAATAATATCACAACTAGATTTTTAACTTAGACAATTATCAATTTAGAAATTCATAAACAAAACACAAAGTAAACATGTTACACACCAAGGCCTCACAAAACATTAAATTACTTATATTAAACATCAAAAATTCACCCGAATATCATCGAGCTTTAAAAGTAAGGGTCTAAATGAGTCGAACTCGATCGAGTTATCTAACGCAAAGTTAGATGAGATGGAACTCGTCTCGGCTAATTTGTGTCTCTATGATTGTGTCCTATTCATATCAAAGAATGTGATACAGACAGAACAAACTTTAGTTCTTTCATCTTACTTTTTAGAGTTTAATTTTAGGATTACAAAATTTTCAATATATTTTGTAAAAATTAACGGCCCAAAAACATTCATAATTAACAATATTATATACACATACTGAATAGCGGGGGCCCTATAACTTGAAAGCGGACGAAAGCAAAATATACAAAAAGATTTTATTTTGTATCATGCCTCCCACGTATCATCCTCTTTTTATCATCATAATGAATTAGAATAAATAATAAAAATTGCTCATAAGTTAAAGTATGATAATAAGAATTGGGATTCTCTTATCTTAACCTTTCAAGTTTGGTTCTCTTTATTTTAATTAGAAACAAGATTGACAAAATAAATGCCAAGATATAATTCAATTTATTAACTCTTCATTTTCAAAAGTTATTAACTCTTTATTTTCAAAAGTATGAATTGATGTCAATCCTTGTATATTATAATTTCTTTGCTACACATAAATGACCCATAATTAAGTATAAAAAACTAAAATGTTTGTTATACATATCAAAATATTGTCAGATGCAAGTAAACAAAATTGATGATTAGTGTTATTCTAAAACTTACCATTTTTTATCATAATAATCATTCTCAAACATTTAAAAGCATATTGTCGTAATCGGACTAACCCTAGTCAGATGGAGAATCGGTTTATGAATCAGTTTGATTCAGTACTCTTAAATCATATTTATTTGCGTCGACAAGTAATGATGTCGATTAGTTGAAACAACGAACTGTATCAATGGTTGGACCGAATTTCTATACTTATTTATTTAATTTGTTTTTCCAATTCTCATATATTGATTTATTTACTATTCTAAGTTCAAAATTTGTTGTTGGAGTAAATTACCTAGATATGCTCTCTGGGGTTCCCATATTTACATACAATCATCACTTTTCTAAAATTTCATGTTTTCATCCGATCTTTCCAACAAACGTAATAATGGTGATCCTTGAGGTGAATGTGCGTCAGTTTTTGGAGTTAGATTTTCTAAAATTATCAAAATAGCCTTCTTAAAATTAAGGAAGTTAAAAAAACATTAACTTGTGGGACTCATTTAAATATATAAAAAATGATATACATCATCAGAGGTCAACTGAACAATTCATCGTCCATTTCTTTTCCGGTAGATCTTGTTTCTCCGACCAACAATCGCTCTCATTCTAACCACAGTCACATTACTATCTGGAGCCAACTCTCCCAACAATTATTTCATCATTGAGAGGTTTCAACACCAATCATAAATGTATCAGTTGTTCATCTGAGTTTCTTTCATGAACTCATCTAACCTAAGAATACTAATCACCCTGGTACTTTAAATCTTCATATTTCTGTTTGAATTGTATGTATGGATGGATGTATGTATGTATGGATGGATGTATGTATGCATGCATGCATGTATGTATATATGTATGTAGACTTGAAAAGTCATATATTTTTACCTCAATTGTCCTTTCATTTTTGTAGTTTTTTCATTACAAATCCTCATGAATTGGTACTTAATTGATTATTTTGTGAAGTTGCAGTGATAGGTGAGAGATTGCAAAGATTCGGGTTGGAATTCGAGTCCAAAGAGGAAGTTTGGAGAAAAAGATAGAAGATCAAAGAATTTGTTAACTCCAGCTCTAGGAAGACCGCTTAGACGAGTCAACATGGTCCACCTACACCTCCCTTTCACTATTTGCTTTAGCCAACTCTAGGATAATGTTTAGACACTTCAATAAAGTTCGTGCTCACCAAGTTTTAACACTGAATTCAAGGTGGATTCTAAGGGCTGATGTGCCATTCTCTTTGCCGCATGTTGACAGCAGACCACCTAGACACTGACACAGTCTGTTATCACCTTCATTTATCCACCATCTTACTCTAGTAGGACCGTGTAGGCCCTTCAACACAGTCTGCCTAGAGCCCCTGAAGTAGTTTCATTTCCAAATTGCTTATTTAAGGAGTTTGGGTGTTTTGCCTAAAAAACTCTTGGTCGGGTGACTCACAGGGAGACTTCAGAGCAACTTGGAGGCGGACCTATGGATTGAAGACTAAATTCATAAAGGTTGTCGGTTATCAGTAGGTGTTTTCACCTTGTTTTCTTTTTTTATATATTTAGATCCATTCTAGACAAATTTTTGATGATGTATAAGCCTAGATATTATTCGTATTTCCATATTAAGGTCATGATTGGCTAGATATTTTCATATTGTCTAGCTTGGGGATGAATAATGAGAATTGTTGATTGATTATGAGATTTTAGATCTTTTTTTGTCAATTGTTTATGTAAAAACCGTATCTTTTTAGCGTTATTTTGCAACTTGTAACACCCCAAAAATATTAGATTAATATATATATACATATATATATATGTGTGTGTGCGCGTATATATATTTACACACATACTTGTATATGTATATAATTGTTATAATTAAAAATTTGATGACTAGGAGCATTAAACCTAGTTAAGTACACATGAAAATACAATAAAAGAATGGATTCTAGCCCTTTTTTAAATAAGGACCAAACAGGAAGGGCCTAAGTTGACAAAAAGGAAAATCAAGGTTTTAAAACACTAAAATTGAAAACAACACACTCAGGGGTGTGTTGAAATCGATCAAAGGAAAGGGCAGAAGGTAAAAACCTTCAATTGACCTAAAATCATCAAATTGGAAGGCAATTGGGACTAGAATTCATACATGTGTAGAGATTATTGATCATCCATACGTGATAAACACAAGGTATGTAGTAAATTTCGTTTTGGATGATGATTGTTATGTAGAGAAGCTTGGGAAATTAAGTTTTGGTGAAATTGTTGATAATGTGGCCTAGAGAAGGTGTTGTATAAACCTATAGTCTTAATCCTAACTGAAATTGTTAATGATTTATCAAGAAACAAGTGTTAGGATCATCATGTTATGCATTAAGAAGTGGGTTTTAGTAAAAAATGTGGAATACATAAGTTATGATGGTTAATTTGTGCTTATGGGGTATGATAAACTGAAATAATTGATGTAATGACATGAATTTGTTGAAATTGCATCTTAATATGAATTATGATGAGTAATTGAGTTTGTTAAGTTGAGATTCTTGGTTAGCCAAGGTTTAATTGAACTAAAATGGTTAGCTAAAATGTATGCACATAAGGTGCTTGACGAAACACCTAAATGAATTGCCAACTTTAATTAATGAACGGAAAATATTGATGAAACATGAGGTAGTGTGTTTGGTAAATTTACATGCCTTAGTTATGGGCCGAGAGGTTCTAATGACATTTGTCTTGTACACTTTAGGCAACGCAAATGAAACATCGGGAAGTCAAGCTGGTGCGCACACACGTTTGAAGGGAAAGCTTTAAGGTGCGTGGCTTTATGCTTCGTGATATTTCGTTAAATTATGTGTTATTATGTATGATAGAACAATGGTGTAATACTTGTAAAGTTTTGGTTTGTTCAAAAGATGGATTTCACACGAACAACCAAACGGGTCACAATGAAGTCATAACGCATACCAATAAAATGGGTGTGTGGGTAATAACTTTAGTAAAAATCCAGTTAATGGGTTAAGATACGAAGGCAAGCTTAAACTGTGTAATGGAAACGCAAGCTATAAATCGATCAACCCGGGTAATGGGTCATAACCGGAAGATTTGCAAATTCTTGAAAAGAATACGGACTAATAGAGTTCGACCATTAAAAGGTTGAACGAGTTGAATAAGCGTAAACGCAAACTGGGTAATGGGAGCGCTAAACGCAAGATTAATATCTCGGGTAATAGGGTAAAGTCGCAAAAAGGATATATTTGCGAAAAAGATGTGAATTGCATATGCTTAGATGTATAAAGTTGCTAACGGGTCAAATAATTAAACTTGCGACTTTTAAATTGACGGCGTAAAACATGAAGTTATGAATCCATGTTACGGGTTTACAAGTTAAGAATGTGGGCAAATGGTTTACGATCAAATAGGAATAAATTTCATGTAAAACGAATGAGTATTCAAGAAGATACGGAGGTTTTCGTATAAAAAGGGCAAACTGGAAAAATCTGCAGCAGCCTACCGTAATTTACAGTAGGTGGCTGCTGTTTAAAACAGAACCTACATGCCGTAAGTTACTGCATGGAGCCGCAGCTTACGGCGGGTTCCCTCACAATTTTTTTTATTTTGTTCTTTGAGATACTTGGGTTATCAAACTACGTTTTAAGCATTGTTTAGCTACCGTTTAAATAGATATTTGATATACAGGTGATTACTATCGTGAAATGGATGGAGGTCAAACCTAATGAAGAACCGAACACAACCAAGAGTCAAACTTCCGCATTTTGTTCCCTTTTAATTTCTAAATCAAAACTATGATAACATGTTAGAATGTTGAAATACTTATGATGTTTTATGAAATTCGAAGTTTTTGTATGGATGTTATTATGCTTTTACATGTAATAAGTGCAAAATTTTATATAACTATTTTAAATTAAGATGGGTCTTACACAACTTGTTACGATGATTATGTTTGATGTGCATTTCTCTATCCATGTGTGATCTTAGTTTAATTAATTTGTGTTTTTAGACTAAAAATTGCATGTTTTATTGTCGGTTTCGTGTTGATGATTTGATAGGTTAACTAGTCGAGTAACTTATGATCTAGAAATTGCATGTTGGACTTGGTCTACAAATTACATGTTGGATTTGTCCAAGTTTGTTGCTTACTTTGAGATCAAGAGGAGATAAGTTGTAGGTTTGTTAGGATTTCTTGAATTTTAGGTTAGATTCTTCCTTATATCCTTTTTATCCATTTTTCCAAACATTGACCCACATGACTTGATTCTCCCTTTGATATCATTAGGTATTTAGAGATTAGTGAGACCAATAAGAGATCTTATCTTTGGGCATGTAGACATTTATTGCATGGTGAGACCGAGAGGTGATACTTTCTTTATCCAGTGAGCTTCACATGACTTGTAGGTTTTGCTTATCTTAATGAGATCGAGAGAAGATCTAGGGTACGTTTGTCATTCTCGAGTTACCATATATTTAAATTCTGATGGCCTGTCAAGTATCCATTTCCCTATCAAAATTTTCTTTTTCACTAGGATTCCCAATCTAGAGAGTCATTATCTCCTTATCTTATTTCTCTTCGTGTAGTTGTTCTGAGCCTACTGTTTGCGTTGACTATTTAGATTACTTGTTTACCGCTTTTCTTTAGTTGTTACTTTAGTAGAAAATCATGCTTATTTACTTAGACTAGGATACAACAAAGGTTTAGTACCAAGGGTTGCATATCAGTGGCCATAGATTGATACTCTGTAACACCCTGTAAAATCGTGTCCAATAGTATAGTGACCCGTGTTGTATTTTAAAATATAGTCTATTAAAGACCAATAAGGACTAAACGCGTCAACATGCTCAAACTGAGCCTCTGAGTGACGGTCTAGTGTCAACATGCATAAATAACAAGCCTCTGAGTGACTGATATGTCAACATGCTTAAATCATTAGCCTCTGAATGATTGATATGTCAACATGCTTTAAAAACTTGGCCTCCAAGTGACTGATATGTCAACATGCCCAGCCTCTGAGTGATCTCGGAATCAACATGCTTATAATAAGCCTCTGAGTGATCCCTTGCGAAGTCCTAACTCTCATACATGCCATTTGTTGGACGAGAGGGTTCAATTTTGCAAATATGTGAAAGTTGGATGATGGAGGGATTAAAAGTGTCAATATGTTAATTTATACCTCTGAGTGACCTTTTAACAAACCGAGAGCTCGACAATGTCTGGGTATAATCCCGGGTATGCCAAGTATTGGCTACGGAGGGCTAAAAGTGCCAAAAAGGTGTTTAAAAAGGTTTTTAGAAGCTTTTTAAAGTTAAGGGGCTAAAGTGTCAAACTTTGAAACTGGCCATGGGACGGTCGCGGGCCGCGAGAGACCTGGCCTGGGTTCTCCGGGGCGCGACAGAGGTCTGCAGCAGAAAATTTGGTTGGCCTCCAAACAAAGCTCCAAAATCATTAAATCGAAACCATGGATTCCCAAACTGCTATGCCACATTTTGGGACACTTGTAAGCTTCCTCTTACACCCCTAAACACCTGGCTTCACCTCCTTTGAGCTTTCCAACTATAAATAGGTGCTTAAGTTCACATTTCAACTTGCACCTTTCTCATTAATTCACTCTTCTCCCTCCTCTGGAAGTTCCTAGCTAAAAGGAGCATCCAACTTAGTTCTCTTGCATTGTAGGAACCTCTTGTAAGTGTTCCTTGCTCTTGATAAATCGTTTATAGGCTTATATAGCCAAAAGTCAAGCGTTTTTCAAAAAACGCTTTGACTTTCGGTTAAGACCATTATGGTCCAGCCATTGTTTGAAATGAACATGGATAAGTGATCGTAATAAGGTAGGTGTTAATCCCTATAAAGGGCACCTCCTGAAGATCACGTTTGCTAGACCAATTGACGGGTCAAAGTTATGATATTAAAAAGTCAAACATGCCATATTTCAGAAAAATCATAAATTAATCTTATACATGTTATAAAACCTATTTTGACACTTAAACAAGTTAGTAATAATTATTAGAACATGAAAGAACATGTTCGGCTCGTCAATTTCAGTTCTAGGGTCGGTTCGCAACCGAAAGTCGCGAAGTTTGACTTCTGCTTTGACTTTTGATTCTGACCCGATTTAGATTAGTTACCTACTGATCTAAAGTTGCATTATGATCATAATATTATGTATCATAACCCACTGAGGTTATATTACATGATCATAATCAGAATCCAACTTTATGCGCAAGTTCCTTAATTATGCCATCTTTGACCAAAATGTCCTTCTTGCATAAAACAAGGTTTTAAATGGTAATGAACTTGAAAATGAGTTTTCTACTGATGTAATATTATAATTAGGATTATTTGGGATGTTAAACCAAGTTATAAACTGAGTTTTCAAGCAAGTCCTTAAACTATGTCGATAAATGGCGATTTTAGCCCTTATGGCTCATAAAATAGTTTTAATCAAATCTTTTCAAGGTAAATATTTTACCTACTGATATGTTATATTAAATAACATATCTCAGACATTTTAATCTGATCTTAACATTAATTTTCATAAAAAATCACATAAAGACGCCATTTTACGACATAAGCGCCGTTTAGGCGCATAGTATGGTTTTGAACCATATTAATGGACCAAGACTTGTTGCCTACTGATTTTAAAACTTATTTTAAACATATTTACAGTAGGTACATGTTATAAACTCAGAATCCCAAATAATTTACAAACTATGTATAAAATGACCAAAATGCCCTTCGGTGCGTAGTTTGGTCATAAAAGGTAAATACACATATAATTGATATCCTACTGATATTATATCATAAATAAAGTATTTTTCCAGAATACTTATAATCATAACATTAAATTATATTCAAGTTCCTTTTATATGATATGAAATTACCAAAACGCCCTTATGAGGCATAATTTCGTTTTAAAACCCTAAAGGGCATACAAGTTGATATCCTACTGATATCTTAACTTATTTAAAGTATAATGGCATATAGAACGTGTCCATAACTTATCCGGTTACCCGATATCGCTAATATGCGCATAGTTACGTATATGTAACTATTTTACGGAAATTAACCGAAACGGGTTTAACCTTGTCATTTAAGTTTCAAAATCCAGAATGTATATAGTTTACCCATGTTATACAAGTCAAGTACTTTTCGGGATTAAACTACATTCTATCCGATCATCGTTTAATCAAGCGTTATACGTAATGATCATGTACACTATTCGGTTTATAAGACCGTTAGTATTTAATTGGCTAGCTTATACCTTAATCCAGACTAGAGCCTTGCCGGTAAATGCTATCTGCACTTGGTACTTTTCTATACGTCTGAGTTATTTAAAAATAAAAGAAGAAGACTAGCTCAGGTAAATACTCTCGACTTACTTTCCCTATACGGGCTTGGGATACGGTAAATTATTACCGCTTGGTCCAAAATGGGGTCAATCGAATGCCCGTTTGTGGCTAGTAAACCCCATATTTCGTTTTAATCAGTTTTGTTTGATAACTTAAACATCGGGGGTTAAATTACCGTGTCCTGGATATCCTCGGCTCAATACATTAGTTATTGGCCACGACCTTAGCACGGGGTGTAGGCATACACCTGTCAATGCTTATATGCAAATTACCCAAGACGTTGGGGATAACTCCTTCATGAGTTCGTAAATGGTGTGTATTTAATCATGTCTCGGTTTCTGTCCCGGACCCTGTATGTATTGACAAACATGTGAATCTGATACAAGGTTGCAAGGTCAACTTTCCCAAGTTAATAAAAGATTTTGTGCCATTTTGCACTTAAAAACCATTTTAAAGTTTTCAAAATGAGTCAGTTGGGTGTATTTACCAGAGTAAGCTGATTTATTGTCCAAAGGCTAAACCGCAGGTACAATACGAAATAGGCCGGAAGCTGCTCGGTAGTGAATAAGAGGATCTTGCAAATCCTTAGATCTGCCCTAAAGTCTGTTTTATATTCTTTCTTGTACATTTTTATGATCCGCTTGTGGATCTTCTATTACAAGCCTGTATATTATTTTATTTCGAACAATTTGGTTTGTAATAGTAATTTTACTCCAAGACTTCCGTTGTACCATGTTTAATTGACAATGATGTTATCAACTGATGTCACAATACTCCCACCCGGGCCCACCGGTGTATGGATTTGGATAGGAAATCCGGGGTGTGACATGCTCGCTCTTACCTTATGTACAACACTACAACCATTACACTTGCCATGTTGTGTGGTTTAGCTTGGTGATTCCAATGTAAAACCTGATTGTGTAAGATACAATATTTCATATGTACCCGGACACACATCAGTATGCATGCATGTATAGTAGGCAGGTAGGTACGTATGTGTGTATATGTCTGTATGTATGTATGTATGTCGTACGTACGTACATATGTATGTGTGTGTATGTATCCACGCACGTGTGTACCTGTGTATGTGTGTGTATGTATGTATGTGTAGGGATGTTTGAGGTCCAGTTTGGACAGTTTTTAGGTAAAACCGTAATCCGAACCGTTACTAACGATTTCTCATTATTGGAAACCAAAACCAAATCGTTGAAATTCAAAACAAACCAACCTAACCGTTAGTAATGTTTTGTGACTAGTTTGGTTTCATGGTTTGAGCTCATTGTGTGTTTGTGTGTGTTATATATATATAGGCTAGGAGTTTGCTACAAAGTCCAAATTTCCTAAAAAGTGTAAAAAGTCATAAAACACCGTAATGTCAACCATAAAACACACCTAAAACTCACAAATAACAAAATGAAGGTTACTAAAACATCATATATGTGGGTTTTGTTTTGTGTTTTGGATTATAAGGCTCTGATTATTGAATGAGAAACTTGATTGTGTTTTATGTTATTAGCATGTTGTGTTTTATATTCATAGTTCTACGATGATGTGTTTGAAGTTTTTATAGACTATTAAGGTTTGAATATGGTGTCTTACTAATTTCATCTGTTTTTTTGGGTTTTAGATGTGTTTTATTATGAAATTATAGTGTTTTATGACTTTTAACTTTTAGGAAATTTGGATTTGTCGCCGAATTATTGTTAAATCATTTATATAATGGAAAATTGTAGAAAGGATATTAGATAACTTAAGTCACTTGTTGATTTTACACATTCTATATAAAATAAATATTAAAGCCTTTGTACAATTAATGTAATATTTACTTTACTATGACATTATGATATTAAATCAAATAACAAAATAATTTTATTACAGCACTATAATTAACAAACTAACATACATTTTTTAGAATTATGGAACTATGTGCAGAATGTAATGTGTTAAACTATAAATATAAATCAATACTTTTATTGATAAACATACTGTGAATTCTTAGAATGAGTATTTAATAAAGTATTATGTTATATTTTACGTCGTATATGGATCACAGAAACTAATAGTTGGTATAGCTTTGTAGATGTTAATCAACATAATATTTGGTAATTTAGTTGTGTGTGTAGATTTTAGATATTGTAAGAAAACAATGTTTTTTAACGTTTATCAATGTAAACAATTCTTTCAGGTGCGGCAGTTTTGCTAAGATATCAACGCATATGAAACAAGTTTTCGGTTGCTCTAGGAAATTTACCACCTGTAAATAGGTTTCTCTTGAAAATTATTTTCTGAAAGCTCTCTTGAAAATAATTATTGCCCGAAAAACAAACAAGGAACCAAGTAGGAGCTTCAGGAAACCAACGATCCTTTATCGTAAGCTTGCATACCTAGTGTAAAAGTCATTGAGAACTTCGTCCAAAGTTGTTGCGGGTCACTGGAAAGAACAAGACGAGAGGAGAGGTTAGGTTAGGGTTTAATCGTAGAGCCTATTATTTTAATTTTTTCTTTCTTTCTTTTGACTTTTAACACTAGAGATAAAGAAGACATTTTACAGAGACTTTTAACACTAAAAACTAACACATCCTTTTAAGGTCCACTAGTGTCATGGTTGTGTGAACTCTAGGAAGAAAACATATAATTTAAAAAATGAGAGAACTATAGATGAAGAGATGAAATATGAGAAAATCTCACATTGCAAATTTGCATAAAAAGACATGATAGTTCCATTAATTGGTTCCATAATTTACTCTGTGCATATATGTTTTTAAATTATTTATAATTCTGTTCAGTTATTTAAACAAGAAAGTGAACAGGCTAGATGATTATTCGATAACCGGTTTGCTTATGAAGAAAACTATTTAAACATTTAAATATTTGAAAGTGATACATTTAAAAGTTCCTCGTGCTATCAAGGGTAAAAAAAATAATTAGATAAAAGTCAATTTGAGAAGTTTATTTTCTTGACTTTTGTTTTTTTATCAAGGGTAAAAAAATAATTAGATAAAAGCCAATTTGAGAAGTTTCTTTTTCTTGACTTTTGTTTTTTAAATAAACAAAATCACAAATCAATGGGTTACTCAATCCACAACGTGGTGAAGGTCAATGTTGAATTTTTCTTTCATAATACGAAAAACAGAAATTGGACACTAAAAACCCTTTGAAAAGGATATTACAAAGTTTGAATTAATTGAATATATATTGGTCATCTCTTTCTTTTTATAGGGTTTTGGTTCAAGTGCATGAATCAGACTTATAACAATATCAGTATATACTGTTTTTTAATATATAAGCAAAATAAAAAAAAATATAATAAATAAAATAATAATAATATTAATAATAATTAATAAAGAGATATTACATGATATTTGCTCAATTAACGCATTTTACAATTTGACAAATAAATTGTCAAAATATGCTTCTAGAAATCACCCGCTAAGAAAAAAACATTATATTGTAACACAGCCTATCTTTTCTTTTTCTTTTTTTCCAAACATTACAGTCTATATGTGTTTATATATTATTATAAAGTAATCTTTAAATGATACTTAGAAGATTATTTATTTTGTTGACGAGATTTAGAACCTTATTTATTAATAATCCATTGGATATCTGTTTCAATTATAAATTAATTTTGTTAAGATATATATTTGTGTTATTTACTCTTTAAAACATTAAAAACATGAAGTTAATTATTTTAAATAGTAGAGAAAAAGTATGTCTTTTTCACTTTTCATTTATATATTTGTCTAAATGTGTGTTTGTATATTTTATTTCAGAGGTTAGTAAAAGAATGTGTTGTGTTTTGGTGTTTACCTCAATAATTCAAATGTGAAATTTGATGCATATTTCATAATTGTAATACGTTTTGATATGGCATTATAAGCTTATGCATGAATCTAGTATCATATGTTGTTTAAAAAAACTAACATGCATTTTTATAACATCACATCAAACTACATAGTTTGATAATCAATGTAATATGATTAAATCCATTGTTATAAATATTTGCATCAAACTATATTTAACAATGTAGCAGGGGGGACCTAGCTTAGGGGAAGCTACCCCTTGGCGCTCTGGCGGTAGTATAAATTTTGAAAAAATTTGACGTTTTTTCTATTTTGTTACCCTTTTTTATAAAACGTTACCCCTACGAATATTTTTTAGATCCGCCACTGCAATACATTAAATTTTATTATAATGATGTATATCGAGTTGTCATTGGTCTAACTTTGGTGATTATTTGTATCAACTCTTTTATTATTATTTTGGTTCAAATGCATGAATCTGACTTGTAATAGTGTTTTTCCTTTTCAAATATAATAATAAGTTTACTTGTCATTTTAGAGGACGTTTGCTAGAATACATACTACTTACTATACTAGTTTTATGATTTGATATTCGTTAATACATCGTTCTAGAATAATTACTACACTAATTTATTTTCGTCAAAACATTGTTCTAGAAATCACATGCTACTTTAACAAACCATATATATTATGATTTTTAAGTAGTAATAAAATTTTAACAAGTCTCTTAAAAAAAATTATAAAGTTCCACATGTCAACGTGGTATTGGGCGAAGATGAGTTGAAAATTAAAATCATTAGATATATCCCATTACCTAGTACGATGATAAAAAGTCATTAACTTTATTTATAAACTTTAAACACCAATGGTTGGTTCTATTATAAATAATTTCTATAGTTAATGTCCAAAATTAAAAATTGACGCATGGTATGTTATTATAATATAGAAAAGTTATATAAAAATCAAGATGTATTAATTGAAAAGTAATTAATTTTTCGGTTGAGAAATAAATAATGTAAAATATTGGTAAGCATGAGGAATGTTGGAGGAAGAAGATGGTCCTACAAAATCCGTGGTGGAAATAGTCCAGATTTCACCAATTAATTAAATAAAAGTGAAAAATAATAAAAGTCAAACATAAAGACATGCATATAATGGTGAAGCTGCCTAAAACACTCTAGCTGTATTTAATAGTCTTTTAATTATTTGGCAAGTTGCAACCACCCCACCTTGCCGAATTTAATATTCTTTATATTTTAACTTGTCAATATAAACTTTTATGCAAATTATTTAACTCAACCCATGAGCCGAAAAGATATTTATCGATCTTACTAAGTTTATTTTTCAGACCTCTTGTTGTTAGTGTGAGTGAGGGTGCCTCCTCTTAGGCTGGGGTAGTGGTTTGTGACTTAGGTCACGGATTGTTATGCAGTACTATTGAACTATCGTTACACTGCTCTTTTGCAAACTATGGTGATTCAGATGGTTTAATCTCTTCCACCCATGACACTCTTTCAATTAATTAAGAGATTTTGATTAGTAGGAGAGGACAGAGGATCATAACGGGGCATGGTATACACCATATAGGGTAGTAGTCTAGTAAGTTAGATTGGTGGATGAGGGTAGAATGACATGATGTTGACGTGAAAGGTGATGCTAGTCATTTGGGTCATGACCATAACATATAGCCTTAGTATACATCATCTTTAGTTTACATTCACACACTCATAACTAGTGGTCATAATAGTTAATATAGTCAAAGCAGATAGGCAATTATGTTATCTCGTAACTTCTAACTTATTTAAAGTGTTTTAAAAATTGCTTACTAAAATGATGGTTTTTATAAAATATATAGCAAATATGTAAAGTTTTGATTTTTTCTTTTAACCAAAACATTATACTTCTTAATTTTTTTTAATGTACTCAAGCTATTATACTTTTACTTTCCTTTCAACCAACCATTATAGCTCTTCTTTGTTTTTTAACCAACTCATTATAATTCTTTTCTTTTTATTTTTTACATTCAACTCATGTTAAACAATAACTAAAATAATCATCCCAAAATAAAGTTAGATAATGAAATAAGAAACATAAGAACTAAGCAAGCACTAGCCCCCTATCGTCTCAATATTAAATACAAATGCAAATAAAAATGGCAAATTAACTCAGTCTGCTGGGATAAGTATATTTTTCTTATAAGCTTAGACAAACATCTTACCCGATTACGACCATTTTGTTTTCGCCTAATCTTTTTTTTCCTCATATGGTTCAGTCGGCATTTACAATGTTATTAATGTAGGGGATAGAAAGCAAACAATGGGGTGGGGAGGGGGGGGTTGAAACACGGAACCGACCCTCTAGTTCCGCCCAAGACATCACCTAAGTATTAAAGTAGAAAACATTCTCAGTGTCAAAAATATAGCCAATGATGCATCAAATAAAACTTCTAGACTGAATCGTGGGATAACTAACAGCAGGAGTCATTCGAAAGGGAATTCGTCGGAGTCGAGATGGCAGACTGGATGTCGGCAGTTTGAATTAGCGCGATGGAGTGGAGAGAAATAACTTTTTTTTTCTTTTTCACAATATATATATATATATATATATATATATATATATATATATATTATATATATTTGATTTGCCCTAGTTTGGGAAATACCCTTGAAACAACATCACATCACTTAGGTAACAGTTTTCACGATATACAACACAAGGAAACGTTGTTAACACTCCAAACAACTTAACTTATTCAACTCATTAGAAAATAGTTACACAAACTATTTATTTAGTGTCTGGTGTGATTTTTTTTTTAAATTTACTTACTAAAAATTCAAGTAAGTGTAGAGGGATTAGCAACCACGGAGGTAATAAAAGGGTCACACGTCAATGTGGAGTAGTTCACTTGGCAGATGTACTTTCCTTTTAAAAGGGAGATCCCAGGTTCAAACCTGGACAAATGGAGTTTTAAGAAGTAACATTTGTCGATTAAAAGGAAGGTCTCAGTTCAAACCTAAGCAACTAAAATCTTAAAAATAACATTTGCTGATAAAAAAAATAAAATGGTCACACGTGTCACTTGACTATGAATTTTATGATTATTATGACACATATTAGTTACGCTAATAAAGTAAATCAATAATTAATTATGAAGTTAATGTATGCATTTTGACATTTTAATAAATAAACCCAAAAGTCTTCGATTTTGGTTCAAAATTCATCTGTTCACGCGCTTCTTTAACAAAACTACCGTTGGACCCCTGAAAAACGACCTAATTGAACTTTAGTCCTAGTCATGTTAGTTATGGTTTTTGGCCACTTTCATTTGCTTGAATAATAGGAAAATATTGATTCCTTTTTTTGGTACTATTTATTTATTTATTGACTAACTTTCTCTAAAAAGAAAGTAATGCGTGATTAAGGGTTTTAATACGGTGGGCTTTCGAGCGGTGGGTTTCCTCTGAAAATAGTGATTGATCAAGTCACTTGCGCTATCTGCGTTCATAGGTGCGTGTGTCCTTTTGCTAATGAGTGTACCTGGGTGATCGGGCTTTGTTGGACGTTCAAAAACTTTGTGATTATTCAATCAATAAATCCAACTTGTAGACTAAATATCCAACACCAAGTGAACGTGAATTCACCCGAAAAGCACGAGATTATGACTTGACTTTTATTTATGGTCCAATGCTAACGAATAATAACATATAAAGTTGAATATAAGAATATGCTAACAAAACCTATGCATTCACTTCACATTTAAAAAATAAATTAACATTCCACATCACTATCAAAATACTACTTTTACGCACATTTTTGTTCAACAAAATTGAAAATGTGCTTAGTTTTAATGTACCATGGTTTGTTTTATATCACAATCAAGGTTTTGAAATTGTCTCAAATGTTGAATTTGTTCGTTTGGTTTGAATCTCTCGTCAATAGTTCATAGCATCTTAATTCATCATTTATGATCTTTGAAAAACATACATCTAAATGTATATATCTTTTTACCACATAAATATATTATGTACGAAAATTTAAATAGTTTCCAACAAGGAGCCAGAAACATATAAATCAAACTTCCAATCCACTTAAAAACAATAATCTTTGAAACACACACGTCATTTAAAATTTACTAATCAAATCCACTTAGCGGTGTGCATGTGTTGCTTTAAGTAGGTTTTTATCCAAAATTATAATCATGACGAGATGTCGGTTAATGGACAACCATAATTATAACCGATTAACCCATCGGTTATGGCAATTTTGATTAATATGTTTTGAAGATTATGGTGGGTCAGTTAACCGTGAAGTTTTGTCTTGATTTTTTTTACCATAGAATATATTGTTATTACACATTTTATATATTAGTATATTACATAGCATTAAAAAATACATATAATCTATAATATTAACTAGATCATTACTGAATATGTATACAAAACGATATGATATAATCCATAAATTCAAACTAACGTTCAACCAAAATGATCCCATAAATTCAAACAATATGTTAAACAAAAAAACCAGATATTGAAAAAAATGGTGAAGTCTAAAATTCGACAAAGATATTACACTGTTGGTTCGGTTCGGTTATGATGGGCATGCAAACATTGATAACCATAACCGACCCACTATTTTTTGTTTTCAAAAATAAATAACCAATAGCTGATTCTATTTAAACCCAAACTTGTTATTATTTGCACCAAATGATGTGACATTAATAAATTCAAATTTGTGTTTTTCTTTTATATCTTTTCGATGTATAATGTTTTATTAAAAAAGAATAAGGTGTTGTGATATGCTTATTTTTATCTACGTTTCGATTTAAATTTATAAAAAATAGAATATAAAATTTTATAACGACTTATAAAACGTTATATTTCATACGACTCCGTTTTTAATAAAATTTATATCAAAACGTAGATAAATATAAGGACGTCGCAAAACTATATTCGTTTTTGATAAAATAACATATATAAAAAATTATAAAAGAAAAACACAAATTTAATTTAAATATATTAATATCACGTCAGTTAGGGAAAATAGAAAAAAGATGTGTAATAGTAGGAACCTGACCAACCTACTAGTTCTTTATTGGTTCAATTTTTTCCTTTCGATTTTGGTAGTTAATCCGGTCATGGGCCAGTTAATTCAGTTTTTCATACACCCCTAATTATTTGCGTATCATCCACATTGTATAACTTAAAACAATACCACTTTAATGAAAACAACACATAATGTCATTGGATCAAGAGATCATTTTGCAGTATATGTGGGTATGGGGCAGAGTCGGTGGAGCATTTGGCAATAAACTGTGTTATGGTGAGAGCAGTATGGTGACATATATGTGTGTGGGCAAAGGTCCTTATTTTAAAGAATGAGAAGACGGCTGTAGATATTTTCAATGTGTTACAAGGCTGGAAACGATCTGGTAGGTGGAAAGGGGTCTTGGAGGTCGTTTTTACGCGAAACGCTATCTGTCTTTGAAGGTACATCCTTTGTAGTTTTGAAAGTTGTTAAGGCTATTAAGGAGGAATCGTTTGTTTGGTTAAAGGTTAGACCGATGGAGGAATTTTAACATTCAGATGTTGGTTAGTTTTTTTGTTTGATTGTTTCGGCTTCCCAGTCTTTCGCTGGCCCCTTTACTGTTTTATAAGTTTATAAAAGGGAAAAAAAACTAGTAGCATTCCTAGTCACAGTCGTAAACATTTTACAAATTTCTAGGAAACCTAAGGTATAAAAGTAAAGGTCACGCGCCATGATTGCAAGTGGGGTTAGAAAGTAGAGTTAAAAACTTGACGTACTCCAACTTCACCTAAACCCCAAACCCATCCATTAGTCAACGATCTCTTGTACACCCACACTAGTGAATGAATGAATGAATGATCAAATTGAAAGTTGAGCAGACAGAATTTAATTTTGTTTTTATGATTTCAAAATCTTCCACCTAAAGTCAACGCTTTCTCTATCATCCATCATCCACCACCATCTTCAACCCCCCCCTCTCTCTCTCTTCATTCTTCAACACAATATTCTCTCTCTCCTCCTTTTGACTTCCCCTCACCATCTCATCTCATCACAATTTCCATCTGATTTTGTTGTTGTTTGTCACTTTTGTTCCATGAGTATTATCTGGTGAACACATCGAAAAACAAACAATTATGGGAAACAGAGTAGGTAAATGTTTCACCGGCAACAACGACGTCGTTCAACGCCCAACAAAAGATTCATCCAACGACCCGTTAGACGATCTGGGTCACTCTTTTTGCTACGTTAGACCCGACCCGTCTCGTGTCACATTCTCCAAAGTCCACTGCTCTGAAGAAACGACGACGTTCCGATCAATCTCCGGCGCATCCGTATCCGCAAACACCTCAACTCCGTTATCAACTTCTCTAATTGATTACTCATACAACTTTTTCGATAAAGCTTCCGCTTTCGAAAGCTCCACATCGTTCGCATCGATTCCTCTTCAACCTTTACCTAGAAATTCCACCAGTTCGATTAATTCAGGACCGTTACCGTTTGGTACGGTCCCTTATTCGGGCCTGATCGAACGAGGGTTCCTATCGGGACCGATTGAGCGGGGGTTTCAATCGGGCCCGATTGAGCGGGGGTTTCAATCGGGCCCAATCTTTTCAGGCCCGATTGAAAAGGGTAGTCAAGATCAGTTCCAAAGAAGCTACTCTCAAGGTGGGTTCAAGTTTAAGCATAGATCAAGAAAAGGGTTGTCGAGATCGTTGGTTCGGGTCATCCAACGAGCGATTTCGAGGAGTTTTGTGACCCGTGGGCAGAACTCGGTTGTTGCCCCGGTTAGTAAAACATTGGGTGGGTCTTTGAAGGTGCCGGATTGGGTTGTGGAGAAGAATAATGAGTTGACTATTAGTAGTGCTAATTTGAGTAGTGAGTGTAGTTTTCTTGATGATGATGAGAGTTTGAATAGTCAGAATCAGAGTCAGAATCTTCAATGGGCTCAAGGGAAAGCGGGTGAGGATCGGGTGCATGTTGTTGTTTCGGAGGAGCACGGGTGGGTTTTCGTGGGGATTTATGATGGGTTTAATGGCCCGGATGCACCGGATTATCTGTTGTCGAATTTGTATCCTGCTGTGCATAAAGAGTTGAAGGGGTTGTTGTGGGATGATGAGAATGACGGTTCGGGTTCGAATTCGAAGTGTTCGGTTGATGTTCAACCGGTGGATGAGATAGATTCGCGTGTTAATGGTGTTAGGGATGAGACTCAACGGTGTGTTGATCAGCAGGAACGATATCCGGTTGAGGAGAAAAGGAGTAAGAATTCGAGGGGGAGAAACCGAGGGGCGTCGAAGAAATGGGAAGATAATCATAGGAGATGGAAGTGCGAGTTTGATCGCGAGCGGTTAGAATTGGATCGGCGGTTAAAAGAACAGTTAAACTCAAACGGGTCGAATTCGATTAACCATTCGGATGTTTTGAAAGCGCTATCTCAAGGGTTGAAGAAGACGGAAGAAGCTTATTTTAACGTTGCAGACCAGATGCTCGATGAAAATCCTGAACTGGCGTTGATGGGTTCGTGTGTTCTCGTTATGTTGATGAAAGAAGAGGATGTTTATGTGATGAGTGTAGGTGATAGCCGAGCGGTTTTAGCTCAGAAACCCGAGCCGGATCTATGGAGACATGATCTAGAGAGGATTAAAGAGGAAACATTGTATGATCTCGAGGTTTTCGATACAGATGTTCCTAACCCAAATCCGACATTAACCGCCTGCCAGCTTACAACAGATCATAGTACCTCTATTGAAGAGGTAAAACTGTAAAAGTTGTTATGATGTTATTAACTTATTATGACTTTAATAGTTGAAATAATTGTTTTCTTAAACTTATGTTTGATCTTTTACAGGAAATTCAAAGAATAAAGAGCGAACACCCTGACGATGCTTGTGCGGTTATGAACGATCGCATTAAAGGCTCGCTCAAGGTCACTCGTGCTTTTGGTGCTGGCTTCCTCAAACAGGTATTTGACTATTAGCCAATTGTCAATAAATAATGTTCAACTTGATCTATCTTTTCTATAAAAGCAATGTGGATTCAATTCCTTATGGGTGCTTTAAAAAGTTATATTCTCATAAATAGTGGCAAAAATCCTTTTGGATCAAGAAACCAAATTGGTATATCCATCAACATTGAACCTTTTAAAAGTATCAGTAGTCAATATCACATTGACTTTTAAAAGTATCATTCAAATTTTTTTATATTCATTTGTTTCTTAATTTGCTGCAGCCTAAATGGAATGATGCACTTCTAGAGGCGTTTAGGATCGATTACGTTGGAAAATCTCCGTACATAAACTGTATCCCGAGCCTTTACCATCACAAACTAGGCCCCAGAGACAGATTCTTGATATTATCTTCAGACGGGCTTTATCAGTATTTTACTAACGAGGAGGCCATTTCTGAAGTCGAGCTCTTTATTCAGTGGTCACCAGAAGGCGATCCCGCTCAGCATTTAATCGAAGAAGTTCTGTTTCGTGCAGCCAAGAAAGCTGGTAATAGTTCATCCGAATCATTTCAACTTTTCTGTGTTTGTTCACGTCATAGTTGTTGATAGCGAATAGCGGTAAATAGCGACAAGCTACCTATACACTACGTAGCGATAGCGAACACTATTTGATGTTTAGCGATAACGTATTAGAAATTTTTAGAAAATGTAAGAGTTTTTTCATGAATTTAAGGTTTTTTGATGCAATTAGTGAAGATTACAGATGTTTGGTCGATTAAAATGCCTAAAAATTCGGTTTTTTAATAATTATTTTAAAAAAAGAGAAAAAAAAAACCCTAATTGTCGCTATTGAGCGCTAAACATCAAATAGCGATAATCCAATGCTATGCTATGCTATTCGCTATATATCATCGCTACTAACAACTATGTTTCGCGTTATATTTTATTTCTAGTAGTTCAGACCAGTAAGATAAAAAAGGTTGATACAAAAGTTTTTACAACAACGTTATGATATGAAATTTGCTTGGTGTTATAGGGATGGATTTTCATGAGTTGTTAGAAATACCGCAAGGGGACAGAAGGCGATACCATGATGATGTTTCGATAATCGTCATTTCACTTGAAGGAAGGATATGGAGATCATGTGTGTGAGCGAGAACCAAAAACCCGAAGATATGTCGCTAGAAAATCCGAGTGGGTAAATGAAAATCCATTTTTTGATTATCTTTTTCGTTTTATGTAAATCTTGGTCACCTTATGTAACATGGCAATGAAGCTCAAGAACTTAAAAAGAGACTTGGTTGTGAAATGTAACTTGGGTGATTCCAGGAATTGTAAAGGTGTGAAAACTTTACTCAGTGTTTATGAAATATAATTTTGTCATGGGTATTCTAATAAATGAGGTCATTTAGTTTTATTTTATATATATATATTAGGTGACTAAATGTTTCACTAAGACATAAAATCCAACTTCAGATTGGGTTACTTGCTTTAGAGTGAATCCTACATTTAAGTACAAGATTTTTCTGAAAGCAAACATGTCTTAAAAGGATAATAAACACATATTATTATTATTACTTTGACCAGCAAAAAACAAACTTTATTAAACAAGACCACCAAAATACCACACTAATATGACACTGAAGTACCATCAAAATACAAGCAGCAAGTACACACAGTTGGAACAAATATACCCTTCTTTGAGAGAACCTTTTGTTATTTATTTGAAAAGTGCGCCTAGTGAGTGATTGAAAAGGAAACCAAGCAACCCTCATTCGATTAGATTGTGACTCATCTTCGTGTCTCGACCTTGGATTATCTTGAGCTTGGTGACCTTTCTATCCTTAAGTCCACTCTGCCAATGACCTCGTACTCCCAGTTTTGTTGAAGAAACACACACCAGCCGAAACAAAACATGAAATCGACGTACCACTCCGCAACCCACATGCCTCCAAAACTCACCAAGACACACATTATGAAACACCTACACTGTTACAGAATGGTACTTCACCAAAACTCACCCGCACCAAGATATAAACACCCCCCACCCAATTTAAAAGGTCAGACCTGCTATGTCATAATCCACTCAAGCCACACTACATGCCTGAATCGAACTAAACTCAGTTTAGATTGGTACTTTAGTCCGGACACAAATCTGCCACTAAACCGATTGTGCTATTACACATGAGACCAGCAAATGACCCATCTCCAAATATCTTTTCTGCCAGACATTTTGTTGTTGCAAGATTTCCATTAGTTGATCCCTGGTTTCTGGCAACCTTACCCATCCCCAACCTCCCCCGAACCCAATTGCCTAACCAGAATCATGGGTTCGATCCATCATTCCCTACCGAGCACATGAAAACATCTATAGAGTACTTGGTGAACTCCTCCACCCCACGTATATTCTTCCAATTCCCAGTAAGAGTCTTGTTGATCAGTACACGATAGGCTAGGCGGTCGAGTCGACTTTCTTTAACTCTGCCTAGTTACTCGGAATCGATCAAACACAGTCAACCTCGGTCAGAATCAAATCTTTTTTTATTAAATGCCAAGCCAATGTTTCATGGGTGTTGTCGAATTCTTTTTTTTTTACGGCAAATTAATTTAAATACATGAATATCAACCACCAATTTCCCCAAAATCAACGATGGGCAAATCTCATCCCAACCTGCATTAAATGCTTCAAAAACTTTTCTAATCTTCATTAAAATGAGATAACCCAAAATGTAACACAGAAACAACAGAGTATATTTCAACTTAATCATCAATCAAGCTTCAATTACACTAACACGTCATATTTTCTACACCATAACAGAAACCTAACAACCCAACAATAACAAACCCATTAACCACCAAAACCGTAAAGCGTACGGCCCTGCCTCTTCAACGCATAAATTTGGAAAGTATATTGTTGCAAATTTATCATTTTTACCATCAAACAAATATTTTCAGTATGCAAAAAATAATACAAACACAAATATAAACTTATGGCAGCAAAACATTAGTCAGCTGATTGCGATTGATATGAGGGAGGGATTGCGTTTGTCTACACAAATCTTGATAACTCTCGAGGGGAGGGGGAGTATCGGTGTTATATCCGAACTGATAAAAGGGATAACGCCAACATGGTGGGATGTGAATGTGCCTCAAAGCCTCAGTTTAAGATGCTTAGTCGAATTTAAAACTTGCGGACTATGCATATCAAAATTACTAACACGTGTAATTTCCATTTTTATTGTTGTTTACGTATGTCATCGTGTAATACGTGAACAAAGCCAAGTACTCCCCGAGTTTCGGTCAGGGTTGTAAACACGACGACCAAATACTTGCTACAAGGTAGGATGCCGAAACCCGAGTACTATACATATAGGCCGAATACTTCCCGAGTACTTTCAAATCCGACTAGGGAGTGCATAGCGACTTTTGTAACCATGGTTCCAGTTATAACCACGAGAAAATAATTAGCTAATCATGAATAGTGGTGCGCAAAAAACTCAAACCCGGACCCGAAAAAAAACCCGGGTTTTTTATACCCGAACCCGACCCTACCCACAAGGTAGGGATCGGGTACGCATGTAAACCCGAACCCCGAACCGGTTTTTTTATACCCGTTTTCAACCCGGGTTTTACGAGTACCCGGTTTCAACCCGAATCCGGAACCAGGTTTTTTCAATACCTGGTTACAATGTTCAGGTTTTTTTCGTTTTTTTTTTTGTGTTTTTTCGAGTTTTGTACCTTGGTAACGGCTATATAGTCGTTAGAAAGTGTACTTTGACCATTTTTTTGTTTACATTGTATCTCTATACCCTATAAAAGGGGTCTTTGATGTTTGATGTAACCGCAAGTGTTATCTTCGAGACGAACAATAAACGAAGACGATCAGGTTATTCGAAGCTATCTATGTTCATCATCTTATTCGACCCGGTCTATGATTATTTAGGTGTCATGTATTTCTATGTTTTATGAAATAAAAAGGTTTTACGTTTCTATGTTTTATGCAAAAAAATGAATACCCGAGGCATACCCGAACCCAACCAGATCCATACCCGACCCTTACCGAACCCGGGTATACAGGGTATACATTTTTTTGTATAAAATTCGGACCCGGCCTGGGTATTATCAATACCTGATTTTGTAGAACCCGGTCGTACCAGAACCCAGTTCCATACCCGGAACCGGGTATTAAAAAACCCGAACCACTAATTAGAGATGGCATAAAAACCGGTTCCGAACCCGAACCGGTAGAACCGAACTGGAACCGGTTCCAGTTCCTACCCGACATTAAGTAGAACCGGTTCCGGGTTCAAAATACCCGTTGGTTCCAACCCGGTTCCACAATTTTACCATTTGAATCGGGTCGTAACCGGTTCCTACCCGTACCCGGTTCCTACAGTACCCGGAAATTCAGTTCTAGAAGGAACCGGTTATACCCGTTAAAATGTTACCGTTGGAACCAGTTCCTGACCGTTATAATATTACCGTTGGAACCGGTTATAGCCGTTAAAAATGTTACCGTTGGAACCGGTTATAGCCGTTAAAAATGTTACCGTTGGAACCGGTTCCTGACCGTTGGAACCGATTCTATATATATTGTTTAGAAATCTATTGTTTAGCACACAATTTCTCATATCTATTCTTCTTGTTACATTTCTTTCTTGTTCTTTTTCACATTCTAATCAACAAATGGCCTCAAAGAGTTCAAAAACGCAAATTCCCAATCCGTTAACAATGTTCCTCAAGATCAATCGGTTCCATATGTGGTTGGAACATTGTCTCATAATCGCAGTAAGGAAGTTTGGAGCAATTGAGAGTTGGTCGAGATGAGTGATGGCTCGCAAAAAGCTCAATGTAAACAATGTGGATCGTTATTAGCCAAGGAATCAAACTCAACGTTAACGAAGCATATTAATAAGTATTGCAAAGTTTTAAAGGAAATGACATCCGGTCAAGTTCCACTATCCAAAGATGGTACCATTTTTCGTTATGAGCAAAAATTACTCGCGATCAGATGGCGAAGTTGGTGATACAAAAAGCGTTGCCGTTTGGACACTTCGACGACCCCGATCTTACAAATCTTATTGGGAGACGCTACAACCTCGCTATAAACATGTAAGTCGTCGCACTTTAAAACGTCTTTGTTTAAGTTTATGGGAAAATGCAAAAAAAGATTTAATTGTTTTTTTAAGAATTTAAAAACTAGTGTAAACCTAACTAGTGATGTGTGGTCGGCTCCACATGGTTTACCGGAATCGTACATATGTGTCACCGCTCATTGGGTTGATCCGATACATGGCAAATGATGAAGCGTACGATTGCGTTTGACGAGTTTCCTTCTCCTCATACGGGAGAAAATATTTATAAAATTATAAATGGCACAATAATTAAATATGGTTTAGAAGATAAAATTTTTCAATATCCTTTGATAACGCTTCAAACAACACAACGGCGATTGAAAAATTAAAGTTGAAGTACAAACCAATACTTGATGGTGTTTTTTTTCACACACGATGTGTTGCACATATTATTAACTTAGTAGTGCAAACCGGTTTAAAAGATCAATTTGTATCGGATTTTATTATAGCATTTAGAGCTATGCTCCAAGATGTTTTCAAAAGTGGAAAAGAAAGATATCAAGAATATAAAAAACTTTGTAAAGATGTCAACCAAAAAATTATTGGACCGAATTGGGATATACCGACTCGTTGGAATTCAACTTGTCATATGTTTGAAATGGCTATAAAGCAAATGGGCACTTTAAAATCTTTTCATATAACTTTAAGTGATGAGTACCTTGTCGTCCCCTTTCCCGACACGGCTTGGGAAAATATTAATAACCTAAGTACTTTTTTACAAGTTTTTAAAACTACAACGACTTTGATTTCCGGTGTTTATTATCCTACTAGTTCTAAAGTTGTGGACCAATTGTATTTGATAACAACTAATTTTAAAAAGTTTGAAAATTCTAGTGACATGTTAAGGAATATGACGAGACCAATGATTCAAAAATTTAAAAAATATTTTTTAGAATTACCACCCGTTTTTCTATGTGCCGCTGCTTTAAATCCAGCTTTAAACGTACCGGGTATTGAAGCTTTAATTGATGAAATTTATGACAAGTTGGATATGCATGAGGAGGATCCAACTTTAAAGCAAAAACAAAAAAAATATTCAATGAGTGTATGGCCAAACTTTATGATCATTATTTTAAAAAATATGGTGAAAAAAAATCATACAAATTTGTTTGAGTCTCGGTCCACGCCTCTAACGATGAAACAAGCGGGGATCCACTTATAACCATGTTGAATGTCGTTAGAGACGAGACGGCTAGACAACAAAGGGGTAGTGAACCAACAAGTGAACTTGGGAGATATAAAAAAAATCAGTATTCGCTTACTATGACCACCGAGAGTATAGGAAATTTGATGTTTTGGCATGGTGGAAATCGAAAGAATCCGAATACCCGATTCTAGCCACCATGGCTCGTGATATACTAACGGTCCAAGCTTCCACGGTAGCTTCGGAAAGTGTGTTTTCTCTTAGTGGCAGGGTTTTATCAATTAGAAGAACAAGACTAACTCCGGAATCGCTAGAGATAGGCAATATGCTTAAAGGACCATTTGGATGCCGTTGATCGTGTTCAACATAAAACTAGTCTAGAAGATGAAGTTGAGTTAGAGCATAAAATTGTTGACGAAGAGGAGGACGAAGAAGTGGAGACTAACGATTCGGACGACGATTGTACCGAGGTACCCGCACCTAAGAGAAACTCATCGGAAAGTGTTGCACCTGCCGCTAGTAAACGATCAAAGAAATAAAATCTTACTAGAACCGGTTCTGAGTAATTTTTTATTTTTTTTGTAACCGGTTAATTTTTGTTATATATTGTAACCGATTAATTTGTTTTTTAATTTTAACCGATTATTGTTACTATTTTTATTTACAATGTAACTAATAATAAAAATCAAACATAACAAACACAATAGAAAGAAACATTACACAAACTTTATTAAAAACCAACGGTAACATTTATCAGGAACCGATAAGTAGAAGAGGTTTATATACAAAAAAAACGATTTTTTAATCAGGAACCGGTTCCAACGGTAACATTTTATCAGGAACCGGTTCTGGACAATAAAAGTCAGGTTTTAACTGTCAGGAACCGGTTCTGAACAGTAAAAGTCAGGTTTTTACTGTCAGGAACCGGTTCTGAACAGTAAAGTCAGGTTTTGACTGCCAGGAACCGGTTCTGAACAGTATCAGGAACCGGTTCTCCGTCCACCATACCCGGTTCCATAATACTCGTACCCGGTTCCACACGGTTCCATATTCTTGGGTGTGAACCCGGGTAGGAACTGGACCCGGTTCCACACCATACCTGGTTCCAATGACATCCAAGAGAACCGGTCCGGGTTAGAACCGGTTCCGGGTAATAATAAAACCCGATTATGCCCATCTCTACCACTAATCATGAAGACGGAAAAAAAACAATAATTCAACCTTTTGTCTTTAAAGCCTTAATTATTCAGCCCACTTGATTTATATTGCAGCCCATAGAATCTTCTTTTCTTTTCGACGTTTTGATTATCCAGCCCACCATTCCAAAGCCCATATGATGAAGTTAGATTTCCTTTTTTTATAAATCAATAATTAATTATCCTATATTTGCTTTCTAACCCCATTTCAATTATATTAATTGAAACACCAAATTCAATCTATGTTGTAATTTCTGCCAGCTCTATTCGCCCTAATATGTTAGTTTTTTTTTTTGGCTCAAATCGGCATAATATGGTGTAACTGAAACGTATAACGCATACCATAATATGCTCTCTTAATCATATAGGTGACAGTGAAGTCCTTAAGTCGGTGAGGGTCAAATTATCTTGATTTAGCTTTACGGGAAGGAAGTTATCAAGTTAATGAGAATCAATTTCAAGTGTTCCAATTCAATCTTGTTAGCACCGTAGAGCTTGACTAAAAGTTGTGCGGAGGCGAAAAGTCATGGGACCATATTTTTTTTCCTATCATTATGTTTCGGGTTATATGTTCGGGTCGGGTCAAATAATAATAACTGCAAACAAAATTAAATAATCTTCATTTATTCAAAGTACCTTTTTTACACATAAAAAAAAAAAAAACTAAATTTGAATCCTCAAGTTTCATTTATATAAAAACTAGTTTAAGACTTTATATAAACTCACTTCAAGTTTAAAAACAATTATAAAAAACTACTAATAGCTCTATTCTTCACCTTTTTTTTTAACTCAATACGAGAATATGCATAATTTTTTTGGATTATAAACTTGGTAGGGACAGAGAATTTTTAGGCCAAATAATTATAAAAAATTACTAATAGCCCCACTCTTCACTTTTTTAACTCAATACGAGAATATTAATAATTTTTTTTGGACAATAAACTTGGTAGGGCAGAGAACTTTTAAGCAAAATAATTGGCAGGGGTGGACCTATATAATTTTAAAATTTTCGGACGAAAAATCAGAAAAATTACACTACTAACCGAAACAATGGCGGGGACAGGTGCACCCCTTTGCCCTTAAAAGCTCCGCCCCGGCTTGTTAGAAACAAGTCCCCAAGTTAGTTATTTAGATGAGATGTTCTTAATCAGGTTCGGAGTATACACTTTACCTACAATGACAGTTAAGGGTTGATTTGAGCCTTAATGATTGTATTTACAAAATTTCAGCATGAACTGGCCCTGTTTGTTACAACATTCTGAGTTTGATCCTTTTCAATGTCATTTTACAAGTTTGAAAAACAGTTATGGAAGTACCACACATCATTAAAACTATAGTTGACAATTTTGCTAATGAACACACAATTTGTCACTTTAGGCCAGATCTACTTAAAATAATCATTTTAGTAAGAATCACATATGTTATGATCAAACATTGGCCTTTCAATAAGTGTCTATACCAATGATTATAGTCCATTTTCAATCATTGATTGATATTTTTGAAAAACTCTTCTATAAAATTACGGACTAGGTGTTGGTTAAAACTATCAAGAACGCTAATCTCGAATCACAGCTAGGCTAGGTTGTCAAAGTTAAACCGAATCAAGGTACATGTTCTAAACATTTGATGTTTTTTTTGAGATATTGGATTTAAATAACCTTAACTTTCACCAGTTGACCGATAACACTCGTAACTTTCGATTTGTACAACAACACTCATAACTTTCGATTTCCTACAACACTCCCAAACTAACTCAACACTAACCTAGTTTGTTGACTTCAACTGCCATGTCACCAAACCAGTGCCACATAAGTTGCCATGTCATTATAAAGCCAGATCAGCTGCCGCCACCACAGAAATGCCACATTAGGAAAAAAAAAACTAATTGGGTTAGTGTTTAGTTAGTTTGGGGGTGTTGTAGGAAAATAAGTTGAAAGTTGGGAGTGGTGTGATACAAATCGAAAGTTGAAAATGTTATCGGTCAATAATTGATGAAAGTTAAGATTATTTAAATCCAACATCCCTTTTTTTCTTCTAAGTTTTAGTAATGTTCAGATATAAAATATTAAGTTCATAAACCCATCAACTTTATAAAATTAGAAGCAAGATTGCATATTTATTTACCAATGACACTTTCAACACAAGTATTACTTATTTTGTGAACAACTAGATTTTTCCGCTCGCGTTGCGGGGCATTAAGACGAATATTTCTCTCTCATAACATGTACATCTGTGTTTTGGTTACTTGTACATACTACTCATAACACGATCTAAAAAATACATTGAGTCAACTAATTAAAATAAAACATTATCATACTTTTGCTTAAAAACGATGGAAAAATATAATTTTAAACTTGGGCCAAACTTTAATTTTTCAGGACAAATGAGCGTGTGTCAGACAGCCGCCTGACACGAATAAAAATTAAACCGAGTCAACCAATTAAAACAAAACATTACCACAATTTTCTAAAAAAAAAAAACTAAAGCAATGGAATTACTGTAATTTTACAGTGGAGGCAAAATCGTGATTTGACCATGAAAACAAAAAAACAATGGAGAAAATGTAAATTTAAGTTGAGGGACAAAATCGTAATTTGGCTGAAAAAAACCAAAGTAATGGCAAGAATGTAAATTTAAACGGGACAAAATCGTAATTTTTAACTGAGTAAAGTATTTTAACTGGGGGCAAAGACAAATTTTATTTTAAACTGTGGGCAAAAATATAATTTTAAACTGATGATAAATCGTATAAACGACAATAAAATTGTAAATTAGTTGAACCAAGAAGGGGAGGAACAATTGATGCCTAACACCATTCCCATCCGTTGGTTTTGTATGTATTGAAAATGAATATGAAAAAATTTGTAATAGGCTCACACGTGATCGCACCTTAAAATGACACACAGGTTCTCTGCTTTCTATATTTAATTTAAGCCGACCTTGAAGTTTTGCTAGACATCTAAGGACTAGGTTTGTTAAGTGACGCTTTTGCCCCACCAAGAGCTATATGTTTAAACATCAAATACAAAAGTTTTAACATTTTTAATAATATGTTCCAAGGGCAATTCTCTAAGCTAGTTGATGTATATGGAAGGCAAGAAACGAATTGGTTTCTTCCAACATAAGAGTTTCAATTACAAAGTGTTGGAAGGTATAATGGTTAATGTAATTTTTACATTAACTAGTAAAGACGACCCCGCGTTGCAGCGGGTTCATAATCATGTACTTAATTTACGTAAACCATATGGACTGTCTGAATATAACATGTGTTTAGAAATCTTAAAAATTAAGTTATTTATATTTAAAATTTAGTATGTAAAATGTGGGACCATTTCAAAAAAGAAGAATCACTTGAAACTACTTGTATGTGTAGATAAAGTTTGCAGGTCATTTTTTATTATTAGAAACTAAAAAAAAAATTTAAAACATGTTATATTTAAAACTTTAATTAACTATTTGTGTTTTTGTAAAATTAAGTAATTAAGTAATAAATAATAACAAAATACAAATACATTATAAATGTAAGAAATATTAAGAATATAAAAAAACTACTTCCAACTCTCAAGAATTCATATCGAGCTTGATAGGTCACATGAGTGTTTCCCTCACTTGTAAGCCAAACTATGCATTCAGAACTTGTAAAAAGATGAATAGTAAAACTACCATACAAAGTTAACTTATAAATTAATATTGAAAAAATTTGGATATTCACATTTTATGTTTAATTGGTAGGGTCTCAATTTAAGTTCGCTTGTGTTCTTTCATTTAAATTTGATTTATATGTTTATCTTTATGCTTGTGAATCGTTCTTTATAATTTTAACGAAACGAACATTAACGAAACACGAAAACTTTCTTTTTTTAATGAACGAATACAAACAATAAAATCCAATCATTAAGTGTTCATGTTGTTCGTTTTTAAGTTAAAGTTAAACAAACAAACCAAATAAGTCTCGTTCGTATTGCTTGGTCAGTTTACAGGCATAAGCTTAAGCAATATGATTTTGCGTGCTCTATACTTTTACTTCTCGTCTAATACTGATTAAAAAACAAAGTTAAACTTAAAAGATAAGCATAAAAAAACTTATAAACTTTTAATCTTTCTCTTGACTCTCTTCTCAAGTCTCAACAAACGTTATTTTGAAATGAGTTAAGAGTTGACTTATTATCAGGAACAACTTATTCAAATGTAACCTATATTCAATCAACTGAAGTTACATATCTAAACCCACTCGATTTTAATATTAATTTGTGAACTTTATATGATTAGACTAGATAATCAAACAAGTGATATAAGTCATAAAACTTTATTGCTCCATAATAATATTATGTTTCAAAGTTTAATCCAAAACTAACAATTGTAAAAAAAGTTACAAAACTATAAAAAATTTATAATTTTTTTTACTTATTAATAAAAACATTCACAGCAATATTATAACACAAGTGGTTTCTCTTAAAAAAATAACATGAATAAAAAAAACATTAAAATTTACTCACATTTTATAATTTTCACTTTATTGTTTATGCATAACATGGAATTTTAGTTAAGGTGTTAATCGTATTAAGTTGAGGAGGTCAACTTTAGATAAATCTTAATACAACCCATATATTTGTGTCAAAGATACCAACAAATAACCCGGACGCACTTAAAAGCGCGTTACTTGAACACAACCCCATGTTACCCATTTATATAAACGAGTCAAACAGGTTTGTGTGTTGTAATCAAGTTGTTAGTGGGTTAAACAATTTAATGAGTTGTAATAAGTGAGTTAAACGTGTTAACTTTATAAAATAATTTTTTTTTTAATTATAACTTTGAACAAGTCAATCGATCATCACGATACGTTTAATTAACCGGGTTAAAAGAGACAACAAGACACAATCCAATTTAATTAAAAAATTAAACTAGTTAATCCGAAGTGTGGCTATATAGCATATAATGAAAACATGGTTGCTTTAGATCCTGACATTCAAATGGCCCATATTTTTTAGATTTTGACCATTGCAAGTGTTTTTAGGGGCTTTAAGAGAGCTTCACATAAGCTTGGGTTGATGTAGTAATATTTAAATAACTATAAAACATATGTAATTTTTGAACTTTTTATTTACAAATAACCAACCACTCATGTTGTCATCTAGCCAAGATAATTGTGGGTATCAGTGACTATTTTGTTTTTGGTTGAGCAAATCTTACTTTTGGTGAATTAGATTGAATTTTGTATGATATGATTAAACTTTTATTATGATATTTGATGGTATGCTATTTGTTTTCGGAACACAAAACTTTTATTGAGCAACTTCTTACTTTTGCAGTAGATCACATTCTTAGAATATACTCCAGGCCCTAAAAGGATTGAACCACCTTTTTGATTAAACGAGTTGAAACGACAACCTAGAACCTAATTAGTTTCTTCTAACATTTATATCGTGTTATAAATTACCATTTCTAGCTTGTGATTGAACTTAACCTATCACAATAAAAGAAATTATCTTTATACTGTATAAATTAGTATTTTTATTTAGCATACAAGAAAACATACTGTCTGCTACTAGATTTATAACTCCAAAAATATGTAATGTTTCACAATTCTAATATCTATTGTAAGCAGTATATACGTATCATAGTAGTTATTTATCTATCTGAATATGCTAATATTTGAATCCTGCTTGATTTGTTAGCTTGTTTAGCAAAGTATACTTTTCTTCGGCCCATGTTTTTAATTTAATTTAATATATATATATATATAGTAAAGTATACGGATAGTCTCTTTGGTTTATTGAGATTTTAGATTTATTCCCTATATTTTCAAAAGTACAGGTCCCTATGGTTTGCATATAGTAACGTATTTAGTATCCAACTAACATAAAAGTTTTAACATGTCAAGTTAGGGGCTAAATGCGTTACAAAGTGCCAACCATAAGGACCCTCCATTTACTTTTGACAAAAGTTAAGCACTAAATGTGTTACAGATGCAAACCACAGGGACCATACGTATACTTTTGAAAAGCTAATAGCCAAATTTAAAATTTTGGTATACACAAGGACCACGCATGTACTTTAATATATATCTTAAAATAAATGTTTATTTTAATAATTTTATACCGCAATTGTTATATACTATCCAAATAGCTTTAAACACCATGAAAACCAAAAAACAACACTGCAAATATTTCTATACTAATAAATGAAAATCTTTTTTAACACTGTTAATCTCCGGTGTCTTCTTATCTTATTTTTTAATTTCTTTTTATATTAAACAATAGTCTAACTAAAATAATTTGGATTAGGATAATAACTTTTTTTTATCAAACTTTGAATTAATAATCTCCTTATCTTATTTTTCATTTCTTTTTTCTCTTAAACAATAGTTTAACTAAATATAATTTAGATAAAATAATAACTTTTTTTATAATTAATAATAATATATAATTGTATTTTCTCATTTTCTGTAGGAGATAAAGATTTTTTTCTGTCTTTTTTCTTGTAGAACTAGGAAAATATATAAATTTTTATTCTCATTTAAATTAGATCTAGTTAAATTATTTTAATTACTATTATTATTTAATATTTAATAGGATACATAACTAAGAAAGTTATATTAAATAACAAACTTCATGGGTCTCTCTTATTTATTTACTAGCTATTTTATTTTTCGCTTATTAATAATCGTTTAATATTTCGTTGGTTCTACCACATATAGTACACATGTTTCTAACCTAATAATAATAAAAAAAACAAATTAAATTTTTAATAAGTAAATAGCACATTAAATTTATCATTTAAATACATACCCTTGATGACCGTATATGTTAATTGATTACATTATATTCATTTAACTCGTGTAATATACAAGGTATTTTATGCAACCCGTACGTAATATGGTGATCTAAGCTAGTAACTAATATACTAAGAACACGATTATATAGATATAAAAAATAACAATTTGATTACACAAACATATTAGTTTGTTTTTCTCTAAACACAAATTAAAATTATAAATTATAAAATGGTATAAAGTATAAAGACTAAAGAGTATATTTCTACACACACTAGTCCAAGGACACATGTGCCACTTTTGTGGACTCTAAATAAAATAAAAAAAATAAATAATATAAGGTGACGCCATTTTGAATTCAAATATAAATAATTCCAAGATTTGACCCACTCCAACAATTTCATAGATTTCTTCACTATCTTCCTAAATTTTCAGACTTTTCTCCTATGAAAACATGTCAATCTTAGGCAACAACAATGAAAATCTGGGCTCATCATCTTTTCATCAATTCAAAAAACAAGCTTCTTTCTTCTTCAAAGAGAAGATCAAGACTGCTAGATTAGCTTTGACTGATGTCACCCCTGCACAATTGTAAATTCTCCATCTTATTTTGATTTTAGGTTCAATTGATTTTTTTTTATCATGATCTTTGACTTTTTATGGTTTATTGAAGATTGGTTGAAGAGTCAACTAATGATAATCCATGGGCACCAGATGCAAGAACCTTGAAGATGATATCAAAAGCTGCTTTTGAGATTGATGATTACTGGAGAATTGTTAATGTTCTTCACAACAGGTTTTTCTTGATTTGATTTGATCTTTTTATATATATTTTTTTGAGTTCTTGAGTGTTGACTTTTTGAGTCAAAGTGCAGACTGGGGAGATTTGATGCAAAAAACTGGAGGATACCATATAAAGCTGTGGTGGTGTTAGAATACCTGTTGACACATGGCCCAGAAAGTGTTGCTGAAGAGTTTCAGACTAATAAAGATGTTATTCTAGAGATGACCAATTTTCAATATATTGATGAAAAGGGGTATTTATTTTTAATTTCTTGAGATTAAAAATTTAATATTTCTTGATAAATTTAGGGTCTTTATGTTCTGGGTGCTATCTTTTTGCTATAAAGATTTGATCTTTAATAATATTTTTCATATTTTGTTATGTTTTATGTGCTTCAATATATTGATGAAAAAAAGGTATTTTTTTTTCTTTTTTTGTAATTTTTTGAGATTAAAAATTTAATCTTTATTGATAAATTTAGATTCTTCATGATCTGGATCTTATCTTTTTACTAAAAGATTTGATTTTTGATAACTTTAATCAATTTTTGTTATGTTTTATGTTGTAGATTCAATTGGGGGCTTAATGTAAGAATGAAGTCAGAAAGAATCTTGAAATTTCTGAATGATTTGAGTATCTTGAAAGAAGAAAGAGCAAAAGCAAGAAAATTAAGCAGAGGAATTGAAGGTTTTGGTAGCTTTAACCAAAGGAATTCTTCAGAAAATGGTGTTCAACAACTTTTTGTTGAAAAATTGAAGAGGTCTAATTCCCAATTTATTGAGCAACAAAATATCAAAGAAAATCAGATCTTACCCATGATCCAAGATGATAATTCCAAATAAGAAACCTCATCAAGTTAAAAAACGAGCTTTCGGGTTCTGTTACCGGATTGAGTGACAATGTAACAGTCGAAAAGTTAGCAAGTCAATGGAGTTTGAAAGAAAATATGGTTCCAAAACAGGATCATGTTCTTGTTCCATCAGGGGAATCAAATCCTTTGTTGGGTGATCGGAAAAATGATTTACGGGTTATGGTAGATGAAGCGAATCATCCGTTCAATGGCGAAGAGAACAAAGCGAAAATGTCTCTGATTTGATCAAATGGAGCAAGAAGAAATATTTTGTTTGTTTTATTTGTTGTTGTAACAATCCTCTTGTTATACGGATGTGTTTTGGAGAGATCATATTTATGTGTTCTTATAAAAGTGTTGGTTGTGGGAAAAATAAAATAAAAAAACAACAATTGGAAGTGAATATGTTGTTAATGTTTTCACTTATGTCAGTGTTGCTATAAACATGTGCTTTGATAGAAGTGATCTTCAATTCTTCATAGAAATGTTTCCTGATTAGAGATGAACAAAGAAAAGACCCATGAGGAGCTCTTTTAGGCCGTTCAATGTAAACAGTTGTCAGTTGTCCTATGGCGGAGCTTGAATGAAAACTCGGCGGGGGTCGGACTCTTAAAATCCAAATTGCTGAGGGTTAGCTCTTAAAAATCCAATATTTACACTACAAAAATCTTTTTTCGGAAATTTTCAGTAAAATTTTAATACTAAGAGCGAAAAAAACCGGGCCGGGCTCCCCCAGTGTGCACTATTGCAGTAGATTGACCACCTTCCATTTTTCCTCCACGTTCTTCGAAGTAGTTTGGTCTTTATTTCTACCGGTTAGCCCATTAGGATAGTAAGTGGGTTTAATAGTTATTTACACTTTTGTCACTTGTAATGGCTATTAAACAACCACCTTGTTCTAGTTTGAGTCATGAATGATAAAATGAATGTAAAAATCTGGTTTCCCTTTGTTTTTTCACTCTATTTTCTTGGACCATTCGATTAACGACACTGTGACACCTTAGGCATATCCTATATTGTTCCATCCACATGATAGATAGATACCAGGATCCAGGTCATAAGCAATGTGTAATTTCAAATGTCAACAATGCTTTTTAAGCGTATGACTTACTTTTCAAATAAAAAAACAAAAAAACACGAGGATGAGAGAAAAACGCTACTATTAAGTATTTTTAAGGATGAATAATTCCAGGATGGGTGTGGGGTAAATTCTATTCGTCTTTTTTGTCTTTAAACTAGTGTTACTAACCGCGCTAAGCAGCGGGCAAGCAGGGCTTTTTTTTGTACATATAGGCTACGTAGTTAATGCGGTAAAATATCGGATATTGGTCAAGGACCGATATTTGAGATATAAGTTATCTCGGTGAGATATCGGTAATTTTAATATAATGCAGAATTATGTATATAGCAATTTAACACCAATAATTCAGTGATATATCTGTTATATCGGTCAAATATCGGTCAATATCGCCGATAATATTGGTCGACCGATATCGCCGATAATATCGGTACCGATATTCTGACCGATATTTTACTAGGGGACCGATATTTCACCGATATTAACTGCATAGCATATAGGGGGTATGTGTCAAGTGGCAATGTGTAAGAAAGAGGGGTTATATAACTTGAGTGTATAGTGTTCCAGCGTTGTGGAGGATTATAGCACGATATAGTGCCTGTATAACCCCCCACTACGCATCGCCTTATACAAAGCAAGAATGAAAAAAATCCCTGGTGAAAGGTAGTCCTAGCTGCTGCATCAACCCATCAAAGTTTTTGCAGTTAACTGCGAACTTAAAAATATATATTACAGTATCATAAATTAAATAACTTTATCAAACAGATCATTTTTTTCACTTTATAAATTTATAGGTAACAACAAATATAATGAAAAACAATCTAAAGTGAGAGCAGATACAGATATGGATTCTCCAAGATATAGAAGCCAACATAATTTGTTACAGAAAGTAATCAATCTACAATACACTTCCAAAATCATTTAACTCAAAAATATTATAATCATATTTAACAAACTAATTAATTTCAAAAAATTTATTGAGTAAAAAGTGTTTCGGATTATGAGATACAACTACTGTGTGGATAAAACACATCACTCATACTTCTATCAACTTGTTAACCCGTTTGGCGGGTTTAAAATATTGTTTAACCTATTTGACCGTTTAAAGATGAAACAAAACCAAATTAACCCTTATGGTAGCGAAAGGGTGACACGGACATTTGACATCAAACTTTATTAAAAAATATGGACCATTTGGTATCATAAAACCATAAAGTATAATGAATGTCATCATGTTCCACTTTTACAGATGAGATTGGGCAATATTTGATATTTTCCAGGTCCCCTTTTATGCAATATATGTAGAAATATAAAATTTATCAAATTATTCTACCACTGTATGTTAAATCTACCCGCGAAACTTCACTTACCAGTTGACGTCCAAATTGATATATTTATACCAAGTTCACGACGGTAATGTTTAGTTACTTACCCTCATCCTGTTCCCCGAAAATAGATGAAGACTGATTCTTGATCATCAAAAAAGGAAAGTAAGAAATTTAACATAGACGTTGTTTAACTAAGCATTAGAAGTCAAACAATTTCAAAACCGACATCTTTTTATAAAAGTCAATGAATTTTGATAACTAAGCATAGACGTTGCAACAAGTGTTACATATTCGATACAAATCTACACCTAGTTTGGATAGAAAAGCACAAATTTTGCATAATCGAAGTCGATATGATGATCAACAAAGTTTCCAATTAAAATGATTCAATTAAGCTGAGACCCCTAAAACACTTTGATCAAGTGTAATACTCATCACCCATATACAAAATAATAGTAACAGACTAACAGGTAATGTTAAAATATAAGTAGGCAACCTATCAAATTCAAATGACAAAGAAACCTATAACATAACAACCATATAGATTATCAAAAGACCAACGTTGACTCAGAAAGTCAAAAAGGCTATATAATTACTATAAACATCATCACCATCATCATCATACTCAGTAAATCCCACCAATAGCAAAGCTAAGGTAGAGTCTGAGGGGGGTAAGATGTAGACAGCCTTACCTCTACCCCATAGGATTAGAGAGGCTGCTTTTAGTGAGACCCCCGGCTCGATATATAGTAGTTTTGCATCAAGCCTCGGACACAAGGCACATAACACTCGGCAATCGGGACAAAGACCGATTAATGCATTTACCCTTTTGTCTTTCAGCTATCAACGCTACCACATGACCATTATTAACCGTTCCCCGCTTTTAACGTTATATTCATGAAATTAGTAAAGTAACGTTAAAATTAGTGCACTTTCACTTTTGCCCCCCGATGACCCACACATATATACATTATATGCGCATACCGCAAGCGGGACTCCAATTTACCCTATCAGGCAACCTAAATTTTGTCAATTTCAGACTTCAGTTAAATGGAATGATAAAAATGCATCACCTTAAAATTTCCACCAGACAAGTCCCTTTGTTTATTGTCCGTCCATAGGCCAAGATAAAGATGATAAACCCTAAATAATTACTGTAAACATATTGAAGATGAAATGAACAAAAAGTGTTTATGAGTCAAGATAACGCGACCCATATGGGCTGAAAAAAAAAACTTTGATTGTGACCCATTACCCAACACATCAATTTCGGTATGTCTAGCAGAAGGTAGACCTATTTTTTGTGTTATAATTAGTTCAATTAATATAAAATCTCAACTCACGTTAGAAACAGATTTGCATTTCAAGTTATGAACTCTTATTGATTATCAATTATTTATCATTATATTATCGACATAGGAGATCAAAGACATGACTTCGATTTTCAAAACTATATCGTAAATTGGAAAAGGATTAAATAGGCAAAAAATTATAATAGTGAATAATTGACATCAACACCTAAGTAAAATGAAATCACAAACATGAGTTCAATAAAAGAATAAAACGAAATGTACCTTCGTCCTTGACCCATATAACCAATGACATGAAATTACCTTTTACTTCCTCCTTGGTCTCTCTTCATCACTATCCGCCCTATCTTCATCATGTTTATCTCCAAAACCATACATCATATGCTGTACTGCTTAGTTCCGCCATAGAATCAAAGAAAATCACAAGAAAGGGTAAAAATAAACCAAAAATGGACACAAGTTCACATAAAACTTTTTTTGGAATGGGTGACGGACTGACGGCAGACTTCTTTTTCAACAAAATCATTCACCATTATCAGTTTAACAGAAATTTTTTTTTCAGCTGGTGATACTAAGATGACAGATGCTTATGTTGACTTTAAAGTCAACTGCCAATATTTCTCACATCTTTTTAAGCAAAAATATTTTTATTAATTTATTTGCATCTTTTCTAAGCATATTCACAATAAAAAATAGCTACAGCCTGCAATATGACATCAAGCTGCTGGCTTTACTTCTATATTGAAACTGTTGCAGAAAGGTACAAACTTGTTTGGATTCATGCATCTTAACGACGATTAAAGTAGCATGCAATATACGATAATGAAACGAGAATAACCATACACTCCCTTAAAACCTTTTCTGCACATGCACTTTTGAATAGTACAGTCTTAAACAACCTAAGAAGCACCCTAGTCAAATCATACTGGCATTCGGGTTCTATTACTGAATAAAAAAAAGTGAAATTTTGAGGCTCGGAAAGTAGATGAAGGTCTAGTTCCTCTATCTTCATTCTACAACTTGTTCAACTACCCAGAAAAAAAAAGTGAAATTTTGAAATTTAAGGTCAAACAGCTTCAAAAATGCTTTGAAATTTTGTTTTAAAAATCAATGACTTTTTCAAAAATAAATGATTTTTTGTTAACCAAGCAAGACGTCATTACAATATTCGATAGAATCTAATCTAGTTCGGATAAAAAAGCACAAATTTTGCACAATCAGAGTTATATGATCAGCAAGATTCCAATTTAGCCAAGACCCCCTAAAACACTTTGATCAAGTATAATACAAATCAACAAGTAATGTTAACAAATTAATTAATTTATGACATAAAAACATATATATAACATAACTACCAGATAGATCACAAAAATCCATCAACAATTTTGCCTAAGATTAACCAAAGAAATAAGAAAATAATTAGAGGAAGAGTGTAGAAAGAAAGAGAATATCAGATAATAATTACCCTCAGATGCTTATAATAAGAAGGGAAAGTTAATAGCACAAATTTTTTACTCTGGTGCTCAAACAGAAATGCATGATTAGATTTTGACTCTAGGTTCTATCTTCTAAACCTGACATTGACTCAAAAAGTCAATCTTCATGTGAATTAGCTTGTTTGTCTGAAGTAAACCTGACAAAATCTGGGGGGAAGGGGGCGTTCGGAACTTGAAAATCAACTATCTATGATCGGGTCAGGACGGCCGTTTTAACAAATGATTATTTTGGGTATCAAACACACTTGTAGAAGTGACATTTAAAATTGAACTGCATTCTGGAGTATGTATTTCAGATAGTCCATTTGTTGAAGCTGCAATTCGCTCCGATTCTCAGATCGTTACAACAGTGAACGCTTTTTACCATATAAATGTACTTAAATATATCTAAAGCTCAGCTGATTAGAAATCAAAGGATATCAATGTGCCATCCATAAAATATTAACACAAGAACATGCAAAATCATCCTCCATCTAGCACCTTTATACTATCTTAGTGGTTAAAAGATACCCAAATAGGATATTAAAACATTAGTTAAAGCAACCATCTCAACATCAAAAAAACAAGTGATGCTTGTCAGCAAAAATTCCAAGCATTCGCTTTGCACCCTCCTTGAAAAAATAAATTAAATGAATCGAAACTGTTGGTCAAGATCAAAACTTTTGAGGCTTTCATAGTCTATTATCAAAACTAAGACTGAATCAAAATGACATCAAGTCTGGACAAAAAAATGATTCAAATTTTCCAGTGGGAACACTGCAACCGTCAAAGAAGATAAAATCGAATAATCAAACCAGGACAGAACTGACACAGTACATGCTATATTCGGTTCTAGATTCTTTTAGAACAAGATCTCAGTAAAGATTTTCTCAGAAACCAGACATCTGTTTTGGTTCAGTTCAATATGGAAAAGGAAACAAAGCGGACCTTTTTTCTTATATTCATGTTCCAAACAACATAATGTTTTGGACTATCCACTCCACTGTCAAAGGACTTGTCACTCGGATAAAATTGTTTAGATCTAGGTAAAACAAGCTCCATATTTCTCAATATCACACCGCATAATACCATGCATCTTACTCCGTTATCATCAACATCATAAATAGTAGCACTGTAATAACAGCAAACAATTAAAATTCCACGAAGGCATATATAGAAAAACATGAGAATAAAATACTAAAGTTTCAGCAAAACTACTCAAATATTGATTAGAAATAAACAACAATTCAGAACAGGAAACATAAAATCTTATTTACACCTGCTGTCCGGAGATTGATAGCTGAAAGGTGAACCTCATACCCATTCTTAGTGATAATTACTAATGTTGCTTATTTTTGTATTCTTCATGTTTATCTAGTTTCCTGGAATAGTGGGACAGGTAAGATTGTTTTTTTTTAAATTAGTTTGTTTCATCATTTTTATAACTAATTGGGTCGGGAAAGACACTAAATTGTACATGAAACCTAGAAGATTTAACAACACTATCATCAGAAAAATTATATAAAATAGTTTCAACAGCTAATGGTTTTGTTGGATCAAGAGGTTTTACCGACCCAGACTAGGAGCTTCAACGTCCAGTTGCCATGCGCAGATACCAAGTTTCATCCTCCAAACGTCACAGCACAGCGTTGACGTTAGAGAAGGAGGTTTCCGGTGGCTTTGCACAAGTGAACACTGGGTGTGTAACCAGCGAACGTGTCCATTTATCCTTCCAAACTAACACAATCGGCCATTTGTCTGTATGACGGGTTCGTCCATACCACCCTATCTGCTATACCCTCTCTCTATATCTATCAAACTGCACATGTTCTTCATTTTGACAAAGAAACCGGTTTGGATTCCTGCTGGTTCCTGAACAGGTTCTGCATTTTGACAAAGAAACCGGTTCGGTTCTAACCTGAACCGGTTTGGGAATCAACAAAAAAACAAGATTTGTCAAACCGGATTATAGCTGTTTGAAAACGTAGTCGTTAAGGTTACTGTTATTTTTGTTTAATGTGTATATTCTATAAATAACTGTTGACTAAAAAATATTTTTTAAAAAACGGGTTAGAACAATTCCAATTTTAACATGCATGCTACCAAACATTAAAAATACTAAATTTCCCATAAATCAACAGAGTCTCGGACCAAGCATCAAACCACCAAACGCACCAACTGAGCATGGAAGGACACATGATTACTTACGTTTGGGGGGTTTGACAACTATGGGATCGAAATATATACCCGACTTCATCTGATGAGTAAAGAATTGGGCCGAACCGCTCTCATCGTCACCTACATCTTTGACACAATATTCCGGATCAAAACCAAGTTCCATGTACTTATCCCAAAAGAAGTTCCATTCACCTGTGGCCAAACACTTTACAATGAGAACATACCGCCGGTTTCCATTGGTATGCAACTAGCAAAGAAGCAGCCCCATTCACACCTGCAGGATACTCCACTTCCACCTCATTAGGGACGTTTAGATCAGCTTTAGCTTCTACCAACATACGGCCGTACCCCCAATTTACCATTTTGATCAACCACACAGGCTTGAGTGGTTTTATCCATAAGGAGGGGGCGACCAATACCACTGAACACTTTACTCATACCCTTATCTGTCCACAATTCCATAGGGACCCACTTAAATTGAAAACACAGTTACTTTTTCTGGTTTCATCCAATTTTTTAATTTCTTGAGCGCCAACTTGCTTGAACTCTTTTTATTATAGTAATCTGCATTATAAAGCAACAGATAAGATTCAGTAGGATAAAATCACTTGTGTGATAATGCTCAATATGTAGTAGGTATACTGCACCGAGATCATTACAAGAACAATATATGCAAGGTGCAACAACAATTCAATTAGCAATTGTCAAAGAGCTATGAGATCAAATTTAATAGCAAATTTATGTATAAGGAAAAGGAGAATTTTGAAGTGAAAAAAAGCTTACTTGATGGAAAATCAGCAAAACCTCATTTGGGTAAAACAGGCCCTTTTGCAGGGTGGGGGTCTGCTCAAGTGCTCGACTCCATTCGAAGTGTTTTTAGAAAGATACGTCTTTTCTGAATAACAACACATCTCAGCGGCGCGTACAATTCATCAAGAAAACTTTAATGTTTTTCTATCATCTTTATACATCCAACATACAACGACTTCATTTTTTAATATTTCTTTTTACATCCATCCTACTTTTGCTATGTGCCTCTTGTCTATTTTGAATAATGTTAATTAATCAGAATATTAACTTGAGCATACACCTTCTGAATATTATGGGCTCAGGATCCCTGATCTCCGCTATGCAAAAGAAAGCTTTTCACCTTCCAAACACTTTTCATAACTCTGGTCTGTATGAAGTTTGAGTGCAATCGAGCTAAGCAGCTGTGCTTAGCCACTCAGGTGATCCCTCAGCTGGCTTGCACAAAACCAAAAATTAAAGTTTGAGTACCCACAATTCGGTTTGATTTTGCTGACCCGTATCTGTAACACTTATCACCTAATCAGTACACCATATTTCATTCAAGTCAATAGCTGCAAAGCTACTAGTATTACCAAAGGGGAAACTGGGTACCAAAACCACATCCTCAGAGGCCTCATCACATGTATTCAGTTTACACCATCCCACTGAACTTGACAAGCAAGAAAATTAGTCCCACTACCAGTAACCCCTATCAATCATTCCTCTTTAACAATTCATCACCATCACACTAGAACAATATAAGGTTCAACTCCGCTATAAAAAGTCAGGCGATTGACACGTATTGCAGTATCACATACCTAACTTCAGTAACAGTAGATGCTGTTATGGAAGTTTTGGTATACTTTACACACCCATGTGTGAACTTCAACAAGTTTTACAATCTTCGTAACCGAGCAGTGCAATATCTTCTGTGATTGCAAATCCACATTTAAATTCACAAATCCTTGATAAGAACATGCAATCTATACAAAAAACATATCAAGGCCTAAAATTGAGACTAAAGTCGGACATTACTGATAGCGAGTGTAGTCCCCAAAACATAATCCCATGCTGCGTCTGTGCGGATTTCAAAAGCTGCAATACTGTAATAATACCGAATTTTGCAATTCACGTAGCAATCAACTAAAATCAATTCATCAACACAAGTATAAAGGCATCGTGAAAACTAATTGCGCATTAGCATAGTGCGTGTGAAACATGTGCATCTGTTTTATGTGAGCAATTAGGGACATAACATTAATTGAGAACTTCAGATCAGTTTACTGATGTGCGCAGAAGTATCACAAACACATGAACACAATTGTACAAATAATCTAACACGTAAACTAAGAAAGCTCAATATAAAAAAACTATCATTCAATTACTAGAACATGTTGACAGAAACGATCCTTTAAACGTTTATTACACAAGATATGCAACTGAAAAAAAACAGCTCTATTGAGCAACATCATCAAATGATCTTACCAAACATTTACTGAACAACTTTGCATATGTCTTCATACTCAATCGCCTGGATAACTCTCCCATCATACACACCCTTCTCAATCTGCACCTTCGCACAAAACTTATCCGTGTTAACCGACAACAATCTCGCATTCGACCCACGATACGCACCGTTCACAACCCTCACAAGTCCACCAATCTGAGGAATAACCGTTTCAAGCTCTTCTTGATCCACCCTCAACTTATGCTTACTTTCAAGCATCTCAATTTCCCCTACATACTTATCAATCACCTTACGTACCACACCCTTTTGCTTATAATAACCTTTTTCCGCCAAAACTTTGCTCATAACCTTCACCACAATCCCTTCACATAACCAATAATCTTTCCGGTTAATCCTCTCTTTCGCCTTCTCTTCCTCCTTTATCAACTCATCCAACGCCGACCCTGATCCGCCACCTGTTTTCCCCGTTTTCTCCTTCCCTGTACCGTTAGTGTTATCCACGTCATCGAAAACGAATCTCGAGCTCCCCTCGCCTTTTTCTTTTTCTTTACCCGCGTTTTTAACCGCACCGATACTAAGTTTAATCTTCTTCTCACCACCGTCATCCGCTCGCACCAACAACTTCTTATCCTCACTCTCGAAACTCTTATCACCGACATTCCCCAACCCCAACTGCTCGGCCCGTTCAATCTGCCGCTTAATCTCCCGCTCCTGCTTCTCCTCATCGACAATATCCGCTTTCGCGCGCTTATTCTTCAACCGTTCCTTAAATATCGTCTCCGAATCGCGATCAATATACGTTATAAACCACCCTTTCGGCGTCTCATCCACTTTACACTTCCCAGTCTTCCCCAAATACTTAACAAACTCAGTCAACGTCACCCATTTCGTCGAATTCATATGCACATGATGCCTATCACTAATATACTCATTATAAACAACCGTTGCAGCTATTCGACTGAACCTATGGCTACGCTTCATGTGGTCTAGAAACGTGGATTCGAACTCTTCGGAGTATCCGTCGACGATTCGGTGAGGGTTTTGACCGAAGACTTCCATTTGACGTTGGTGAGATTCGCTCAGACAATGACATTTGAATCCGTTTTCGTCACGGCATTGTTTCTGGCACATTTGGCAGTACCATCGGAGCTTTTGGAGCCCTTTTGCTTTGATTCGGTTGGCGATTGCCTTTGGGGTTAGGAATTCGTTCTTTCCCATCGGTGATTTGAGGTTGGAATTAGGGTTTTGGATTGAAAAGTGTTTTAGGGTTTGTAAATTGGGGAATAAGGGGAAAGATACTTACGGATGAATCAGAGGCGAGAACGACGTCGTATTGTGCTAGTTGAATGGTTGATGGCGATGGCGTACAGAACGATATTTGTTTGTGACTTTTGGGTTTTGTGTTTGGGCTAGAAAACGGGTTGGGCTATTTTGATTGGATCAAGTGGCTACCCATTAAGCTAAATATCTTTGGGTGGCGGCCTATTTTGGACCAGCTTTCAATTTTGCAAACGACGAATTGGGTGAGAATAGACTGAGCTGAGATTCTGTACAAACATGGATAATTGTAAGAGTCGTAATAACAAATCTGAGTCATGGATAATTTAAATCAAGGTTAGTATTGATTACACATAAAACCTCTATAGTTAATAATTGATACTATCAAATTAGGGGTATTTTAGTAATTTAGTTATTTATCATTAAATACTAATTCAACCAAGTTTTTTTAAACTAAAATAACTTTTATATACTTCATTATTTTTGAAAAAATGTTATATTATAAAATCAAGTATTTTTTAATCTTTAATATAAGTACCATATTACTATATTTTTTATTTATAAAAATGAATTTCAAAAAAGTAAAAAAAAATGTTTATAATTGTGCTACTTATATAGTTGGAATGTGTTAGTATGAAAAATGTATTGTGTTGATTTTAAATATATACATAAGTTCTTATTTTGTTCTGTAAATCTTACGTGTTGCTATTTTTTCCTTTTGTGTTGTTATTGGGAGCCTATTTGGAAATAAACTTGTAATGGTATGTGTTATTTACAAAATTAAAACAAAAATATGAAATTGTGTTAGTATGTAACAGTATGTGTTGTTTAAAAAATAAAAGAATGATATTGTGCTAGTTATGTAATATATCTGTTGTTTATAAAATTTAAAAAAATGAAATTGTGTTGATTACGGTGCAGATTAATGTGTTGATTACAGTTTATGCTGATTACGGGATGTGCTGACGGTGGTGGTGTGGGATGTTACCGTCGGATGTGCTGACGGTAGTGTTATCGTGCTGATTAAAGTGCTGATGTTGACGATGTGTGAATATGGTGTTGACGACAATGCTGATTACGGTGTTGATGATGATGATCCTAATTACGGTGCTGATGATGATGTTGATTACGGTGCTGATTCGATGATGAAAAATAAATTAGGATATTAGGATTTGAATTAATCTTGCATGAATTTAAGGATAATTTAATTATTGTTTTAATTAGATGGGTATAAAAAGTCTAAAATACCCTTAAATCAATTTTTTAATTGAGGACGTACATCGTTAAACTGTTGGTTCTCACGTTTGTACAAATATACCTATTTGTACATGATCCTATACATGTGGCCACTAGCCCCTTCTTAGCATGGTTGCAAAAATCGCTAGATGCTCCCTATTCGAATTTGAGAGTACTCGGGAAGTACTCGGCCAAAGGCGGATATTACTCGAGGAGTTATCAACCTAGGCTGAAGAAACACTAGTTTAACGAGGAGTATCCAAAGATATCTTAGTTACAGCTCAACGTCTCTGCATAAAAGGTTATCTCTCGTTTGCTCTTCGGAATGGTCTTGCTTCAAACTCAATGCAAAACTAGAAACGACGTTAGCCTCGTCACATGAGAAAGGGGGAGTGTTTTCTCCGTGACCACACTCCGGCGTGAGAATAAGTGTCGGTATTGCAAAGTAATAAGCAAGTAATTATGAGTGAGATCAAAGCAATGTAATGTAGATGTATTTCAACGTGTGAGAACGTGGTTTACCTTAAGGTGTGATCCTTATTTTATAGCCGAAAGAGAGGTGTGTAGGAGATAGGCTGATGGGCCTTGGGCCTGGAACCGACAAGAGGAATATCCATTCTGTCTCCTCTGCAACGACCGTTAATGGTCTCTGGCAGGAGGTGCGCTTGGCGCATGATGTATGGAGCCACGTATCCTAGCAGTTGTTCTTGTTGTCGGACCTGTCATCAGACAGTAGTGGAGATCGTGTGACAGTCGCTGGCGTGAGTTGGTTGGTGCCATGTGCACGTCCTTGCGTACAATTGTCTTCTGTATGACTGTTCATCATGCGACGTGGTCTGGCACAACCTGCCACTTTGTACTCACTTATACTTAGTCAATGCCCCTTTGCGTTTCTCCCTTCCGCGTGGCTTTATCAGTGCTTTCTGTCCAGCGCGGAGTTGTAGGGATTAAGTTCTTTTGTTCTCGAGACTAAGTATGAGTTGCTTTCATTTTAGTCTTGGCCTTGTGCAAGTTTTAGGACTTCGCGGCTAGAGGATTGTTTTATCCGCGCAGGGTCAAGGACCTGCGCTTCCAGGTTTAACTTGCCGTTGCGCAGTGTGCGCAAGGTTTATTACATAACCTGCTGGTTTCAAGAATGGCGCACCGTTGCGCGCAAACTCTCAGCGCAGGGTCAGGGGCATGCGCTTCCAAGTTTAACATGTCGTGGCGCAGTGTGCGCAAGGTTTGTTAGGCAACTTGTTTGTTTCAAGTTTGGTGCACCATTGCGCGTAGCGCGCAATGTTATCTTAGTGACTGTCATTACGAGGGTATGGTACCTTGCGCAGGCGCAGAGTTTTTGGGACCATACCCCTCCATTGGCGATTAGTACTCAGGTCTCGACAGTCTACCTTGTAGCGAGTACTCAGAGCCTAGGCGGGACTTTTACAACCATGCTTATTAGATGTGTGACCTGTTTCCTACTAAAAGTTTAACCGTTAAAGAGAAAAGGCGAAATGACACAGAATAAAAATCAAGTTTTAAAAGTGTTCTAATTAGATAGCTTAACCGTATCATTTTTGTCCCAATCGGATAGCTTAACATTCAAATCGAGCCATATTCTTTTTTCCCATATGTCAAGAAAAAAATAGAGCATAAGACGTTGGGTCGGATTATTTTAATATATGAAATTACATTTATTAAAAATAAAAACACTTTAATAACATTAAAAAATAAGTTAAAATCTACGTCATCACTCGACGTTAGGATCAAATAAAAGGGAAAAAAGAAACAAAAGTCCACATCACCACGATTACCTATGAAATTAATGGAAAAACCCCTTAATTTTAATAAAAAACGAATGTTGAGTGATCTGAGTGGAACACTTTTGAAACTTGAATGACCTAATTGGAGCACTTTTAAAACTTGATTACTATTTTACAAAGTTACCCCAAAAGAAAACATCAATATTAGATAGTGACTTCACTAAGATAACTTATAATGTTTTTTAACTAAAAGTGTAGTAAAGATGTTGTTTTCGTGTGGTTGAGGGTTTTAGTTTCATGTAGATATTGATACGAATTTAAGAGTAAGTTTAATTGGGGTGTGTGAGTTAGCCATTCAGAAAAGATTTAAAAAAAATCATCAAAAATAGAAGATTTTGTTGTTTTATTAAATATTATAATTTAGGGGTTGTTTGCATTAAGAGACCTCTAAATAAAAGAGATACAGTGCTTCAGTTCACAAAAGCATCTTAATGATTTAGTTAACTTCTTAACGTTTAAGTGATAAGATGATGCTAAATGGTTAAATTTTTAGTATGTTAATACAATCTTATTTCAGAGTTTGGACCAATTGAACAGTCAAACTAGTTTTTTTTTCAAACACGGGTCTTGTTGACCTGCAAAGTTGGAGCTATATAAGAGCATTTACATCAGCTTCCCTATTCCTATTTTATCTCTGTAATTTAGGGTAAAAAATAGTGGATTCTTGTAGGCTTGTAAACAAATCGAGCGTCATGAACTGTTCATGAACTTGTTCAGCTGGAAGTTCGTTTACTTAATAAACAAACAAACATGAACATACTTTTTTGTTCATTGAATTAAACGAACGAATACGGGCACACGTTTTTTCCGTTCATTTATGTTTATAAACGTCCATTTATGTTTGTTTATTTACAATATGTTGTTCGTTTATGTTCATTTCAATTTAAATACATAAGTACTTATGTTTATATAAAAATTAAACATAAAAAGAATTTTCTTACTTATATATATAACTATTTGGTAATTAGGCTTTCTAGTAATAACAAATGAGTTTTCAATGGAATCTATCGTAATTTAATCACTAATTTATATAAAAATTACTTTATGTTTACTCATTTTTGTTTGTTCAATTATGTTTATTTGTGTTGTTTATTTATTTTTTGTTAAATTATGTTTATTTAAGTTTGTTTACGTTCGTAAACTGTCCATTTAAGTTTAAATTAATGAACGAACATAAACGAACACGAATATACTCAATTTGTTAATAAACAAACATGAAAAAAAAATGTGCTTGATTATATGTTAGTGTTCATTCCGTTAATTACAGGCCTAGATTATTTTATTTACATGCTTCATCAGGTTCTAGAACAGAGAACAATTACTAATGAAAAGTGATTATCTGACTATAAAGATTCATCATCATTCTCTATAGTTGTTTTTTTAACAATTGTGAGTGGTCGTGAGTGAAAGAAAGAAAGAGAAAATATGTGATAATAGAATAAGAATAAACTAAGTATTATCAAAATAAGTAGAGATAATAGAGAATGAGTAAATGTGTTTTCATACATAAGCATAAAAAAGCTACTGTGAACACTATAAATAACATTGTAAAATATTACACGCCATGTACGGATTCTTAGAATCAAAGACAACTAAGTTCAGAAAAAAGATAAAGCTTCAATAAAGTAATGACAAAACTTCTAGAATTTATGTAGCATATAATACTTAGAATTTATGTAGCTTTGTAATTTGTAATGTTATTTGAATTAAAAAAGACCGCCTCACATTAAAAAAAGAAAAGAAAAAAAAAAAAACACCTTATGTTCGACTTAGAGAGGAACACCGATTAAAATTTAAAATATATAAAAATTGTCTACAAAACTAAACTAGTAACCTATTTGATCAATTTCACCAGTTTAAATGGTATATTGAACACTGGAAATTAAGACAACACATATTAATGAAAGTACAGAAAAAGTTATGATAACTTAATAAGACATAATATTGTGTCATAGTTTAGGTATTATTAATTTGAAAATAACATAACCAATCATGAAGTAGACAAAGATGATTACAGACTAATAACAGTAGACGGGTAACAAGCTACGTTGCTACCCCTTCTGAATAGTAAACCTTACCATGCTAAACACAATTCTGCCCCTTAACATGCATGGTGTTACAACTTACCACCTGTTGAACCCGTTTGAGAAACCGCACCGCGTCAGGGGCGAGAGCACCAAATGTATCGAAAGCGAACGGGACGAACATGTGCTGATTCTCGATACAAGGTTTTTCGTGCTTAGCTACTTTGCCCCCTCCGCTTTAGTTATCGCCAAACCCGCCACAAACCGTGGTCCCTTAGCCCAACGAGGGGAGACACACCTGTCAAATCGATGCACGCGTGTTTCCTCATTCCATCTAAAAACAAGAATGTGAGCGGGCTGTAGGATAGATCTCCCTTCTAATGGATCGGTCAAAACTTCACCGGGGTTTCCTTTTTTTCTTAGATCCCTGCCCGTTTAAGGACATCATGAAGCACATCTCGAACTAAATCATGTCGATATTTAAAATCAGGTAATTCTTTGCAATTAAGCAAGCCTTCCGACATATGGGACACGAGTCATCAACCGGGAAAGAGGTACCATCAGCCGATACTTGAGAATAGCCCGGCATTCCACAGCCGACATACATCCTAAACCTTCAATGGGAATAACAAACAGAAAATCCTGAGCATGGACAGCTGGCAAACACTCAAACAAAGCTCGTTGTCACGGGGACAAGGCAAACTTCTTTTCGACAGTCTTGACGATTTCGCCATGTAAGGCATTCGCCAGAATTTTCTAGGCTTTAGGGGACGGTGTATTTAATATAAATAAAACTTATGCAATATTTAATATGATATAAAAGTAATTTAAAGTATCACGACAAGCATGCCTGATGAAGAAAGTCAAAATCTTGTTTATGTTTTAAGTTAACTTTATAGCATCATTAATATTAACAACTGTTACTCCATTTATCACACCACATGATTACGTTAACAAAATGATTTAAGTAGCCATGCATAACACAAACATAGGTATAAAATTATTAATCAAATTATCATTTATCCTGCCTTTTTTTGGTAATTTATTAATCAAACCGTTAAAATACATAATAATAATAATTCTTAGGGTTATTTGATTAAAGTTCTTTAATAAAATATGTTATGTGTATCAAAATAGTCATATCAGATATTATAAACTAGTTTTTTAATTATAATAATTAGTTGAATGAGCAATATCTATGAAATAATATTGACCTAAAACTAACGGGCATATGATATATGGGAAAAGCACGTGAAAAGATTCATTAAAGTGTGTAAAGATCACCGCAAAAGCTACAAAATGGCTAAGAATAGAATAATAAAAAAGATTATGCATCCAATATATTAGAAAGCAACGGTGCACCCTAATGTTTTTCAAATTATACAATCACAAACCTTTATGTTTGTTGATGATGACATTCAGCTCCAAAATTAAATTTGGCTGGTTTTAGGAAATGTTACTTACTTCTTGCATATGACAGAAATACATCATTTATTACCCTCATTCTTCTGTTGTGGACGAAAGAACTACAAAGACCAGTCGGGATGTGGCCATACATATATATATATATGATTTAATATTTTTGGGTTGTTACATTGTATTAACAAAAAGACAAATTAGATTTAAATAAAGTTAATAATCTCAACTGGATTAATTCTCCACAGCAGTCTCACCTTTTCATTTTGTTTGTTTTATGGTCAGTTTTTTTTCTTCTGAATTACAAAGTAATGTTTAGGGCTTTTGATCCGAACGAGGATATGAGTCGATTATATTAAAACCTACCTCGAAATAGTGCTCCAAACGGCTTGATTTTTGTTAATTAGAAGTTTAAACATCCGAATTGAAGCATCGTTTTCATCATTTGAGCACCATTTCGAGGTAAATTTTACATCAATCGACTTGTATCCTCGTTCTGATCAAAATCCTTAAAACATCAGTTTGTAATTTGGAAAAAAAAATTAAACTACCGTTAAGTTTTTTTTTAACGGGGACCATAAACAAGAAAAATGAAAAGGCGGAATACCATGGGCAATAAATCTAGTTGGGATGATTATTGGCGAATACCAAAAGGTTGGATTATTTAAATCCAATTTGCCTAATAAAAAACATACGCAGGTTTGGATACCCCATTATTCGTATCGTATGAACAAAAATTTTATATTTTATTTTTTTTATAATCCGTTGACCATTATCTAATAGTTTTATAAATTATAATGATAAGAAAAAAGGAATGCACACAACAGGCAGGAGCGGAATGGGTGGAACGCATCTTTTGAAAAAAAATATTATATTTTATAGGGCAAAATCTCGCTTGCACCCTTGAAAATTTGGTTAAACCTCTTATCCGCACCTTTGAAAATATTTCATGGGTCCGCCACTAACAACAGATATATACCCAATTACCAGACAAATATCTGACGTGATCAGAACATGTATAGGATGTTGTTTTACAATCTGGTATAAGATTTAAATTACCAATATCCGTCTTGACGTCCTGATTTGAAGGGCTGCAAGTAGCAGCATTGTTTAAAAAATGAAATATGTGGGTAGATTTTTGAGTTAAACAAACCACAGGGATTGTGTTTGTAATGTTGAAGTAAAACAGTTTAAAAATGTCTGACTTGAGGGTACATGTGTCTTTGTGTTTGTTTTTAGTGTTTATTGTATTCATTGGATCCTTCGCCGAATTAGATGTTTGCTATGCCAGGTGTATTAACGCCACTTTCTTCTTTTTCTAATAATAAATATCCTTAAATTTCAAATAATTAAGTTTGTAAAGAAATTAAAGTATGTAAGTTCATGGATAATCTTCGATCCCCTCATAGTTTAGGATAGTTGGTTATTAAAATTAAGTTTGTAACAAATTAAAGTATGTAATGTTCATGGATAACATTCGATCCCCTCATAGTTTAGGATAGTTGGTTATTAAAACGAATTTAAAAATAATAGAAATATACATTGGTATATTGTTTTAACTTTGATATATAGGACGTTTATGTGACCGTATAATTGCTTTTTCTTCTATGCACTACATATTGTCAATGCTACTTCTCTATTTTATAGCTAACCACATTATTGTTACATCAAATTCTAAGTTCATTCGGAATTGTGTTTTATAAATTTAATATAATCAACGTTACATAAAAGTGTTTACATGTTTTTCTTCCTTAAATTCTCTATTTTAAAGGTGAACACACTCTTGATACTATGATGGCATCAAATTCCAACTGTGAGTTATAATTTATAACTATAACTAGAAACCAATTAACTAAAAGTTTATTGTTTGTGTTAAAAAAAACTTATTTCTAAGATACTAACAACTAAGAGACTCTCTAAATTAATCAGATGAAGAGTATATTTAGTTCACTTAAAATACACATTTTAATAGTTTATGAAGTCTCTTAATAGGTATGTTTCAGAAACATACTGCCAAACCGTCCCTAAGATATCGAAAATAAGACATTTTATCATAAAAAGCGGAGTGTTGTAGATAAACATAATTACATTCGAAATTTGTTTAAGTTGTAAACAATTTCTTTGCTGGCAAAAAAAAAAAAGATAACAGAAGAAAACTTGGTTATCCAAAAAACATTTAAAAAAAACCTAAAAAAAGCAAAAAAAGTTGTGATTAGATTGCAAGACACTCAAACACACACACACACATTCATTTCATATACGACACAACTCTCTCTTTCATCTTTCACATCCAATCTCCATTCTTAATCCACCTTGTTTTCAGAGCCCCTTTTCTTAACTCCGGTCAGCGCCGTCTCCGGCAAAGATCCTACGATAATGAACTCCGACAACCTTAAACAACACGACCACAATTCAACACAACAAAACAACATTTCAACACAATATCATCAAACACAACAAAACGACAACATTTCACCTTTATCAATCCAATTACCACCCTCCAATAAGAAATCGACCCCGGCAATGAGCCCACAACTCCCACGTCACAAGATCACAAAATTCCGGCGCCTGCCACGTGTCCGCCGGCGCCGAGGAAACCAAGATTGATCCCGGTGGGGAATAAGAGAAAGACGCCGAACGTTTCGAGAATTTCGGTCGATTTGATGGTGATTTTCGATGCGATGTTTGTTTTCTCCGGTGGGTGTTGCCGGAAATTGTGTTTTGGCGGGAGATGTTGGGGCCAGCGAACGGGTTAAGAAAGTTAAGAAGGCCGATGTCACTATCGGTTGATGATGATCAACTTAGTGCTAACATCTTATCTTTTTTTTTTATTGATTATTTTGTTTTAATTTTAATTTTATTGTGAAGTGATCTATGCGAATTGTTTGAAGATGTTAACAAAGAGAATTATTCCTCGATTGCAAATAGATATAGACTATGTTCAATTGTTCATGTTTTAAAATTTTTAGTTTCATTATATTTACGACTAATTATAATTTTAGGGGCTTGTTATACATAATTGCATACGCTCATGACAATCTACTCACACATTGTGCTTGAATAGCTGGTTGAGGTTTGCTTGGAAGACCGTTTGAACGGGGCGGCCCTGAGAATTCAGGTACCATGTCCGAGCTCGAAAAACGTGTCTAATTGCCACCCAAAGAAACATCGAACATTGTATAATTTTTTTTTTGTGAACAACCTTTGAGCTCGGGATGTAGCATAGGATTAGCAAAGCCTCAATTTTAATTTCTTGAGAGTTTAAATTAAAATATAAAATTGTATATTAATCAGAAAAAAACCATTGATTTTAAGGGGTTCGTTCTTTAAAAAAAACCCTTCTTATTTAACTAAATTTCCAAAGAAAGTTTCTTAATTATCATGGCAACGTCTTTAATATTTTCACTAATTTCTTCATTGTTGTTTTATGTTAAATACATTTTTAATTTTTAATACTTCATATTAAATAATTAGTTAATAATTTAACTCCACCGGCGCCGTTTGTATACTAATAACAAAATAGGAAACATGTTAGGCTCAATTAGAGGGAAGTTGCATAGGTTTGGCTAACCGTAATAGGTATAATTAATTTGATAAGTGTGAGGTAGCTGTTAAAGTACAAGATATAGAGCCAAAGGTACAAGTTGCTACATGCGTCTCAACTTGTTTAATTAATTTGTAATTAAGTAGGCAGATGGTTTGGTGCATGCATGTTACGATCTAAGAAAGGGTAGATCGTAGATGTTGATATAATGAGAGAATATCCCCTCCCATTGTATGGGTAAGTAGGGTGGGTGAAAACCAAGAGGCATGTTCTTTTATTTATTGCTACTTAGAAAAAGTCAATCTTATATAATCCGTAAATATACATAAATAAAGATTATGATGTGTTATGAGCTAAATAATACGATGGCAAAATTTTCAAATATTGGGTGAAGTTATTGTATATGCTATTATAGTTACTAGTCATCTTAGAATCGGATAAAGCTTAAAGATCATGAAGTCTTGAGTTTGATTCTCTATAATGAGGTTTTTTTTAGATTTATTGGGTTTTCTTCTGAATTGATATATAATCATTATATCCTAGTGGAGATGAATATTATTGTGTTGTTTCGTTGGTAAAACATAATACTCAATAGTCTGTAAGTGATATAAATTTACGATTAAAAATATAAAATTGGGTGGAGTTATTAAAATTAAGTTGAAACTTGCAACTAACTCATAGAAGATCAATGGAATCACTTTTCTAAATATAACTTTGAATATAAAGATTCACTATTATAACTTTCTTCTAGAAAATAGTATCACGTTGCAAAGTTTAAAAACCAATAACCAACCGGATAACAATTAACAATCTATGAAATATAACAACAACAAACTTAAAAAAAACATGTAACAACTAACAATGGTAACAAGTTAATAAATAATAATAATATTATTATTATTATTATGTTGTAACACATCGAATTTTAGTTAGCATTAGATAATTAAACATTTAACTAACACCTAAATTGAATCTCTAGAAACAACTCTTTTAATGTTAACCCCAAACTTAAGGGGCCAAGAAAGGAAATTTAGAAAATTCATGGTTTGATAAGAAAAATAAATTACAACACAACACACTGTGCATCGATCAAGAGCAGGAGAAAAGGGGGGCAAACCCTCAACAATCCAAAATCACCAAATTAAAGAAGAAATTGGGCCTCTAACTCGTGCATGAACTTAAATTATTGATCACCTAGACTAGGGGATTATAAGGTATGTAGAAATTTGATATTTGATGATGTTATGACAATTTATGAGATCCACATATTTCTATTCTTACATGGATTGTGGAAATTAGTGTAAATTAAAATGATGTAAATGAACTTAGGAACAAACCCTAAGTGCAAGTTTAATAATCAATTGTTAAATTTTAAGTGTTTGAATGAAATGCAATGTATATGTAAGTGGGTTTTGGTGAATGTGTAGAACACAAGAAGTATAATAATGAAAATGATGTATTTGAAGTCTGATACATTGAGTTTTATGTGCTAATTGAACATATCAATCATAATGTTATGAGAAGTGTATACATAGTTAATTGTTGGTTAATAGAGTTTAACAAAGATGGTATAAAAATCCTGCACATAGGGTGTATGATGAAATGTTTAAATGAATGATAAAGCGTTGTTATGTATGACAATTGTGAATGAAAACATACGATTATGCGATTGGCAAGTTTGCTAAGTTTGGTTATAAACCAGAGGGTTTAATGAAGTTGAGTTGTACATTTTAGGCAACTCGGGCGAAGCGTTGGTAGCCAAGCCGGGGCAGATACACTAGAGGTGTACAAAAAACAGTTTTAGAACCGAAACAACCGAAACCGGTTTTTTTAACCAGTTTTTCTGTAACCGGTTTTAGAACCGAACCAAACCGGCGGTTATAGACCGGTTAGTGATCTTTATCTTCAAAACCGGTTTTAAAACCAACCGGTTTAAACCGGAAAAAAACCCGCTTTTTTTGGCATAAACCGGTTAAAAACGCTAACCGTTGACGTTATTTTTTGAGTTAAAAAACCCGGTTAGTTACCGGAACCGGTTATAAAAAAAACGGTTATTTTTTTGAAGAGAAAAACCGGTTCGGTTAATAACCGAAACCGCTTTTTGAAAAAAACCGATTTGTACACCTCTAGATACATGTTTGAAGGGAAACCTTTAAGGTACGTGGCTTCGTGCTTCGTAGGAATTTAATTATGATATTGTAGTGATATATGTTGGAGAATGAATCGATATTAGAAAAATTCGGCTCATTCATAAGTGATGGATTGCACACGAATGAACCGAATAGATAATATGAATAATGATATGTTTGGGTTGTTTAAAAATGATGGTTTTCACACAAACGACCAAACGGGTCAAAATTAGAGAAAAGATGATAAGTTTGGTTCATTCAAAGTGATGGATTTCATACGAACAACCAACAGGCCAAAACGAAGTCTTAACGCATACCGGAATGGGTGCGTGAATGATGACTTCGGTTTAAACCCGGTTGATGGGTAAAATTGTGAATATAAGCGTAAACCAAGTAAGGGAATGCAGACTATAAGTCAAGGACTCAGGGAATGAGTCATAACCGAAGAATAGTGAAATTCGTGAAAAGATTTCGAAATAAGTAAGTTCAACTATCATAAAGTTGAACGGGTTGAATAAGTGTGAATGCGTACCGGATTACGGATATATAAAACACAAGGAGAAAAACCGGATAAGGGGGAACATCATAAAAATGATGTTCATGTGAAAAGATATGATTTTATAAGCTTATTTTCTTAATTATGCAAACGGGTCAAAATAGTCGATTATCTAAATTGAACCAAAGTGTAAAATGAAATGGCCAAATAAAAATTTATAAAATTAAGTCATGCGTTTATGAACTAAGAATGTGGGTAAATGTTTTACGGACATGTGGAAACAAATTTCATGTCAAACGGATGAGAAATTGGAAAGTTATGGACAATATCGTAAAAAGGGCAAATAAGGAAAAATCTGCAGCTGCAATATACCGTAACCTACGGTGGCCAGCCGTAGGTTACGGCTGGGTTCTTCTGCCCAAAAAGCTTATGGTGGCCAGCCATAGCTTATGGCAGGGTCTAAAACAATTTTAATTGTTTTATTTGTTGGGCCATGTAAGGATGTTTATTATGTTTTTATATGTTATATGTATTATATAACTAAGTTTATAATAAATTTCGTAATGTAGGTATTTGATATGGTGTCACGGATGATTGATCAAGTTTGTTGAAGAATCGAACACAACCGAATATCAAGCTTCGCTTTTATTTAGTTCGTTAAAGGAACCGAACAATGTTAATATGTTTTAAATTATTTTAAATATTTATAGCGTTTAATCAAACTTGAATCTCGTATGTAATTTTATTTGCATTACCTCATATAAATGCAAATCTTTTTATATACATTTTTGTAAGTCCGGGTCTTAAAGCTGGTAATCATAGTTTAAGGTTAAAGATGAAATGTGTTCGGTTTAATGCTTGATCAAGACATCCGGTAAAAAATAATCATGAAATGTGTTTCAATTGAAAATACTAGAAACTAAAAAGGTTTAAAGTTTATTCGGAGGGTGCGTTAACACACTCGACTCGGGAAATACACTAAGTATAAATGGTTAAGGCAAGTTATACACTTGACCAAACTGACAGAGAAAGACACATCACATGTAGTACCAAGTGATGAGGATAAACTTCCATATAATAATATGGAAATGATTAAATCAATTATTTACTAAGTTATTATGGACATTTCAGCTAAGAGATGTTAGATGGAATGGGTGATGATACGGTATCCTTCATGACGGAGGAGATACGAGTAAAGATTTTCGAAGAGGTCGGAAAAGCGTTGAAAGCAGCCTTACCCAGATTCATGGAAAGGATGCAAACAATGATGTTAACAACGATAAAAGAATGGATGAATGAGATGAAAGAAAGCCTCAATCAAGATCGAGGCAAGACTAAAGAAGGGAAGGCATGCCCTTACAATAAATTTATGGCATGTAAACCCCTGATTTACAAGGAGAAGTAGATCCAATTGTTTGTCAATGATGGATAAGTGATATGGAAGGAGTCTTTGAGCAAACTCATTGTGATACAACCGATTTTGTAGCTTAAGGGATCGGGCAACTATGGGGTCAGGCAAAAGATTGACGGGACAATCTTAAAAAGGAACATGGGATCGAAACCACAAAAGCCATGACATGGGAAGAGTTCAAGGTGTCTTTCCTTCTCATTTCCAAAGTACTTTTATTGTCAAAATATGAAATGAGCTTTATATTTTATCGGTAATTTAGTAGATTGACTTTAAGCTTAGACTACACATGTGGCGGATAAGGCAAGGGAACAAGCCACGTGGGTGTCACATTACCAAAAGGGTTTGCCCTTTACATTACACAAAGGAAAGGGGCGTTTAAAGGCAAGAGGGCAAGGACAAAAACCTAATAAACCAAGTGGGTCAAACTTCTTAGAGCCCTAAGGCCTGTTGGAATCCTTCCTTGAAGCGGGACAACGCCCTTGTGGTGTTTATGGTGGGGTGGTTTGGGTGAGTAAAGACGCTTGTCCTTCCCTCTCAATGTCCCATACATACTGGTCCTAAATTAAAATTCTCAAATTTTGGGCTATATTTTTAAACAAAACTTTGGATTTTTGGGTTTAAGTTTTTAAAATAATATAATAATCATGCAGTCATGATTTGAAATTAACGGTCTGATATAAATATTACATATAAATTTTCTTTCACCGATGTCATGTATGTATTGGTCTACTAATGTAATGAAGTTGATACAAGTTGAAAAAAACACCGTAAAAGTTTTTACATTTTTTATGTCACTCAGGCCAACTAACAAATCTCAACTCAAAATAAGCCAAAAATGAATTGAACTTGATGTTCCAATACCAAATACTTCTTTGCAACTACATTATGCAAATTAAAAAACAAAAAAAGAAATATGCAAGTTCATATTTTCTTAACATGCTATGCTATTAGGGCAAAAGGGGTACTCCCCAAAAGAGAAGTGATAAACTTTTTTTTAACCAATAATATCATGCTATGTCAACTTCCCCATTCATTTATCAATTTGCACTCAAACACTAGGGATACTCAAACACATAAAGAGTGGTAAACATTTATAAAAAAATTGTGATTGGTTGAAAAAGTGTGGGACCCACCATTAACCCCCTCACTCTCCTCTATCTCTTCTCTTCTTTTTTCGGTGAGTATTCACCGTTTCTGAGAGTCACCGAACACCGATTTAGGGGTGACGGCCCAATGTCGCTCGGTAAAATGGGGTTACCGAAAGAGTCACCAAAAGTGCCCCTTTCACCCTTAGGCAATGAGCCAAGTTCTTAGAGATGACGGATACATGATTAAAATTAATATTTGTCCAATTTAATTGGGGTAGTAACATTTAACAAGCCATATGTAATATCCGTAAAAAACGGGTTATCCAAACCCGCTTCGTTTATTAAACCGAATAATCAGTTATAAATTTTGTTGCGTATTTAATGCTCAAATTAATTTTATACGATACATAATAATAAATATATTAGAATTTAAAAACTATAATTAATAATCAATAATAAATAATGAGATAAAAATTAAATAGAGACGCCGGGTTTCGAACCCGGGTCTCTCGCTCAAACAAACACACAACGCACCACCAGGCTACCTGCACTCTTTGTGAAATAATTGAAATCAATAAATATAAATATTCGTGCCATACGAGTCATCTGCGAGATTCAAGTGAGTAACCGCTCTGATTCAAACGTATACGTTTTAAAGGAACGATTATAACAGTCAATCTTTAACCGAAATCACAATTGAAAGCCTTAACTCGCAAACCGTTATGCTGAATCATTGGTACAGTTACCGTTCTTGATTTTAAGCCAAGTCGTGATCTTGGAAGTCTATAAATACTTTCAGTCAGGAAACCAACTCGCTTGTTTACTCGAATCAACTCTCAACACTCTCGCTAACCTCTCTACAAGTCCCTATTCAGCAAGAACACCTCGTCGGAAATTTTCTGCAACTCGCCGGAATTCTCTGCAAGTCGCCGGAAAACCGAACCCATTTCATCTCTTTTGCCTTACTCTATAAATAGGACCTCTAGAGCTTCGACAGAAGTCACCCACACTCACTTCAAACTTCCTGAAGATCCTCTGTTGCAAGTTACACGTCGCTGGAATAATCTGCTATCGTTGGAATCTCGCCGGAGAAACAGGGGATCCCTGTTCGGTATATCTTTCACCTAATCCCTTTCATTTTTATTAATCTCATGTGTAGTTATTTAAAATTTAATAAAGGAATTGATTAATGAATCGAAAAATCGGGTTAACAGTCTGTTTATTCAAATGAAGAAGATGAATTCTGATCAGTCAATGAATATAATTAAAATCGGTGTTTTAAACGAGTTAGACACACAGTCCAGCGGTGGACTGTGTGCATTTCATGCTATTGATACCGAGTTCGATTCGTACACTTAAACGGTTCCTGCGATAAATCCTAATTTTTTTTGAAAGGCCCCAGAACACCTTCCAGTTAGTATATAAGATTAATAAAAACAAGTATTTTAACCAGGTTAGACACACAGTCCAGCGGTGGACTGTGTGCAAAGTTAAACCACAGGTCACGGGTTCGAAACACATCATGCGCACCGGTTCGACTAGTTTAAAAACCTTTTTAATTAAATAAAATTCTGAATAATCTAAGTAGTATATAAATATAATTAAAAACAGAAATATTTCGGGTTAGACACGTAGCTCAGTTGGTAGAACTGCGTGCACGTATACGGGAGGTCACGAGTTCGAACCTCACTCAGCGCAAATAAACACAAAGTCCGAACCGGTCAACAGTCAAAGTCAACGGTCAAAGTCAACGGTCAACATTTTTTTTATTTATTTATTCAATCAGAAAATTATTTAAAAATACTTAAAAATAATATTTTTAAAGTTAGAAAATGTCCTTAAATTCACAAAAATAAATCTAGAAATCCTATTAAGGTTATGAATTAAAATTATTAATCTCAAATAAAATCCATTTATTTACCGAGCCATTATGTTATTATTTAGGTTAGTTTCTCTCTTGGTTAAATCCAAATTCGTTCGCATTCATCATCAATCCAAGAAAACTCAACCACTGTGAGTAAATTCTTACAAATCCCCCTTTTTATTCATGTTTTGGGGTGTATCATGTGTCGCTTAAATTAATTCGCTTATTCAAACTCGTGCTATACCATTATATGATCTAAACTTAGAATGTAAATATTGTTTGTTGTGATGTATTACATATTGCCAAGTTGTAAGCAAATTATTTATTAGGCCCATCAGTTCCTCGTGTGAGACGAATTGAACAATGCGTGCCTCAAAACATTCATTAGGCCCATCAGTTCGTTGAACAACGTGTGCCTCAAAAACCCATTCATTAGGCCCATCAGTTCCTCGTGGGAGACGAATTGAACAACGCGTGCCTCAAAACAATCATTTGTTGTTTGTGTGTGCAATATTTAATATTATGTGTTTTGTGAATAAATTTACATCTACATTTACTCATATGTGGTTATGCACTTTATTTTATAATCAATACAACAAACACGTTTAAATGTTTTCATAGGATCCACTCGCCAACTTTTTGTTGACCCAAAAACCATTTTTTACACATGATACAGGTGGACAGGATGAAGCAAGGAACACATAGGAAATTGCCTTAGAAGAAAAATAATGAAGTCTAGAAAGATGTATAGAACATGTTGTACTTGTATGATTTGATTGTATGATCTCCTTTAAATTGTAATAATAAATATGAAACATTATAATAAATGTCATGAGCTTTGATGAAAACCCAATCATGCCCGATCACCTTTTTCCGCTGCGGGTCAGGGTGTGACAGATTGGTATCAGAGCTTTTGACTATAGGGATATAGGATAGGTTATTAGACCCTTAGAGCCTATACTATAGTTTATTAGATTTTAATTGTTTATGTGGTTACATGCAAACTCATGATGTTTATTTATTTCATATTTATTACATAGACAAATGCATGCAAACACTTTCAATTTTATATTTTGTGATACTTAATGAATCATACTTATAGTCAAACATAACATGCTTACATATACATTCATCACGCATATTTCAAGGTTCACATATTTAAATCATCTTCATACTCCCGTTATTCAAGATTTTGTCGCATTTTTCGTTTTTCAATCTCATCTTAGTTCTACGACGGGCATGTAGTAACTGTAAGGGTACAAGTACCGGTAGTCGGAACGTCCTGTCTAGGTTGGCATTCGTATAAATCCATTATAACGGACCAGTTTGCCTACCTGGGGACTAACGATGAGAGTACAAAGGACCTATTAGGCCAAAGCATGCCACACCAAATGTCGTTCGAACTAACCCCACTTTGAGTTGTCACCGTGTCCACACCCAGATGCACTGAGAATATTATACGTTACATACATATTTCTCGATTTTCTCCGGGTTTTAGTGTACGTTACCAGGCTAACACATGCGAACCATATGAAAGACCCGGTAATCATGGGGGCCCACATGATTACGAAGGTGAAGTATGGCGGCATGCAAGGCCCAATTACGAGCAAAGCCCAAGACATCCTATGGATGTAGTAGATTTACTATTCTATATTTATTTTATGTCATTCCTAAATACGACACATAACCCCTAAAACATCCAACTCATACTCTTGATACGTATTCCTTGTAGATGTCTTCTAGTCTCGCTCGTAGGAAAATGAGAGCAGGAAAAGCCCGCGAGCGCATGGCTGCCCAAATCGCTCAACAAATGGCTGCCGTAATACCCAACATCGTAGTTCAAGTTCAACAAGCCCTTACCGCTAATCCCGTCAACCCAATCAATCAAGAAGATCAAAATGTTATCAACCCTCCCCCAAATACTACTAAATGCACCTTCAAGCATTTCAAATCCTGCGACCCTCCAAAATACGAAGGGACTGAAGGTGTCACCGCTCTCCTCCATTGGTTTGAGGAAATGGAAAACACTTTTCTAAATTGCGATTGCCCGATGATCGCAAGGTGCGATATGCTACCGGTCGTTTACTTGGAATAGCACTTACATGGTGGAATACAGAGAAGGCCAAACGAGGTGCTGACAATGTTATGACTTTGACTTGGGAAGAGCTGAAAGAGATCATGACAAGACGTTTCTGTCCAAGAAGCGAAATCAAGAAATTAGAGGATGAGTTCTATTCTTTGAAACAAAAAGAGGGCGACCACACCACATACAACAAGAGATTTCTCGAGTTGAATCAAATGGTCCCCAACTTGTTCACTCCTCTCTACCGTTTGATCAAGCACTACATTCGAGGTCTTCCTTCAAAAATTCAAGACCCTATAATAAGTACCACACCTGCAACTTTGGAAGCAGCAATGGAGTTAGCTACAGAGCTCACTGAGAACCGCATACGGAATAAAGACTTCAAGGAGGAGAAGAAGAAGGATAAAGCATCAACTAAAACCTCAAACTCCACCCAAACCGAATCCCCTTCTCAACCCATTTCTAAGAGAAAACGAGATAGGCAAATTTTCGTTGTCACCCAACGCAATCAACCAGCCTCACAAGCCGTTCCCCTCCAAGCTATCCCAATCACTCAAGTAGCACCCAACTCAACTTACCCAAATAAGAAACCTTACTTTGGACCTCACCCTCAATGCAACACCTGTTTTTATCACCATCCATCTACCTTACCTTGTCGACTATGTGCGAATTGTGGACGCTATGGTCATCTGAGCAAGGTTTGCTGCACCTCTCAAAACCAAACCCCACCCCCTACTCAAAACATGATCCAAACATATCAACAACCCTAATACCCCATGTTCCCATATATTCGAGCTTGTTTTAATTGTGGCGACCCTACCCACTTTAGAAATACGTGCCCTCGATTGGTTAACATCATAAACGCCCAAGCTCAAGCAAACCCAGTTAACCAAGCAAATCAAGAAAACCTAACCACTAGGCCACCAGCAAGAGGAAGAGCTTACAACATCAACGCCAATCCTGTTGAAGATAATAACGGACCAAACGAACCACCCAACTAGTTTTCTTCACCAAAAATCAAGATTCAACTCCAACCGCTTAGTTTTTTATGTTTTCTTTATGTTATCTCAATCTTCACGTATATCAATTATAAATTGGAAATTTATCCAAGAATCTTAATGCAAATTACTATTTCAGTTTTGTTTTACACTCATTGATTTAACATTCATACCATCATACCTCACGACGTATCTCCGTCTCATCATTTAAAGAAGTTGGGTTGTGTCTCACTTCTACATAGACTAACCTCTTCATCATAACAAACGAGAGAGGTACTGTCATCATTCAAACATGTATACTTTCAGAATTAAGACTCAAGTTTTGGTTGTTGTGTTTGGAGTCACATAGAACTAATCATAATTTACTGATAAAGCCAATGAAAATTTGACAAGAATATGGTGGATACGCTGCTGGTACTTCCTATATATAAGTATTCTTGCCAAAGGATCAGAGGCATTGTCAGGCAGTTATGAGAGGTTCCATGTAGGTTTTAATAGTAGAAGTTTTGTTTTAGGATATAACCTTATCTTTCCAAACGTATCAATTCTCTCAAAACTCTTATGCATGAGATCATACCTAATCAATCAACTCTGTTTATCAATATTCCTTATCTTAGGCATCAAAAAGCGATTCCTGTAGCAGGGTATTCAACCCTTACTAGGAACGTTACCGCCTCAAATAAAAATTTAAACTCTTACCCCCTTCGGAGAATGTCATTGTCAAAACCACCCTCCTTTCGAGTCAAACATACCACTACTTAAATTTCGGGACGAAATTTCTAAAACTAGGGGATACTGTAACATCCGTAAAAAACCGGGTTATCCAAACCCGCTTCGTTTATTAAACCGAATAATCAGTTATAAATTTTGTTGCGTATTTAATGCTCAAATTAATTTTATACGATACATAATTAATAAATATATTAGAATTTAAAAACTATAATTAATAATCAATAATAAATGTCACACCCCGACCCGCAGCGGAAAAGGTGATCGGGGCATGATTGGGTTATCATCAAAGCTCATGACATTTATTATAGTGTTTCATATTTATTATTTCAATTAAAAGAGAATCATACAATCACATCAAACAAATACAACATGTTCTATTCATCCTTCTAAACTTCATTATTTTTCTTCTAAGGCAATTTCCTATGTTTTCCTTGCTTCATCCTGTTCACCTGTATCATATGTGAAAATGGTTTTTGGATCAACAAAAAGTTGGCGAGTGAACCTTGTTAGAAAACATTTATTAATTTATTTCTGGTTGTATTTAATATGGAAAAATTGTGCAAACTTCATATATGAACAAACATAAATAAACATACAATAACAACAAATAGCATTCGATATCAAACAACAACAAACAATAACATACATTAACAAACCAACAACATACAATAACATATCAACTTGCATAAATATATAACATAAATGAAACTGTGCGATCAAGGCTCAATCAAACGGAGCCAATCGTATTGCATGTACTGAAAATGAAAAAATGTCTGTGCAATCAAGGCTCAATCAAACGGAGCCGATCGTATTGCATGTACTGAAAATGAAAAATGTCTGTGCGATCAAGGCTCAATCAAACGGAGCCGATCGTATGTTGGCACGCCAGGTTCACGCTCATAATGTAATGGGGAACATGCTCAACGCTCATTGTAACATCCGTCAAAAACCGGATTTACCAAACCCGCTCCGTTTATTAACCGAACAATCAGTTAAAAATTTCGTTGCGTATTTAATGCCCAAATTATTTTTAAACGATACATAATTAATAAGTATATTGGAGTATATAATTTATATTTGAAAAAGTATTAAAAATAGTGGTTTAAAAATAAAAGGCTGCTGCCGGGTTTCGAACCCGGGTCAGCCAGAATCAACAAACGCCTTAACTTCCAACCATTCAACCACTGCGCCACTTGTGTTTTTTGTTCATTAATGGAAACAATTAATACATAACATTAATCTCGAATTCAAAACCAACGCGCCCAATCGCAGTCGTCGGAAATCCCGACGATTTCGCCGAGATTGGACGGTTTCATATGTTTTAACCGAAGCCTTAACTATTACATCGATTATAACCGACGTCTGAACCCGCGACGCAAGTCATAACCGCCGGAAAACTTATTGACCGACGAATCAAGACGGAAAACAGACTAAATTCGTCGATGTCCTGCCCTATAAATACCCCCTCTAACCTCTGTTAGCTTTTTCGCTCACAATCACACTCTTTCCCGACGTAAATTCACTCGCGGAGAATCTCTGCAACTCGCCGTAAAACCGAGCCTTTCACCTCTGAGCCTTACTGAACACCCAGAGTTCATACCGAAGCCACCCACACTCATCTCAAACTCCCTGAAGACCCTCTGCCGCAAGACACACGTCGCCGGAATAACCTGCTGACATCGGAGCTTCGCCGGCGAAACAGAGGAGCCATTGTTCGGTATATCTTACACTTAATCTCTCATTCTTTTATTAATCTCACCTGTAATTAAGCGCAACACACTAAAAGAACATGATTAAATCGTCGAACCAGTCGGACATTAGTTCTGGTTAAGTCCAACTAAGAAGACGAAGTTTCAGTATTGTATATGTTTAATTAAAATCAAGATATATCTCGGGTTAGACACACAGTCCAGCGGTGGACTGTGTGCAAATGAAACACGCTTACGTCCCGAGTTCGATTCTTGTCCCACGCACACTCGCCTTAATAAAAATGTTCCTTTTTTTTAACCGAACCGGATTCACTGCAATAGATGTTAAGTTTAATAAAAACCGGAATAATAACCAAGATAGACACACAGTCCAGTGGTGGACTGTGTGAACGTTTAAACCACATGTCATGAGTTCGAGTCCAAACTACCGCACCGGTCCGGACAATTATCAAACTTTTTATTTAAAGCAGAAACGAAATTATTTAGTTTGTATATAAGTATAATAAAAATCAGATTATTTAACAAGTTAGACACACAGTCCAGCGGTGGACTGTGTGTTAACCTAAACCACAGGTCCCGGGTTCGAGACCTGTGGAGAGCACCGAGCGAGTCATTTAAATTGTTTTTGAAATAAATGATTTTCGGATTAATTCAATTAGTATATAAATATAATTAAAAACAGAAATATTTCGGGTTAGACACGTAGCTCAGTTGGTAGCTCTGCGTGCACGCGAACGGGAGGTCTCGGGTTCGAGCGTCACCCGGCGCACACAATTATACAATAAAATCGGTCAACAAGTCAACGGTCAACAGTCAAAAATCAATATTTTTTTTATTACTTTTATTTATTTATTTACATTAAAAATACTTAAAAATAACATTTTTAAGGTTAGAAAATAGCCTTAAACTCACAAAAATACATCCAACAATCCTACTAAAATTGATTAATAAAATCCGCTTACTTACCGAACCATTATGCCATTATCTAGGTTAGTTTCACTCGTGGTTAAAACCAACTTCGTGCGCATTCAACATCATCAACCGAACGCACCCAATGTGAGTGAATCTTACAACTCCCCTTTTTAATTACACGTTTTGGGGTGTGTCATGTGTCACTAAAATTAACTCGTTTATTTAAACTTGTGCCATACCATATGGTGATCTAAACTTAGATTGTATATATTGTTTGTAGTTATGTATTTCATATTGTCAAGTTACATGCAATTCATTCATTAGGCCCATCAGTTCCTCGTGGGAGACGAGTTGAGCAACGCGTGCCTCAAAACAAATCCATTATTGTTCGTGTGTGCATTATGTAATATTAAATGATTGGTGAATAAGTTTACATCTATTTTTACTCATGTGTGGTTGTGCACTTTATTTGTAATCAATTTAATAAACTTGTTCAAATGTTTTTCATAGGATTCACTCGCTAACTTTTTGTTGATCCAAAAACCATTTTTACACATGATACAGGTGAACAGGATGAAGCAAGGAAAACATAGGAAATGCCTTAGAAGAAAACAATGAAGTCTAGAATGATGTTTAGGTCATGATGTAATTATGATTGTATATTTCCCATTAAATTGTATTAATGAATATGAAACGTCATAATAAATGTCATAAACTTTGATGATAACCCAATCATGCCCCGATCACCTTTTCCGCTGCGGGTCGGGGTGTGACAGATTGGTATCAGAGCCATGACTATAGGGATATAGGATATGTTATTAGACCCTTAGAGCCTATACTATAGTTGCCTAAAATTTTAATTGTTTAGGTGGTTACATACAAACTTATGATGTTTATTTGTTTCATATTTGTTTATACTTACAGTCAAACATACATACTTATATACACATTCATCATACATATTTCAATGATCATATATTCAAATCATCTTCATACTTTTGTTATTCAAAGATTTTGTCGCAATTTTCAAATCTCATCAAAGTAAGTTCTGCGACGGGCATGTAGTAACTGGAAGGGTACAAGTACCGGTAGTCGGAACGTCCTGTCTAGGTTGGCATTCGTATAAATCCAATATAACGGACCAGTTTGCCTACCTGGGGACTAACGATGAGAGTACGAAGGACCTATTAGGCCAAAGCATGCCACACCAAACGTCGTTCGAACTAACCCCACTTTGAGGTGTCACCGTGTCCACACCTGGACACATTCCGAATATCATACGTTATATACATATTTCTCGATTTTCTCCGGGTTTTAGTGTACGTAACCAGGCTAACACATGCGAACCATATGAAAAACCCGGTATTCATGGGGGCTCACATGATTACGAAGGTGAAGTATGGCGGCATGCAAGGCCCAATGACGAGCAAAGCCCAAGACATCCTATGGATGTAGTAGATTTATTTTTCTATATTTATTTTATGAATGTTCATTCCTAAGTACGACCCATGATCCCAAAAACATCCAACTCATACTCTTGATATGTATTCCTTGTAGATGTCTTCTAGCCTCGCCCGTAGGAAGATGAGAGCAGGAAAAGCCCGCGAGCGCATGGCTGCCCTAATCGCTCAACAAATGGCTGCCGTAATACCCAACATTCTAATCCAAGTCCAACAAGCCCTTACCGCTAATCCTGTCAATCAAGAAGATCAAAACGTTATTAACCCTCCCCCAAATACCACTAAATGCACCTACAAGCATTTCAAATCATGCGACCCTCCGAAATACGAAGGAACTGAAGGTGTCACCGCTCTCCTTCATTGGTTTGAAGAAATGGAGAACACTTTTCTAAATTGCGATTGCCCCGATGATCGCAAGGTGCGATATGCTACTGGTCGTTTATATGGAATAGCACTTACTTGGTGGAATACAGAGAAGGCCAAACGAGGTGTTGAAGACGCTATGACTTTGACTTGGGAAGAGTTGAAGGAAATCATGACAAGACGGTTTTGCCCAAGGAGCGAAATCAAGAAATTAGAAGATGAGTTTTATTCGTTGAAGCAAAAGGAAGGAGACCACACCACATACAACAAAAGATTCCTCGAGTTAAATCAAATGGTTCCCAACTTGTTCACTCCCCTCTACCGTTTGATCGAGCACTACATTCGAGGTCTTCCGTCAAAAATTCAAGACTCTGTAATAAGTACCACGCCTGCAACTTTGGAAGCAGCAATGGAGTTAGCTACAGAGCTCACCGAAAACCGAATCCGGAACAAAGACTTCAAGGAGGAGAAGAAGAAGGATAAGGCATCGACTGAAACTTCAAACTCCACCCAAACCGAATCCCATTCTCAACCCACTTTTAAGAGAAAACAAGATGGGTAACTTTTCGCTGTCACACAACGTAATCAACCAATTTCACAAGCCATACCAATCCAAGCTATCCCAATCACGCAAATAGCACCCAAATAAGAAACCATACCTTGGACCTCACCCTCGATGTAACACCTGTTTTTATCACCATCCATCTACCTTACCTTGTCGACTATGTGCGAATTGTGGACGCTATGGTCATTTGAGCAAGGTTTGCCGCACCCCTCAAAACCAAACCACACCCCCTACTCAAAATATGATCCAAACATATCAACAACCTCAATACCCCATGTTACCTTGTGTTTGAGCTTGTTTCAATTGCGGCGACCCTACCCACTTTAGAAACACGTGCCCTCGATTGGTTAACATCATAAACGCTCAAGCTCAATCAAACCCAGTTAACCAAGTAAATCAAGAAAACCCAATCACTAGGCCACCAGCAAGAGGAAGAGTTTTCAATATCAACGCCAATCCTGTCGAAGATAATGACGGCCCAAATGAAACCATCCAACTAGTCCACTTCACCGAAAATCAAGATTCAACTCCAATCGTTTAGTTTTATGTTTTTCTTTATGTTATCTCAAGCTTTGGTTGATTGTGTTTGTTTATGTTTTAGAATCACATAGAACCAATCATAACTTAAAGATAAAGCCAATGAAAATTTGACAAGAATATGGTGGATACGCTGCTGGTACTTCCTATATATAAGTATTCTTGCCAAAGGATCAGAGGCATTATCTGGCGGTTATGAGAAGTTCCATGTGGAATTTAGCATTGTCTTGATTGAAGTTTGTTTTGTACTTACTGATTTAGCATTTATGGCATCTTATCATTTAAAGAAATTGGATTGTATTCCATTTCTACATAGACTAACCTCTCCATCACAACAAACGAGAGAGGTGTTGTCATCATTCAAACATGGATACTATCAGAATTAAGACTCAAGTTTTGGTTGTTGTGTTTGTTGTAGAGTCACATAGAACTAATCATAACTTGCGGATAAAGTCAAACGAGAGAGGTATTGTCATCATTCAAACATGGAAGAGCTTATAACATCAACACCAATACTGTTGAAAATAATAACGGCCCAAACGAATCACCCAACTAATTTTTCCTCGCCAATAATCAAGACTCAACTCTAATCGTCTAGTTTTAATGTTTTCTTTATGTTATTTCCATCTTTTGTATTCCAGTTGTAAAATTTGGAAACTATGTATCCAAGAATTTTAATGCGCTTTGATATTACAGTTTTGTTCTATACTCATTGATTTAACATTTATATCATCATACATCTCGACGTATCTCAATCTCATCATTTAAAGAAGTTGGGTTGTGTCACACTTTTACATAGACTGACCCCTTCATCAGAACCAACGAGAGAGGTACTGTCAACATTTAGTCATGTATCATTTCAGAATTGAGACTCAAGTTTTGTTCGTTGTGTTGTTTATGTTTTAGAGTCACATAGAACTGATCATGATTTACTGATAAAGCCAACGAAAATTTGACAAGAATATGGTGGATACGCCGCTGGTACTTCCTATATATAAGTATTCTTGGCAAAGGATCAAAAGCATTACCAGGAGGTTATGAAAAGTTCCGTGTAGGTTTAAATATCGTCATGGTTGGAGTTTTTGTTTATGATACATACCTTATCATTACAAATGCATCGGTTCCCTCAAAACTGTTATAAATAAAATCGTAAGCGACATCAAAGATCAAAATCCGAGAAGCCCAGCATATTTCAGTAACAGAAAGGAGACGTACGCAAGGAGCTGCCTTGTGGAGCTGAACTTAAAATTTAAACTAAATCCGACGGTATTCTATACTGTCTAGATCGCATATAGATTCCTGACCACAATAATCTTCGTGATATTTTTCTTATGAATGAGACGCACAAAATACGATATTCTATACGATATTCCTGACCACAATAACCTTTGATACACCTACTGGTGGCCTGGAATGAAAAAGGATATTGCTGATTTTGTTTCCAAGTGCTTTTCATGTTTCAAAATAAAAGCTGAACATCAAAGACCCTCAGGACTTCTGATCCAACCTGAAATACCTATATGGAAGTGGGAAAATATAACCATGGATTTCATTACCAGGTTACCTCGCACTTCTGGTGGGTATGACACTATATGGGTAATAATTGACCGACTTACAAAACCAGCTCACTTTATTACTATCCGCGAAGATTTCAAGAACGAAAAGCTAGCTCGTATTTATATCAGCGAAATCGTAAGCCGACATGGAGTACCGTTAAGCATTATTTCAGATCGCGATGGTCGTTTCACTTCACGAACATAGCAAGCAGTACAAGCCGCCATGGGCACGCGATTAGATCTCAGTACCGCCTATCACCCTCAAACTGATGGTCAATCTGAACGCACCGTACAAACTCTTGAAGATATGCTTCGAGCATGTGTCATAGACTTCAAGGGAAATTGGGACGCCCACCTACCATTAGTTGAATTTTCGTACAACAACAGCTATCATTCGAGTATCAGCATGGCACCTTTTGAAGCCTTATATGGTCGTAGGTGCCGATCTCCTGTATGTTGGCACGAAATTGGGGAAGCTCAAATCACTGGTCCAGAATTGATCCAAGAAACCACAGACAAGATCCATCAAATTCGAAACAATCTTCTAGCGGCTCAAAGTCGTCAAAAGAGTTATGCAGATAAACGACGGAAGCCTTTAGAGTTTAACATTGGTGATCATGTACTCCTAAATGTATCACCGTGGAAGGGAGTAGTTCGTTTTGGTCAAAAGGGCAAGCTAGCACCACGTTACGTAGGACCTTTCAAGATACTCGAAAGAGTAGGTCCTGTAGCATACAAGCTTGATCTACCAGAAAAACTCAACAGGATTCATCCCACATTCCACGTGTCGAACTCGAAGAAGTGCCTCGCTGATGAAAACCTCCACATTCCTCTGGAAGATATTCAGATTGAAGAATCTATGCTTTTTATTGAAAGACCTGTAGAGATCATGGACTTCGGGAGAAACGTTTACGACGAAGTCGCATTCCAATTGTTAGGGTACGCTGGGAGTCGAAACGGGGACCTGAGTTTACTTGGGAACGTGAAGACTCAATGCGTGAAAAATACCCGCATCTCTTTCCTACTACTTCAACTACTTAAATTTCGGGACGAAATTCCTAAAAGTAGGGGATACTGTAACATTTGTCAAAAACGGGTTTCCAAAAACCCGCTCCGTTTTGTAATCGAATATCAAGTTTTAAATGTCACGTTGAATATTTATGATTATTTTGATTTAAAATGATACATAATTAATAAATAAACTAAACTATAAAAATTATATTTGATAAAAAGTTAAAAAAAAATAAATAAAAAGGATATGTTGCTGCCGGGACTCGAACCCGGGTCAGCTGGTTTACAACTCCAACGACTTAACACACACTCACATCACCACTCCGCCACTTGTTGTTTTCTGTTATCTCTAGGAAACAAATAACATTTATACACAAACTCGGTTAAACCGGTTGCGCCAACTTAGAAACGGAAATCGGCAATTCAATCGTCAAATCGTTTGAGTACTCGCACATTCACGTTTATAACCGATGAACCGATGACGTTAATCAATTCGGAAGTGATTGAACATCAATTTTCATTATTATCGGTTTTTATAACCGAAAAGAATCAAGTCCAGATTACTTCAACTCCAGACCCCTCTCGCGACTCAGAAACATCATACCAATATTCCATTTCACTTTCGTCACACTTTCAGTTCATCAGAACGCTTAAATCAACTCGCCGGAATTTTCTGCAAAATTCGCCGGAAAACCGTATTCATCCGCAAACGGTAAATCTTTCAAATAACATTGTAGTTCAACAATTGTTAGGCTATTTCTAACTTAAACCTCTCAATTGAAATCGAATTCAGGCACTGTATTCAGCTAATTTCAGTTCGCCGGAAAGATTCTGAAAATCTCTATATTCATCTGAGAATCGGTAAGGGCATTCAAACCCTCTGTTAACATTTGCTGATCACTTCAATTTCACGATTAGCTAATAAAAACGGTTAATTGTCTTGTTCAGTTGAAGAGCATAAAAACAGGGACCGACACATTGCCGGAATTCTGAAATAAACCGTTCATCGGTATGTTCACCTCTAATTACCGTATCTGCCATTTCATTTTAGCCTTAAGAATGTTTCTTAATCGTAGAAACAAGAAACGGATTAGTGAATCAATTGACTGTAATCTGAATGTAGAAGACGAAGTTAATTAAGTTATAAGTTTATTTAAAACCAGTAAAATGAACGGGTTAGACACACAGTCCAGCGGTGGAATGTGTGCAAAATATACACGCACGTCACAAGTTCGATCCCTGATACACGCACTCCTTATGTAATAAAATGCCTTTTTGTTTAAAACTAAACCGGGTTAATCCCGTTAGTTGTTAAGTATAATAAAGACCGAGATGTTAACCAGGTTAGACACACAGTCCAGCGGTGGACTGTGTGCAACACTGAATCGCACGTCACGAGTTCGAAACCTGATACTGGCATCGGTTTGTTGAATTAAAATGTTTTTGAAATTAAAAGAATTTTGGTTAAACCGAATTAGTATATAAATATAATTAAAAACAAGATTATTTCGGGTTAGACACGTAGCTCAGTTGGTAGAGCTGCGTGCACGCGTACGGGAGGTCTCGGGTTCGAGCCTCACCCGGCGCAAACAATTTCGCTGACCGAACCGGTCAACAGGTCAACGGTCAACGGTCAACGCAAAATAAACAATTTTTTTTATATTTTTATTTATTTAATTTAATTTAAAAATCAATTAAAAATATTTAAAAATAACATTTTTAAAGATAGAAAATAGCCTTAAACTCACAAAAATATATCTAAAAATTTCATTAAAATCCTTAATAAAATCCACTCATTTACTATATTTTCATTATTATTTAGGTTAGAAATTCCCATTGATCAATTCTCCCGATTCGTGCGCCTCTCATCATCTCCATTCAAACGCACCCAATGTGAGTGAATCTTTACAAATTCCCTGTTTTAATCACGTTTTGGGGTGTATCATGTGTCTTGTTATATATATTATAGTTAAACCATTGTGCATACATCATATCATGAACATGTGTATTCAGTTTGTTTCAACTTTGTGTAGTTATTGTTGGATGCAATTTATTATTTTCAGTACATGCAATTTCATAGGCCGCCGCTCCCCATTACATTATGAGCGTTGAGCATGTTCCCCATTTCATTATGAGGTTGAACCTGGCGTGCCCACATACGATCGGCTCCGTTTGATTGAGCCTTGATCGCACAGACATTTTACATTTTCAGTACATGCAATACGATCGGCTCCGTTTGATTGAGCCTTGATCGCACAGTTCCAATTATGTTATTTATTGTATGATGTTGGTATGTTAATGTATGTTATCATATGTTATTGTATGTTATAGTCGTGATTGCTATTTGCCACTGCTTGATTATTTACATTTGCTCATTTATGTTTATGCACAATTTTTCATTGATAAATTAACAAGTAAATCTTTAATAAATGTTTATCTAATAAGGTTCACTCGCCAACTTATGTTGACCCAAAAACCCCCCATTTTTACACATGATACAGGTGAACCAGCAGCAGTCAGAAACACATAGGATTGGATTAGAAGAATAAAATGATTTAGAGTTTGGGATTGTTATGTTTGGTTTATTTTCTTTGTATTGTATGAACATGTTTGGATTATTTGGAATGTAACTTTGACTTTAATAAATATGAAACATATTAGTAAATGTCATGAGCTTTGGTGATAACCCAATTATGCCCCGACTCTTATTCCGCTGCGGGTCGGGGTGTGACAGATTGTAACACCTAATGGCAACCTCCCAAATGTGGGGCAAAAAACCTCATCGAGGATAATGGCAACCTCCTACATGTTGGGGCAAAACCTCATCGAGGACGATGAGTCCCTTAGGGGGTGATTATAACACCTAATGGCATACCTCTCAACATCGTCCGTGGACAGGAGAGATTCCTGGTTTATAAGTAATGCCCTACCTCTAAAATCACCAACGCGTTTTGGGCTTAATGCTAGTGGATGAGAGGAGAACTCCACAGTTAAGCGTGCTCAAGTGGGAGTAGTACTAGGATGGGTGACCTCCTGGGAAGTCTCCACCAGGGCAACCAAAAACAAAGCCGTGAGTTCCTGGATGGGCCACCCATCAAGGGCAAAGCGGACAATATTGGTGATAACGAGGGGCAGGGGTGTTACAGACAAGAATATGGTGGATACGCCTCTGGTACTTCCTATATATAAGTATTCTTGTCAAAGGATCAGAGGCATTGTCAGGCGGTTATGAGAAGTTCTATGTAGGATTTAGTAATTTCTTGGTACATTGGTTGTGGCGTTTATTTATGTTTAGAGTCACATCATAGAACCAATCATAACTTACTGATAAAACCAATGAAAATTTGACAAGAATATGGTGGATACGCCGCTGGTACTTCCTATATATAAGTATTCTTATCAAAGGCTCAGAGGCATTGTTAGACGGTTATGAGAAGTTCCATGTAGGTTGTAGTATTAGAAATTTTGTTTTAGGATATAACCCTATCCTTCCAAACATATCAAAACTCTTGCGCAAGAAATCATACTTAGTGAATCAACTCTGCTTATCAATATTTTTACCGTAGGCAACAAAAAGCGATTCCTGTAACAGGGTACTTAACCCTTACAAGGGACGTTACCGCCTCAAACAAAATTTAAACTCTTACTCTTTTTCTAAGTATGTAACTGTCAAACTAAACACCATCCTTTTTAGACAAAAATGTCACTACTTAAATTTCGGGACGAAATTTCTAAAAAGCAGGGGATACTGTAACATCCGTAAAAAACCGGATTTACGAAACCCGCTCCGTTTATTAACCGAACAATCAGTTAAAAATTTCGTTGCGTATTTAATGCCCAAATTATTTTAAACGATACATAATTAATAAGTATATTGGAATATATAATTTATATTTGAAAAAGTATTAAAAATAGCGGTTTAAAAATAAAAGGCTGTTGCCGGGTTTCGAACCCGGGTCAGCCAGAATCAACAAACGCCTTAACTTCCAACCATTCAACCACTGCGCCACTTGTGTTTTTTGTTCATTAATGGAAACAATTAGTACATAACATTAATCTCGAATTCAAAACCGACGCGCTAAATCGCAGTCGTCGGAAATCCCGACGATTTCGCCGAGATTGGACGGTTTCATCTGTTTTAACCGAAGCCTTAACTATTACATCGGTTATAACCGACGTCTGAACCCGCGACGCAAGTCATAACCGCCGGAAAACTTATTGACCGACGAATCAAGACGGAAAACGGACTAAATTCGTCGATGTCCTGCCCTATAAATACCCCCTCTAACCTCTGTTAGCTTTTTCGCTCACAATCACACTCTTTCCCGACGTAAATTCACTCGCCGGAGAATCTCTGCAACTCGCCGGAAAACCGAGCCTTTCACCTCTGAGCCTTACTGAACACCCAGAGTTCATACCGAAGCCACCCACACTCATCTCAAACTCCCTGAAGACCCTCTGCCGCAAGACACACGTTGCCGGAATAACTTGCTGACATCGGAGCTTCGCCGGCGAAACAGAGGAGCCACTGTTCGGTATATCTTACACTTAATCTCTCATTCTTTTATTAATCTCACCTGTAATTAAGCGCAACACACTAAAAGAACATGATTAAATCGTCGAACCAGTCGGACATTAGTTCTGGTTAAGTCCAACGAAGAAGACGAAGTTTCAGTATTGTATATGTTTAATTAAAATCAAGATATATCTCGGGTTAGACACACAGTCCAGCGGTGGACTGTGTGCAAATGAAACACGCTTACGTCCCGAGTTCGATTCTTGTCCCACGCACACTCGCCTTAATAAAAATGTTCCTTTTTTTAACCGAACCGGATTCACTGCAATAGATGTTAAGTTTAATAAAAACCGGAATAATAACCAAGATAGACACACAGTCCAGTAGTGGACTGTGTGAACGTTTAAACCACATGTCACGAGTTCGAGTCCAGACTACCGCACCGGTCCGGACAATTATCAAACTTTTTATTTAAAGCAGAAACGAAATTATTTAGTTTGTATATAAGTATAATAAAAATCAGATTATTTAACAAGTTAGACACACAGTCCAGCGGTGGACTGTGTGTTAACCTAAACCACAGGTCCCGGGTTCGAGACCTGTGGAGAGCACCGAGCGAGTCATTTAAATTGTTTTTGAAATAAATGATTTTCGGATTAATTCAATTAGTATATAAATATAATTAAAAACAGAAATATTTCGGGTTAGACACGTAGCTCAGTTGGTAGCGCTGCGTGCACGCGAACGGGAGGTCTCGGGTTCGAGCGTCACCCGGCGCACACAATTATACAATAAAATCGGTCAACAAGTCAACGGTCAACAGTCAAAAATCAATATTTTTTTATTACTTTTATTTATTTATTTACATTAAAAATACTTAAAAATAACATTTTTAAGGTTAGAAAATAGCCTTAAACTCACAAAAATACATCCAACAATCCTACTAAAATTGATTAATAAAATCCGCTTACTTACCGAACCATTATGCCATTATCTAGGTTAGTTTCACTCGTGGTTAAAACCAACTTCGTGCGCATTCAACATCATCAACCGAACGCACCCAATGTGAGTGAATCTTACAACTCCCCTTTTTAAATTACACGTTTTGGGGTGTGTCATGTGTCACTAAAATTAACTCGTTTATTTAAACTTGTGCCATACCATGTGGTGATCTAAACTTAGATTGTATATATTGTTTGTAGTTATGTATTTCATATTGTCAAGTTACATGCAATTCATTCATTAGGCCCATCAGTTCCTCGTGGGAGACGAGTTGAGCAACGCGTGCCTCAAAACAAATCCATTATTGTTCGTGTGTGCATTATGTAATATTAAATGATTGGTGAATAAGTTTACATATATTTTTACTCATGTGTGGTTGTGCACTTTATTTTGTAATCAATTTAATAAACTTGTTCAAATGTTTTTCATAGGATTCACTCGCTAACTTTTTGTTGATCCAAAAACCATTTTTACACATGATACAGGTGAACAGGATGAAGCAAGGAAAACATAGGAAATGCCTTAGAAGAAAACAATGAAGTCTAGAATGATGTTTAGGTCATGATGTAATTATGATTGTATATTTCCCATTAAATTGTATTAATGAATATGAAACGTCATAATAAATGTCATAAGCTTTGATGATAACCCAATCATGCCCCGATCACCTTTTCCGCTGCGGGTCGGGGTGTGACACTCATAATGTAATGGGAGCGGCGGCCTATGAAATTGCATGTACTGAAAATAATAAATTAAATCTACACAATAATCACACAAACAATTTACACAGGCAGGATACACATTTATTCATGATATGATGTATGCACAATGTTTAAATATAATAAACAGTATGACACATGATACACCCCAAAAACGTGATTTAAACGGGGAATTTGTAGAGATTCACTCACAGTGGGTGCGTTCGGTGAATGATGATGAATGCGCACGAGTTTAGAGGATTGCTCGACAAGGAATAACTAACCTAATTAATAATGAAAAGTAAGGTAAATAAATGGATTTTATTAACAACTTTAATAGAATTTTTGGATATTTTTTGTGAGTTTTAGGCTATTTTCTAACCTTAAAAATGTTATTTTTAAGTATTTTTAATTGATTTTTAAATAAAATAAATAAATAAAAATAATAAAAAAATGTTGACTTTTGACCGTTGACTTGACCGTTGACCGTTGACTTGTTGACCGGTTTTATTGTGTAAGTGTATGCGTCGGGTGAGGCTCGAACCCGAGACCTCCCGTACGCGTGCACGCAGCTCTACCAACTGAGCTACGTGTCTAACCCGAAATATTTCTGTTTTTAATTATATTTATACACTAATTCAATTAATCCGAAAATTATTTATTTTTAAAAAAGGTTTTAATGTATCGGACCGGTGTCGTCAACAGGTCTCGAACCCGGGACCTGTGACTTAATGTTACACACAGTCCACCACTGGACTGTGTATCTAACTTGGTTAAAATACAAATTTTTATTATACTTAACATCTAACGGAGTTAACCCGGTTCAGTTTTAAAAAAAAAAAGCATTTTATTACAGCGAATGAGGTTGGGACCGGAATCGAACTCGCGACGTGTATGTGTTTATTTGCACACAGTCCACCGCTGGACTGTGTGTCTAACCCGTTTATAATCTGATTTTAATTAAACTTATATTATAACCTGCCTTCGTCTTCTTCGTTAACTTTACCCAGCAAAACAATGTCCGAAAGTTTCGACTGATTTATGTCTAATTTGATTTTCAACATCCATAGTAATTGAAAGGAAATGTATGGAGAGAGCTTGGGGGAAAGGAGGTACCGATCTGTGTCTTTCACAGAACTCCGGCAGAGGTCCGTCGGCTCCGATAGTGAACTTCGGCTGTTAGGATTAATTATTAGTTCTGCTCGATTAATTATGAAATTGAGGTACTTAAACAAAGATTGACAGGAGTTTGAAGGGTTTTACCGATTCACAGTGCGATATCAGAACTTTCAGAGATTTTTCGGCGAAGGTTGAATATTCCGGCTATGTCGCCTGGGATGGATTCTGATCGATGAAATGGTGTTAGAATTCGTCTTATAATGGAATGAAACAGAAACATTGAGGTAATTACCGTGTAGATGAAAGTCCCGGTTTTCCGGCGACTTGCAGAGAATTCCGGCGAGTGCAATTTCTTGCGACAGAGATTCTTCAAAGGTTTAAGGTGAGTGGGAGTGATATCAGTACGAGTTCTATGATCTTATTTTTGGGTAAGAAGAAAAGATGGGTTGAATTCGGTTTTCCGGCGAAACTTTCCGGTCAATTCACAGAGAATTCCGGCGACTTCCGGCGAAGCTTTCTGAGCGAAATGTTGAGTGTGTTTGATAGAATTCGCGAGCCTAACTGATGAACAAGGTACAAATCCCGGAATTGAATTGTATTTTCGGTTTCAATAAAAATTTAAGGCAAATGAATGGAATTGATGGTTTTGTTTCGGTTATAACCGATATGACAGTAAATGCGTCCGTTATGACAAAAGAAAAAACGTCAATAATTGACGAATTCGTCGGAATTTCCGGCGAGAGCGGATTTAGGCTCGCTGTGCACTGGGTTTTGATTTCCAGACTGATTTATGTATTAATTGGTTCAATATATTAACAAACATCACAAGTGGCGGAGTGGTTGGAAGTGTGTGTGTTAAATCGTTGCTTGTATCTGGTTGACCCGGGTTCGAAACCCGGCTTCTGCCATTTATTTTTAACTCACTATTTTTAATACATTTTCAAAAATAAATTTTATATTCTAATATACTTATTAGTTATGTATCGTTTAAAATTAATTTGGGCATTAAATACGCAACGAAATTTTTATCTGATTGTTCGGTTGATAAACGGAGCGGGTTTGGTAAATCCGGTTTTTGGCGGATGTTACAGTATCCCCTACTTTTAGAAATTTCGTCCCGAAATTTAAGTAGTGGCATATTTGTTTAAAAAGGATGGTGTTTTAATTTGACAATTACATACTTAGAAGAGAGTAAGAGTTTAAATTTTGTTTGAGGCGGTAACGTTCCTTGTAAGGGTTGAATACCCTGCTACAGGAATCACTTTTTGTTGCCTAAAGTGTATGAATACGGAACATGGATACACAGAGTTGATCGACCAAGTATGATGTTAACAACGATAAAAGAATGGATGAGTGAGATGAAAGAAAGCCTCAATCAAGATCGAGGCAAGACTAAAGAAGGGAAGGCATGCCCTTACAATAAATTTATGGCATGTAAACCCCTGATTTACAAGGGAGAAGTAGATCCAATTGTTTGTCAATGATGGATAAGTGATATGGAAGGAGTCTTTGAGCAAACTCATTGTGATACAACCGATTTTGTAGCTTAAGGGATCGGGCAACTATGGGGTTAGGCAAAAGATTGACGGGACAATCTTAAAAAGGAACATGGGATCGAAACCACAAAAGCCATGACATGGGAAGAGTTCAAGGTGTCTTTCCTTCTCATTTCCAAAGTACTTTTATTGTCAAAATATGAAATGAGCTTTATATTTTATCGGTAATTTAGTAGATTGACTTTAAGCTTAGACTACACATGTGGCGGATAAGGGCAAGGGAACAAGCCACGTGGGTGTCACATTACCAAAAGGGTTTGCCCTTTACATTACACAAAGGAAAGGGGCGTTTAAAGGCAAGAGGGCAAGGACAAAAACCTAATAAATCAAGTGGGTCAAACTTCTTAGAGCCCTAACGCCTGTTGGAATCCTTCCTTGAAGCGGGACAACGCCCTTGTGGTGTTTATGGTGGGGTGGTTTGGGTGACGTAAAGACGCTTGTCCTTCCCTCTCAATGTCCCATACCTACTGGTCCTAAATTAAAATTCTCAAATTTTGGGCTATATTTTTAAACAAAACTTTGGATTTTTGGGTTTAAGTTTTTAAAATATTATAATAATCATGCAGTCATGATTTGAAATTAACGGTCTGATATAAATATTACATATAAATTTTCTTTCACCGATGTCATGTATGTATTGGTCTACTAATGTAATGAAGTTGATACAAGTTGAAAAAAACACCGTAAAAGTTTTTACATTTTTTATGTCACTCAGGCCAACTAACAAATCTCAACTCAAAATAAGCCAAAAATGAATTGAACTTGATGTTCCAATACCAAATACTTCTTTGCAACTACATTATGCAAATTAAAAAACAAAAAAAGAAATATGCAAGTTCATATTTTCTTAACATGCTATGCTATTAGGGCAAAGGGGTACTCCCCAAAAGAGAAATGCTAAACTTTTTTTAACCAATAATATCATGCTATGTCAACTTCCCCATTCATTCATCAATTTGCACTCAAACACATAAAGAGTGGTAAACATTTATAAAAAAATTTTGATTGGTTGAAAAAGTGTGGGACCCACCATTAACCCCCTCACTCTCCTCTATCTCTTCTCTTCTTTTTTCGGTGAGTATCCACCGTTTCTGAGAGTCACCGAACACCGATTTAGGGGTGACGGCCCAATGTCGCTCGGTAAAATGGGGTTACCGAAAGAGTCACCAAAAGTGCCCCTTTCACCCTTAGGCAATGAGCCAAGTTCTTAGAGATGACGGATACATGAAAATTAATATTTGTCCAATTTAATTGGGGTAGTAACATTTAACAAGCCATATGTAACATCCGTAAAAAACCGGGTTATCCAAACCTGCTTCGTTTATTAAACCGAATAATCAGTTATAAATTTTGTTGCGTATTTAATGCTCAAATTAATTTTATACGATACATAATTAATAAAATATTAGAATTTAAAAACTATAATTAATTATCAATATAAATAATGAGATAAAAATTAAATAGAGACGTCGGGTTTCGAATCCGGGTCTCCTGCTCAAACAAACACACAACGCACCACCAGGCTACCTGCACTCTTTGTGAAATAATTGAAATCAATAAATATAAATATTCGTGCCATACGAGTCATCTGCGAGATTCAAGTGAGTAACCGCTCTGATTCAAACGTATACGTTTTAAAGGAACGATTATAACAGTCAATCTTTAACCGAAATCACAATTGAAAGCCTTAACTCGCAAACCGTTATACTGAATCGTTGGTACAGTTACCGTTCTTGATTTTAAGCCAAGTCGTGATCTTGGAAGTCTATAAATACTTTCAGTCAGGAAACCAACTCGCTTGTTTACTCGAATCAACTCTCAACACTCTCGCTAACCTCTCTACAAGTCCCTATTCAGCAAGAACACCTCGCCGGAAATTTTCTGCAACTCGCCGGAATTCTCTGCAAGTCGCCGGAAAACCGAACCCATTTCATCTCTTTTGCCTTACTCTATAAATAGGACCTCTAGAGCTTCGACAGAAGTCACCCACACTCACTTCAAACTTCCTGAAGATCCTCTGTTGCAAGTTACACGTCGCCGGAATAATCTGCTATCGTTGGAATCTCGCCGGAGAAACAGGGGATCCCTGTTCGGTATATCTTTCACCTAATCCCTTTCATTTTTATTAATCTCATGTGTAGTTATTTAAAATTTAATAAAGGAATTGATTAATGAATCGAAACAATCGGGTTAACAGTCTGTTTATTCAAATGAAGAAGATGAATTCTGATCAGTCTATGAATATAATTAAAATCGGTGTTTTAAACGAGTTAGACACACAGTCCAGCGGTGGACTGTGTGCATTTCATGCTATTGATACCGAGTTCGATTCGTACACTTAAACGGTTCCTGCGATAAATCCTAATTTTTTTTGAAAGGCCCAGAACACCTTCCAGTTAGTATATAAGATTAATAAAAACAAGTATTTTAACCAGGTTAGACACACAGTCCAGCGGTGGACTGTGTGCAAAGTTAAACCACAGGTCACGACAAATCATGCGCACCGGTTCGACTAGTTTAAAAACCTTTTTAATTAAATAAAATTCTGAATAATCTAAGTAGTATATAAATATAATTAAAAACAGAAATATTTCGGATTAGACACGTAGCTCAGTTGGTAGAGCTGCGTGCACGTATACGGGAGGTCACGAGTTCGAACCTCACTCAGCGCAAACAAACACAAAGTCCGAACCGGTCAACAGTTTAAAGTCAACGGTCAACATTTTTTATTTATTTATTTATTCAATCAGAAAATTATTTAAAAATACTTAAAAATAATATTTTTAAAGTTAGAAAATGTCATTAAATTCACAAAAATAAATCTAGAAATCCTATTAAGGTTATGAATTAAAATTATTAATCTCAAATAAAATCCATTTATTTACCGAGCCATTATGTTATTATTTAGGTTAGTTTCTCTCGTGGTTAAATCCAAATTCGTTCGCATTCATCATCAATCCAAGAAAACGAAACCACTGTGAGTAAATTCTTACAAATCCCCCTTTTTATTCATGTTTTGGGGTGTATCATGTGTCGCTTAAATTAATTCGCTTATTCAAACTCGTGCTATACCATTATATGATCTAAACTTAGAATGTAAATATTGTTTGTTGTGATGTATTACATATTGTCAAGTTGTATGCAAATTATCTTATTAGGCCCATCAGTTTCTCGTGGGAGACGAGTTGAACAACGCGTGCCTCAAAACATTCATTAGGCCCATCAGTTCGTTGAACAACGCGTGCCTCAAAAACTCATTCATTAGGCCCATCAGTTCCTCGTGGGAGACGAGTTGAACAACGCATGCCTCAAAACAATCATTTGTTGTTTGTGTGTGCAATATTTAATATGATGTGTTTTGTGAATAAATTTACATCTACATTTACTCATATGTGGTTATGCACTTTATTTTATAATCAATACAATAAACACTTTAAATGTTTTCATAGGATTCACTCGCAACTTTTTGTTGACCAAAAACCATTTTTTTATACATGATACAGGTGGACATGATGAAACAAGGAACACATAGGAAATTGCCTTAGAAGAAAAATAATGAATCTAGAAAGATGTATAGAACATGTTGTACTTGTATGATTTGATTGTATGATCTCCTTTAAATTGTAATAATAAATGTGAAACATTATAATAAATGTCATGAGCTTTGATGAAAACCCAATCATGCCCCGATCACCTTTTTCCGCTGTGGGTCGGGGTGTGACACCATACATATTAAGCAACATGTTAAAACCGGTTTTTTCTAAACCGGTGGGTGGTTATTAATACCATCAAACAAGGTACATTTTTGATAAAACTATACACATATCTTCTGGTATGGGATCAAATACAAATACTTATGTTCGTAAAAATGGTAAAAATCAAAACATAGTTGACAAGTGTTCTTTAATAAAAAACTAATCTAGATGTAATTTAGACCTTTTGACCCTATTTATTTATAACTAATTAACATTAATTATTAATATATCCCTAAATTCATGCAAGTGTAATTCAAATCAAAATTCGATTTTTTTTAACACCACCGAAAGCCACATTCGACGGTAACATCCCACACCATCACCGTCAGCACATCCTGTAATCAGCATAACACTGTAATCAACACATTAATCAGCACCGTAATCAACACAATTTCATTTTTTTAATTTTGTAAACAATAAATACTATTACATAACTAGCACAAATTCACATTTTTTTTTATAAACAACACATACTGTTACATACTAGCAAGTTTCATATTTTTGTTTTAATTTTGTAAATAGAACGTACCATTACATAACTAGTAGAAACAAGTTTATTTCCAAATAGGCTCCCAATAACAACACAAAAGGAAAAAATAGCAACAAATAAAAATTACACAACAAAAAAAGAACTTACGTATAGATTTTAAATCAACAGAATACATTTTTTATACTAGCACAATTATAAAACACCTTTTGTAGCCTTTTTAAACATCACTTTTATAAATAGAAAAAATTATAGCAATATGGTACTAATGTTAAAGATAAAAAATACTTTATTTTATGGTATATATATATATATATATATTTTAAATAATGAAGTATATAAAAATTATTTTAGTTTAAAAAACTTGGTTGAATTAATATTTAATGGAAATAGACTAAATGACTAAAATACCCCTAAATTGATACTATTAGTTATTAATTATACAAGTTGTATTTGTAATCAATACTAACTCTTGATTTAAACTATCAATGACTCTATTACGATTTATACAATTAACACTATTTGTACAAGATCTCTATGTCTCTTAACTACACTCCTTTTTAATGCATTTTGAACATTTTGTTAAATTTTAGGCTTATAAATGTGTATAAGATAGCTACACTTGTAAGCCCATGAACACATGAAAAATTGAAGGAAGGTTATGTCTTGAAATTATAGAAAGAAAAAATAGATAGATGGTCCATGTAGTGTGTCATATTACACTTTTAAGACCTTAATTAGAAAAAAAAACTATCTGATGATATTTGCTCAAACGTACACTATGTCGGCTTTTTAATTTTTTGTTGTTTTCATGTGAAAAGTCTAATTTACTCTTATGCTTAAAAAATAATCAAGAAATAAAGAAAAATAAATTACTAAGATCCCCATGTCTAGTCTTCCCCAAACCCAAGCTCCGTTTAACCATTCAACCCACCCTGGCTCCCAATTCCACCACTGTGAGTAACCGATTTCTATGCATCCCTCAGTCTCTCTACTCTGTTCTATTAATATGTTATGTTATTATGTTTTATTATTTTGTGACATATTAGGAAAATCTCATTATCGTATGTTATGTTCACAAGAGAGATGTTAGGCGCATTAGCCGTGGATGAGGGGCGCAAGTGGTCGTGGATGAGAAGATGACTCCACAGTTAAACATACTTGTGTGAGAGCAATCCATGATCGGTGATCTCATTGGACGTTTCCTCACTAGCAACCAAATAGTTCCGTGAGTTCCTAGAAGAGTAGCGGGCAAAATGGAGAATATTAGTTGGTTTAAGATGTTGGATGTTGCTAAGTGTATCAGAGCCGCTCATGTTATGTTTTGATGGTAGGGCGAACCTTATCTGGGACGGTGAATCCCAATAGGAATGTTTGTGAAACCTTAGGTAAATCATGCTTCATTATGTTCTGTTTGGTCCATAAAAGAGGCAGTCAACAATAAGAATGTTCTCCCTTAAATATCACCAACGCGTTTTAGGTGCATTGGTTGTGAATAAGAGTATAACACCAAAGCTGAACATGCTTGAGTGGGAACAATCCATAATGGCAACCTCATTTGAAATTTCCACTTGAATAACCAAAATCAAATATGTGAGCTCCTAATGAGAAAATTGATCAATATTAAGTTGGCATGAAGGGCAAATTCCCCGCAATCTACAAATTGTTTCTTCGATCCCCAAATGTACCGATCTGAACAAAATTACATACCAAATCGTTGTTTTTTGTGGCTTCTCGTGAATAGAGAATGATATTTCGCGTTCTCATCAAAAACCCAATTTTATGTCCCTATCAAAAAACCTAATTTAAGAACAACTGATAAGTCAAACTTGAAGTTAAAGTTAAATAACCAAACATAAATTCTAAAGTGAACTCTTTTTGAGACATCTATGGTGGCCGAAGAGTTAACTAGATGTGTTGGTGTGGTAGAGTTAACAACAGGTTTTGGTGGTGAGGGGACATGGGGTTGGGGTTTGAATTCTCATTATTGGTTGTTTTTTCTTAATACAAGGCTATAATGATTATTTTTAAATTTAATTACTAATTGACATCTACACGACTACTACAATGAAGAAATGTGTTGGTTTGAGCAAATAGTGGGGAACCCGTGCATTGCAGCGGAGTCGACAATATGGGCTAAGAACATAATTCAAACCTAAAAACGTTAAAAATCCGTATATACGTTGCGTGTGTGTATATATAAAAGCACTCAGCGCTTCACGGCTTGCAACGCACGGGAAACCCTTATGATGAACAGAGAAACCCTTATGATAAACATTATATAGTATACTGTAACATTTTTTTATCTAGTGGGAAACATACGCGTTGCGGCAGAGTCGAGAATTTACATCTAAATTTTTAATTAAATTCTCTAAAATTACAAAACACATTTTATGTTAAATTTGGTTCAATAATTAGTCCTTTAGTCCCAATACACAAATACAATAGAATGTATTTTTGAATATATGTTCTTGATAAATGTGATGAGTTTATTATCGATAAGCTTACTTTTAATTATTTATAAATAATCTATTATATAATATAGATTTATTAAATATAAATGTCAAGAAAAGGTAATGAATAAAAATAATAATAAAAGAAAATGCATTTTAACTTAACCCTTGATATGCTATTCTAAAATTTAATAGAAATTTACTATTTTTTAAGGGCTATTTCTTAAACTTAGGGACCGCAACTATAATATAAATATACATCAACTATTTGCCTTATTGTATACACTTAAAGTGGAGGAATCAATTTAGTATACTTATTTCATTCTTACAAAAGTAAATACAGAAAATTTATAGTTTGTTATATAATTTGATTTTCATAGAGGTAAACGAAGGAATCCACGTAGAAATCCTATGGATATTAAAATTTATCAATACATATATCTTACACGTATTAAAATTTATCAATACACATATCTTACAAGTATTAAAATTTATCTTACGTTTATGTTCTACACATAGCAAAATTTATTTTACAATTTATCATACACATATCGAAGGTTGTTCTTCACTATAAATTAAGCTGTCTTGAAAGAATATATGTTAAATTAGTTAGTTAATTTCGGGGAATACAATAAATTAGTTAAGATTATAAATTTATCTATTTGAGCTTACAAAACATTAAATACACATATTAAATGTAACATTTTCATTAGCTTAAACTTATTTATTCTATTCTTACAAAAAAAAAAAATTCTTCTCATTTGAACCACCTACGAGGTTTCTTTTTCTTTTTTTTTCTGAACGGCAAATTTGGACCACTGACGGATCACTGTAGTATCATCGTGTCATCAGCGGAACCACCCGATCATTTCCATCTCCACTAGATTATAAGGCCTATACACTAATTTAGGAGAAAACCCAATAAATCTAGAGAAAACCACTCATGAGAATCGAATCCAGGACCTCATATGTCCCTAAACCTTATCTTATCCAAAAATACCACTACGCTATAATGTCATGGGCCACCCACTAACTCTCTACTCTACCAACCTCAAATTATTTAGTTTATATTGTCGGCCTACGTCTGGATAAATAGTGAGGCTTCTACACTAATTTGCCAAATTACAAATTTAATTTCGGCCGTAACATTATATGTGTGTATATACGTATGTATGCATGTATATGATTTTATGACATACTAAATCACTCTAATTAATTTGTTAATGCATATGAGGATGCTTAAATAAATGAATACTTACCTTAAAATAATAAGTTCGATTGGAAAGGAAAGGAAACAAGTGTAATATCACAGAGGGTATGAATGTTAGTCCCATCCAAGATTTGTGGGACTCATTTTGATTAAAGGCAATTAAATATGTTGGAGACAATAAACAATCCACCCAAATAACATAACCATTCTTGATACAAAGTCTCGCCACCAGCAGACAATGAATATATTTGTAATAACATTGATACATACATAAATCCATACATACATAAAATTATACAACTGTTATAAAGCATAAAATCATAAATCAAATATTTTTTCCTTATCAGATAGTGATTGAATATATATGTTTATCTAGGAACTACAATATTCAAATAAATGATTTTCTTTTGTCAAATGGCTATTCATGCATGCATTGTATTTTCATGCAAACTAGTTAGTTATCTTTCACACTTTGCGACGGGAATTTGGTTATTTTTTATTTGGTTTGTAACAGTACTGTCACTCGCTATAGTAATTAAAAGAGAAAACCTTATATCGATAAAAAATAATAAAAATGCATATGATGTTGTTAAGTTGATATCGGTTTGGTTGTTTTGCGTTTGATGTTTATTTTTGTCAACATTGCGATATAAATTTCATTGCAAATGAATATTGTGCCACTATCATACCAAACCTAACTAAGACCGACTAAACAACATGTGTATCAGTACTGGTATTTATTTTTATTGTTTTTGCTTTCGATAAACTAACGTCGTATCGCTGCCGTACCGTGTTAAACCGAACAACATCGGTACCGGTATGTTTCTTGTTTGAAAATAAAATATCATATCACTACCGCAGTGAACCGGACCGAAACCAAACGAACAATATTGGTTCGGTACCGATATTTGTTTCCACAGTGTTTTCTTTCAATAAAATGACACCGTATCACTATCTTACCTTACTGTATAACATCAATACCGATACGTGTATTCATTTTTATGACTTATGGTTTTGAACGTAATTCATATATACAACTCCGTATGTGATGATCGGTACATGTACCGTGACAAGTTGAACAAGTCAATATTGTTCAAACAACATCGTTACCGCTATTAATGTTTGTTTTTATATATTCGACCAATGTAAAACACGTGTTGATTTCATACCTAGTGTATGTATTGTACCGCTAGTGTAACGAACATTATCAATAACGATCCAATGCCCGCGCAATGTTAAGCAATAAATAAACATAGACACAGATTTATTTTTTTTTAACTTAACAAATGCAGGTTGTTATTTTACCACTACTGTAACGAACCGTATCAATACCTGCAAAATTTAAAAAATAAAAATAAACATAGACGCGGAAGTGGATTTATAAGAAAAAAGTTCACAAAAGCAAGTTATTACTAAAGATATCATATTGAATTATAAATAAAATACTATTAATCAATAATCATACCAAATACTTAAAAATTATGAATTGCTATTTATTACTAATTACTAAAAATCAAATTAAATAATATATAAAATATCAGTAAAAAACTAAAAAAACAAATACTTAAAAAATTATAATTCACTATTCTGATCACTTAACATTAATATGTATAATTAATAATAACAATAACAATAACTAATATTGAGCAATAAAACTGTATGAAAGATGGTGGTTCAATTCTATGTTATTTAAAAAGGAGATCGAACACAGAGTAGGCTAAGTAAATAACGAGGAGTTTTGGTCCTATTGAAAATGCCAAACATAAAAAAAAATCCGAATATAAGGGGATGAAAATAGTTGTAGTTATATGTAAGCTGTAATAAATGACACAAAAGTGTGATTTTTTTTTCTACAAAGCTTCAAGATATAAAAAGGTAAGGTTCAATATACTTGGGCCTTAGGTAGATGATTAAGAAAAAATAATTCAAGTGCTAGACATGGAACTTGGTGTTTCTTCCTTTCTCATCTTATCCCTCTTATCTTCCTTCTTTGGACCGGACAATCGTAGACCACGAGAGATGTGGTCTTCTACGCCATATATAACACACGCACATTGTTGTTTCCATCGTACACTTCGTTGCACTCTTCACTATCACTCCGTTTTCGAAGAACAACATCACAATTGAAAAATCTTATAAAAATCAAGTTTGATTATAGAGCCGCAATGAATTTGATTCAGACTCCCACCATCACATGTGTTAACTTTGATCTTAATGTTAGAATACGATCAAATTACATTTTCATTGTTGATATATCATTACATTTAACTATTTAAGTCAATTTTATATAAAGATATATAAATATAAATTTTATAAGTCATTAATAAAATGTTATTCACCCATTTCTGTTTTGCTTTAAGTCTCAGATTTGTTTTATTATGTCTTTACATATCAAATTAAACAATTTCCTCAAACAAATGTGATTTAATCCATTAATTATTAATACAGAAATTACTTTTGGCTTTTATTCAATATAAAGATCCAAGCACTTATAAAAAGTATATATAAAAGTATCTTAGCCTTGACATTTTCTTAAACACATTAGCAATTCTTATATATGTGTTTAATTATGATTAAACAAATCATACGATTAAACTTTGATATATTTTATGCCTACTATATAATTAGAGAAAGCGTAGAATACAATAATACTTTATCGTGCGAAGAAATGCGAGTAGGGAATTGAGACACGTGTCATTCCTTGATTTTTTAAACGTGCGCAATTATCTATATAACAAGCGTAGTTAGGGTTTAGAAACATCCTATGCATAATTTTGAGTTTAACATGCGTTATTTTCATGTTTGGTGGCATATGGATTTTATTTTTTATAACGTGTGAAATAGGGTTTAACCCAACCCATACATAATTACACCAAGTTAATTACTATTTTGCCAACGCGTTCAATTGAAGGCCTAGGGTAGGTCAGATGTGTGGTTGAGATGATCCCGTACGCTTCGCACGATAAGGTGATCTTGTACGTTAACGGACCTTCTATATAATACGATAAGGTGGTCTTGTACGTTAACCACCTCCATATAATTAAAAAACTTTTGATAATAAAAAAAGTTTCCCATATAAAGTTACTAAAGATTTATTTAAAACCAACAATATCATAAAAGAGATCAAATTAATTGATTTGTATCAGTTGGAAACAATACACAACAAGAAATTAGTTATAAAATTTATTAAAAAATATTTGTATAAAAATAGTTAATCTTATTTATTTTGTAGTTGAAATGAAATAGTTAATCCTATTTATTGTAGTTTGAAATGACCAACTTGTAAACACGTTTTAGTCCTTGGTTTTACATATTTAGTTGTAGGTTAGATCTAACAAGTTTCATTATATTATAGAGATGAATATAAAAACAAACCACAGGCCGGTAAGTGTCTTTTTTAAAGTCGTATTATATCTATTTTTCACTATATAATTCGAAATCATTTTATATTAAATTAATAAAATGCTGTCAATTATTTAACTGTTACATACTTACATGTAGTTTTTCATGCCCTACCCATTGTGATGTGGTGGTTCGGGTGTTCGTGTTTCCCAGTATAGCATAGGCCGAAGTTCGAGTCTTAACAAAAGGTAAAAGGATAAAGTGTTATAAGAAAAAAAAATCAGGGGAGTGAGATTAAGTGGTTAAAAAAACATGTATGTTTTCATAGTAATCAAGGTTATAGCATAGTGGTTAAGATTAATTATCTCTTGCGGAACGATTAATATTCAATCCTTAGAAGGTTTAAGTATTTAAGGGAAAAAAATTAGTCGTTAAAGAAAAATCAAATTTACAGCCTTTCAAATAAAAATGTGGTTGGGGTAGCATGCACTCTTCCAACTTTTCAGCTTTATTTTCACATTTCGACTTGTAAACTACAACTTTAAATTTGTTAATTCTTTTATTCAACTTTTTGTTCTTTCAAGATATGATTTTTTATATAATAAAAGCAATTGATTGGTCCCCATAATATTCGTAAACCAACGAATATGAAAGTCTGCAGCAAATATACTATTAACAATTTAATAACTTTTTTAGTTAGTATTAACAAAATATTACGTAAGGCATTAATGGATAAAGATACACCACTATCAAGTGTTTTTAGATATATGTAACCTAACATGAACCAAGAATCATGGAAGATACACCTCTTTAACATGGAATGGTGTGAATCTTATAGTACAAAAGGCAAAAATCAAGGCGTCGGTGAATGTTGGTTGTGTGAGGTGGACTGAACTTGAATCTTTATATGCGTCACGTTTAAGTGGAAGTCGATCTCCACATGTGTGGTAGGTGCATGAAAGACTAGATTAGCTAAGAGATATGGTGCACCAAGAATATTACAACACGATGTGGGAGCTAATTAAGATCGCATAACTCTAAAATTTTGAAGTTAGAGACCGGAGTTAATCTCTCTTGTCTAAAAGAGTGTTATATTTGGAATATGAAAAATATTTAAAAGCCAACACTAAACTGAAGTCCATTAGACTAGAATTGTGCCAAGGACGATGCCATACTGCCATAGTCACTTGTAGGTCATTGATCATCTAGACGCCATGTGATCTAGTTTATACATCGTTTTACATCCATAAACCTAACAATGGATAGAGAGGAAAAACGTCTAATGAAAAGGTCATGTGACATTCTTTATCCAAGATTCTCAAGGATGTATCTCACTACCCTAAAAAATCATTAGTAGGTTGATGCTTGAACCGGCGAACTTTGCTGATGATGATAATAGGCAAAGGATGATGCTTGAACTGACAAACTTTGATGATGATAAAGGCAAGGTTTAAACGAGTGTAATCAAATTATAATGCTTTCCAAGCTTGGAATACAAAGGTTGGGGATTGGTAGATGCTAGCTATACACGCTTTAATCATCTAAGAAGGCATCAATATTTGTATAAGCCGTACAACTTTGAATGAAACTTGTGTTTTGTAGGTTAATCGGAATACAATGCTATAACGAAAACTTTAAAACTAAAAATTAAAAAAAAAACCAAACAAGGCTTGAAAATGCAATCACAAGTTATGTACAACAAAGAAATGCCAACTCTCTATTTTGGAGTTAGGTATAGTGTTTTTCACATTTTACTTCAAACATACCACCAATAACACATGTTATGCTTGGAAGATCAAATAGAAACGAAATCGATGTGGACCCGTCTAAGCCTATACTTTCTCCAACAAAATTTTTGATTTTAGAACTACTTTTTTTGAACAACTAGTGTAGTTGGCTTCGAAGACACTCACTAACTCCCTCAGGGTGAGAACAAGCTCTTAAACTCTGTCCCAAGTTCGAATTATTCCCAGTGGTACTTGCTCTCATTATGTACAAATCGCACTTGGTAGGGATCGAACTTGAGACCTCCCCAAGAGAAAACCCTTATGGGAAAACTCCTTCGCCACCCCACCAAAGTGATGATTTTAGAACTATTAAATTATGTTTTTAACAAAAAAGAACATTCTTTAAGAAATAAAAAAAATATGATATTTAATAAGTTTGACAAAAAATATAAAATATCATTAATATATACTACTATGAAGTAGCCCAAGACCCTTGCTAAACCGGAGCAGGACAACTACTATGTCTATAGCCATGCCGATACAGAAAATATAATGGGCTAGTCAATTTATTTGGACATCCTAAGCCTTGTACAGACACAAAAATCAAAAGTCAAAGCTATAGATGTTAGTTTTTGTCTGACGGTTGGACCTATTGTGTCGTATCGGTCTATACTAGATGTATAACCCTCTAGTATAGACCTATACTAGTCGTATTGAAAAGGTTTTTTAACAAATATTTTTATAAAATATCATATCATCTTAACAAAGTATTATAAAAATGAATTAATTTTTAAATTAAAAACATTTCTAAAATTTTATTGTGTAAGTAGTATACGATGCTACACTATACGATATGATACTACACGACACGATACGGTACGATACTACACGATAAGCCTCGTAAAGGCCTATAGGTGTAGCATAGGTATAGTCTAGTATAGTATACTATAGTATAGGTGTAGTATCATGTCATGTCGTATAGTATCATGTGGTATTGTATGTATAGTATAGTCTATAATAGTATAAAATACTACACGATACTACTACTTATACTATACTATATGATACATATACTAAACTTATACCAGACCTATACTACACCTATAGGCCTATACATGACAAATACTACACCTATACTATACTATACTATTATAGATTATACTTTACTATACAATACTACACGACACATTACTATAGTATATTATACTAGACTATACCTATACTACATCTATAGGCTTATACAGGATCCATACTACACTTATACTATATGATACTACGCAATACGGTATTATAAGATACAATACTACACTTATACTACTTTATACTGTACTATACTATACTATATTATACTGTATATGCTTATAGTTTTAGTATATGTATAGTATAGGTCTAATATTGTATAGATGTAGTATGTGTATCGTCCAGTATAGTATCGTATTGTGTCATATAATATTATATAGTCTATAATAATATAGTATAGTATACTATATTATAGGTGTAGTATAAATCTCATATAGGCCTATAGGTGTAGTATCATATAGATGTAGTATATGTATCATAAGTATAGGACCTATACAAGCCTATAGGTGTAGTATATGTCTTATATATTGTAGTGTATGTAGTGTAGTATGTATAGTATAGTACAGTATAGTATAGTATAGTATAGTTTCGCGGAGATATAACAACCTGCTGGAATCAAGCCTATACGGGACCTATACCACATTGATATTATAGTATACTATACTACACTAGACAATACCTACACTATATACTATACTATACATGTACCAAACCTATACTACACTTATAGGCATGTAAGAGGCGTATACGAGACCTTTACTACATGATAATTTTTTTACAATGTTTTTAGTTTAAAAAATAAATATTTTTTTAGTAAACTTTGTTAAACTATAGATAATTGTATAAGAAATTGTGAAAACAACACCTTCAATACGCCTAGTATAGGCCTATGGGCAATAAAGAGGTGAATACGTCTAATATAGGCCTATACGACAAGTATAGACCTATATGAGACGTAGGTCCAGCCCACTACACAAGATCTGACACATCAATTTTTGTTAGAAATTGAAAAGGCTATACATGTCGTATAACTCCATACGAGTCATATTTAGAGTGTCAAAATTAGGGAAAGGGTGTCTCAATAATATGACCCAATATAAATGATCAATTTCGGTTATTTTTTTCCTTTAATTTTAACCAAATAAAGAATGATATTAAGCAAATCGTAATAAAGCTAGTATACAAATATCTGCATTGTTGGTTATGAAGGTCGACAACAGTACAAATCCTCAGTGGGTACGTTTGGTTCGTATAATTTCATGAAATTGAAAATGGAATTGTAAAATTTTTCAAAATTAATTATGTTTAGTAGGATAAGAAAGAAGTTTGATATAGAATTAATTCCTTCAATCAATGAAATTTAGGGTAATCTAACTTTTCTTCCCTTAAATAAAGGAATTCAAAACATTCTATTGTAATGTTGAAATATTACCAAAACACCTTCTTATCAGATATGATATTTTAGTTACATAAACATTTTGTTTCTTAAGGGTAATTTAGTAAATTAACTTTAATAAAGTTCAATTAATTTCTCAAATTAACAAACCAAACAACTTGCAAATTCTTATTGGAAATAATTTAAATTCTTTTAAATTCCAATTCCATTGAAACATTTTAATTCCTTCATAAATATTCCGCGAACCAAACGACTCTTCAATTATCTAGTCTGCTTGCTCTCCTCAGAGTAGACCGCACATTTAAACCTCATTAGACTCGTCAGTGTGAAACAGGAATATTTTATTGTATGAGAGTCTGATCACAATAACATATTCCTGTTTCACACTGACGAGTCTAACGAGGTTTAAATGTGTGAAACAGGAATATTTTCTTCCCTTAACTGACAAATATAGGTATATGGGTTATTTGCGTGAGAGACCCATGATTAATTTGTTGTTATTTACCAAATCATCTTTGGATCGTTGATCAAAAGTTGATTTCTATGTATACTGCTAAAATTCTTAGAAAACCAAGATTAAACATAAAATCAACTTTTGATCAACGATCCAAAGATGATTTGGTAAATAACAACAAATTAATCATGGGTCTCTCACGCATATAACCCGTATACTTATATTAGTAGCAACCAACAAATAGTTCAAACTTGTAAGAAATCATGGCAACAAAGGTTAAAGTCACAAAAACAATAAAGAAGACGGTAAAGACGAACATACAACAAAATATAGACTCAAGAGGCAAAAACTATGTGCTTAAATGACCTAATGTACGCTTGGCAATTATTAATAGATTGGTTGATTAGAACCGCTTTGGAATCCAAACAAAACCAGTTCCAACATCAAAACCGATCCACTTGGTAAACCGGTTTAAGATAAACTAGTTTAAAACTGAGCAAATACGCCAGTTTTCCACTGGTAAACCGGTTTCAAACCGAACTGGTTTGAGCAAAAACCGATATTGACTGTCTTTGACCTAGCCGGACAGGTTTGGGCCCAAAAACGGATCGTGCACCTCTAGACCCATATACCTGTAAATAAATATAAACAGATGTAAACGACCCAACTAGAAAAACTTATGGGCCTTGTCATCCATTAGGCCTAGCTTTTATGACAGCCCAATTACGGTTGTACTTCGTGTATTTTATTTCGCTTGTCCTATAAAGGTAACATCATTACAGCCAATATATAATATATACATTTACAAGAAAAAAATTACAAAATACTTTTAATATACTTCTAAAATAAACTAATATCATTAAATTTTAAGCCTCCTTGGGCTAGATGCAACTAGTGGCGGATCCAGAAAATTTTTGTATGGGTAATGTTTTATAGAAAAGGGGTAACGAAATAAAAAAAATGTCAAATTTTTCAAAAATTTACACTACCGTCGGAACGCCAAGGGTTAGCGGAGGCTACCCATACAAATAAGGTGGGTCCGCCCCTGGATGCAACCACCATTAGACTTGTGAGAGTGGAACATTGTGACAAGAAGCCGATAAATAGTCTATTAGTAACATGTTTATGACGTAAGTTAATGCTAAAATCATTAGTTTTTTTTGTACTTTGTGCATAGATGTTTTGTGTTTCTTTGTCCATTCCTTAGAACAAGTTAGTAGCGGGGTGCGGTGGCTAAAATGCTTGATTGTTGTTGAAGAAATTCGACTTCGATTCTGGAAGTGTCTCTTTGCATATATATATTTTTTTTGTTTTGGTTAGTAAGAGCGTGCTGACTTGCTGTCGCTTATGACACGTATGCGAGCTCGTGGATATAAATGAACAAGTTAGTATGCGACCCAATTCTATTGCATTTTGCTTCTCAAATGCACCAATATACACATTTGCTATTTTTTTTTTACATCTAGAAACTTTAAAAGTATACAAATATATAGGTTCTTTTAGAATATAAGTTAAAAAAATGTCACTAGCTTTTTTTTTCAAAAAAACTAATATGAAATCTTTAAAGTATACAAATATATAGGTTCTTTTAGAATATAAGTTAGAAAAAAATGTCACTAGCTTTTTTTTCGAACAAACTAATATGAAATAAACAAAACTGAAAATAGGTTTCCAAAACATAAATTTTATATTCCACTTTGTAAATTTATAAATTAATTTCGTTTTCTAAATTATTTAATGTTTTAGCGTGAGTGTGCGTGATGGACTTTGAGCTCGAAGCCTGAAGTTACCACAAGCCTATAGACATAAGTACCGTTATGGCTAAACTTGCGATGAAGGAAAAGCCCAAATGTTGATACCCATAACTTAAAAGTGGAATTTAGTTGTAGTGTTGTACACCGAGATCTATAATCAATCCTAACTACTACAAAAATCCACAAGTGACTTTTTTTTAAGACATAACTCCATTAAATGATGAGTTGACTGGGTTATTAAAAATAAATGAATTTTTTCTAGGTCAAATACTGTAGGGCTGGCAGGTTATTCTTATTAACCTAGGTTAAGGCTTAGGCCACCCTAAAATATAGGCCTCCAAATTATTATATTTTTATTTATATATATTAGACTTGTTTTTGGCCCATTTAAACAACATTTCTAGGCCCAAAATTTAGGATTTTACTCCAGGAGTCCACATCGTCCTCGCACGCTTCATTCCATAATCCAAAAGCAGCGCCACAACATACTAAACCTCGTTACTCGCGACGTCTGTTAGATAAGCAATTTGAAACTGATTGCGAATTTGGCGAAATTAGTCCGACATTAGAAAAAAATAATTGTTATGATTATTCTATGTCTTAAATCTCAATTGCTGATTTTCTTTATACCTCAATAAGGCCCTAACTTTGTAGTTCGTTTAGGTCTCTAAAAATGTCATTTTAAATGTCAAACGAGAAGATAACCATCTTTTAATAAGTAGGGAACATAATAATAATCATAAATTATCCTATTAGAAAATTAAGAAACACTATGTTAAAAGAAATCCCAATTTAATACACCTAACCCATATATTTAAGTTGTATTGGGTTTGCGGGTTGATGGGTTTCGTATTGACAGTTTGATGGGTTGAATTGTTTAACATTAATATAATCCATACATTTATTCATGTCGTATTGACCCATTTAAAATCGTGTCATGTTCGGGTCTTATTTTATCTTTATTATTAAATGTTCATTTGTGAATATAAGCAATTACTTGTTAATAATAAAACTTTCATTTTAATACGGCTCGGATGTACCATTTTGTAATTGATTTTTTCTTGTCTCTCAATCTAAGAAACTAGCTCGAGATTAGAGGAGATGGAGAGAAAGAATTGAAGAATGGCTAATAAGAACTAAATAAATAATAAATTGTTTTAAAATTAAAAGGTGATTTTCTGAGACGCAAGGTTATTTTCACTTTCAAAAATTAATAGTTAGAATAAAAAAATTAAAATATTAAACTTTTTATAATTAACCTAATATAAAAACTAAATATGAATTTAAAGAACCCATTAAACGAGTTAATAGGTTAACACATTACTATATGGCTCGTGTTTGAGTTGATATCTTTTAAGCGAGGAGGGGGCATTCAGCGAAGATACCCTCCCAACAACCGGTCCAATTGCACCACCTCAACTACCTACATACTACAAACCAGTGACCATTCCACCGGCAACGGTATTCCCGCCTAGAAGCACACAATTTGTAGGTCTCTCTCTCATCTCCACACACATCTACAAGTATGTCTCTCCACGCCATGTACACACTACCCTAATTGGGTTACTCTACACGTGAAACCAATCCGCGTGCTATACCCGAGGGGATGGTGGTGGCGTACCCGAGTCGGGTAACTAGCCGCAATCCCAACTCGTGAGGCGCTTCGTCCTCCTAATAAAATGGTTATGTTAACGGATTCAAAACTTTTATTATAATATCGTATTAATGTGGTGTTTTAAGTTATATAAGGAATTCCTCCACTACATAAACTGATATATGGACATGGACCATTACTAACATAATTTAACCTCAATTTCTTCACGCCTAATGCTATAATTAGATCGCATATCATCAAGATTCATCAATAATCATAAAATTAGTTTAAAAAATGAATCCAAATACTTAATATATATCACTCTCCCCACCATACAACATTAATATGTAATACAGAGACCCTACAAATAAAATTTCACACACACCCACCTTCCAAAAGTGCCCCCTTTATTGGATCCTTTTTATGTCTTTTCCTCGCCAACTCTCCTTAAACTAAAGATAAAAGTTAAATGCTTGGTTGGTTCATGTGGTTTGTAAAAATTGCAGACTTGGTCCTAATGGTTCATTAATTACATATTTGGTCCCAGTACTTTTAATTTTTGCACTCGGATGATCCTTCCTGCTAACCTTTGTTAGATTTCTTAGTTAAGTATATATGAAATTACTATATTACCCTTAAATAATTAAAAAATGAAAAAAAACATAAAGACCACGGGCCAGCTACTCACCTTCAATGGTGAACGACTGTATATGTCTTTGGCCAAAAGGAGAGTCTTTGACCCTGAAACCTATCAAGCACCTCAATGTCCGGCAAGACGTCGCACACCGTCGCCAACAGACTGGCGACAATGCGCAACACAAACATCCGCCGCAAATGACTTCTTTCAACCCGCCACCCTGACACCGCCTGCAAGCCACCCGACAACAAGCCACCGCCCCTGCAAACTCACCTACCGCTATTGACTGTTCAACCGACAACACACCACCACTACCGGCAAGCTTGCCATACACTACCTCACATCGTCTATAAATAGGAAACCGATCTAGTTGCAACCCCCACCTCACTTCCTCATCTCTCTCTCTCTGATTTCGTTCTAAGTTTCCGGCGAGGCAAACCAGCACCCCAAACCGAAGGCAAAGAAACCATTTGCTATCTCCGCCGCGTGCCATTTTCATCGGCCACCGGAAGCACCGAGGAAACCTGTGATCATCGTTCCGTGATATTCCGGCAACACACCATTTTTGTGCAACCGAGGTAATGAAAAAAAAAACTCTTAAAACTGATTTTGGCATGTTAAACTGCTTTATACTTTGTTAATATTAGTTAGTCGACCAAATCGAAAATATCCGGTGAAGCTTGCAAATCTGAAACAAAAGAAGAGAAGATGACGAAATTATGTTTTTTTAATTTTTTTAATTTTTTTAATTATTCAAGGGTAATATAGTAATTTCACATATACTTAACTAAGAAATCTAACCAATGTTAGGGAAGGACCACCCGAATGCAAAAAATGAAACTACTGAGACCAAGTGTGTAATTAGTGAACCATTAGGACCAAGTCTGCAATTTCGCAAACCACAGGAACCAACCAAGCATTAACTCTAAAGATAATAAACAAATGAGAAGAATATTTTCCTTAAACTTTTAATACATTTAATTCTATTGTGTCAATGTTATCATAAAAGGTTTCTCGACAACAAGACAAGGTTAATAGGTACAAAATTCGTGCAACTTATATATAAAAACCAATGTTTTGAAAATCGGTTTTTAAATCGTACTGGATTAAGCTTAAAAATGGTTCAATCGACTAAACCGGGTAGTACCAGACGGTTCAACCAGATTGACAATTAACCCTATAAATCCATAAAATACAATTTCAACTCAAAAAATTATCCAAAACTACATTATTCCATAATATAAAATATTCCAAAAGTTAATTCATAATCAAAAAATAATACAAAAGTTCACTATCAATAACATAAATGTCCAAATTTTAACCTTAGCACGGTACCGGTATACCGTTTTAAACCGGCATAACCTAATTTTATTGGCGGATAACTTCTTTTCCTTTCCTTCAATTTACCAGTATGATTCGTGTTGGCCAAGCATCTGGTATCGGGTTAAACCGGGTGGTATAAACCAGCTTTTAAAATATTGATAAAAACACGTTCGTACACTCGTAAAACAAGTAATAATATACTGATCGTCTCAAAACCTGATTATTTAATGGCGTGTTGATATAGAAACAAAAAAGTATAATATGATACAAACTTTTTGATTTGGTAAAGTGGGCTTTGTATATGTAATGATAGATAGTGACCCTCTTTTTGACCCTCATCATGTTTTGTTCTCTTTAAGCCAGGAAACCATGTGTTGTAAACTTGAGCCTCTTTTGTTTTTTACCCTTTAAAACACCATTAAAATCAAACCATCCAACATCATATGACTTGACCCTTCTCAAACAAACACAGACTGCACCAGCATCAACACCACCAACCCGTACACCTATTGCAGGTGGATGCATGGCTCAGCAGGTACTAAACCCATGTGAGCTAGCTTTTTCTGGGTCTGGTCTTGTTGGATTTCTTGATTTGATTGTTTTGACTGCAGGTTGAAGAAGGTGGATGGCCGTTAGGGTTGCAGCCTCTGAATCTAAGAGCTGTCTCATTCAGTACTATGATTAGTGGCTCTCCATCATCTTCCTCATATTCTTCTTCAGATTTAGACACTGAGGTATGCCTCACTAGAAACCTTTTTTTTAATGATATTATTGTTTAGACATACATTAATTTATTTGGAAAACTTACGGAATTAGTCATGGTGACCAAACATTTTTTTCATAAAATAGACACGGAATTTTAGCGTGCGAAAATATTGTCTATCTCTTACAGCTAATAGGTCATATCCATATCAGCTCCACCGGCTTAGGGGCTAGGGTTTAGCCTTCGCTTTTAGAGGCTTAGTCCCCCTTTTAGATGCCGGCTAAGGCTTAACTCTAGTTTTGCCTATTTTAGAAAGAAAAAAAATGGTTAACTAGGATATTTTGTTAATTTTCCTAAAAAGTTGTTGCATCTATTGGGCAACTTGAAAAATGTGCTAGATTCTTTTGTAATGTAAATTTATTAAGGTAAGAAAAATATACATGTGTTATAGCCTTATAGGATGTTTTATAAGTATTTATGGATGAATGTTTCTTGATACATGACTTTTGCTCTGGAGATAGAAAGTATAATTAATGATGGAATATGCTCTAAATTTGGTTTTGTGGATTAGTTCTAATCAGAGGTATTTTTGGCCAGTGATAACACTATGTAGTGGAAACATATATAGTAAAGTTAACGGGGACAATTAATTAGAAAGAGCTATAGAATAATTCAATATATAAATATATCAGGTTCGGATATGATACAAAGCGTTATAATTTTTAGAAGTGTGAAAAGCCATCAGGTTGCGTTATGCGTCTCAAGAGGGTTGGTGGTAAATGTGTCCATTGTCCAACGAAGCCCGAAAGGCAACGATAATACATGAGGCTAACACATCGTTACGCACCGTTATAACTTATATGCACCCAACTAAACACGTTTTAAAATGTTTGTTTTTTAAATAAAGTAATGGTCTTTTGAAATACATATAAAAGATGTTCGATTTTGTGATATAAATAGATATAAAAGACGTTTGATTTTATGATATATTCTTTAAAAACGAATAATTAAGTATGGAAAATATGCATGCTTAAAATGGTGGAACGATAAAAAAGGGAGCAATGGTTGCTATTACTCTTTTGTCATTTCTTGCCAAATCTTGCGTCCATCTGAAATCTTAAATCTTGATTACCCTTCATTAACGGTCCACAATCAATTTCACGCTTCTTAGGTTTTAAAGACTTTATAATATATAACTAGAAACGTATACAATAAAATCTTATGCATAACAAAGTTAACGATGGGGTCTAGGTAGGGTAGAATGAGGGCAAAACTTTCCTCTGCCCTACGATATTGAGAGGCTGCTTCCACTAAGATGAAGGCAAACATTTTCTCTACTCTAAGGTATTGGGAGGCTCCTCCATTAAGACTTCTGGTTCTAAAAACCAAGATTTTCATGTAAATTGTGAATCAAGTAACACAAATGTTGCTAAGAAATAAAGATCAGGACCAACAACAACACAAAGATTGCCAAGAGTTATAGTAATAACTACCGATAAAATAAATTGGTAAAAGAACTGTATTGGTAAAAAGTAAGTATAAATTCCCTTGAAATTATCTATAGGTTCCCCTAATATATCTAGGACAAGACAAAACCAAGGTAAATGAAAGGTAAGACAAACGAAAGCTTAGGCAAAAGCTAATCGAGACAATTTTCTGATGAAAATCTATACACTCCCCTGAAAGCTCATAACATTTATCCTACGTCTCTAAAAACTTCTATTCCTCGTTATATTTTTTAAGAGGTGCAAGTCTAACAAATCTTGCATAATCTGCTCATCTAATGTCAATTTATATGTATGGAAGCATTTTTCAAAAAGCAATTATATGTTGAAACTGATATAACATGGGTTCGTACTATGATCCTGCTACAAGTTTGTGGTATGTTTTACACCTTGGTCCTTGGCCACTACTGGTTTTGTAGTTTTGGTGAATTATTGTCTTTTTTATTATGAAAAATGATATTGTCCAAAGATAAAGTTGCCAATTCAAAGGGCCCAACTCAAAAAGACTTGATTTGATTCATGGAAAAATGTATTATATGTGATCATTTCGATGAGAAAACTATTTCTACTTTTCACATTGAGGTACAACCATCTATGCAAAGAGTGCTAGTTGCAACAATCCTATACCATTGCACATTTCATAAGAAGGGATAAGAGTATATACATTATTATTCAGTGGATATGGATATTATCGGATTGTTCTACTGATGATACGATGATAATTCAGTGGTTCATAAGTGATCCAAATTTACGTTAAAAAGGATAAAGAGTAGGGCATGGCTTACACAATAAGTGTAATTAAGTTTGTATTATTAAACATTTGATTAAGATTGTCTCTTACTAGTTTGGATCATTTAGCCATGTCTTCTTTTGGTGCAAGATTAACAACTTCAAGTAGATGATTAAAAAACTTTTCTACATTGAGAGAAGTAAATTATTAGCATCTTGGGAAGTGGTGTCTATCTTTTTAGAAAATTATAATTAAATTTCCTTTTACTTTCTGAAAAGGAGGTGATGCTAGCGCTTATTAAGGCAAACTTGGTGAAAGTTGATAACACAAATTAAATTTTTAAGTGAGCCATGAGATTATAACCTAATAGTATTTTAAAAATTAGATAAGTTTTAGAGCATCATCAATAGAGTTATTTTTAGGTATTTTTTGAAAAGAGAAAATGAGGTGGATGAGAGAGACGATGAGTTGGAGGAGAGAGTATAGATGTGTATGTGAGGAAAAAATAAAAAAAGAGTTATATGAATGGGAGTGAAGAGAGAGGAGAGAAATTGTGTTTTTATTGTTTGTGAATAGGTTACGAGAAAAAAACGGTTTTTATTGGTGGGGCAAGTGCCTATATGGCGTCTAAAAACATCATCTAATATTTATCTATTGGTGATGTTCTTATAGACTAATAGATTCTGGGTTCGATTCCCATAAAAGAATTTTTCTTAGATTTATTGAATTTCCGCTTGAATAGGTGTATATGCATTATTACATAGTGGAGATGGATATGATTGGAGGTTTTCGTTGGTGATACGATGAGACTTCAGTGGTCTATCAATGATCCAAATTTACCGTTAAAAAAAGTTTTGTTGTATGTATATTGGAAATAGTATTTATATAATATACAAGTCATTAATTCAAGTGAGATATGAATAATCTATACGATATTATTTTGGTTTAAAGATCTAATCTTCATCCATTTTGTTAGAGAAACAAGCCATCGAGATTCGTATTTTTTTTAATGGAAAAGGGTTCGTAAAGCTGGTAATATCTTTTTTCTTGTAATATCAATTGGTTTAATGCCCATAACTATTTTTTTAACGGTAAATTTCTTTTATTTTTATCGTATGTGAAACTTGAACGCAATACCTCCCTCTCACAAGGTGTTTAAAAACTTTATCATATTTTTTAAATTTAATTTAATACATAATTTTTCTCTAATAATTTATAATATTAACAAATTCTAAATACACAGTTCTTTCATTTTTGTAATCTAATTTTTGATATTATCAATTATGTTTTGATATTATTGTAATCTAATTTTTAATATTACCAATTATGTTTTGATATTATCAAATTTGTTAAAATCAAGTTATATTCAAAATAAAGTTTGTTTGTTTTTATAATTAGTTATCTTTTTGTTTTGTAATATCAAAATATGTCTTAAATAAATTCAGTTTTCAATAACACGTATATAAAAAAATATTGACAAACAAACACCAAACAACACTACATATATAGATTTTTATTTATATTAAATACTCACAATATTTGAGAAAAGTAAATAATATATTAAATCACATAATTAAAAAAGAAAAAGGATATAGTTTATCAGTACCCTAAGTTATGGACAACTAATCCACTAGTCGTTGATAGATTTAGACATTCTGTGATGTTTTTGATATCTAAAAAAACGACATTTTGGTCATAAACATGAAGGATGCGTGTGTATAGAACATACACTAATATACAATATTACAATTGATAATTAATTATAGTTCTTTAACATTTGTAATAAGATCATAATTCATATATCATGCATCCAGTCGACAGGATCTTTCTTTCATGATAGGAGCATCACTCTAGGGAACCTCATGGGTGTTTCAAGCATTGTAGAGCTCTCAAGAAGATCCCTAAGAAGAGGCAAAATGTTAACCCAAACACTATCTTTAGAAACCAAGACAAAACCTAACCCTAAATCGAAACCTTGGTGTTTTAGTTTTTGTTTATGCCATAGAGACAATGATGACGTAGTCGAGGGCTCTACAAACAACATTGTACCCCTTGGTCATTTTCTAGAAGTGGAAAGAAGGCGGCTCAAGATCATAGACGAGGCCAACATAGTCCTCTTGTTTATGGAGCCGATGAGCTCACGCTGGCTCAGCCTTTTAGGGGCTCGTCAAACACGTTGTTTGTGGATGGTCAAATCATGCCGCCTACTAGGTCAAGCCCATGGCCCGGTTTGGATGCTAATGAGAGAAGAAAGAGTACAGGGTTCATAACTCCATGTTTTTAAAGTTGTTTTATGTTTTTATCTCTCACTTTTGATATTAATAAGGTTGTATTTATTTTTTCTTTATTGAGATATGGTGAGCATCCAAAGTTTTGTTCTCTCTTGTTTGAAACAATATTGTTGCATTTTTATTTGGGAATGAGCTTGTTCAAGTTTTTCATCATGATACTTCTTGTAATTTTAATTTTAATTTTATTAATAATGTATCCATTGAATATTCAAATCCATGTGATTGGTTAGGTTACAAGGATCCAAAACCTTTCAAATCGGCTGCTAAATATCATTTTCCGTGTTTAACAAGTCAATATACTAGCAACTCTAAAACTCATGTTCAAGACTCGTACATTGATAAATACAAACCCGCAAATCTTTCTACATTAACAACCGAAAGTTCTCCATTTATCGGCAGCTTTCCCCTTAACCATAATTGCAAAAGTCGCTAGGTGCTCCCTAGTCGTAGTTGAGAGTATTCAGGTATCGGCAGCCTACCTTGTTTTACGACGTTGCCCCTCAACTACCTCCCCTATGATGGTCGGATGAATTTTATAGGTCGGATGAATTTTAGGGGTGTGAAGTTTTGGACATGACCAACACAAACTTAAGTTGCCTAACACATAATTCATGTTAGCTTGGGTCATTAGCTGATTGTGTCATGTTTTGGTCAACCTGAGTACTGATTCGTAGGTTGACCTATATACTTGTATACGTATTTATGCAAAATATGATATATATATGTTATAACTCAAGTTGATTAATTTATTTCAAAGCTTAAAAGATAAAAAAGAAATTAGCATAAAGTGTTGTAGTTTAATTGTAGTTGTTTTATACACATATGTGTATGTAAGTTATTTGAAAAGCTTATTTTCTTTAATGATACACATATATTTATCAACTTAATAACCGCATCATTCTTTGCCTTTTGGGTATTTTGAGAAAAGTAGAAAAATTAAAACACGAATGATATCATGTGTATTTATCCGTAAAAGATACTTTTAAAAATATATGTAAAATAGTTTTTTAAAAAAATGTCACATAATAACAACCAAGTTTTAAAAGTATTATAATTAAAAAGACAGTGACATTTGTTTGTGACTTGATAATTTTAACAAATATTGAATTCTAAACAATTTTGTTTCGTAAAGGGAGTACTAATTACACACGTTCCAAAGAAAAAGGATTACAAGTCCACATAACGTGACAGGAAACAGATATTAAGGAGCTTGTTTAAAGAAAATTATTACTTTATACTCATAATCTTTGACCCCTTCAACACATTTTCACTGTTTCTTTCATCTATTTATTCTCCTT